>JAMJFZ010004114.1:11892500-12492500 GCA_026225945.1 Cricetomys ansorgei
CCCAGTTACGGGAGTGTGCTGAATGTCCCAGAACGTAACACTTAATAACGGTTAAGGCAGCAAATGCTGTACTTTCTGTATTTCACCGTAATTTAAAAGGAAATCGTCTTGATAGGAAACACTCAGGTTAATGGTGACGGGGTAGGGGGTGAAGATGAGGGACTGGGCTGCAAAAACGACTGAACGTTTAGGGACAAAGAGACGCAGCTATGCCAGGAAAGGTGCCCACACCGAGCTGTGAAACAGTGTGTTTTTAGCATGCTCTAGGGCCTGTTTGAATGAGTCAGGAGGCTAAAAAGAAGCAAGCCTGTGCCTAGCTATCCTGGGGCTGAGCAGATGTTGGCGTCCTGAGCATTTTATGGGGCTGTGTTCCCAAAGTCTGCTATGATGGTAAGACATTAAATGTAAATTTCTCGATGCTAAAATAACCGGTTAAGGAGATTTCAACAGAACACGATGGGATCCAGGGATACCGTGGATCCAGCTGGAGAATGTGAACAGATGGAGGTGAAATGCTGGCAGGCCTGACCCAGGAGAGGCATCACAGCCCTCGGGCAGGCGCAGGAAGCTTCTAGAGCCACAGCCTGCTTCCCTCCTTTCCTCCACGTGGGACTCTCCCTTTCAGCGCTCAGTGGAAAGGCAGCTGCGGTGCTTTTGCTGGTGATGGGGTCAGTGATGGGGACTGGTACATTTACCCAGTGAAGGCACCTCAGGAAGCTGGTGCCCTCTCTTGCTTTGTGCAAGGACAGCTGGTGGCTGACACATCAGACTTCAGTGAGAATGCCCGAGGGCAGAAGGCACTCTGTGTCTACCTTGATGATAAAGCAACACACCAACTGGCTTAGGCAGCAAGCTTCTTTTTCCAAGGTGGGGCACACTCCCTCAGAAGTCTATAAGGCTGGGCTTGGGAGATGGTTCAGTGGTTAAGAGCACTTGCTGCCCTCCCAGAGGACCTGGGTTTGGTTCCCAGCTCCCACATGGCAGCTTACAACAGTCCTTACTTCCAGTTCTAGGGGATCCAGCACCCACTTCTAGCCACTGAGGGTATCAGGCACACACACGATACACATATATGCATGCAGGCAAAACATGCGGACAGGTAAAAGTAAGTGAATCTTAAAAACCTGCAGGGCTAACGAGCACTACTCATACGAAGGCCAGGCACTGACTCCAGGGTGCTGAGACCTCTGACAAGCTGCCTCTTCACGGAGCTGACATTGCCTAGAGGAGAGAGAACAGCAGCATCCCCGGGACAACGACATCGTGTGGTCATATTTCCATACCATTGTCCTAGCCGATGAGGCAGGACTCCTGCTTCCAAACACACAGTGGATGTGTTTTCCTTGTTCTTTTTGCTAATAGAACCGAACCTGTGAGAACCGGCTAAATCAGCATGGATTCAGGATTATCTGTGTTGACAAATAGAAGTTAATAAAGCGAGAGGCTCAAGAAAGAAGACCGCCTACACCCTTGCCTGTCAAGGACTATCAGAGAGGCCTGCTGGAACCACAGCCTGGCACAAAGACCGTTACAGTCCTATTGAAAAGGGATGATGGCAAGGATTTCTGTTGGCAGCTACCTGCTCGATATCAAAGTCATGCGACCCTTGCTAGGAACCAAATGGACCGAAGAGGACTGGTCCCAAACACCTGCTCATTATGCCATTTAGAGTTACCCTTTGCCAGGTGGTGGTAGCACATGCCTTTAATCCCAACGCTCAGGAAGCAGAGGCAGGTGGATCTCTGTGAGTTCAAGGCCAGCCTGGTCTACAGAGTGAGTTCCAGGACAGCCAGAATTACAACAGAGAAACCCTGTCTGGAAGAAAAACTAGAAAAAGGAAGAGTTGGCCTTTCAGGTTGACCACACTCCTATGGATGGCCATCTCCCCAGCTCTTGATTTGATTCTTTAAAATGTCCACGTGTTCAGCAAAACAGAAATAACAAAAGCAACAACAAAAGAGAAAAGAGAACCAGGAAAGCTAATGTGTGAGTCTGGGGCCACAACATCATGACAACTACACTAGATGTAAATGGTTCAGATACACCCAGCCAAAGCTGAAAATCGACAGAGAAAGGTATCCTAACAGCCCGACTACGGGATGTCTACAATGAACTCATTTTAAAAATAATAATACAAGCGGGTTCAAAGAAAACAAATCAGAAAGATGTCGTGTGAATGTCACTCAAAAGAAGACAGGGACTGTCGGATCAATGTCAGATTAAATATGCTCAAAGAAGATTGACAGAGTCAGAAATAAACATCCTGTAACCGCATGAAGATGAGTTTAGCGAAGGTCCGTGGTGACTCTACTTGTACACACCCAGTGGATTCAACGAGTATGCATCCCTGTACACAGGCGATTGTAAAGTCCACTCAAGCAAAGTTTATTCTAGAAACGAGAGGCAGCTTCAATATTTGAAAACTTATCTGTGTGATTTGTCAACAGGCCAGGGAAACGATGCCGAAGCCTTTTTAACAGTTGATGAGTGAGCAGCTGTTATCCAACACCTTCTAATACCTCGAATAAAAGTCCCCTCAATATATCAACTCAAATACAAAACACAAGGCCGTGAAAACGTTCACCAGCAAACAAGAAAAGGCAGTGTTTGGTGAAGACTTCTTAGACACGACATCAAAATCATGATTTATAAAAGAGAAATGCTGATGAGTTGAAATCTACAAAAAGTATAAAAAATTTATTCTACAAAGAACCACATTCACAGAGATGAAGACAGGTTATAGACCGAAAGAAAAAGATTAAAAGCAGATATCTCGTAAAGGACTAGTATCTGAAATACAGAAAGAGCTCTCAAACCTCAAGTGTGCCCCCGCCCCCAAACTCAAATGTGCCCCCCCGACCCCCGCACTCCTTAACTATAACATTAAATCATAGCAGACGGTGGGTCCTAGGGGCAAGGCGATGCGGAACCCTTATGTGCTGTTGGGGGAAATGAAGTGATACGGTTTCTGTGGAAAATAACAGGATGTCCCTCAAAAAAATAAAATAAAATAAAAGGAGCTTATGACCCAGCAGTTCCATTTCTGAACACCCCTCCCAAAAAAAACCCTGAAAGCAGAGTCTCAGAGAGATGTTTGCACACCTACGTCCTGAGAAGCATTGTTTACAGTGGTAAGCGGTAGAAACAACTCAGACCCAGGGATTGATAAATGGAGACACACAACGAGAAGTATGCACAGCAGAGTGTTATTCAGCCTCAAAAATGAAGACAGTTGTGGCACATGCCTCCACATCAGTGAACCCTGAGATCTTAAACACAGTAACCAAGGAAGTCACCAAAAAAAACCACATGACTCGCTCATATAAAATATCTAGTGCAGTCAAATTCTTAGGAAGGAGAAGAAAGGTGGGGGCAGATGGAGAGTTGTTTAGAGAGCCGAGAGTTTCAGTTTCGTACGATTAAGACGAGAATGTTCTGGAAATTGGTGTGTGATCAAGGAAATGTGCGGTGCTCCTGAACTAGGCACCTTTCAGAGTTGGGGAGATGGTTCTGCGGGTAAGAGCACTTGCCGTGGAAGCCAAACTGAGATTAGATGCCCAGAAACCACATAACGCTGGATACGGGAGCACGTGTGTCCCAGTGTCCCTACCGAGAAATGAGAGGTGGAGACAGGAGAATTCCTAGAAGTTAAAGCCAGGGGTCTTCACGGAACAATGAGAGATGTTGCCTCAAACAAGGCAGAAGGTAACGACCCGTGCCTGAGGCTGGGCTTAGACTTCCATGAACATGGCTGCTCAGAGACAGACATACTTGGACGTATCATACACAAAGAATATGAACGACAAATTGTGTTGTGTACATTTTACTGTAATATTTAGAAGCTCGTCCAGTGAGAAGATAGACGACAAGAACACCTATTTCACCAAAGAGAACGCAAAAGTAGTAAATAAGCCCATACACATCAACATTGCTAACCACTGGAGAAGGCAGATTAAAACGACAGAGATGCCTGCCATGGCAGTGCTGTCATCCCAGCACTGGGGAGGTGGAAGCAGGAAAGTCAGAGTTCAAGGCTACCTTTGGTGCACAATGAGTCTAAGTAAGCCAGCCTGTGCTACATGAGACCCCATAACACCCTCCCAGTTAGCGGCCATACCCAGTGCCAGTGACGGTGCAGAGAAGCCAGATGTCTCCTGTTCTGCCAGCGTGATGGATGTAAGACAGAACTGCCCTCTGGAAAAAGAGTAGAGAAATTTCCTTAAAAGGTAAACACTTCCTGAAGCACAAAACCCTGTGTTTCTGCCCCTGGGCTCTTATCCCAGAGAAATGAAACACGTCCATGTAAAAACACAGTCCACATTTGGAAACAACGAGAATGTTCTACAATATGAGAATGTTTAAACACCCTGGCAGGTCCACACCAGCAACCGGAGTGGAAGACTGACTGGCGCACATGACACCTGGGTGTAGCTCACGGTTGCAAACTGAGTGGAGACAAAGCCAAGCTCAGAAGTCTCAGGATATACAATCCCACTTAAATAACGTTCTTTGACAAAGTCATCTCTTAAATTATCAAACATAATATTCTCTAAAACACCAAATAACAAAAATGAAGATTGGGGGTAGCAATTGCCAAGGTTTTAAGAGTGGAGAGGTGCTGATCACAGAGGACCATGGAGGAGAGGGTCACGGGACATTGGCTCTGTGTCTCCATTGTTGTGGCTATACAATCTGTACATGAATTATAAAACCACTACGTGGAGCTAATGCACGCTTTCCTCTAATGCTGACGTCCAACTTTGACACTGTGTCACAGTTAAATAAGATGCACCTATGGTGGGAAAGGGCGAAGGGTTATGGGGCCTCCCTCACTGTCCTTGCTATTTCTTGTGCATCTACAGTTATTTCAAAATAAAACAGGATTAAAATGTTCCGGACAAGGCTGGAGACGCAGTTGGTAGAGTATTTGTCTCGCATGCACTAAGCCTCGGCTCCGTTCCCCAGGACCTCATAAACCAAGTGTGGCGGTACACACTGTAATCCCAGCACTCGAGAGATGGAAGCAGGAGGATCAGAAGTTCAAGGTCATCCTTAGCTACTTAGCAACTCCCGGGCCAGTGCAGGCTATGTGAGACCCTGACTCAAAAAATAAAAGGAAAATCACATGATCCTGATAGTGGTCTTTTTAGACTGTCACCCGAATCTGGTGAGCGAGCCTCTTAGCCAGATGCCGTTGAGGACACTGCTATGCACAGTGTCACCTTTCTGGCAGAATCAGAGGCATCCTTCAGCTACTATAAACTGTTGCCACTTGTGTATGTGTATGTGTGTGTGTGTATGCGTGCACGCGCTAGTGCAAGCTCAAGTGCTTGGTGAGAGCTAGACCGTGGCTGAGAAATAAATAGCTTTGATTCTAAGTGGCTAGGCAAGGCTGAAGCAATATTCATGATACTGCCCCCACACACTGATAAGACCATTACAGTCCACCGCCTGTGTCCCTAATTGATAGAAGCGTTATGTTTCCTCTCCAGGTTGTTTAAGACAGGTGGGGTTGTGTGTGTGTGTGTGTGTGTGTGTGTGTGTGTGTGTGTGTGTGTGTTTGTGTGTGTGTGTGTGTGTTTGTTTGTGTACATATTACTTCTTCCTGTCAAGCTCACAGGGCCCTTGACTTTCTTGCCCCAGGTGAAGAACATCAGCCGGGAATATTCTTAACACACCCCAAGAGTTTTGATGGGCTCCTCTTTTCATCCTTGTTCAGCTGGAAATATTTTCCTATTTGCATTGTGACTTCCTCTCTGACCCAAGGCCTGCTTGGTCTCGTATTCCTTTGCACCTCCTCAGACCCACAGCCTGCTCCTTGCAAATGTGTTTTAGCCGCTGCATCCTCAGAGCCTGCTGGTGGGAGATGCTTGCCCAGCACAGGTGAGCTGAGTGTGAGCTGCAAGGTTGATGGTGCCTTGGCCACGGCAGGCAGGACAAAGTGCTCCATGTATACATCTTACCGAGTCAAGATTTATCCCCCTTTTTAGTGAGCAGAAGCATAGGCTCCAGTTTCAAAGACACCGTGGCCACCTGGTGGGGGACCTGGGGTTTGGGAAAGTCAAGACAGGTGTCCCCAGCTGCCACCTGCTGGGATTTTGTCCTTCTACTCTCCCTCAAAGAAGGAGTGACCTTGGAGGCTACTAGGGAGCAGGGTGGAAAGAATCTAGCCACAGCAAGCTCTAGCTGAACTGCCCTGAACTGACTACAGTCAAAGGGCCCCTGGGGTGCTAGGGCTGAAAAAGGGTAGCAAGTCCACATACTGTCAACCTGGGACAGGGAAGGGCTTGTTGCAAGTCTGGAAATCCAGGGTGAGCTGACCAAACATCACTTGGGCTGTGTGACACAGAGGGCTGGAAATTAAAGAGTGTCTGTGAGGCTGGTTGCGCTGTGCTTCACTGATCATATGGCCTTGGGGTGCACTTGAGCATCCTGGCTTTGGTTCCCCTTCGACGCAGAGAAGAAACGGGACTAGATCTCCTTCCCTGAAGACTCTTTCCTGACTCTGGGATGCTGTGGCTGTTGGGTGAGTGGCCTGGCCCCTCTGAGCCTCAGCCTGCTCCACGTGAGCAGGAACAGAGAACAGTTATCCACTAGGAGATCAGTGGATGGACCGAGGATTCGGAGCAAGAGAAAGGATGCTGAAAATTGGTGCAACCTGTTTTCCAAACCAACCAGCCTGAGTTTAGAAACAGGTCATAGAAACAGGGATGAGTCTGCAAGTTTCTTCTGGCTCCACCCTCCACCAACCCTAGAGAAATCCGGCCTGCAACCTTCACACATACTCTCACCCTTAAGCTACTCCCCACCCCACCCACCCACCTCCACCCCTGCTCAAGCCTCCAGGGGCTCCCAGGTGAGTCTCAGGCCACTGGTCTCTGACACCTGTGCTTGCTGAAGGGCCATCCACTTTTATCAGCAGCTCCAAACATAACAAGCTCCTCACCAGGTCAAGGAGCTTCCCTTGGGGCTGTCTAGGGTCCCAGAATGTGGGGAGCTGTTGTTGCATGATGCAGGGTGCTAACCTTTCACAAGGGCCAGGGCCAGAAAGAGCCAAAATGAGATGTGTGGGTGCAGGCTATGTGGGAGTTCCAAGTGTCACCCAGATGTCAAAACCCCGCATTTGGACAAATCCAACAGTGTCTGTCTCCTTCTAGTCCCCCACTCTCCACCCTTGCTTGTGTCTCTCTAGTCTTGTCCATCACTGTGGAAAGTGCACCCATGGGTAGTTCCCAGACACTGCCTTTGCCCATGCACAGACAGGTATGGCTGGAAGACATGCCCGGGACAGCTGCTCGGCGCCCAGCACAGCTGCCTAGGTCAGGAGGAAGAAGCTACTAGAAAGCTCTGCTAGGAACTGGGAAATAGCACCACTACAGGAACGATGCTAAGGAGTACACTTGACCGGGGTCTATCAGTTACTGGGCTCCATCTTGGGTGTGAAGAAGAGGGGAGAGAACCACATAGTGAGCAAGGGAGACACAGAAAGGAAACTTGGGGAGTCCCTGATTTGCAGCCCTTGGGCTATGGAAGGCAGTGCTGTGTTGTCCAGGATTCCTTCTCCCTGTGTGTTCCAGCCTGGGAAAGCAGAGAAATTGATTTCCTCTCCAGTTATAGCCTCTTGCCCTCTGCCCTTGCTTGAAGCTGGGCTGGGCTGGATACCTCTAGAGAATGTCTCCCTTGAGCCCAGAGCCCCAAGCCCTTTCCCACAGTCTGCAAACGATTTTACTGTCTTCTCTCTTCTTAGGTGAGTTTCTCCAGGAAGCTGTTAGGATGCAGGGTAAGCAGACTCAGTATTTTTGCTGGCTGCAGTCCTGGGAGAGACCTCATCCCAAGTGCCCTGGGGCCCGGTCAGCATGCCTCTGAGTCTAATGCTCTCCTCTCAGGTGGCCTCACCTGTTAGGATTCAGGGCACGGCACAGTGTGTCTCGACTTCTTGACTAAATTAGCCACTTAAACAGGTGCCTGTCTGCCAGGTGGCATGCTGTTGGAATTCCAAAAGGCCCCCGACCTATTCTAAGGGGGTTTTCAAGCCAGATACCAGACCCCATTAACCACTGGATTGGATCAAAGCCCAAGAGTTATCTCAACCTAGGCTGTGGGAGAAATAACAGGAAAGTGGGATGGTGGGGGAGGGAGGGAAGAGCAGGGTATCCTCACTCCATCCCCCTCAAATACCCCTGGCCTGGGACTCCTTTGGAGTGCCACAGAGATGGGAGTGAGTGTGGTACCCAAGTATTTCTATTATCCATCATGGCTGACAAACCACCCCAAACTTAAAAGCTTAATATCTACCCATGTCTCCGGAGTCGACTGGGCAGAGACTGACAAGGCTCAGCTGGGAGCTCTTCTGCTCCATGCAGTAGCAGCTGGATACACAGCTGGGCCAGGCTGGGAGATTCCTGTTTGCTTCCTCTTACATCTCATGCTTAAAGGGGTGGCAGAAGGGCTAGGATTCTGTCTCCACTTCTGTGAAGTCTCCAGGAGCCATGATCTTTCCATGTGACCACTCTAGGGCGGTGGTCTGGCTTCTTACCTGACAGCCTGGGGCCACAAACAGAGAAGCTTCTAGACTTTTCTAAGGCTCAGCCTAGGCCTGGCATTACATCACTGTTCTGTGGGGTTGTTGTTGTTGTTAAACTGAGTTACAAGTCAGCCCAGGCTTCCCATGAAAAAGTCATTCAAGAGCAGGAGGACCAGGAGGCAGAATTTGTAGGAATCATCTTTGGAGCCACTGCACTAGGGAGGAAGAAACCCTTTGATGTGACCTTAGGTTACAGGGCATCTAGAGCAGCAGGACTTTCACGAACCCTCCATTGGGGATTCATGCTGCACATACAAAAATCCATGTGGTTGAGACATATAAATGCTGAGGTAGAAAAACACTCACACGCACACCCCTCACCATCACACTGATGTGACCGTGCAGCGTGCACACGTACGTACACACACACAGTGCTGGGACATGGTCACCCCAGACAGGTATAAAACCCTGACGTGGCTTTGAGATGTCCGTTGTGCAAATCAGGCATGATGGTGCATACCTGTGATCCCAGCATTTGAGAGGGTAAAGGAGGAGGGTTGTGGGTTTGACACCAGCCTGTCTTAAAAGCTGAGAAGAAAGAGGAAGAGGAGGAGGAAGAAAAAGGTTAGGTGGAAGGGAAAGATTAGAGAAAAAGACAAATAGGGAGGGAGGAGAAGAAAGGAAAGAAAAAGCAGGCAAGAAGAGAGGGAGAGAGGAAGGAAGAACGGAAGGGAGGGTGGGAGGGAGGGAGGAAGCAATTCCATTGCACAAATCCAGAGGAGAACATGTGGTAACCCCCACAACTGCGACACCCAGGCAGGTACAGGTTCTGGTCAGGATCCTCAACTTTTATTGTGAAAACTTGTCACCTGCTCTATTAACTGTCAAAACGTACAAACGCCTGAGGGGAAAACCCACTTAGCAAGTTCTTGTCCAAGAACATAACCTCAAGCCCTCTGCCGTCCTTCTGCATCAGACACTTTCTGAGAGAAACAGTGTTCGTGACAAGCTGCCTGAGAGATGAAGACTGGAAAGGGGTGGGGGTGGAGCCCATCCTGTGGCTGCAGCTCACTCTTCTGCCCTCCCTATCTCTCACTTCTGAGTCTTAATTTTCTACCATTCTGGACTTTACTGTCCACCAGGTTTCTACCATAATACGAGCTGACCACAGAAACAGACATGGTGTCCCTTGAAAGTTAGCCCAGAATTTGACACAGCTGCAGAAAGAGCTGGTGAGATCAGACCCACTTGCCACATGGACTTACCAAGTGCCTACTGTTTGCCTGACCTGTTCAAGGCTTTGAGATCCCACCATGAACAAACTAAGCGAGTTCTCTCCAGGAGGGCAGAGGGGTAGAGAGCTCTACCTAGCAAGAACAAGGTGGCTTCAGGTGGGAAAAGGGAAGTTGAACATGGTCAGGGAAGGGAGCAGGAGATAGGGTCTGCTGTTCCTTTACTCAGGGCATTGAAGGA
This sequence comes from Cricetomys ansorgei, assembly GCA_026225945.1. Taxonomy (NCBI): domain Eukaryota; kingdom Metazoa; phylum Chordata; class Mammalia; order Rodentia; family Nesomyidae; genus Cricetomys; species Cricetomys ansorgei. Next base: position 11,902,498 of record JAMJFZ010004114.1, read on the forward strand.
AAGATCTTTGGAAGGGATGTTTGAACTAAAACTTTAAAGATAGAAGGATAAGTCTGCGGGGTATTGTAGAAGTTTATTTTTAGTTGTGTTTAAAATAATTGTTTTGTGCACTGTTGGGTGAGGGGCTGCACAGGCCTTTTGTATTGTCTGCAGGTGTTGGATTTATGAGGGGGATGTTTGATTATTCATGATCTGCACCTGCTACCAGTAGAACACCTGAGGAGTTCTGTATCAATAAAAACACCTGAACTGGGATGCTCAGGGTTCCACTGTCCAGTCTGGTGCTGGCCAGGATGGTGATTCCTCTGCTGAGGTCTGGCAGGGTTTGCAATTATGAAATATGCCTTCTTGCTGTCCTTGATGAGTCACGCTGTAGGTGAACTACTACAATGGGGCTTCTGGGAGAAAGAACAATCTATACGATGGGAAGAGCTAAGGAGAAGTTTGCCACACCCAGAATGGTTCTCCAAAGAATCAGCTCAGGTCCATCAGTGGACTGTGGGGTTACCTTAATCATCAAGATCAGCACATTTGTTTGTAGGACAATAAAATGTTTTCTTTATTTTCCTGGACAAAACATTTGTACCCATTCACAGTGTGCATAGTGAGGCTTGGATGCATTCAGACACTGTGTAACAATTATGTCATGCTACGTCATCCTCATCTTAGATTACTCTGAGCTGTTTTCAAGGATGAAGAATGTTTTCTCATCTCCCCTTACCATTTCTATACAGCCCGTCTCCAGAACTTACCCCTCTGTCCGACTAAAACCCCATCCCATAGATGTGAGATCATGCAATGTTGAATTTCTGTGACTGAACTTGTTCCACTTATAAAATATTCTCCAGCTCCATGTTGCTAAAAACTGTGTATTTCCTTTTCAATGCTGAATAGTATTCCAGAGAGAAGGGCTATCTCTCACCGCTCACATTTTCTCGATCCGCTCACTCACCAGTGAACACACTTCAGTTGATTCCGTGTTTGCTTCTGCAACGGTGAACACAGGCATACACAAACGATCTCGCCACTGTGCTCATTTCTTTTCTTAGAGTATATACCTAGAAATGGTTTTGCTGGATAATGTTGAAGTCCCATTTTTAGTGGGGTTTTTTCCTGTAAGAACCATGCGAACTATACTCTCGAACGCAACCATCTACAAGCAATCCCTTTCCTCCAAATCCTCACGGACCCCTGTCATCTTTATCCTTTGGATAATGGCCATCCTAACTGCACATCCCACCCCACCGTACTGTTCACTTGCATATAATTAGTATCAATTTGAATATTACTAGCAGTGTTGGAGTTTTCAATTAGCTATAGGCCAGTGTATCTGTTCAGCCCTACTGCCCACATTTTAACTAGATTACCTGGTTCCTTGCTATTTATTTGTTGGCGTTACTTCTACATTGGCTCCAAACCTCTTATTGATGTATGGTTTGCATATCCTTTCTCCCATTCCTTGGGTTCTCTCTTCAGGCTGCTGATTGTTTCCTTTGCTGTGGGAGGCTCTTTACTTTGGCGTGCACCTGTGTGTCTGTTTCTGCTTTTGTTGTGTTTCTAGGGTGGAATCCAAAGGATTTTTGCTCAAAGGGGGTAAGTTTCTTCCTTTGTCTTCTAGTAGCTTTTACTCTTTAGAACACATTGAATTGATTTTTATGAGTGGCAAAAGGTAAGGTCCAATTTCAATCTTTGCATATGGGGATCCAGTTTTCCCAACACCATTGAAGAGACCGTCCCGTCCCTTCCCCGCTGTGTACTCCTGGCACCTTTATCATAGATCAGTCAGCATAAGTGATTGGGTCAACTTCTGAGCTCTCCGTTCCGTCCCATTGGCCTCCCTGCCGGCTCTCCTGCCACTGCTAATGCTATTTGACTACTAGAACCTCCCAGCACAGTTTGAAATCAGGTAGCGTGATAACCGCAGCTTTGCTCATTCATGATTATTTATATTGTTCAGTCTTTTGTGATGTCATACACAAAAAGTTTGAGATTGTGTGTGAATTGTCTATTTTTGCATTCTTTGAAAAGTATCACGGACTGTTTTAAGAAGGATTGAATTGAATCTATAAGTTGCCTTTGGGTCATATGGCATTCTAAAGCTGTAATTCTCAATCCGAGGAGAGAGCTACACAGTTAAAGTGCACTGTGCAAGCATGAAGACCAGAGTTCAGACCCCCAGGCCCCACAGAAATGCCGGGTGGTTATGGCAGCCTACCTGTATTTCCAGGCCCAGAAGCCAGATCCTCAGAGTAAGATGGCTAGTGACAATAGCCATATCAGAGAGCTCTGAGTTTGCTTGAGACCCTGCCTCAGTGAGCAAGGTGGATGAGTGAGCAGAGGTGATTCCTTGCATCAACCCCAGACCTCCATGTGCACTTAGATGTGTGCAAACACGCATACACATATGCTTACACCACACACACACACGATGGAAAAATGAAAACACAAACACAGGCATCTTTCTGCTTGTGTTTCTTTAATTTCCTTCGTCAACAATTTGGAGTTACAGTGCATAGGTTTTTCCCTTAGTTTAATCTAAGTATTTCGCTTGCTTTGTATCTCTTGGAGTTGCTTTCCTGATTTCCGTTTTTAGATCCTTTTCTGATTTCTGTCTCTTTGCTGAAGTTGTCATTCCGTTCCTGAGTTGTCTGTGTTCTCATGTAGCTCACTAGGATCTTTTTAAGGTCATCTTAGTTTCTTTTCCTGTTGCTGTGATAAAATGCCTTTACAAGGGCAACTTAAAAGAAGGGTTTGTCTGGGCTCATAGTTCAAGGAACATTAGGCAGGGAAGTCCAGGCAGCAGGAGCTTGAGACAGCTGGTCCTATCAAGAAGCAGAAGTGAAGAATGTTTATGCTAAGTTCACTCTACTTTCTGCAGCATCTAGGATCCAAGCCTAGGGAATGGCTCCACTCACAGTGGGCAGCTCTTCCCACCTCCATTAATGCAATCAAGATAACATCTCACAGGCATTCCCAGAGGCCCATCACCCAGATGTTCCTAGATCCTGTCAGGTTGACAACACTAACTACCACAAAGATGATTATTTGAGTTCTTTTTCAGGTAATCCATAACTCCCATTTCTTTAGAATCCATTACTATGGTTTGTCTCTTTGGTGGTACCATAGATCCCTGGTTGTTCACAATCATGTGACCATGCATTCCTGTCTTTGAATTAGGAGTTGGCATCTGCTTCTACTTTTTATAGTCTGTCTTTGATGAAAAAGTCTTTCACCAAGACATCTGGTAGGGTCTGCAAGCTTGGAGCTGGAGACCTCAAGGAGGCTGGTGTGATACTGGGTCAGCCGGTGGAGGTCCTGGAACTTGTATCCAGAGAGATTGGCCTAGGTCCTCAGAGACGAGCCTCAAGGCCTGGTTGCAGGGCCCATGGGAGAGAACTGGTTATCAGGAATATGGGGTGACCCCTGCTGCTTGGATTATAGGAACAGACCTTGACTCTGTGTCCACTAGGGATATCCTTGGGCTGAGGCAGGCCTTGAGTCTTGTCTATGGAGACTGAACTAGCATAGCACTAAATAAGCCTGATATCTAGAGCTACAGGAGTAGCCAGGAGCCTGAATGGGTGAAGACTATCTTGAGATTGGATATGGGTGCTGATCTAGTGCTGAGATGGAGCCTGAGCCCCAGGGTTAAGGCTGAGTCTGAAACCTGGGTCCATAGCAACTGGTCATATACTGAGGTTTTATTGAAACAGGCCTGGACACCAAGTCCACTAGAACACATGCCGGTGAGAATCTATCTAGAACCTAGCTCTGTGCCTGGGTCTCTGGGTGTTGGCCTTGAGACTGGGTTTTCAGGATGTCCTCTGGGCCTGGAACTACAAGGGCCAGCCTGACATTGAGGCAAATTCAGAGTCTGTGTGAGCCTGCCAGAGTACCTACAGAGCACACTTTGTCACTCAGTCTGCTAGAATGTGGAGGGCACAGTAGTAGACAGTTCAGCATTCAGTGGTCCTGGAGCTCATATCTCTCAAGACCAGGATGGTGTCTAAGCCACAGGAGCAAACCTAGAGCTACGTCTCCAAGGAGCAGCCTGGCCTGGAGCAAGCCTGAGTAAAGACACACAGAAAAGAGTTAAAGCAGGACAGAATAAATTAAGCTATGAAAGCACCCTGCACCCAGAAAAGATTAGTATATTGTCCTGTGACACTTTTGTTTCAGTTGTTTACGGGGATGGTCAGCTGGAAAGAATATAAAATGACTTGCATAGTGTAAATTGTGGTGAGAAAGGAAAATGGAGCCCACTCTGTGGAAAAACAGGAGGCGAAACAGGAGCTGGACCAAGAAATCTAAGAGAAGAATCACGAAGCTGAGGGCTCTGGAAGAGAGAAGGCTCCAGGCCAGGAAGAGAGGCTGAGAGACAGCAGGAAGCCAGGAAGAGAAGGCTTGCTGCTGCAGAGGATCATGGGAGGATGAGGTAAGGACACAGTAGGACACTCAGGAACTGATAACAGGGCTGAGCCTGACTGCAGAGGATCAAAGCAGAGTAGAAGGTGAAGAGCTAAGGCACTGGCACACCTTCAGAGTGTTTTGCTGTGCAAAGGGGCAAAGTAAACAAGGCGGATGCTGGAAGAGTCCCAGGGTTTCTTAGGAGGCGGAACTGACCCCACACACCACTGGCTCTGTCCTCTCAGGTCCAGGTCATTCTCACTGTAGTTCCAGAGGAATGGGAGGAACTGGGATTTCTCCTTTTTCCCCAGGACCTGTGTGTGTTGGACAAGAGCTCTACCATAGAGCCACCCACCAAGAAAATAGGAAGAACTATCAGAATGATGCTCTCCTCCCAGCCCCATGATCTTCCCAAGGACACAGGGCGGGTATGGATTATAAAGAAATGGGAGAAAATAAGTTGGGAGAAAGTATGTTTTTATTGACTAAGAACCCATGTTGAGTCACCGGGCAGGTCTTCCCAGTTGCACACATCTCTGAGTCTCAGAAGCCCCATCTGTAGAGAAAGGGGTAATAATCTCGGGTGGGGTCTGTAAAGAAAGGGGTAATAATCTCGGGTGGGGTGGAGAGCAAAGGAGACAACAATAAGACACGCCATGCAGTGCTGGGTGCTCAGAAAGTGCTTAACAAATATGTTTGTTTGTCTCTTCCATCTCTGCCTTCTCAACATCCTCTACTCCTTCTTAGCCTCCTCGCCATCACCCAAGTCTGCCGGTTCCTTTGAGGACACCATACCTTTGTTTCTGATTGGTCCTCTCTGTGGGATGGTGATGTGTAACAATTTCCTCGGAGATAAAACCTTCCCTCTTGGAAGTTTAAGGTCTGGGCTAGAGTGAGCACCAAGATGGCTCACTGCACATCCATCTGTCGATTCATCCACCCACCACAACCTACCCTTTCACCTACCTACCTCTTCATCCGTGCGTAAATGCATCCTGTATCTATGCATGAATATTTGCATGTACCTATCCACCTAACCACTATCCATCCATGCATCTAACCATCCAATTCATTCATCCATCCACCTGTTAATCATCCATCAATCATCTATCAAACCCTGGAACTAGATTTACAGCTGGTTATAAGATCCCTGATATGGGTGCTAGGAACTGAACCTGGATCCTCTGTAAAGATGTTGATCTTAATCACTGTGTTCCTAATGTGTTCTTAATCACTGAGCCATCTCTCCAGCCCCAGATTGCATCTTCCTTTATCAACGACTTGAAATGTCTGTTTGCATAAATAGAGATGTTAAAAATACACAGAGAATGTACTAATGAGAAAGCACAGACATACAGATGGATGGATGGATGAATGGATGGGGGATGGGTAGGATGGATGCATGGATGGATGGATGGGGGATGGGTAGGTGAATGGGAAGATGAATGGATGAATGGATGGGGGATGAGTGGGTGCATGGATGGATGGATGGATGGGGGATGGGTAGGTGAATGGGTGGATGGATGCATGGATGGATGGGTGGATGGATGGATGGATGGGTGGATGGATGGGACGGCAGTGAGCCTTCTTGCTGCTCACTTCATCCCAGACCTCACCCTGGCTCTCTCCATGAGGCTGCATACATGTGAATGCTGACGCAGTATGACTCACCTGTGCTGGAGAGAAACTGTAGCCTCAGGAACCTTGGATGAGAATCTGAAGATCCTTCGGGGCCAAAGGAGCCACTCGAGAGGAGCCAGGCTCTGTGCAAACCTGCAAGGAGCCACAGTGAGAGAAAATGATTTAATTATAAGAGTGTCACCAAACAAATTGTACGCCTCATTTTTGGGTACTTAATGCTTATGGTAATTAACATTACGGAGATTTTTCTTCTCCTGTTTATATTTAGTTTAGCCATTCACAATAGAGCTAAAATTATTTCAACTAATTTTAGGTGCTTCCCTCTCCATTGCCCCTCCGTTGCTGCTCCCTGAATGCAATCTTTAACTTCAGAGACAGCCAAACGAAGGACAAATTGGGATCAATGCTGCCTTTGTCTTCACTAATAAGCGGCTGCCACGCAGAGGAATGCAGAACTGCTAATTGGCTGCTCTCAATGGGGAAGAGACAATGGTGGGGAGGGGGATACCAGGGGATTAATTATAGGTCTGCCTTCTGCTGGCCCTGGCTTGCATCTAGGTTGGGCCGCCCCAGCCACCTCCAGAAACAAGTCATCATTCCCTCACGCTGGAGTTCTCTTGGGTTTAGGAATGCAAAGCCACGCACACAAAGGTCAAGGGAAGGGAGTGACCGTGAGCACTGACAGGCTTGTGCGGAGGAGGAGGAGGAAGAGGGGAAGGTCTGGCCTGGGATGGCGACACTGCGCACCTGCTCACGAGGGAAGACTGTCGGCAGGAGAGGAAACTGAAGTTCTGACTGGGACACGTTTGAAGTAGGTAAGCACAGCTTCCCGAAGGAGGGCACAACCACCCACCACAGCAGCTGAGCGGGACGACTCCTCTGGACCTGCAGTGGACTTCAACCGCCTAACCCAAGACGCACATTCTGAGAACTGCTGGACTGAGGCCAAGCCCAACACCCAGTGACAACTAGCCCACACCCTGTTGCTGCCACAGCAGGAGGCGCATGATGGATGGTTCCTGGTTGCCTGCCTCCCCTCAGCCTTCAGTGTGGAGGCAGGGGAAGCCATGACCGGCCTGACAATCTGACAGAGATGGCCCAGTCAATGCAGTGGTGAGCAGGGGTGTCGACTTAGGTTTGTTGGGTGACGAAGCCCACGGCTTGAGTCTGCCCTCCACACTGCGTGGCAGCCACAGTCCAAATGGAGACAGAGAGGGACATCAGTGGCGGGCCCCTTTCTAGAACTCCATCTTAACAGCCTCCTCAGTCTCCCCTATGCCATGATCTTGGGGTTCAGGTGAACAAAACAGAAAAACCAAATATGAATGCTTACAGCGAACGTCCCGTGGTAAAGACATAATGCTCTTGGGAACGGACTCCTTCCAGAGCACTTCTGAGTCAACACATCTATCTAGGACTGGTTGGTTCTTACAATGGTGCTATTAAAACTTAGACTAGGCCGGTGTGAGTCACATATTCAAAAGGAGAAATGGTTTTAGCATGTGAGTGTGTTCTTTTTTTTTCCCCCCTCAAATTTCCTTTTGTGCTCAACTCAAGAGAAATATTCGAAATTCAAGTAATGAGGTATTCATGGTGAGTCTACCTCCCTGATGCCCAGGGTAAAAATAACATGAAATGTTAGCCCTCTCTCTGCTTCCAGTATAGATACCGGCTGGCTCTTTCTGTATGCTTACCTCCAAACTCTGAATATGAGTAAAATTTAAAGAGATTACCTCCATTCCTGGGTCCATTTGCAGACCCATTAAGAAGGGGCCCAGCTTTTTAAGTCTTCCCAGTTTGTGGGAACTGCAGCCCACATCTGCCTGGCATACAAGGACCAGCTGTCACGTTTAGAAGCAGGCTTGGCAACGCTTGCTCACCTCTGAAGCCAATGCCACCTGCTGAACCCATCTTTCCCAGGCAGCCTCACCAACCTGCAGGGGCCAGGTCTCCTGCAGGGCACTAATGGTTCTGAAAAGCAGTCACTGCCTTGGGAGCCAAGTAGATCTGCCTGACCATGCCCTGTGCTGTCTCTTCCTGGCTAGAAGGCCCTGGGCGAATGGCTTCACCTTCTCTGCCTTGGCCCCAGGATGGAAATAGTAAAATCTTAGCTAGCCAGAGTATGGTGATGAGCCCCCTCTGGATGGATGCACAGTCCCACCCTAGGAACTAAGGTCCCATTGCCTGGCCCAGCTCCCCATCAGCAGCTGCAGGCTCAGGGGTGTGCAAAGTGCCTTGTTCCATGTTTCCCTAAATTCATCTCTGAGGGGTGACCAGTTCATCAGGGCCAAGCTCTGAGGCCTCCCAGGTGGGGAATCGAACTGGCTGCTTTCATTCCCCTGCTACAGCTCTGCCCTAGACAAGGAGACTCCAGAGACAGCTCAGGGTCAATGAGACAGCTCCCAAGGAAGAGTCTGGAATCCATGCATCGGAGGATGGAATACACCAAGAGCCGATGGAATGAGACCTACATACTAGGACAGGGCTTAGTTGACCAGGTCAAGTTCAAGGTCCTGGAAGGAGCACACTGCACGGGGGGGGGGGGGGGGGGGGGGGGGGGGGGGTGGTTGGAGAGACAAGAACAGAATCCAAACAAGCAAGCTGAAGTCCCTTTAGCTGGGCTCTATCCTTTGTGGGGACCTCAGCCTCCTGCAGAAAGTTGATAATTTTGAGTCGGTGGTTTCTGAGGGTCCTTGTGATGCGCCTTCTTGGATGCTAAGGGTGGACCTGCGTGGATGAGGGTGCGGCTGCAGGGGAAGATCTGAAATTTCCTATTTCCCATCCCCCACCCAGACAACCCAATGACCTTGAAGGCATCTCCAGGAGCTGGTTGGGGATGACAAAAAAGCTCAGCCTGCTTCGCTCGCATAGAGCACAGGTGTGATAGATTCCAAGGGAGCAGTGTAGTTGTGCTGGCTTACCCTTGGCTTCACTGAGGCCCTGGCTGCTGAATAAGAAAACAGGCCGGGATCAGAGTTTGCCCTTAGATCCCCTGGAAGGCCATGTGCAGCTCTTCCTTCTCCAGGGCTCTGGGTGCACCGCATAGCTCCTCCTCCAGCCTCCTGCCCTGTGGTGCTAGGAGCTGGTCCCCCAGGCCACAGGAGGAGCAGGCCAGCTCCACAGGGGATGCCCCAGCCAGGTGTGCAGGGCTGTGCTAAGCAGCCTGCCAGCCCAACAGATGGCAGAGCAGAATTGCCATCCATCACCACTGTAAGTGGCCAACTCTCTCCCGGTGCCCCAGACAAATGACTCTGCTCCTGCCTCCTCCCATCCCCTTCCATCCACCACTCCTGCCAGGCAGCCGGGTGGAGCTGGTTACTGAGCCAGCCAGCCCTGTGTGCAGAGTGTGGGGGGAGGGTAGAGCTGAGCCCCACATGGAGGTGCATCTGTCATCCAAGAGCCAGCAAGCAGCTAGCATCATAGAGCTGTGGGAAGGGTAGAGGCATTCACGTGAAGGGACCTTCCTTACAGTGGTGTGTGTGTGTGTGTGTGCGCGCGCGCGCGCGCGCGCGCGCTCGCGCGCGCGCTCGCGCACGAGGCGCACATGCGCGCAAATATATGTGCACATGTGAATAACATCTATCTGCATACCACACAGGGATGGATGTGGTCTCTGGACTTTTATCCATGATCTATCACAGGCTTAGTTCTTGGGAGTAGCCACCTAAGGCTTCTGGAGTGCTTTGTGTCCCTTTAACCACACAGTAAAACACAGGGCAGGTTATAGATCTACAAAGTGTCAGTCAAACAGCAAGTCACATGCCAGCCCTCTTGGCCCTGCCTGAGTCAGGACATCATCAGACAGGTCAGGTCATACCTTGATACCCAGCTCTGACAAGAAATTCAAGGCAGTGAACTCCACACAGGAATGTTGTCCCCGGGACATGGGCAGTTCCAAGGTCCCCGGTGCTGAGTGTACACTGTGGTGTTGTGTCTCAGCTCTCCTGCTTCCCAATCCTGGAGCTCCAGTGAAGGGTTAAATCTTTCAGACCCTCCATTTGTTTCCTTCTCTGCAAAATGGAGTGAGTTATGCCCAGTGGGCCCTGTGCCCTGCCAGTCCCTCCTGGGGATGTCGGCATGAGGAGCACAGTGCAGGACAGCTGGGAGAGAGGTCAGTAGCCCTGGTACAGGGGCAGAGAGGAGATCTCATGGGGTGCCTCACAGGACACCCAAAAGAAACAGCCTAAGGCAGGAAGGATTTATTCTGACTCACAGCTCCGAGGATGCAGTCTCTTGTTTTCATGGTTTCTTGGTGGCAGAAGGAGTAGGAAGCAGAGAGACTGGGCTAGAATCAGCCTACAACCCATCAAGTCACCACTGGGATCCACTCTCTCCAGCAAGGCCCTACCTCCTAATGGTGCCACCAGCTGTGGGCCAGGGGTTCAAACACAAGACCCTGTGGAAGATGTTCCTCATTCAGACAATAATGTGGGTCCAGGGTAGGCAGAGGAGAGACTGTCCCTGGAGGCCTTGTGCAGTCAGAAGAACTCGCCAAAGAGTCTCAGAAAAAGGGGCCCAGGGATGGGCGTGGGGGCTCGGGGTCAAGTCTGCGAGTGGCTGCCAAAAGACAGGAGTCCATGGGCTTCAGTGGCGTACTGCTGGGGCCCTCCCCACTGTCCCGCTCCATCTTCCCCTCCCTCCTTCTTTCATCCCCCTTCTCTTCTCCCTCCCTCTAGCTCCAGGCTCATTCATTTTAGGAAAGTCCCTTACTACTGAGCAAACCTCCACCCCAGGACAGTCACCTAATAATATATCTAACATCCTGCTCCTGTTTTCAAATATGGGGGAGCCAAGCACAGCTACAGAGGGACCTGAATGGGCAGTTCTTATGAACGTGAGCTGTCAGACACCTACACATCCCTCAAAGACCAGGTCTTCCCTCACCTGCTAGGTGCAGCCCTCCTCGGCTCACACACGTTCCACCCCAGGACCTGTCCTGTGGAATCCCATGTCTCCCTGGCTGACTCTCGCATCTTCACACCTAAGAGACTGATATGGCTTCTAAGATAAACGGGAAAATGGGTGAATTCATTCTTTCACTACTTTAACCATAAACTCCTAAGAGCCAATATACACCCGGTTACCAAAAGAAGACCTTAGTTGAGCTGTATCCGTAGAGCCAGGACAATGGAGGTGGGAGACACTCAGAAAGCCAGATGAGGGAGGCCAGCGGGGAAGTAGAGTCTAAAAAATACAAGCCGTGGAAGCGTTCAAGAAAACTAGAGAGAGGAGCTTCAGGGCTTCTAAGAAATAGAGAGGCAGAGGGAGCTCCCCTCTCTAGGGCCCCTTCAGAACTTCAACGTCGTCCCCAGCCCAGGGCATCCTCGCCACCCAATATGCCCCATCCAGTGGAGATAGCAGACCTCTTAACATGCCCCAGGGAAAGGCCAGAAGCAGCAGGTGGAGTGTTGGGGCCCACACTACTAACTCCTGGACCAGGAGGTCACCTGGACCCACAGGCAGGCCACATGGTGTGTTTGGCAAGCTCAAGCAATGGTCTGGTTCAAGCAATTAGACACGCCTAAGTAAATCAACCCAGAGTCCAACTTCTAAGCTGTTTGTCTCGGGGAAGAAGTACTAACTTGTGGTCTGCAGGCTGATGAGGCTTCTGACTTTCTCACACCTTTGGGAGCAGGCGAGAGCTTGTTCACAGGACTCCTCTATTCCCAGGGTTCCCAGCCACACGCACCAGTAACCCATCACAATAAGGTTAGAAGAGGACACTCCCTAGCCCGCCCCAGGCTGCTGCCTCTGGATCCAGCCATCCAAGAAGGAGCCTCGCCAAGCAGACACCTCCAGAGAGGTCTTGGAAAAAGGCAGGCTCCCTCTGTAATTTCCTCTTGGACTCCTACCACCCCCTCACACACACCCCCAGCTAATTGCAGGAAGAATTGTTATGCTAATTATCATTATTCTCTTCCTTCACAGAGTGTGGGGTCTAAATTTAGACCCCTGCTGCTGGGGGTTGGGGAATTCGTGTGGTGCTGTAGTGCTAACAGAGATGCTCTTTGGGACCCAAGGTTCCAGGGCAGGGGCTGCAGGAAAGCAGATGGGAGAAAGGCCATGCCCCATCTAGTCACTGGGAAGTTGTTGCCTTGCTGTAGAAAGTTTGCCTGGTAAGCTTTCTCTAAAGAGACAAAACCTTGTTCCTAGGGAACAGGCACCCATAGGTGTTGAGCTAGATACCCGGAGTGTGGGCAAGAAGACCAGTATTGGGGAGAGGCTCCACCAGGGGGTCCAAGCTGATGGACTGGAAGCTGAGTGTCCTCAGGAAAGTTACTCTGCCTGTTGAGTCTCAGTGTCTTTCTCAGAGTGGGGAACAGAGAACTAGATTCTCAGGGTTGCATGAGAAACAGGTAGAGGCAGTGTCCGGACATCTTGGGATGACGGGTGTGGGAGGCGGGAAGAGCTGCTGTCAGGGGGGAAGGACTGCTCAGTTGGTGTATAGTGAATTAAAGCTCAGAGGTGGCCAGGACAAGAGGGTCTTATAGAACTAAGACCTGACTCCAGAGTTTTCTGGATGAAACTGCCTCGCAGACACCAGTCCCTGAGTCCCCACAGTGGGGCAAGGTGGCGGCAGCTCCCCCCAACGCTGTCTTCCCCTCACACACTATGACCTTCGTGCCTCATGGAAAGGCATGTCCAAGGAGACACACTGGAGGACCGTGCTGTCTGCAACCTCCCCACCCCATCGCCTGCCATCCGCACACCTGGGCTCCAGGCCACGCCTTTCCCTGCCGTACATGGCAGAACAGAAGGTGGTCCGGCCCAGAATTCTGTCTCCTAATATTTTCCCATCTGTGAAAGAAGTCAGAAGAGAGCCTCCCTGCCTTGTGATTGTCTCAGTGAACGTCTCCCAGAGAGGAGCCGGCACACAGCAGGTGCTGAAGAAAGAGGATCAGTCAGAGGAGGAGTCTGAGGCTAGTTTGGACCAAGACCTGCATCTTAAGGCACATTTTCAATGGCAGCTCTTGCTGAGGGTCTTTGATAACATGTCTGAGAAACACGGGATCCTCCTGCCCTCCCAGAAGGGAAGCGGTCTTAGGTGGTAAACCCTCCAGTTACTCAAGGCCCATGGGACTTCCCATCTGTCTTCTAAGTCCCGCAAGGAGGATCTGAATCTCAGTGTCACCCTGGTGAGGACCCTCCCACTGTACAGGCCCATGATCTCCAGACAGACAGGGTCTACAGGAAAGCTCAGAGCTCCAACAATGAGGATACCCGAGTTCAAGTACCTGCTTGGATCCTCCTAGCTGCCAGCCTCAAGCTCAAGGCCTCTCTCAGCCCCCACAGCCTTGCCTTTAAGGCAAAAGGAGCTGAAAGAAGGTCTGGTGGTAGCGAGCATGCATAGCACCCTCGGGGCCCTGGGTTCGAGCCCATTCACCCCCATGCTACAAAACAACACCACATCGACCCATAGCAAACAGAACTATTCCTGCAGAGCAGGGTTAGGACACAGATAAAACCAGACAGTTCTCTCAGTACCTCAAACCAGCTTAATTGATTGCTGCTCTCATCCCAGAGCAAAGTTCCAGACGTATGTAGGGGTGACACTCACTGGCAGGGTATGGCTCTGGGAAGGAAAGGGGAGGAGCTATCTCTGGCTCCCCTTCACTGGACGGCTCTTCTCCCAGGAAGACTAGTTTCTAGGGATCCATCCTTCATCCCTGTTTCTCACCCTACACACCAGGTCCTCAATTTAGACTCAGAACTTGCTCCCAAAGTACCATCTCTGGCCCAGCTCTCTCTCTAAGCTCTAGACACTTGCATCCAACATCCTCCCAGACCACCTTGTCCAGGTCATCCCATTATCTGTGCCCACAGCAGCCTGTAGTCTGAATGCACTGTCCTTCAATCTGTGCCTCCTACAGGTCCCCATCTTCTTCAAGGAGGCCAGTGTACCCCCACAACCAACCAGAGCCCCCCAGGCCTCCCTGATCCATCCCCTGAATCCCTCAGCCAGGCATCGGGGTTAAGTACTCTCAGTCCTGCATTGTAAATAGCTCTTGAATCGAGACACTGCTCCCTGGCCCTGATCCAAGCCTCATCTTGCCATCATCTGGCCACAGAGATGTGCACATCTTGAGGACATTTTGTCCCGAAGCTGCAGGGAGGCAGAAGGAGGCGGCAATTGGACGGATCACACAGAAGAGGTTTGAAATGTGCCGCTGAGCCTTCCCAGAGCCATTCTTCATTCAGCCATCACAGCATCTGCCCCATTGCCATGTAGGAGGCAGACTGGGGGCCCAGGAGTCTCCACATTCTGACCTCTGGAAGTCAAAGGATATCGCAAATATCAGTAAGTTAAGTATCTTGAGCTAGGGTAGTAACCTGAGATGGGAGACATATGAGATGGGGAGAAAACACCCCATCGCAAAGTTCTTTTTGAGAGGGAGGCAGGAAGATCAGAGTCAGGAGGTAGGACTAGGGTAATACACTTTGAAGATGGGGAGGGCTACAAGCCAAAGAAGGCCTTTCAACAGTCAAAGGCTCCCTAGAGCCTCAGAGGAAATATGGCCCTAACAATGCCTTAATTTTGGCTGTTTAAAACTTACTTTGATATGGAGAAAGAACCCCTCACACACTGCTGGTAGGAATGTAAACTTACACGGTTGCTATGGAAATCAATATGGAGGATCCTCAACAAATTAAAACCAGAACTATGGTACGGCCCAGCAGTACCCCTCCCAGGAGTTTACCCAAAGCACTCCAGGTCAACACAGAGACACCTGCACACCCAGCCTCGGTGCCCACCAGTGAACGCATAGGTAAAGAAAACACGGTAAAGTCAGGCACAGCGGTACGTGAAACCCCGGCACTTGAGAGACAGGCAGAGGAATCACGGCAAGTCTGAGGCCAGCCTGGTCAACACAGCAGGTTCTAAGCTAGCTGCAGCTACATTCTTCAGACAGGGTCTCAAAAAATAAATAAATAAAATTTAAAAGTTGGCACATATACACAATGGAATTTTATTCATCTGTAAAAAAAAGAAATGAAATCATGGCACTTACAGGAAAATGGAAAGTTATGTTACTAAGTAAGAGAAGGCAGACTCAGAAGGACAAATACCCACGTACTCTTTTATATATAAAACCTAGATTTAAAACTATTTATAATGGGTGGCTATGTACGCCTACACACGTGCATGTGTATTTTTAAAGATCCACTCAGAATTCTGACCCCATAAAGGGAAGATAATAAACCTGGGTGTTGCTTAAGCCACTAAGCATGTTGTCATTTGTTACAGCAGCAACAAGGAACTAATACATGCTCTCTCCTTTGCACAGTGAGGAAAACTGAGACAGGGGGTTTCAATGACACCCAGAATCCAACAGTGTGTGTGTGTGTGTGTGTGTGTGTGTGTGTGTGTGTGTGTGTGTGTGTGTGCCTGTCTGTGTGTCTGTGTCTCTGTGTGCGTCTGTGTGTATAGGGGGTTCACCCTTTGAGATGATGTCTCTTATTGACCTGGAACTTCGCCAAGTAGGTTGGGCTAGCTGGTTGACAAGCTCCAGGGCTCTGCCTTGTCTCCACTTCTCATCTCCCCATTGCTGAGATAACAAGCATGTGGCACCACACCTGGCTCTGTTGCCTGGTTTCTGGAGATGGAACTCAGGTTCTCATGTTTGCAAAGCCACCGCTTCGCCTTCACCAGCTGAGCCACCTCCAGGCCCTAAAGGAGCATTCTCTACCAACGAGTTGTTCCAGCCACAGTTCAGATCACTTAGCAGCAGGCCTCTTCCATCAGAGTGAATTTCTTTCTCTAAAGCAATGGATCCCGGAAGCTTGATGGGGAGTCCACCTCCACTCTTCACAAACCCCAAGGGGCTCCTGCAGCAGTCTGAGCTCCACAGGACAGTGTGTGAAAGCCCTGTCTGGTTCCCAAAGTCCATGGAACCTGCTCATTTTCCATCTCATAGCAGAAAGCACGTGGTCTCCCTGGGCGCCCTGGAGCAGGGGCTGAGCCGGGAGGGTTTAAGAGCCTGTCCAAGTTGCTACTAACGATTTTTAGTTACTTAATTCTCCTAGAGCAGTGACAGGTCCCCATAACTTAGGCTTTATTTGCTTTCTCTTGAATGTCACATATAATTCTTGTCGAAGTGTTTATTTGCCTAATGCAACTTTTAGTGCCTGGGTAATTTATTCTCCCTATTTGTCGACCAAGAAGGAGGAGAAAGGCTACTTTTAGCCTCTGGCTCCATTATGGAAAGTAATACAGGGCCCTTCGCTTTCACCTCCAGCCCAGAATGGGGGAAGGAGCTCCACTCCACATACCTTCCCTGAAAAACACCAAAGCTGGCTGTCTCTCCACTTCCCAGCCTCCCACATGGACTGCAGGCTCAGCTCACACAGACAACATGGGCTGCAGGCTCAGTCCCTCATAGACACATGGGCTGTTTTCTTCCAAAGGAGTAGCCAGTGGGCAGGAGACTGTTCCTCACTCTTCCCTTGGAGAGGCAAAACTCAATTCTCTGGGTAGATGTCATTGCCAGATGAAACAAATCCAATTAGCTGTGAGGAAATCCCATTCAACCAACACTGACTGAGCACCTACTCTGTGCTGGGCCTTCTGCTGGGAATTCAGCAAAACATAACCCAGTGGTCCTGCCCTGGAGCCGGGAATGTGAACTGATAGCAGCATGCTGGAGAAGGGGAGGGTCCTGGAACAGGGAAGTGACAGAGCTCTGGGGGCTGAGGGAGGGGGAGGGAGCACTCTGCCCCAGGAGCCAGCTGAGACAGCAGAAGTAACTAGGATATACCTCCCAAGGGGTGGGGAAAGGGAAGGCAGGGAAGACATAGGGAGCCCATGATAGGGGAAAGTGGGATGGTGCCCTGTGTGCTGAGAGTCGGGAGTGATGGATACAGAGGTGAGGGCCACTTACAACAGGCCTTGGCTATGAAGTACATATTTATTATTAGGCAAATAAACAAATAAACTATGAACCAGATAGTAGTGTATATCAGAAGATAACCATGTGGTGGCATGGCATGGCAGACTGGGGTGACACGGGAGCCAGGAGGACACAACTACCCTGCAGGTATCTAGGATAATATAGGAGGGAGATGGGGAGGGAAACTGAGGCAGGGCAGAAGCACAGTAACCCTGCAGATGTTTGACAGCACGGATGCTGACAATGCAGCGTCAATGCAGATGGGTAGAGCTGACGATAAGATGTGAGAGTTGGGGGCTGGAAGGGTTATGGATGTCACCCTCAGATAAGAAGCACTGACCGAGACCTAGTATAGGTCCGGACAGGAAAAGGTCGACTGTAGACACAGCCACTTTGAAGTCGCCTGAAAATGGTCAAGGAAGAGGGTGGCCCTGAGAGCGTTGGGAACCGATGTCTAGAAGGGCTTTACTGGGCTTCGCCGGGGACCTTGGGCAACAGCAGAGCATTCCCACTACCAACACCTGATGCTCCCTGGCTCTAAGAGGCAGAACTGAGTTCTCCACATGCCTCTCCCACCTCTAATTCTCTTAGAACAGCCCGAACAGGAGTGGTTTGCTTTTCCTGCACGCCTCCCTGAACTTGGCAGAACTTGCAGAAGTCGGTGAGGGGAACACATCCTGTCCCCAGGTCTCCAAAGGACTTAAATTAAAACGGGGGGGAGGGTGTCAAGGAAATCTTAGCTGTTGGAAATCTAGGAATAAGCCAGGCTGGAGGTAGCCTTGAGCACTTCTGCAACTCGGGGGCCCCCAAAGCTACCTCAGAACCCCTACTCACTCTAGACTCAACTGTCCTGATGGCCCGGGTAAGTGGTTCAGATAGGGCCAACCATTCATCCAGATTGGAGTAGGGAGAACCAGCTTCTAGAACCTTCTAAAAAAGATTGGGTGCATTTGCTACTTTTAAAAAGATTTATTTTACATGTGTGTGAGTGTGTACATGTGTGTGTCGTACACTCATGCACATGAGTGCCCTCAGAGTGCAGAGAGCACATCAGAAAGAGCTCCTGGAGCTGGAGTTACAGCTGTTACGAGCCACCCAACATAGTACTGAGAACAGAACTCAGGTCCTTTGAAAGAGTGGGAAACGCTACTTTTACGGTCACTATGACCAAAACACCATTGAGAACAGCTCAAAGGAAGAAATTCATGATGGTGCATGGTTTCAGAGGGCTCTGTCCATCCTGGTGGAAAGAGTGTGGCCAAGCAGGGCTGCTCATATCTGGTAAACCAGGAAGAGAACAGGAAATGCTGACAATGGCCGGCCTTCGCCCCCCCCCCGCCCCCGCTGCCCTGTTTCATCCCCCTGGCTTCCCAGTGCGTGGGATACAGGGCGGGTCTTCCCTCCTCAGCTAACCCTCTCTGGGAACAAAGTGTGCCACGTCATCTCCCGGGTGATTCTAAATCGAGAAAAGGGGACCGAGACGATCAACCATCACACAGGGCATACTGGTACCTAATCAGAGTCATCTAAATGTGGCTAAAACTGTGCACAAGCAAGACTGGGGGGCATCATGGCCACAGACAGTGACAGGGGACCACTAGCTTTGTGCCCCTCAGAGAAGGAGGGGCCTCTGTAGCTTGCTAACCCCTAGCACAGATTCAAAATCAGAGATCGTGAGTTCAAATCGTGACCCTGCTATGATAAAAGTGAACCTGGGAAAATGACTACTGACAGCAGCGACCTCAAGGAAAATCCCCCTGCCTCAGTCAGCGTCTTACTCTGTATGGTAGGGATTACAAGAATACCCACCCTACCTAGCTGTTAGGGACGTTGAGTGAACATCAACAGCATTTGGAGCTTAATAAGCGTTCAAGCACCCACGAGGTGGGTGGTTCGTGTGTATTAATTTTGTAACCATGTCACCATGCTAAAAGGAGCCACAAAAGCCAGACTGTCTTCAAAAGAAAACTCCCGAATCTAGCCAAGACCAGTGTTTGTCCCAGAGCTGGGAAGGAGAATCCTGTCACCTGTCAATAGTAGACCCAGCCCTAGGAGGAGGAACTACCCCAGATTCTGAGGATCTGACTACCTTCTAGCGGCCCCCAGAGGCAAAGCCAAGGTCCTTCTCCAAATACAGACTTCCTAGACTCTAGAGTCACAGGTATTTTGGTCATTAGTAATGATGGAAGTAGAAAATACACCAGGCTTCTTCAGAAGGTTCTAGAAGCTGACCTTCCCAGCTCCAGTCTGAGTGAATGGCATTCTCTTAAAATTTAAGCAGAAACCACAATTCGGGAGCCAGGTGTCCCATGAACCACCTCCTCAGTTTCCTCTTCAATGTTCAATCCCAGCCTGAATGAAAAAGCCCTTTCTCGCAGAGTACCTTCCATCAGTCAGGAACTGTTCCCAGGGGACTCCTGTATGTAAATCAGCTCAGGATGTTGAGGGACCCAATACCCTCCTTGGGGACTGATGGATGGGTTCTTTTCCAAAGTCTGGGCCCTGGGGTTGAAGGTCCCTTCCCCCACGTCGGTGTCCAGAGTCCCCATTCTGCCTGCAGCTATAAAGAAGCACCCAGAACACCAGCAACCAGCACCACATTCATCCAAAGAGCAGAACCCTCCAGCCACAAAGAACCTAAAAGTCACTGCTAATCACATTTGCATAATATGATTCTTTTCTTCAGCAGATTTACCTTCCTAATTACGCTGTCTCCAGCCAATATTAAAGTGATTTTGCACTGCTCGGCTTTTGGTGTTGAGCCAGGCTGCTCCCACAGTGGGCGGGGAAATGGGGCTAAATTGCCTGGAGGCTCAGGTTTTACCACCCCGTGGATAATTTCTGGTAAGAAATGAGTACAGGACCCACATCCCTGCCGGGAAAGCGGGGTACAACTGGAACGCCCACGGCTTTGCCAATCGCAAAGGACAGCCATAAGCATTGTCTTGATCAAGTTTCATCCCAGGCAGAAGAACTAAACCTGTTCATTCTGGGACATTCAGGAGTAGTTCAGAGCACTAGGATCGACCCTGCAGTTCTAAACATGTAGAGATGCTTTCCCAAAGCCTCTCTGTTGCGTTATACGGCTCAAGCCACAGGCGTGCGAGCCAACACAGAGACATGTGACAGCGGGTCAGCATGCACTCCCCCCCACCCTGCACCCACACACCTAGTCAAGTGTGCTACTCGCACACTGACAGACTAGCTACGTGACTTGCCTTCATCAACGGGGCCCTCTCAGAATTATGTCACCAACCGAAGCTTGAATAGTGTGCTGCCTGAGAGCTGCCTCACACCATCCTGGAGTTCTGTCAGCTATAATGTGATGGAGCTGGAGCCAGTCTGGTGGAGGGTGATGGGGATGGGAGGAAGGGACCACCCTGCCCACCCTGCCCAGCAGCTCAGCCACCAGCAGATATGTGAGGGCTACTGGAGTCCATCCAAGCTCGGTGTACACATGGGTGGCTCAGCTGAGATCTGCCAAGCTAAGCCGGATCATCCACATGCTTGGTGGCCACTCAGTGCTTGGATGGCCTGTCACCCAACAAAAGCATCTCTCATCTCTTGCTGATATCCAGATACTATATATTTATGTCCTCAGATTTTTATATTGGGGCAGAGTCTCCAGTGTAATGGTGTTTGGAGGCAGAGCCTTTGGGAGGTAAATAGGATTAGTGGCTTTATAAAAGTGACCACAGGGCGCTCCTGCACCCTCCACCATATGAGGGCACAGCAAAAAGACAGCTCGCCCAGAAGCTGGCCTTTCCAGTTGCAGGACCCGCTGACAAACACAGTCACAGCCTCCCCCGTCTCAAGTCCTATCGCTGCAGAGCTGTGAGTTATTCTGGGCAGTGGTGCACCCTTAGCTGTGTGTGTGTGTGTGTGTGTGTGTGTGTGTGTGTGTGTGTGTGTGTGTGTGTGTGTACTTATGTGTTTACACAGTTGGAAGACAAAAATCAACATAGAGGGTCTTCCTCTGTGACACTTATTTTATGAGACAGGGTCTCTCCCTGAGCCTGGCACTCACCACTGGCTAGAATGGGCTAGCGAGCTCTTTAAATCCACCATCTCTGCCCCTCTGTCCCTATACAGAAGCATGCCTCCGCATCCTGCTTCCACATGGGTGTTTGGGATCCGAACTCTGGTCTTCAAGCTTTTTCTGCAGTCACTTTACTGACTGAGCCATCTTGCCAACCAACTCTCTGCTACATTAACTGCCACCGCCACCACAACCCCCTACTGCCACCATGAACTCCACTCTTACCATAGCCCCAACTGCCACTGTAGCCCCGTGAGTATTTCCCACAAGGTTGTATGCCTGCTAGAGACTCAGGAAAGCCGGTCCCCCAGCAGGTCCCCCTAAATAGAAGCTCTGCTGGGCACCTGTCTTTTCCTGACTTCCCACCTGCCTGTGAGAAATGGACTCCATTCTCTCTGCCGGGCTCGCTGGGTCATTAATGCTCAGAGCAGAATTCTCTGACACTTCTCTCTGGGCCTCAAATGGACTCAAAGTAAGAAAGAAGAAGAAAATAGAATTCCGTGCGTTTCCTCCTGCAACTGTCTCTTTTCTAGAACAAACGATGTCTCCGGCAGCTGTTTCTTCACTCTCCCCTCCCACCAGCCCACTCAGTTTCTCATGCCCACGCCCCGCTACTATTTTCTGGACTATTTACTATGTCGAGCATCTTATTTATAGGAGCAGCCGCCCCAGAAATGTGAGGCCAGGCATTTAAAATGGCTCTTCCTAGGACAGTTTGTAAAATCTAAACTCAGCAGGGCTGTAGTCTCTGTCACGTTTTTATGACTTTGCAAGACGGAGGATAGGCCTGTGTTGAGACTTGTGGGGAATACAGTGGCGGGGGGCAGGGGTGAAGGTTGGATGAGCACAGTCAGAACCCACCAAACACATAGGGCAACCTGACCTCTTTCTCCAGGGCGAGGCGAGAGTTTGAACCCTTGCTCTATAGCTGTGTAATTCTCAACAAATCATTCAATTCTGCCGAACCTCAGTTTCTTCACCTATAACCCAAGGTTCCCGGTTCACCTCACAGGAGTCATCTTGTTTATAGACCAGGTCTCATGTATCCCAGGCTGGCCTCAAACACACTATGTAACCAACGGTGAGCTTGAACTCACGATTCTCCTGCTCCACCTCCCAAGTGGTAGGATCCCAGGCTTGTACCACCACACCTGGCTTCACGCTGTGCTGGGGACCTAGGGTCCCATCTGTGCTAGGCAGGACTCTACCAACTGAGCCATATCCCCAGCCACTTCACAGAGTTCTTAAGAGAATTAGGCAGATTCAACACTGCAACACAGTAGCTAACCTGGTCAGGCTGCTCATCAAAGATTGGTTGTTCTTGTGTTCCTGTTCCAAGAGAAAACTTGCTGAACCTGAGATTAACTTCATATGTATGTATGTAAGTCTGAATGTTGTTTGTGACTGGGTCATGCTCCGTAGCCCAGGCTGGCCTTAAACTCCTGGTCCTCCTGCCTCAGGCTCCTGAGTACTGGAGTTACAGGAATGCACTGCTCCACTGGACTTTATCTAGGAATTTTCTAATAAAAAAATTCCTGGATTGTCTCTCATCTCTCCTGTGACTATTTCCTTTCCAGTATAAAGTATATTTCAGGAGCTGATTTCCAGCTGTGTCCCCTCCCCACACCCTTCCTTCCCTGTCAGCTTTATTGGAATTTTAAGTTTTCTTAATGTGTTCAATAATCCTGGGAGGTAGTAGTCAGATCCACTTTACAGATGAAGATGCACTCTCTCCCTTTCATCTTTTCTGAGAACAGAAGAAACATATCGGTGGGAAAGAGTGACCACAAGCAGACAAAACCCTTGCTGCACAAATAACATTAACCTTATGCGTATAGCACATTAAGCTGCTGGTAGTGAGATTTTTTTTAACCTACCAAACGGCAGTTTCACATAGTCTGACCTAACTTTAGCACTAATGATAACACTAGTGTGTCTATACTTCATTGAGTTAAAACCAGTCTAAGAGTCTTGAGACTCAATTAATCCTCATACTCTGCAGACTAAGTACTAGGAAAACTTTGGCACAGAGAGGTTAGATACCTTGCCTGAGATCACACAGCTAGGGAAAGACAGCAATGGGATTTGAATTCAGTGATCTTAGATCCAGAGGCCATGAAGTGAGCTGCACACTTTGCTGCCACTCCAGTGAACAGTTGAGAGGTCTCCTGAGGAGGCTCCATGGTGTGTCTTACGATGGCCAGAGAAGAGATGCATACCAGAGTGGTCCTAGGAGTCAGGACTGCCGATCATTCAAAGATGACACACAGTCCTGAACCCACCCCTCCTAGGTAGATCGACAGCACTCCCTCCAGGAACACGGAGCAGGCTACCCGCCTGCTCTCTTTCCCGAGCATTTCATTTTCCTGTCCTCTGTGGCATGACTCTCACAAAACTATTCATTTCTTAATTCTGATGGCAGAAAGGAATTTAATCAAGTTGCTTGAATATGACGCCAGCCTCCCGCTAAGCCAGCTGCCTCCCGAGGGTCGTTGGGGGAGACAACGCCCTGTTAATATTTAGCTCCAACAGCAAACATTATGGCTTTCAATTTAGAAGATTATGCTTCTGGTTAGTTATGTATCACATGTGCGCGCGCGCGCTCGCCGGGCGCCTCATCTCATCAGCGCGGGAGCATTTTGCCAGGGTGATAAAAAATGCCATTTTCTCTGCGAGCCCTTTCCACTCAGTGATCCTGAGAAGTAACATCGGGATCAAAACCATGTTCTGAAAAATAATTGATCTATTCAGCCGCTCGCAGGCCTGCATTCCAACTGTCCCAGAGAGCCATTTCCAGGGAGGGGCCGGCCTGAGGCCCTCAGCAGGGTGTGCTGTCCGCGGTGCTGAAGCCAGGGGTGCTGCTGCTGCTGCTGCTGCTGCTGTCCGCGGTGCTGAAGCTACCGAGGGACGGGGTGCCGGGAGCTGGGCCTCTTTCTGGGTCTTGGATCCTTGCAGCTCTTCTCTCAAGGACTCCCTATCCCTTCTTAGCTCTCGGTCAGATTTTCCAAGCGCTTCCTCTCGAGCTTACTTTCATCCCGGAAGCTCATTGTTACTGCCCAGCTCATTGCTTCTTGTCTTTTCTCTCTTCAGAAATGAAGACTGTCCTCTTCCCCAATATTTCTCTCCTCTTCCTCACCCTCCTCACTCCCCCTCTTTTTCCTTCCTCACTCCCTCTGCCCCCTTTTCTCCCTCTCCACTCCATCTCCCTTCTTGTCTGCCTCTCCCTCTCTCCATCATGCACTTTCCATTAGCCCTTGCCCCCCACCCACTCTGCACCCCTTGTCTTCCTTCTTTACCTGGCTTCTCTTTCCCCATCCCCTCTGCCCTTCACAGAGGGCTCTGTCTCTCCCTTCCTGCCTCTCCCATTCCTTCCTTCCCCTTTCCTGGGTGGGGGTTGGGAGTCAGGGGTAGACATGAGATTTCTTTCTCTATTGCCCTCCACCTTAGTTTTTGAGACAGGGTCTCTCCTCACTGGACCTAGTGCTAACCCATTGGCTAGACTCTGGACAGTGAACCTGAGGACCTTTCTGTCTGCACTTCCTAGCACTAAAATTAAATACACACACACACACACACACACACACACACACACACACACACACACACACACACAGCACCTGTTTTCTACACGGGTGCAAGAGATCCAAACTTAGGTCTCTATACTTGCACAGTAAGCACCTTACCTACTGAGCCATCTTCCAAGCCCCCTCCCTCCCCACCTTTGCTGTCATCTCTCCCTTCATCCTGTCTTTTCACCCTCTCTTGCTATCCTCCTGTCCAACCCGCCCACCATCCCCATCTCTCTCAAATCTCCCTGCCTACCTCATCTTTCTCTCCTTCCTCCCCTTCCATCTGTCTCCAGCTTCCCTCATCTTCTCCATCTGTCCCTTCTATTTCTCTCTCCCCTTTTCCTCTCCCACTATTTTCTCCCTCCCATCTACTCCCTTCCCTCCTCTAGCTCCCTCCTTCTCTCCTTGTTTCTTCTCTCCTCCTCTTTGCCTCCTTGTCTCCTCAGGCCTCCCTCCTCCTCCATCACCCCTTTTGTTGAAATTTTAGGAATGAAACTAAGTCTATTCTTCTATTCTTCTCCTCTCTCGCTCTCTCTCTCTCTCTCTCTTACACACACACACACACACACACACCGCCATTCCTGGCTGGTCCCTGCTTCCTGCTTCCTCTCTCATGCTCTCTCCCTCTCCCTGTTCCTGTCTAGCCGCCTCCCCCTCTTCTCCTTTCTCTGCACACAGCTCTCCTCTCCAGGAGCCCCCAGCTGCCTGGTGAATTCATTTCAGCAGCTATTAGGGATCAGCACCTGCCCTGATACTTGGTGGGGAAGATGAGTTTGAGATAAGATGGGCCGTTTCAATCTCAGCACATCTGTAATTGCATTACCATTAAATTGCACCGTTTTCCAAAGGTGAGAGCCCAGGGCCCTTGCACTAAGAGTTTTCTGTGACTTCAGTGCCAAGCCCTGCATACTGAGGCAGCCTCAGGCAGAAGGGGAAGAGGAGACATAGCTTGATTTGACCACCATAATAATCCCCCTTATCTTTAGGGCCTCTTGTTTTCCATTTTATTTCAAAGGTAAAAGGACCCCTGGGAATCATTATCCTCAACCCCCTCATCTCCCAGATAAGGATTCAGAAACTCTGAGAAAGGAAGGGAGTTACCCAAGACCACACAGGCACAGGCTATGGAGCCCCATTTCGTAGCCTTCCTGGAAGTTAGGGCCATGACAGACAGAAGAGGGAAAGGCAAAACCAGAATGCAGTATTTCCAGATTCCAGAGTGGTGTCTTGGTACACCACCCAATAGTCTGTCACATCCGGGAGACGAGATACATTGTGACTTCTTCGATTCATAAGTTTTTGCCAGGGACACAGGAAATGGGATTCAGCCCTGAGGATAGAGACACAGCTTGCAAGGGCTGGCTCGGGACTGGGCACAGGAGTGCTCTAGACAGATGGGATGAGCAGAGCAGATGAGGACTATTTCTAGTCAGGTCCTGGTGGAGCAACCGGGAAACCTGTGAGAACAGCAGGATACACCAAGGAATAAGACAGAGGCCTGTGTGGGAACTGCAGGCCAGGCTCCAGCCAGTTCCAGCCAGCTCCAGCCAGCTCCAGCCAGCCAAAGGCAGGTTCATGGAGGTGAGCAGATGAGAGCTGGAGATGTGGCTCAGTTGGTAAAGTGTTTGACTAGCACACAAAAGCCCTTGGTTGATCCCCGGAGTCACATAAACCAGGTGTGGTAGTACACATCTATAATCCCAGCACTGAAGAAGAAGCGGCAAGAGGACCAGAAGTTCAAGATCATCCTTAGCTACAGAGTGACTTCAAAGCCAACCCCAATGACATAGAAACTCCTGTTGTCAAAAAAAATAAAATAAAATAAAAACAACCAGGCCCAAAGGGAGATCCTTATTGGTACAGCACTGAGCAGAAATCCAAGAAGCCAGACATAGCATCACAGGCCTAGAGCCTGACCCTCATATCTGTTTTAATTTATTGGTACCTAATTCCCGCTCTAAGCAAAGAATAGATGCAAGGCCAAACACAGTCAAGCTGGTCCAGCACTGGGCGACCACTCCTAGTGCCCATGAATGGCAAGCAGATAAGGAAGTGTGTGGGTTTGAAGCTGGAGAAGAGGACAAGGAGACTGTGGCACTGGGGTCCCTGGGGGGTCTGGAAGCCCAGTGATGCCCACCCCCAGCCTCCAGTCCAACAACGGCAGAAACCTAGATGGATAGGCTAAGCAGATGTGAGTCCTATCATGGCTGTGAGGCCAGCAAGCAAACAATCAGCCACCAGATACATCCCAGCATCCCAGGGTCAGCTTGCTGCAGTGGCTACACCTGCTTTGGCAGAGCAGTTGCTTTGAAGCCCAGCCTGCTGCTGAGAGCACGTGTGGTACCCAGGGATAAGATAGGAGGGTTTAATGATGTGAAATAGCTCCGCGTGTAATCTGGGTGCACTACAAGGGCTGCTGAGAGCCTCTAAAAGCTTCCAGGGCCGGCCCACCTCCAAGGCTGGCCCATTATGTTGTTTGTGATCAGTGCCTGCTGGCCTCAGCTCCATCGATCCATCTGGCTGCCTTCCCTAACTCCAGGGGCCCACACAGTGTCCCCAACCTGGGTCAGTGGGTGCAAGTCCCAGTGTCCCCATGATTCTTATATAAATCAATTAGGATAAATTAACTGAGCCATGTGTGACTCCCTGATCTGTTGCATGCCTTCTGAACTATTCATTCTCCCAAGAAAACTAATTCCAGGTGCCCCATGCAAATGCACTTTTAACAGAATCTGATATTTAGGTCTAAAAGGAGCAGGCGTCTGTGATTGGGAGTTAGGTGCCTGTTATAAGCATCCCAAAGCAGGGATGGTGGGAGCAGATAACCTCAGGACGGACCTGTTGGGATTGAAGAATCAGTAATAATGCAGAACCCTGCAGGACCTTGCCGAGTCCAGCTGGAACCTAATGCATGTGTCCACTGAAGAAACTTTTCAACCCGCCTAAATGGGCCTCTGTAGGTTTCTGGAAGCAAAGTAAGCAAACAGAGGTGTTATTGAATGGAACAGGCTGGTTGGCCTTAAGAGGACTGTGAATAAAAAAGGTTTATCTGATTTGTAATCATAGTACTAGACGTAACATCCTGAGCAAAGGAGGAGCTGGTCTTCTTGTCCTAGGCAGTGTAGTTGAGTGTAGAAGGCATATTTCCCAAGTGACACTGACCAGCTGGGGGATGTGAGGTGCACACTGACAAGAATCAGAAGAAACCAGGAAACTGAACCCCACAAAAGGAGAACTCAAAGGCCGGTGAGGTTGAGGAGGCAAAGCTCAGCAGTGTTCTTTCTCTGAAGCTAGGGCTCTTAGAATGGAATCGCCCAAGGAACTTTACCTATTTCTTCCCAGAGACCTCCTCTGAAATTCTGATTTTGTTGATCCAGAGTGGAGCAGGCATCAATATTCTCTAGAAATTTTGAAGTGATAGGGTATTAAAATGGAGAGCCAGGCTTGGGAGCTTGCCACAGGGAGGAAGGAGTCTGCTCACATCACATAACTATGGAGAACAGGATATATCTGAGAACAGCCTTTATCCCTGTATGTTGCAGCCTGTTGGTGGTGGTCCATCTGAGGTGATGGGGTGAAAGGATGACTCAGGCCAGGGCCCTGATCCTCCGGGGAGACCTTAGCAAAGAAGGTGCAGAGATGCCAAGAGGTGGGGCAGCCAGTGAGACTTGCAAGAGAAACCGTTTGCAAACAACCTCATTCATTTGCAGAATCTTTGTTACAAAGCCCAGAGGAATCCCCCACAGTCTCAGATCCCTCCCTGCAGGAGGGAATGCAGCCAGGACCTCCAGGACAGAAGCCACTAAGGACTACAGGCTGAGGCAGTCCCTCCTGAGCACATCAAGGCCAGTTTGCCAGTACCTGAGAGAGGCAAGGTCCCACCACTGGAAGAAAGCACTGGAAAAAGCAGAGCATCTACAAGGCAGAGTTTTGAGGAACCATGCCAGAAGGAAGGCAGCCAGAGGAACAGGGCTGACAACCTTCTCTGGATTGGGTTTCTGTTTTGGAATATCAGAAGTCCCTCAGACTGGAAATTCGTAGTGGTTCCTTAGGGAGAAAGAAGCAAGTAGGCCCTGAAACTTGCTGTATTCGTTACTTTTCTATTGCTGTAATAAGACACAATGTCCGGCAACTCATAAAGAAAGAGTTTATTTGGGGCTTACAGTTTCCGAGGGTTAGAATCTATGATGGTAGAACAGAGATAGCAGATGACATGCATTTGGAGCAGCAGCTGAGAGCTCACATCTTGAGCCACAACCGGGAGTCAGAGAGCACACTGAAACCTGCATGAGTTTTTTGAAACCTCAAAGCCTGCCCCAGTGACATACCTCCTCCAAGACCACACCTACTAATCCCTCCCAAACAATTCCACCAACTGGGGACCAAGAATTCAAACATACATGCCTGTGGGGACCATTCTCATTCAACCTCTGATACTGCTGAGGCAAGCCCCTGGGTTGTGGCTTCTGAGTCTCCTCACAGATAAACTCACTTGCATACAGCCTAAAAATCATAGCATGTCTGCTTCCTGTTAGCATCTCCAAGCTTCACTCAATTTTCAAATATTTCAGCTTTTTTTTCACCAGGGCCACAGTCTCCCCATGTTTGGCCCTGAATGGCAAACCATAAGTGAGGTGCCCTTGAATCACAAAGATGTTTGATCCTAATTTGAAGTAGGAATGAAAAAGGGAATGGATACAGCTTATTCCTATTACAGTCATAACATTTCACACATACAACATTTTACAGCTAACGAGGAGCTTTTACCTCTCACAATCCTGTGACAGAGATAATTAGTCTCCCTTTGTAGGTGAGACGTTTGAAGCTCAGAATGGTTAGGTCATTTTCCCAAAGATACACAGTTATTAAATGGGATGGAAAGTGGTGGAGCAGAGAGCTGGGTGCGCTCACAAGCCTTCTAGAATTAGTCAGGGCAGCAACTGTTCATCTAGAATCCACGACACTGGGTCTTCTCTTTGGACCCACTCCCCATCCACCTCTCTGAATCCTACCACTGCCTTCTTCCTTCCAAATATGTCTCTTTTCCAGGCTTGAGTAGTCATGGAGTGTCCAGGGAAGCTCTAGGATGGAGACTCAGCCCTCCAAATCCGGTGCCTAGCACAGTGCCTGGCACATGAATGTCCTGAGCTGAAGGACACAGCTGACTCCCTCAACTTCTCCTTTACAAAGGTTTAGACCATGAATGCGAGGCTGGTTCCAAACTCTTTCTGCTATCTCTCCTGCAATGGAATTAATAGCTGGCTGAGCTACGATGTATCAGTTGTATTAAGCTCCCCGGGCATTTTTGTGTTTCCATCTCCTCATGTATTTCTAGTTGACCAAACTCTTGCAAATTACCATTAAGCACAATCCCATCACCTAGTTCACTGGGCAGGAAGGCAGCAGCCTGGGTTTAACTCCTAAAGGGCCATGAAGGGGAGAGTCTAGGTTCTGGCCAGGTGGAGAAGGACCCCAGGGGAAGGGTCAAGCACTAACTCAGTCCATAAACTTTGGTCCCTATCTTTTGTGGGAACTCCTGTTTAGCCACCTGCTGCCCAAATACTGTATCTCATCAGCTCCTTCTCTCCTGGAATCCTGGGTCACTCTGTCACTTCACACTCAAACCAATGGCTCCAGAACCCCTCCCTAAATGCAGCCCAGGTCTAACACAGAAGCAGGACGGGGAGAATAGATGCTGGGAAAGTGGACTTTGATTTAGAGAAAATCTCAATCTGGAGGGAGTCAGGGAAGGTGGCTAGCTGTTAAAGCTCTTCAGGACTGATACAAGTGCTTGCTCATTACACTGAGTGCTCACACTCAGAGGCTGGCCCACCACAGGGACTAAAAGCTATGTCTCAGATGGACGGATGGACGGATGGATGGATGGATGGATGGATGGATGGATGGATGAACAGATGGATGGATGGACGGATGGATGGACTATAAAGATCATGCATGATGGTTCCACAATTTTTGTGACCTCAGGCCAGGGCCCTAGCCACCCTGAGTCATAACCTCCTCATCTTTAACGTGAGCCATGAACTCTGTGTAGGGAGGTATCATGTGACTCCCTCCCCCGATTTTTCTGGAGGGAGAGAAAGCTTGTAGCTGTCAGGAACAAGCTAGAACTGTCAAAAGTACATAAAAGAACTGCGTCAATCCTGAAACACCAGTCACAGCTCTGTTTATTTGCCAGAGAGGTAAACTTCACAATTTTTTCTTCCCAGATCATATATATATATACCTTTCATTGGCATTTCTAAGAAATCTGTAAACTTCAAATGCTATAGAGCTGCCTAGGGTGAAAGAAGAAGGTGATGTTCAGTGAAATTCAAGGGAAGGGGAAGTGGTAGACTACATTTGAATATGGAAGAGGCATAAGACTCTCCCAGGGCATTGAGCCAATAAGAGGGCCTGGAGATGGGCCTTGCCTTCTATGTTGTCTTGGCCCAGCCTGCCTCTGAGAATACAGCATGCACAGTAAGAATATTGGTGTATTGAGCAGGTACTAGGCACCAGCACTTTGGTAAGTCCTCATGCAATCTTTAGCAGTTTCTTACAGAACCAATAGCACCGTGTCTGCCAGGGATCCTCAAGTCCCGAAGTTCTCTCCTGGGCCCTCTGAGTGACAGGGCATGATGGCAAGTGTCTAATGGAGACTGCCTGTCATTTCTATGACTAGGTTATAAGAGACTATTTACATGTGTAATGTGAATACATACATATACATATACATACATATATACATACATATATATACATATATATACACATACATACATATATATATATATATATATATATATATATATATATATATATATATATATCTCCTGGCTATCTGCAGCAGGGACCTTAGACTCACTGTCTAGTATTTGAGAAGCTGAATCCTGCCAACACCACACACACACACACACACACACACACACACACACACGAGTTTGGAAGTAGACTCTTCTCTAGTGTGGCCTTCTGCTAAGACAGCAGCAGTTCTGGGAGATGCCAGCAAGGGGCTTGCCTGGGTTGGGCCCAAACCCCAGTCCACAGGAATTAAGGTAACAACCGTGTGTTTTTCAGGTGCTAAGGACTTTGTTCTGCAGTGTTAGGTAACCAGTATGATTATTACTCACAGTTTGGGGGTGAAAGAACCTATGTCACACATTGAGGAGTCGAGGAGCCCAGAGCAGAAGTGAGGCTTATCTAACCTGAAGACCTCCTCTTGTACACTAAGTACCCTGGCTCACTTCTGGGGCTAACAGTACAGAAGCCATGGGAGAGCAGGTGCTTCAAGGCTCTGCCCTCTGTCCCACATCTGTCTGCTCCTGCTCCAAGCTGGGGTGCTGTTGGATTCTGAGGCTTCAGTTGCTCTTAGCAAGAGCCAGTAATGTTCAGGGATTCTGGTGACATGTAGGCCACCTCAGTTGGGTACATGGCCTTCTTTCTTGCCTGGAGAAGATGGTACCACCCAAGAAACAATGAGACAGGGAGGGAGGCAGAGACCTAAAGGTCATGTCCTTTGTAAAGTAGCCAGCCTTGCAAGCCCCACTCTCTAGTACTCTGTCCAGCCAACTCCTACATTCACCAGGGCTCCTTGTGGTTTCTAGAGCCATTGTGGGCCCCTCGGCCACTCCAGCCACACCACTTGGCTGAATGTCTGAGCAGAGCAGAGCTGCCCTAGCCCTGTTCCCAGCTTCTTTCCTAAGCTTACCAGTCTCCCTGAGGGAGGAGCATGTCCTGGCTCACTCTGTCCAAGATCTGCCTGGTGCCTTTCAGCAGCAGGAGCCCCGACCCAGGTAAAGCATGATGAGAGGTGGTTGTGCTCTTATGTCTCCAAGGCATCTGGGAGGGGAGCAGGAACGGCAGGATAAACAATGGCAGCCCCAGCTCCGAGTTCAGAGCTATGGACCCCTCAGGTAGGAGAGACGTTCCGTTCACTAAGTTCAATCATTTGTCCAATTTCCAGAAACATGAGTTTAGGCTTCCCTGCATCCATGGAGCTCTCCAAGACACCTCTGCTTAGGCATTCTCATCCCAGCCAGCTTGCTGATCAGCAGAGGCAGTGCAAGCAGCCCAGCTGAGAACAGAACCGACTCCCTCTCGCTTTGCGTTAAAGTCCCTAGACCTGATCACCTGTCAGTTAAGTCCTCCACTGCACCCCAGAAACCATCTGTGGGGAGGGAGAAACTGACTCTCTTCTTAGTCCTCACCCATCTGAAAGCAGGAACCTGGGGTAGGGGGTTCTTAACCAGCTTCCCCTGGGTTAGAGGGGCATGTGTCCCACGGAGGGCACTGATGACTGCTGCATCTGCTTGGAGCGCCCAAAAGTTGGTACCAGGCTGGTGCAGGGTAGAAGCCGCCTCCAGCCAGCCTCTTGAGGCTCTGAGAAGCAGGCACATGGCCCAGTTCTTTCCGTGAGGGACAGAGGACTCCCAAGAGCTAGCTGAAAGAGGTGTATCCAACACAACCCACTGCCTTCCAGATCGATCTGTCAATGTGTCCCCACCCCGCCCCATCTCAGGAAACACTTCTGGGACTCCCACACTCCTGGGCCCTAACTAGAAACTAGATTCTGTCCTCAAGTGGACCCAGAAGGAACGGGAGCCCCAGGCAGCAGGCTCTGGGCCTGAGCAGCAAAGCTGTCAGGAGGATGTGGAACCCGCATGGGGCTGTGATGTCACAGAACCACGGAGCAGCGAAAGGCCTCAGCACCTCTGCCCTGCCTGTCCTTCCCACCTTCCACCTGGCTGCTCCTGACAGGTCCCTATTTCCACTTCCTGGTGATGCATCCTCCCTCACAGGCTCTGAATTCCACAGGCAGAGGAAAATGAATATTTTAAGGCCCCGGTGGCCTGAGTCACCACAGCTTGGGGGGGACTAATGTTGTGCAGCTGGCCCTGCCCACGGGTCTGCTTAGCATGCAATTAAGATGCAAAATAGCAGTCCTCAGAAGCTCCCCTCTGGGCTTCTCTGCTTCTCCCTTCAAGGCCCTGCTGGATTAAGAAGCTTCTGGAACAGTTGGGAGGCACTTCTCCTGCTATCCTTATTGGCCAGAGTTCCAGGCTGGGGTTATGAGCTTGGCTCAAGGCCGGGCCTGCTGATGGGCTCTAGCGCTTCCATGGCCGCCTCCTCCTGGCTCCTTACAAGCCAGCCCACTGTCCACAGGCACATTAGATTGGACCTCCACTCCCACCCACACCAGTGCCCACTGCTCTTAGTTTAGCATTTGAACTGTGACCATGACTCCCACACTGGGCCACCTGCCAGCCCCTGAGTCTCTGATCTCCTCTTTTCTCACTCACCTCTCCAACCACTGTGACCTTTCCAAACCCCTCCCACCCCACCCCACCCTACCCCACCCCAAAACCCAACCTTTCTGCCACAGGGTCTTTGCACAACTAGTTCCCAACTAATCCTAAACATTGCTTCC
The DNA here is from genome assembly GCA_026225945.1 of Cricetomys ansorgei. NCBI lineage: Eukaryota > Metazoa > Chordata > Mammalia > Rodentia > Nesomyidae > Cricetomys > Cricetomys ansorgei. The sequence continues at coordinate 11,936,470 of JAMJFZ010004114.1, forward strand.
GCAGAATCAATTCCTGAGATCGCCTCCTCTGATAGGAAAGGCTGTAGATCAGCAGTACTCAAGCTGTAGGTGGTGATCCCTTTGGGGGTTGAACGACCCTTTCATGGGGGTCGTCTAAGACCATCTGCGTATCAGATATTTGCATTACAATTCCTAACAGTACCAAAACCACAGTTATGAAGTCGCAATGAAAATAAGTTTATGGCTGGGGGTTCCCACAACATGAGGAACTGTAGTAAAGGGTCACGGTGTTAGGGGAGTTGAGAACCACTCGTGTAGATCATTTATTACTGCCCAGGAGGGGAAACAAGTGAGGCACATTGTAACTTGTCCATGGTCACACAGCCAAGATAGGGTCTGAGCATCCTGTACAGCCAACGGGTGCCTAACCCTGCTACTGAATGACAAGCCCAGCTCCTTCCCATCTCCCTTCCAGCTCCATTTGCATTCTTGTCTGTCTCCCATTGCATGACAGTGTCCATGAAGACGGGACTTCTGCGGTAAGCGTGGTTATTCCTGCTGTTCTAAGTAGTGGGGTCAAGGCCTGGGGACTACAGCAGTTGAGAAATGGCAGCTCAGCCCCAGAAAGGGTCATGCAATTCAGTATGAGCTCCACCATCAGCAGCTGTTTCCATTCTCTGGAAACATGTTAGAAACAGTCTCAACCCCCAGCCCTGAAAGCTCAACCGCACATCTTAATATGACCTGTGGGTAGGAAGCACTGTTCCAGACAGCTGAAGAGGCCAAGGCCACCGGAGTGGAAATAGCTGGGCTCCGTGTTTGGGGCATGAAGGCTGAGTACCTGAACTGTCAGGTCTGGAATCCCAGGGAGGGTTGTCCAGGCTCATGGTGGGCAAGTAGAGACTCCTAAATGGGCAAGCAGGCTCCTGAGGAGCTCAGGGTGCTCCTGAAGAATGGAGGCTATAGAGGGAGCATTATCAGTTCTGGGGGAGGCTGAGATGGCAAAACCACCAGGAAAAACTTTCAAGTAAGGTTCAGAACATTCAAGGTCACATAAAAAGGACAAACAGGCACCTCTGTGCCCCAGGTCCTGTCCTGAAAGCGTGGTTGGATACAGATCTTTTACAGGCAGCCAGGGTCAGCCACTGACCACCCTCTCTACTGTCTGTGGCTTTAACTTCCTGTTCCGGGAGGTTCCTGCCTTGCAGGACCCACAGGTTGCTGGAGCAGAGGCCATGGCTAACCTGGAAGGGAGGATTGTATGTGGCTGAGCCAGGAATCCCGTGGTCTTGTTCCTGACTGCTAACCTGACTTACCTATGTAACCACAGATGGCCCACAATGTATTATATTCTCCTTCCCATGACCAAAGTGAAAATGGACAGGAGAGGAGTGAGGAGAGATGTTATTAATACCATCCCCTCCTGCCCACCCAAATAGCTCCCTTATGGGCTCTCTAGCCTCATTTCCAGACCCACTGCTGGGCTAGACAGCCCTCTGACCTATTGCTCAATCCTCACCCAGCCCCATCCCTATGTGCCTGACCCCAGTCTCACCTTTATCCTAAATACCCCCACCCCGACATAGCTGGCACTGGGATCCAGGCTTGGCAGTGGCACAAGACTGCATGCACCCTCGACTTGAACCTTTACTGGAGATTTCAGCCAATGCAAGATAGAGAGAAAGGATAGAGCCAGCAGACAAGAGAGTGCTACAGGAGACAGCAGATGCTCCTGCTGTCTGAGCTCAGGAGTCTAAAGCACAGCCCTGCTTTTTATTCAGTTTGGTTTGGTTTTTAAAACCAGATCTTATGTAGTTCAGGCTGGCCTCCAACCTAAAATGTAGCCAAGGCCAGCCTTGAGCTTCTGATGCATCCTGCCTCCACCTCCCAAGTGCCAACAGCGCTGCATCTTACCAGGTTGCAGTGGAGTGGCAGCCACTCACCGTTTCCAGTGTCAGTTACTCATGTCTGCGATGGGGTGAGACCAACTTCCAGGTGAGACTGTAAGTGTCCATGGTCACCAGGGTCTCCTCGGACACCACCCTGATGAAAGAGGAACATGAACGGGGTGGTCAGACCACTGAAATTGTCACATGCCTCTGGGAGCTGGTCACCTTCAGGCTGCCACTGAAGCTGCAAGGAGTGAAGAGAAGGATCCCATGGGCCTGGAATGCCAGAGTTCCAGCTTCCCAGTAGGGCAGGTATCCGTGAGGAAACACAGACCGAGGTCCATCCCCCCAGCCAGCGCCTTGAGTGACCTGCAGAGGTAGCAGCTGGCAGAAGGGAAGAAATGAGAGGGGGCAGTTCTGGCTCCAGACCTGCACGTGAGCTGTCCCTTCTGGTGTGGCAGGTCATTTCGGGGACTGCTCGTGGGCCAGCAAGGCCAGACCAGGGAAATGTTGCTCAGAGATGCGGGGAGGGAGGTCCTCTGCGGTCTGCATGCCCCATCTAGACTTCCACTAAGGGCTGAAGGTGAAGACAGCACTGGGTGATCTCATGGGTCAGAACTGGTACTCATGTCACGTGGTGGGTACAATGGCACTCAAGAAGGCAACTCTGGGCTTCAGAAGCTATGACATCCTGGTAGCCACATTGCCTTTGGGGGGTGGGCTCCTACCCAGCTTTCCTTCTGGTTCCTGGGAGAACACGATGCAGGGAGAGCGGGTACTCTGTGAGTGTCCAGTGCTGGCCACATCAGCAGGTCCTTGGTTTCCCCCAGGGCCCCAGTGCCATTCAGAAGGACACATTCACGTGACTACTGAAAAGATCCCAGGCCCAGGGTCAGCCCTACTGCCTCTCAGCTCAGTGGTCTCTGGGAAGCCACAGGATATCTCTAAGGTAGGAAAAAACAGGGTGTCCCTTTGGATGGCCACCCAAGAGAACTGAACAAGTTTATCAAGATGAAGCCTTTAAATCGGGGCCTGGTGCAAAGCTAGAACTCAGTCTATGGTGGTAGCCATCACCACTGTCCTGCAAGAGCTGATGTAATGTCACCCCACCTCCAACACCCCCCCCCCGTACACACAGCATGCACACTCCCCCAGAGCAATGCCTGCACACAACAGTGAGCTCCGTGGGAGTAGGGATCTGCCCACGGGTGCCCTGAGGTAGCCCAGCATCCTGCTTGGTGTCTTCTGTGCAGTGTTTGCTCAGGCACACTGCTGTCAGAAAGTCAGGTTGGCCAGTTCAGCTACGTAGACTGCTCGGTGCGCCTCCTGCCTCAGACAGCCTCATAGCTCAGAGTTCTTGAAAAGCTGAGATAATACATCTGGCCTTAGATTTTGTCATCACACCCAGACCCTTCTTCCCCTTTTTTAAGACAGGGTCTCACATATCCCAGGATGGCCTCCAGTTCTCTATGTAGCTGAGGTTAACCTTGAACTTCTGATCTTCCTGCCTCCATCTCCAGAGTGCTGGGATTACAGGGGTGTACTAACACCCCCCAGTTTAAGCAGTTCCAGGGATCAACCCCAGGGCTTCATGTATGCTAGGCACCCTATCAACTGAGCCACATCTGCAGCCCCCAGCCCCTTTTAGAATTTACATTTAGATTTACAGGAAAGTAGCAAAGATAGACCGGGTTCCCGTGTTCTGCACACTCGGTTAACCCAATTATGTAATCCATTGGTGCATTGTTACAGTCACTGAACTGACACTAACAAACTATTATTAAGCAATATTCACAGCTTATTTAGATTTCCTTGGTTTCCCCTAATGCTACTTTTCGCTTTCAAAATCACATCTGCTCATTTGGTTCTCATGTCTTCTTAAGTTCTTCTTGGCTCTGGTACTTTCTTGGACTTTCCCTTTTTCATTAATCTGTATATATATATATACATATATATACACACACACATACATACACATATATATCTTCACTGGGATGAAACCCTGCCTTGTACCCCCAAGGCCACTCTGCATTTTCCTAGAGCCCAAGGCCCAAGCCCTGTCCCTCATGCCCCATGCCCCAGTACCTGCTGTGTCTCCCAGGAGAACAAGGTGAAACCAGGCCTGAAGCAGAACCAGAATGCTCTCTTTTTGTAGGATTGAAACTTGGATGACTTTTTTCACCTGAGTCTCAGTTTCACCATCTGTGGAATGGACGTAAGTAACCTCCCCCTCCACCAGCCCACTGGTATTGAATGAGCTCTCAACTGTCCCCCACGGATGCAACTCCCCAAAGTCTCAGCCTTGCAGACCCCAATCTTCCCCACTCCCAGTCCCTGCCCCAGGCTGCGCAGGAGTTGACTCTGTACATGTCAGGGCCAGGGTCCATAGCCAGCATGCATGGCTCCTTTAGGAGTGGTGACAGAGAGCTGGGAGGGAGGTGACCTCTGAGGTCCAGTGGGGAAGTCCTAATCCTTGAATGCCTGGTGCCTGTGGCATAGCAGGAAGGAACAGCCAGGCCAGGGCCACGGTGTTCCCAGAACACCCAAGGTGGCAAACCTGAGGCTCTGCCTCCTCCTCGGTCACCTCTGGGGAAGCCCTGAGTTGCCTCCACCACCCAACAATGAGTTATTGCCACCGTTCTGGGCATCTCCGAGCTGAGCCATTGCCAGTGCCAAGCCTAGTTCCTCTGCCAGAGTGAGAGGAACCTAACAGAAAGGTCTGGTCTGGCCCAGCTTCTAATCTGATCTCAGGCAAGTGCCTGTACTCCCTTTCCTCAGTTTCCCTATCTGTAAAAGGATAAATATACATAAAGGCATACCTGTGTGGCTTTGGAGGGAGGGAGTGTCTTGGGTTCAGACTTCATGGTTGTGTTCAGAAGGTGTAGGCAGGAAGTGACCACCTGGGACAGGCCACAGTGCAATTATCTGCTCACCCATCCACCCGACAAGAAGCCGGAGCTGCCATGGGTTAGAGTCCTAGCTGTCCATTTTCTTGCTGTGAACCACAAGCAAGTATGTCATCTTTTGGTCTCTCTACACAATGGAAATACTTGGCACAGTCCCTGGGCCATGGTAACTCCTCAGTGAATGCTGGGACATGCTCCTTTCTGTCCAGGAGGACCAGAAAGGCTTCATTTAAGACCACCTCATCCCCAGGTATTCCATTTTACCTGAATGGAATTTGCCAGAATCCCTGGCAACCACCTTCTAGAGACTCAGGATGAGAAGAGGCCCTGCTACCACCTAAGAAACTCCTTCTCCCTCACCTTGGGGTTCCAGCGGACATCAGATGCCCCTCTCAGATGCTAGCCCCAAGAAAGGATGCCCTGGAATGGGACCTTCACCCCACATTCTGGCCACAGCTCTGGGCTGCTCTCTACCAGTGGGCTCCCCACCATGGAAACGGCCCCTAGCTGCAGCTGCGCCCCAGTCCCTGGATCCCCATCCTCCTGCCGCCCTCCAGGATCTGCCACAGCCTCCCTGATTGCTAATTTAGACTTCCCTGCCGTCCCACGCAGGGGAATCAGGGGAAATCAAATTACCGAGTTATTCACTCTTTTTGTACAGCTGATGGGCTGATTAGCTGTCAATCAGGGCCAACATTAACATCTGACACTGTGTGCATAACAATTACCAGTCACATTAAGGAAACCTTCCCTTTCTTTCTCTACCGGGAGCGGTGGGGAGAGACAGGAGAGGAGGCGGCAGATGAGGCTGCTCCAAAGGGAGAGGGAGGAAATTCAATCAGCATAATTAGCTCAATCAGAAGAGAACATCACTTCACCAGCTGAGCGGGGCCACTGCCACTGCCAAAGGCCTCAGGCTGACCAGCTGCTACAGAGCCTCTGCACTACCTGCCCTCCAGCCAAGGCCTGGCTCTCCTATAACCTCAGCGAGGGCCAGGGCCCTCTGCCCTTGATGTCAGTCAGCTGTTGGCTCCGCCTTAGACATGCCTTGCTCCAATCAAGTGGATGCATTCCCACCTGCCTCTCTCAGATTGGCTCTCCTTGGAGTATATAAGGCTCCAGTGTTGCCATTAGGAACAACTGAGAGAGGAGAGGGAAAGAGGGAGGATCCATTTTTGCGGAAGGAACCCTTGCTTTAGACATTTGAGTATCCAGTTAGTCGAAATCAACTTGACATTCTCGGGCCTCAGTTTCCCCATGTGTGAATCAAAGCTATCTCCAACTGAGTCTTGACTGCCCAGCAGCATCACCCAGAGGAGAACGGAGCTCCAGCCAGAGGGCTGGGAGGAGGCACCCACACTCTCCCAGTCTGTCCCCCCACTGCCTCCAGCGGCCGAAGCACATAGACCAGGGCTGGGCTTGGAAAGAGCCAAGTTTGGGCCCAGGGTCACAGGCTGCGCTTGCCCAGGTGCAGGGCAAGGGACCATCTTGCTTGTTTGCTTTCTTGTCACCCAAAACATCTCAGCCTCCTCAACTCAGCTCTGATCTGAGGAACGAGTCCCAGACAGTGAAGCTCTGATGACATTCTGACACCTGTTTGGAAGGGAGTCGGTGGCAGAGGGACAGAGAGGGGTCAGGGCTGCCTTGGGGTAAGGATGAGGAGGAGGACACAAGCCAGATTTCTAAACCCATGTTCTTTTTCTTTTTTATGTGTCTGTTTCCTTCTTCGTGGATGCGTGCGTGCGTGCGTGCGTGCGTACATACGTACCTGCTACGTACGTACCTGCGTATGTATGGAGGTCAGAGGAAAACCTCAGGTATTAGTTTTCAGCGTCTATGTTTTTGTTTGTTTTTAAAAAGACAGTATCTCTTTTCTACAGTGCTACCTACACTAAGCTAGCTGGCCCAGTGGCTGCTGGGACTTCTCCTGCCTCTGCCCCACCCCGTTTCGATTCAGGAGTGTAGGATTACAGAAACTATCGTTTCCAGCGTTTGCATAAGGACATGAGTGGCTCGGGTGTCCTCACGTTTGCTCACTGAGCCACCCCCAGCTCAGCCTATGAAGTTCTTAATCCAGTGTCTTGGGCTGTGGTGAACGCCGAAATCTAATGCTGCGGAACGAGCAGTGGAGCCTCCAGCCTCCATGATGCCTCAGATTCAAGGGTGCTGTCCAAGAACAAGATGTAGAAGGCCTCTGTCCTTGACTTGTGGGTGGCCAGTCTCTCTACATGCTTGTGTAGACTTTCCTCTGTGCTTATGTGCCCCCCAGTACCCTAATCTCTCTTCTTCTAAGAACATCAGTCCAGTTGGATTAGGGACCCCCAACCGCCTCATTTCAACTCACCCACTGAAGACCCCATCTGAAAACAGAGACTCGCTCTGGCTTACTGGAGATAGAATTCCAGTGTATTAATCTGGGGATGTAACTTAGGTATAGCACCTAGAGATGAAGTAACAATTGCTGTTGTTTTTAGCAGCTGCTATGCATGGGACTGCATGCTTCCCCAGGGCTCAATACATCCTGCAGATCTGAACAGAAGCTCAGGGAATGGGCTAGTCTTGTCTCAACTCTATAAAGAGGGAAAACGAGGTACAAGGAAGTGAACGAACCTGCCCTCTAATTAACTGCACATTGGAATCCAGGCACCTGGCTCTGGAGTCTCCACTCTCAGTACCCAAATCATGTGCTTGTCTACAAGGCCCTTGGCAGTCCAAACACAGCCAGTCTTGCCCGACCCAGGAGCAAGCCATCCCCACTGTGAGGGCATCTCAGACAGCCTCTCAGCACCACCTCAACAGCTCACATGCAGCCCGGACAAGCCTAGACAGCAGCCCAGCATCCATGAGGGTTGTCGTGTGAGCACTATGGGACATGGACTCCAGCTGGGGCTGTGCACCAGGCTGGTGCTCACTTAATGATGTGAAGTGACATCATGAAGGATGTCACATGTCCTTAAGGTATCGTTCCCGTTCTCTCCTCACTCTACACCCCAGCTAGGCACAGCCAGGGCCACCCTGGGCTGTGCTGGCTGGTCCTATGTGGCGCCCCCAAAACAACTGGTTTACTCCCCGAGTCCATGCTCCGGTGCTGCTGTTCTGTGTGGCCGGAACTGGTCGGGGAAACTCTGGAGAAAGAATTCCTAAAGCTGATGGAACTGATAATTTAGTGGGTACAGACAGATAACGACCAGGTGTGGGATAAAGAAATATATGGCAGCCAGGCAGTGGTGGTGCACGCCTTTAATCCAAGCACTCAGGAGGCAGACAGAGCTCTGTGAGTTCGAGGCCAGCCTGGTCTACAGAGTGAGTTCCAGGACAGCCAGGGTTACAACAGAGAAACCCTGTCTGAAAAAATCAAAAAGAAGAAGAAAAGAAGGAGGAGAAGGAGAAGGGAGAGGGAGAAAGCAAGGAAGGAAGAAAGGAAGGTAGGAATGTGTGGGATAATAAAACAAAACCAGGCCATGGGTAGACCTCCCCGAGGAGGTGACGCCTGAACCGTGAGGTCTGAAGGATAAGAAGGATCCAATAAAAAGGGGAAGGGCAGGGAGTCAGAGGAGACAGTGAGTGCAAAGGCCCTGGGGCCTACCAAGAGGCAAAATGAGGCTGAGGCTGAGAATACTGGTGGAGACAACATTCTTGGGACCTCCAAGACACCCCAAGTCATGTTCACATGGACAATGTGAAAGTCCCTCCCGGTGTCCAGTTCAAATCCGTCCCGCCTCAACTTAAACCTCCTCATCTTGATCTGTCTTCAGAGCAGACAGATCTGAGAACACTCAGGGTGCTCCTACCTGACAAGCACCACCTCACAAAGCATCTCTAGGCCGCGTTTAAAGGGGCGGCAGGGCTCAGGCCGAGAGCCTCCATCAGCTGAGGAAAATCTTCCCTCTCCTGCTTCCCGCTGCCTCCTTGCGAAGGCCGTCAGAGCGTGACAGAGAACATTTCTCGCCACAGCCCCCTCGTGTCGCTGCCTAAACACACTCATAAATCCTTGCCTGACCCCAGAAACAAGGCCCTGAGTTTAAAATAAGAGAGGCAAGGAGACAGGAGGGACCCATCCACCCTGTTCTGGTCTGTTTCCCTCTCCTCTCTGCTCAGCCCCCAGGCACAAAGCAGAATAAACATTGCCCAGGCTGCAAGGTGTCTGGGCCGGTGTCCATGTTCCCAGCCATGTCCCAAGGGAGCAAGCGCGGACCACACTGTGGTAGTGGGTGACCGGGAGCTAGGGAAGCCCACACTGATCCAGTATCCATCCAGAAACTATGCTCGAACACACACTCAAGAGCCAGACATGGGAACCCGCTGGGGTCCAGTTAAGAAGGCAGAAACCAATCCAGGTGTTTCATATAGTGGGAACTTAATGCAAGCCATTGGTTGCCTAGGCGATCAAAGAATTGAGAGGCTAAAACTAACGTTGCCCCCAAGGTAGCAATAGTGGGAAGCCACCACACCCCTAGGAAGGGGAAGGCTGATAAGAGGGGATGGCTGCTTTCACTACAGACCACAATCCAAGGACATCCTGCAGGGAGCTAGACTATGAGAGGGCTGCCTGACAGAATCTGAGACCACACAAGGGAGTGAAGGAGATTAAGGTACCATCAGATTCTGTCTGAGGGGGTGGGGGGAGCAGGTGGAAAGTGTCCTGGTGTCTCCCTCTCTTCCACACCCTGGATGCTTGCTGCTGCCTCCTTGTGACTAACCTACCCTAAGTCCCCTCCCTGGGCTTCTGAGAATATAGTCTGCAGGCATCAACCCTCCACCACCCAAGACAGAACCGAGGAGGAGATGTGTAAGGAAGTGAGCCACAGACAAATAAGCAGTGCGATTGCTCAGACTTCGCAGGAGGAGGATTTGATATGGGTTTTAAAGCATGACCAGGAGTTTTCCAAGCAGGAAAGCTAGAAAGGGCCTAGGAAAAAAGCAGGTTGAAAAAACAAACTGGGAAAATCAGAGGCCAGGGCACATTCAGCTGTCAGAAACACGGTCTACTTGGCTGCTGGAAAAGGAGATGAGCAGAATGAACAAGGCACTGTGGGGCGTCCTGGAGAGCCTGGAATTCAAGCTGAGCTCAGAAGGGGGTGCTTTATCCTATAAGGCAGTTAGGGCCCCATTCAATCTCAGGAATAGAGTGGAGTAAAGTTGGGAGGAGAGATGACAAAGAGTGGTCCTAGTGAGTGATGATTCAGCCTGGGCTGGGGCTGTTTCCATGGAAACCAGAGGGCGGGGTGGGGGGCGGGGGGATGTTCAGAGACTAAGGAACGGTAGTGGACTGGCTATGGTGGACAGAGAAAGAAACAATGGCTGTCTAGGGGAATGTCTAGAAGGATGGATTCTACTGCTTCCTCCCTACCTTCTCCTTCCAGTTGACCACCTATGAGAGAGGACTGATAGACAGTCACCCTGGCTTCCATTGTGTTCAAATCCTCCATCTTCAAATGGACAAAAAGACATTCCAGAATTAGGATTCCATTTCCCAGCATCACTTGCAGCTACATCTGACCCCGTGCCTGAATTCTAGCTGATGAATGCATGCATCGTGTGATAGCATTGAGGAGTCTTCCCTAAAGGCGGTAGGCCAGTATCCTTGGTCCCTCCTTTGCCTCTCCTCCCCCACCTGCAATATGCACAGTAGGTAGAATGGATGGAGCTTTAGTTGCTATTTTAGGCGAAGAAGCTAAAAGAAGCCTGAGTCCCTGAGGATTTAATAGGATAGCATTGGCACAAGCTCTTCACTACCCATTGTTGTAGCCAAATATCCAACACGCACAACTTAAGAGGCGGGGAGCCCTGGCCATGGCTACAGTTCACCATGGTGGGGAAAGCATAGCCAGCCACACCATTTGTGCAGGGGTAGCACACAGCAGCTGTTTGTTACAAGAAGCACATCTGGGGGCCAGAAGCAGGGCCCGGCTATAGTCCTCCAAGCCTATCTCTGGCAGCCTGCATCAGCCAGCTAGTCCACAACCTCCCCCAAACAGCGCCACCAAGCGGGGACCAAGCGTTCAAGCACCCAAGCCTATGAGTGACAATTCCAACTCAAACCCTAACCCTGTCAGACTTAGAGGAGAGAAAAACAAGCAAGTTGGTAGAGCCATTGTTGCTGTCAAGTCTCTCAGATACAAACTTAACACTATACAATAGGAGACACAAATCTCCCAGGCGATAATTTAAGTGTGGCTGACTCCTCCGCCATCTAAAGACGTAGGTAGTACCAGTGTACCCAATGTACAGGTAAGGAGACTGAGGCTTAGTGAGGCTGCGCCATGTGTCCAGCACTACACAAAGAGCAGGAGGTGTGGGGAAGAGACAGCTCTGCATATTTTACTTCAAAGACCCCCCCCACCTCTCCTTTTAACATTCGCTCCCGCCCCCACCCCACTAACTTCTTCCAGCCAAGCTGGATAACTGAAATGACTGTGAAGACCTCGAGGTTGCTCCTTTGTGGAGCTGACAAGTTCCCATTATTTCTGCCAGCAAATGAGCCTCAATCACGCTCTGCCCCCCTTAGGTGGCATTTGGGAAAGCACAGAGGTTCTCCAACATGTCAAGAATATAATTAGACCAACAAAACATCTGGAAGAGACGCAGAAGGAAAAAAAAATCAGTAGATGCTTACATGAAGAATAACTTACTGGGCCCAGCCTTACAATGTGTCCTCTGAAACCCTCCTGGAAGAGAGGCATGATACTCGGGGGAAGGGGTTGTGCAGCCATGGCAGCCCAATTCCCTCCCTGCAGCAGGGGGCGCTCCTCTGACAGAGAGGCCTATGGGTAACTTTCTTCCTTAAACTCCTGCTCTCTCCATTGTCTAATCAGATAAGCAGCTAACTGGTCCGGTAGTTTCCTAGTGTTTTCAGAAGAAATCTAAAGTGTTCCTCGCAGCCCGAGGGCCCTCACCTCTCCGCTCAGATCCCCAAGCTCCATGCTTTTGCTTCAACGGCCTCCCCAGCTGCGCACTCCTTCCCGGAACCCAAGGACCAATCACAAAGCAGCAGCTGCTCTTGCCCCGCCTGTTTTGCTAGATGAGCGCTCCACCCTTGAGCTACATCCCTGGCTCTTGTGTTCAGTTTTCCTTTCTATTCAAGTCTAAGACAGGGTTCCCTTGAGATTGTCCGGGTAGGCTTTACCCATTCATCCTCTTGCCTCAGCCTCTCACCTAGCTGGAATGACAGCTTCCCCCGGCCTCACCTGGCTCTGGTTCTGACTCTTCCTGAATTGAACACCACTGGCCTCCACTTCAGAAACAGATGTGTGTGTTTGTGCTGCTCTGAACCTCAGCGGAGAGTAGCCCGCCTAGGGGCAGGGGGAGCAGATCTCGCTTGCTTGATGTTTCTTCTTCCAGTCTCAGGTTCACAATATTGGTTTTGTTAGAAAAAAGAGGAGGAAGGGAAAGAAGAGAAGGAAGGAGGAGGGGAAGGAAGGTTGGTAAGAGCGTGGTGAAGAGAGTTTCCGAAAAGCAGGGTTAAATTCAAATGAAATGTAGTGAGATCTCTGAGTTAGACATAAGGAAGCACTTTTGGACCAGAAGCCAGGTGGGGATGGAGATGATTTACAGCCAGGAAGGTGGGGATGGAGATGATTTACAGCCGGGAAGTGGTTCCCAGCGCTAAGATCAGGGTAAGGGTCTTCAGGTCCAGTGAAGAAGGGAAGGCCACCTGCTTTTGCTGGCAATGAAAAGCCTCCCCTCACCCTGCCTGATCTGTGCTCTTTCCTCTCAATTTCTGTGGGAGCATGCGGCCCAGGTGGGATTCTGGTCTCTGTGAAGGAAGAGAGAGGAGGAGTGGCTCTTTGCTCTTAACCTCCCAGCAAAGTTACCGAAGACATCTCGAGTCATGAATCATCCCTCTTTACAATCAAGCAGTTATTTAAAATGGAAAAAGGAAAAGAGACCCAGAAAGAGACTGAGCAGAGACGTTCACAGCCGCTGCGGCAATCAGCCCCAATGCGCCTCTGCTCACACGAGCTGCTTTCCTGATTGAGGGAGCTAATTGCTGGCTGACACAGCTTCCAGGGAAAGCTCTTGGAGACAAAAAAAAAAATTTGCCAAGTGCTACATCACCAACCAAACACTTCCATGCACATTGCACTCTGACAGCTCGGGACCTGCAAAGCAACAGGGACCTCAGCTCCACCAAGCAACAGGCTGTTCGCGGTCTCAATAATCCAATCCGGCCACTGGGAAGCCCTGGGGAAGGGGAATCAGACAGAGCCCTAATAGAGAGTTCTTTAAAAGAAAATATGGAGGCAGAAATGGCCAGTAAACTGAGCAGGAAGAGGCTACCTCGCCTGCCATCAAAGAAACGCCAGGATCAACAACCACAGGGCCGTGTTTGTGGGTGAAATCAGAACAAGGCTGGGAAATGCGAGCTCACAGGGATGCCTGCACATCCCTGTTAATTGCCCCACTGTCCCAGCCGCTGAATCATAAAAGCAGCCCAGATGCCCATCTATAAATGGACGGACAAGTGAAATGTGCCACCTGTTCACAACAAAGTTCTATTCAGCCACAGAGAAGAAAAAAAAAAATCACATCCTTCTGCAGGAAAATGGATCGTGTTAAGCGAGTCAAGTCAGATTTAGAAAGGAGTGATTCCTCTCATAGGTGGAATCTAGATGAGGTGGGGGGTGGGGGTAGACATGTGTGAATGGGGGAGGAGTCAGGAGGAGGCAGCAGGAGAGGGGAGGGGAGTCAGAGAGGATGATGGGGATGAACATGAAAACAGGATGTAAAGGTGTAAGGAACGTCTGTGAGAATGCCATAACAAAACCCACTGCTAAAATTAACAATAATGTGAATCACACTGGGCCCAGCGTGATGGCTCCACAGATAAAGGCAGTGTTTGATGCCAAGGTGGACACCCTGAGTTCGATCCCCATCTTCACACATGTGCGGTGGCACACTCATGCTGTGTGTGTGTGTGTGTGTGTGTATTTACACATGTGTATATGATATGTACAGTGCTCAGGAAAATCTGGGTCTCTAGGGAATCAAAGTCTGGGCAGACTTCTTTGCCTATGGGAGTTTATCCTCAATACGCAGAAGGTGTTCCAAAGGAGACAGCTTTGGCATCTGGAGCTATAGCTTGACTTGCTCTGGGGTGCAGCTGTGTACTCCAGCTACCCACCTTCTGTTTCTCTGTGCCCCTCCCTCCCTACCGCATATGACCCCCACCCTAGGCCCTCTAAATCCAGCTTCAGCTCTTACCGATACTAGTCTAGTCCACTGTGGAAGAAGCTACCAGCATGGCTTCTCCCAGCCTTCTCGTTGGTGCAGCCCAGGCAGGACTGATAAGTTCTGCAGGCAGTCAGAGACAAGCTCACCCACTTCTGGAGTGCCCCCTAAAGTCCCGGTGCTCAATCCTGCCAGGGATGAAACTGGTTCTCCTCTGCTGAGTGGACACTGCAGGCAGCCCTGCAGGGCAGCCTGGTGGTGCCCCCAGTGGTCCTTTGCTTTGTTTTTTCTTCTGGTCAAGGAAGGGAGGGGATGCTTCTGGTGCTCCTACTCCAAGTGTCCTGAGTCCCCACTGACCTTCTGAACAAGGGAGAGAAGATGGCCATCAGACTCAGAACAACACAAACTTCCTCCAGGTGGCTCCCTGGGGACAACCTGGCTGATACTTCCTGCTCCTAGCCCAGGTCACGGAAATATTGTTCCACAAGCGTCACCACCAGCGTCACCTCGAGGCGAGTGTCTGTGGCCGGAGGGCTGGATTCTGGCATTTTCAGAATCCCTAGCAAGAAAACTTTTAGAGACCATCCAAATCCCACCCCACTTTTTAAAACTGAAATTAATCTATGAGAACTACAGAGTTCAGAATGTATCTGTTCTCATTTGCAGTGTGGTTTTCTCCCATGTTTTCCAGCCTGCGTCTGCCCCAGAGATAACCACAGTTCTGTCCCTAACAGCCATGGATCTGTGCTGGGCTCTCTCTCGGTCCGTCATATGGCAAACACTTCCTTCCACTCAGCACAGTTTGCCTTCATGCTTACTCCCGGTGATCCTGTCTTCTTCCTACATACTGCTCCATCCTGTGGACATAACATTTTTTCTTCACTCACATACTGACGAGTACTCAGGGTGTTTCTAGCCCGGGACGCAGGTGAATGAAATGCAAATGAGTCTATTCTCATAATCACATGCACGCACTTCTCTTGGGTATATATATATATATATATACTCAGGAGTGAAGTCACTCTGTCAACTGCAGGTTCGACTGCACCTGCAACAGATGAGCAGTCCCAAGGCTCCACATCTTTGCAGACACTTAATATTGTTGGTCTTTTGAATTTCACCATCTGGTGCCCAGAGAAGTCACTGGGCTCTGAGAAGCTCTTCTAGATGAGCAACGCACTGCTACAGGGCGTAGCTCCATCATCTGTGCAAACAGCCATCTGCCCGGCTTGTCTTTGGAAGTACATCTTCTGAGTGCCTGCCTCCCCTCCCCGACTCCTTTCTTCTTTGTTTCTTTTCTTCTGGGAGGAAAGACAGAGCCCTGCTATATAGCCTAAGCTGACCTCAATCTCTCAATCCCCAGCATGGAGACGGGAGAAGTCAGGATTTTGTGATACAAACATACCTCCAAAATTGGATTGTCACTTAAAGACAATAATGCTTGCTGGGAGGTGGTGGTTCACACCTTTAATCCCAGCACTGGGGAAGCAGAGACAGGCAGATCTCTGTGGGTTCGAGGCCAGCCTGGTTTACAGAGGAAGTTCTAAGACAGTCAGATTTACAGAGAAACACTGTCTCAAAAAAAATCAAAATAATAATTAATAATAATAAAAATGCAAATACAATGCTCAAGCCAGCAAGATGGCTCCACGGGTAAAAATGCTCATGCCCAAGCCTGATGACCAGAGTTCAGTCTCCAGGACCCACATGGTGGAAGGAGAGAGCCCTTTCCTGCATGTTGTCCTGTGACCTCCACATGCCTACCTTGGCATGTATGCACACGTGATCTCACACACACACACACACACATACACACACACACACACGCACACACACCAAATGTAAAAATCATATCTAAAAACCCCGTTGTACTAAAAAATAAAGGCAATGCTTGTGGCGAATGTTAACAGGGTGAAAAATGTGTGTCATACAATGTCAGGATAGTGACTTTTAAAAAATGAAAACCTTTAAATAAAAAAAGACAGCAGAAAGCGTCTGCATTGTGACCGCGCTCGCTGCCTCTCCCCATGGTGAGAGCGTGGGTGAACGTTGTCTCCGTTTCATGGATGCTCTGCCTTGTGTATACGGCTTTTTAGAACTAGAAAAACAGTTTCAACATTTTTGAAATCAGTAAGACTATCAAGCCTGACTGAAATTAAGCTTCCACAAATAAAACCACTGGCTTAACAGAAACTAGTCCTTGTACATCCGATGTCTCCAGGCACAGCTCTCTCAGCCTTGAACGCCTTCCAGACACCTTCCTGAGAGGAAGTGGCTTTGTTTAATCCACATGTTGCAAAGGAACCTGTGAGTCCGGATTCTGGTGAGGTCTTCATCAAAGCAGGCTGGTGATGGCTGTGGCCATGGTCTCTATAGGTGTTCACATGTTTGTGTGCATACAAGCTGAACGCACAGGTCCCCTGCACACCTGCATGTACATACGTACTTGTGTATGTATGCATGTATGAATGTATGTGTGTGTGTGTGTGTGTGTGTGTAGAGACAGAGAAAATGAGAAAGAAAGAAGAAAGAGAAAGAAAGAACGAAAGAAAGAGAGAGAGAAAGAAAGAAAGAAAGAAAGAAAGAAAGAAAGAAAAAAAAGAGAAAAAGAAAAAAAAAGAAAGACTCTTGAAGCATTGCACACACATTTCCAGGTTACCCCAGTCCTAAGTTCCCAGATTACCCAGTCCTAGGTTACCCCAGTCACAGCTCATGCTCATTGTCGCTGGCCCACTTTCAAGAAAGCCTCCAAAGAAGGACCAAGCCTCCAGGACTGGTTCTTTCGACTCCCTCCTACAAACCTCCCCAGAGGAAGAGGGTGGTATCCTGAGACCCCTGGCATCCCCAGACCCCCTCTAGACAGAAGCATCACCAAGAGCACTATGGAGCATGGAATGGGAACAAGCATTCACCCGAGGAAAAGTTGAAGAAGCCCCTCTGGGCAGAGCGCTGTGCCAGCGCAGAGCATGCCAGCGGCTTCTCACTCCCAACAAACTGTGGCAAACTCTCCTCTGTGACATCAAAACTTAGTCCCAGTGACAGAGGTGGAGTGGCTCTGAGAGTTCACTGCCTACTTAGCCACAGAAGCAATGTGGAGATGTGGGAGGCAACGCAGGGTTCCTGGGGTCCTGAGTTCCCACACTGAGTGCTATCGCAGGTTCTTAGATGCTTTTTTTGCCAAAATAAAATAATGAATGAACACACGGACTCCTCCCTCAGGATCCCAAGGTAACAAAAGCAGAGCAGAAGCTAGTACTTCTTGCCAACATTGGCTTCTGTCCCCTCTGCTCTGCGTCTAACCTGCCGGCCTCTGCATAGGTCTGTTAACTACTCCAGGTGTGTCATCTGGAAACTAGTGATTCCTAAGTTAACTCAC
This sequence comes from Cricetomys ansorgei, assembly GCA_026225945.1. Taxonomy (NCBI): domain Eukaryota; kingdom Metazoa; phylum Chordata; class Mammalia; order Rodentia; family Nesomyidae; genus Cricetomys; species Cricetomys ansorgei. The sequence continues at coordinate 11,953,773 of JAMJFZ010004114.1, forward strand.
GCCCCTTCAAAGTTGAAAACTCAAAGATGAGAGCAGCTGAGGTTTTTTTAAGGTGCTGGTTGGGGGAAGGGCTGAAAATGTTTGATCCCCAGAAAAAGCTAAGTACAGTGGCATGCCCTTATAATCCCAGCACTGAGGAGGCAGATGGGTGGGTCCCTGAACTTGCTCTTCATCCTAGCCTTCACAGCAAGTCCCTGCCAAAAAATTACTGGCCAGTGCCTAGGGAATAGCATCCAGGGTTGTCCTCTGGGCATCTCACACATGCACACACAGGTACATGTGCACTTGCACATAAATGAACAGACACAAAACAAACAAATGAACTGAGTGTCCTGGTCCACACCCTCAAAGGTATCTAGATGTCCCCAGTCATGGTCCCTAAACTGCAGTCGCCTTGGATTCCAGGAAGAGCAACATCCTGCAGCAGAGCACATCCTCTCCCTAGTGATCATGTCCCATGCACCCAAGAGCACGAGAAATCATGAGAACCAGGTTGTCCCTTGAGCGATAAAGGTTTCTTTGGACCACCTTGCGCAACTAGGATTTGAGACGATGACCAACCAGACCACACCTGGGCCGGGGCTGCTTCGTGCTGCATTCCTCTTGCTCTGGTTCTTCTGATTTCTAAACCTACCGCTGAGTCAGTCCCCTAAAGATGAACTTGGCGGGGGGATATCAATGGACTCCTTTATCTGCTCCCTGCATATAAACACACACACACACACACACACACACACACACAACACACACATACACATACACACAGGTATATTGGGGTGGGTGGTAGAGTCCAGTCCCTTGGGACTCCTGGAGTTGGGTGCCGTGTGATAGAAACAAGTAAGGAGATCAGATTTGAGCACTGTCTCTGGACACAGCCCAAAGTGCTAAGTGCTCTCTAGGTTGTCCACAGCAGGCCAGAGCTTGGAAGTGTAGACTTCCAGAAGGAACTGGGAAGACTGTCTAGAGGCGCTGTCATTTGAGAAGTACAAGAGGGAGAGGCCTGACGAACGTGATACAGGAAGAAGCAGAGCCTGCAGAGAAGGCTGGGACCCGAGACTGTTGGCTGCAGGGGACAGAGCCAGGAGGACGGGGCAGATAAGAACCGCAGAGCTCACAGGCCTATGGGGGCTTTAGCGAGGGTCCAGGGGGATTGGGGTTTGACAGAGGAGACTCTGATGGGAGTGGAGTGGAGCTACTAACAGGAGAGAGGTGACGTGGGAGCCCAGTTGGATTCATTTGTCACCAGTCACGGGTGATGCGGTCGGTGACTTGCGATGGAAGAAGAAGGACAAGCCAGCGATCCCGAGGGCCCTTTCCTCAGGAGACAGCGGAGGCTTGGAGAGAGGTCACAGAGTGCGCACCATACCACCCTTGCCCTACGTGCCCCTCCTCTTCTCTGAGATGCTCGCTCGCCCTTGGTTCTTGGTTGTTCAGCTCCAACAGCGTACCTCAGTCTCTCCCACCACACCACCTACGCTTTCCTTTGTCAACTTCACGGTCTGCGGTTATTTTTATGTTATTTTAAAGTCCAAGAGGGCAGTGCCATTGTCTGACTTGGTTGCTCTGACGCCCTATTTCTGGGCGCAATTCTCAAGTGTGTGAGCGTGCGTGTGTGTGTGTGTGTGTGTGTGTGTGTGTGTGTGTGTGTTTGTCTGTTGTAACTCTGGTTGTCCCAGAACTCACTCTGTAGACCAGGCCTCAAACTCTCAGAGATCCATCCACCTGCCTCTGCCTCCCAAGTGCTGGGATTAAAGGCATGCACCACCACCTCCTGGCTCAGGGTGCAATTCTTAACATCCGTGAGGTGCTGCGGGTAAACCACACCATTGACCTCCATGCCTACTCTCTTCCTATATTTCTGCGCCCTCAATCCTAACATTCGCAGTACCCCCTCACTGTGGCTGTGTTTGTTCTTCTACCCCCTCCCAACACATAACACACCCTTTTAATTTTAGTGGGACCACGTTACTGGCTCAGGCCGCAGAGTGAGGTGCGCCCGCTCTAGCCTATACTCAGGAACCCTGGTGTGATCCTGCTTGCTCTCTTATGCCTCTGCCTGGCTTTCAGGAGGACATGTCCAGGCTAACAAACTGGTTTCAGGAGATGCAGGATGGGGAAGTGAAGTAAATGGAGACAGGGGAAGATAATACCCCCCAGTTGCTGGGCAGAGCTATGCAAATAAAGGGTGCTGTTTTAGCCACTGACTTTGAGGGTCCGGTTTGTCAGGGTGTGTGTTTCTCTAAACTAAGTGGGGATTCTTGGCTGGCTTTAACATCTCCTTTCAAGCCTTTGGCTTTTCTTTTAACCATACTTCTCCTAACTTCCAATTCCTGCCTTTTACCTCTTCACTCCCTTCCCCTCCCACCTCCTCCAGCTTCTCCCGCCCACGTGCTCTGCCCTCATAAATAATCATGAAGCTGCGGCTTTCACAGGGTCAACTCACAGCTCCCGAGAGCCCCACCTTCAAGGCCACCTCTTGGCAGTATTTCCTCTTCTCCAGCTACCTCACCAAGGCCTGGGGGCATGAGCAGCTAAAAGCCCTCTTCCAGTTCTGATGTGCAAATCTGAGAGCCTCTGGTGACCCCTGTCCTTGCTGGGACTGCTCCCCTCCACAGCCCACCTGAGCAGAATGACAGCTGGGGAGAGTCAGGATCTGAAGACATGGAGCTCTAGAACTGGAGAGAAACTCAAAGCTGCCCCTCACCTAACCTGGAGAAACTGAGGCACCATGAAGGAACTGCAGTGGCAGAGCAGAAGAGACTTCCCAACTCCAATCCTGGGTGCGATCTACTGCCCCCTGCTGGACACAGGGGAAAACACAGGCACAGGCTGGGACATGCTTGCTTGCATACAAGGCAAGGATGCCTACTAAAGTCCATGGGGATGTCTGTTGGATGTCAGGTCCCAGTTTGGGGCACTTACGTCAGGGTCTATGTTGGTTGAGCATTTGGCATAACAATTTTGTCCCGATCAGAGACTGACAGAATGCTTTATACCAGGTAGGGTAACAAAGGACCCTGATCACCTCTGTTCCCTGCCAGTCTCTTGATTCTCTGTAGAACTTTCTTTGTTACTTTGCAATCTATGCTCTCTCTATCCCCCCTCATCTCTCTCCCTCTGGCAGAGCGGAACCCTATTTACCTTGCTTGCTATAACCTTTCTCTCATTCATTTCATCTCTTTCTTTCCATGTCTCAAATATCCCTGACTGCCCCGTTCCCTTTACCCCTCTCTCCCAGCCTGTTCCCCTTCCATCATCCCTCATGGCCCCCCCTTGAGGTTTCTGTCCGCTGTCCTCCCATGCAGCCGGGCTGTTCTCTGCCAGCTACAATTATGAGTACGTCTGTTGAAGACAGCACACTCTTTTTCCATGATGGGTAACAAGAGGCTGTATGTTTGCAGCCACCGGCTGCAAATCCTGAATTCCTTTTCAGCACAAAAAGACAAGCACCCTCTTGGTTTATAAATATTAATTATAGGCACCCGGTAATGAGAGAACAGGGCGGCTGTTGGCTGTGATCTCCGATTGTTTGACTAATCCTAGAAACAGTTTAAACAAGACATGAAGAGGAATTAGGGAGCCCCAGTCCTTCCAGAAGGATTGGCTTAGGAAGTCTTAGAGGACAGTAAGCCCTCCCAGCTCTGACCTCCATGTTGTGGGGGGGTCCTGCTCTGTGAGAAGACTTGAGAGACCACATCAGAGGATCTGCCTAGCAGAGATCCTGTACTCACAGAGGGGAGGCAGGCTTAGAAGAGAGAGCTCTGATGGCTTGAGGGAGAGTATCTGACGCCTCGTCCTTGGACCGATCCAAGGGTCGCACCTAGATGGAGTCACCTCAGCTCCTACTCCAATAGAAGACAAACCTTAAGCAGGAGTAGAGGTGGGTTGCCGTGTGTTGCAAGCCAGATGCTCCGGGCTTACCTCTGTTTTCCAAGCCCCTTGGTTTTACTTTCTGAGAACTGGGAGTAAAAGCAAAGAGACTGTGTGAATTCTCATGTGGATGCCAGAGTTAGACATACTTCTAAATTGAATCTGAAAGATCCCATCTGGCTGTGGCTGCCAGAGGCCTCTTCCACCATGGCCTGGTCATCCACAACATCACATCTCACCACTGGGTAGCTCAGAAAGCGCTATGTGCCAGGCACAACCAGAAAAGAGTTTGCCTGTGGAAGAGGGACAAACTCTCTGGGACAGAATGTGGCTCTGAAACACTCCCGAGAAGGCTCCCTATGTGGAGGAAAAGTAGGCTATTCCTTCTAGAACATTCGTTTCTAAACACCGTCACACCTGGTGACATCTGTACATTTGTGAAGCACTTAGCTGTTTATCATCCTGTGGGCACAGCAGCTGGCCCGCTGGAGACACAGTGTGAAATGTGCGCTTCCTACCTGAATAAAGCAGAGCCCCCATCTCCAGGGGCTGAGGCTCCAGGGGCTAGCCTCTTCCCCAGACCATGTAGCCAGGACATAGCCCAACTAAGGATGGAGCCCTAGATCTGTGGTCCCCAAACCCAGGTGAGTCTCAGCTTTCTGCCTTGGCACCTGCAGCTGCTCCAAGGACAGTACAACTCACGCTAGCCTCCCGGGAGACTGGAAGCAGCCACTCCTCCTCCCTACCCTATCTGTGTAGTGGAGGCCGGGCCCAGAGCACCCAGAAGTTCTTACAAAATGTAACTTCCCAGCTTCTGTGGCTGCCTCTTTCTATTAAGCATCAGTTAGTTTTCTAAACTGCGCAAAAAATGCTAGTCTGAGACTGCATGATGGTGGTAAAAAGCCGTGCGCATGTTGGTCGTGGTTGCTAATGACTGCCCCCTCTGAGGCCCCTACCAGCCTCTGGGGACAGTTTACCCGGTCTCACAGGTAGTGATGGAGGGCCAGAGGTTGTGCACAGGATCACACACACACACACACACACACACACACACACACACACAATGATACTTAGTGCCTCGGAGAGGTTGTGGTACCAAGTCTGGCTTCAGACTCAACCTTGCAAAGCCAAAACTCATGGCAGCTACCCTCAGGGTTTTATTTTATTCATGAGTACATGTTATATGCCAGGCCTGGGAGCCACGGAGAACACAGTCAGTATTATCCAAGTGCTCTGTGACAACGGGAGGAGGGAAGGGCCCAGCAGGCCCTGTCCCAGCTGTCACTGAGTTAGGGAAGCTCGGGCTCTGCCTTCTATAGGCTCAGTCTTGCCACCATCCTATGGTTCTGGGAAGAAAGGCTGGGGTGACTGTCTTAGGAAAACCCCAAGCTAGCACACCCTCATGCAGCACGGGCTCTCTAAGCACCTCACTAGAAGTGTTTCAACTCCAAGTTCAGAACCCTGGCCAGAGCCCATCCTGTGGGAGGATGTAAGGTACTGTCTGCAGTGAGGGCCAAGTGGCTCCTCCCCCTCGTCCCCCTGCTCTTCCCTGCACCTTACCACATCCTGACCTTCCTGAGCATCCTGATAACGCTGGCTGGACTCGGTAGGCTTGATGCCGGGCCCACAGCACACTAGTTCCAGACCTCTCACGGAGCCATGCCAGCTCAATGGTCCATTGGCCCATTTTCTGGTTAGGCACTGTCCCTAGAAGATTGCAGCCTCAGCACACCCGTGCCCTTGGCCCTCTCCTTCTAGCCTTCCAACGCACCCTCCTCTTAGCTGCACCAGAGGGGAAAGAGGTGCTTCTGCCTGCAGCCAAAATCCTCACCACTTTCCCTAAAAGATTTCCAAGAAAATGTTCTCATAGAGCCCAGAGGAAACCGTGAGCGGACGCCAGCCCTTCAGTCCAGCCTCTGCACTGTTGTCGAGTTGTCTATTCAAAGGCCAGCTCTGTCCTCTCGGTCCAGCATCCTGACCACACTGAGTCTCGGTGTCCTTGTCTGTCATCTGGAGACAGTAGTCTTGACACCCTGACAGGAGACTGAGGCGCAGAGAAGAGATGGCACACAGAGAGGTAGCCATTCTTAGGTGTATTTTTTTTTATTCATGAGTATGTGTTGTATGCCAGGCCCAGGAGCCATGATGAAGAACAGTTAGTGTTTCTGTTAGCCAAGAGTTCACTGCGAGATGGGAGAGACAGACAGATGAATAAAAATACCAGTGCAATGAGATCCAAGCTACAAGACTGGAGGGAACCGTAGAGAAGAAAGGGGTGGGGTGCAGGATTTGGGGGGGTGCATTCTTGAAGACCTGGGAGAAGCTCCCAGTCAGCCAGAGTAGGGAAAGTATGGTAGGAAGATGAGAACCTCAGGAAAGGCCATGGAGAGGACATGAGAGAAGACAGGCAGGTGATGGAGGCCAAATGGCTCAAGAGTTAAGCGCAGAAGGTCAATGCCGAGCCTGGAGGTCTTGAGAAGCGTTTCAAATTGGAGGCTGAGGCGCAGCATTAAGCGGAGCTTGTACCCAAGCTTGCAGGGGTTTATGTAACTTTCCCTTTTCCCTTCCAGCCTGTAGCCAGCCTAGAAAGCTGAGAGCAAGCACTTTTCCTTATTTCTATTCAACCTGGAAGCTGCTGTTGCATCCAGCCTGCGTCGCATTGAAATGCAGGTGGCCTATGCAACAGTGTTGCTAAAATTACCAAAACTAACCACAGCCAGGGAAGGGGCCATTATCGGAAACAGATTTTATTACCATGGAAACCAGCAGATAATGCCAAGTCCAGTCATTTTCATTCTCCCCAAAGAGGGAGAGTAACAGAGAGCCTGAGAAAGCAGCCACCGAGGGAAAGCTATTGAGAGGAAGAAAGCACGCTGGAGCAGGCTGGGGGACTGGCGGCAGACTGCAGGACCTGTCCCCTAGGGTTCCGCACACCAGCCTCGGCAACCATCCACAAACTTAGCTGTCATTCGCGGAGCTCCCACTCTAGGCCCCATGCTGGCAGGGAGCAGCTACAGGTGGCAGAAGTGACTTTGCAGTGTGACTTCCACACTGGAGTTCATGCAGACACCCTGCAGGTAAAGCTGCCCCAGGACTCCCCTGGTGTTTCCCACCAGGTACAGGGAGCAATGGACTTGAGAGCAAAAAAACCAGCCTCAAGTTCAGGCTGTCTCCGGGGTGGCTTGTAGGTGGCTATGAGGATGTGGGGTGCACAGATGCTGAAGCACCTTGCAAAGAACTGACGTTTCTGTTTACCGATTTTTCTCTTTCATATCACAGTGAACTCTAGGGTAATGGGCACACTGACTGTGCTCTTCTCTGTGGCTCCGAGGCTTGGCAAATAGCATGTACTCATGAATAAAAAATACACCTACCAACAGCTGCCACGCACTTCTCCCTTCCTGACTGCCAGGCAGTTGGCTAAATGCAGACCCAGGGTTTGTGTATCTCTGCCCTAACTCCGTTTCCCGATTTGAAGAGCTCCTTCCAATTCTTGCATAGCTCCTGGCCCTCTACTGCCTGTAGGACACATCCCATTTGGCCATGAGGATCCAAATGGCAAGGGACGGGGAGCATCTGAGAAGACAGACGGGAGCCAGGCACTCACATGGGTTTGTGTACAGTGCCGCAGTGAGACTTCCACAGACTCACCCCCGGAGTGGGGCGGCCTCTGCCAAGGACAGAGCAGAAGTGAGTGGGGAGAATGGAGGTGAGCCCAATACCCAGGAGGTGGGGGCTGCAGATGTGCTAGAATCTTTCCCCTGCAGGAGAGAGTGGGAAGTTCCAGCTTCTGAAGAGTGGTCAGGGGAGGAGGGTTTCTAGGAAGCCATAGATGAGCTTGGAATCCCTGCAGCTGGGAGACTGAGGCAGAAGGATTGCGTGAGTTCCAGACAAAGCTAGGTCACACCGTGAGCTTCAAGCCAGCCTGGACTTTATAAAAAAAAAAAAAAAAAAAAAAAAAAAAAAAAAAAAAAAAAAAAAAAAACATCTCAAAAACAAAACAAAACAAACAGGCAGGGAGCCACCCAGTCTACAAAAGGCCCTTATTCCTGTACTTATGGTAAGGCCCGTGAGGAAGGTCTGTGATGTTTACTGAGAGTCTGTGTTCCTGGGTGCAGTGCTGGCATAGTAGGTAGATGAGGTCATTGACTTCAGGTACCCACAGGTAGAAGAGGTCATTGACTTAGGGTACCCACACGTAGATGAGGTCATCGACTTCAGGTACCCACAGGTAGATGAGGTCATTGACTTCAAGTACCCACAGGTAGATGAGGTCATTGACCTCAATGTCTTCGCACATCCACAAATGTCGCCCAATCCTTGCCACTCAAAGTGTGTGACCTCCAGGGACTTGGGTGGGACAGACGTTCAGCAGCAGCCCTGCCGGAGACTTGTCTGCATAGCCTAGTTTGAAAGGCACTGACCTATATTGCTTCCCGTTGCTGGGTCTCAGTTTCTTCATTGATAGAGTAGGAATAATAACATGTTCCCCGTCTCACAGGCCCACAGAGAGGGATTAAGATGAAGATAAAAATCATTTGAGGGACTGAGGACCGCTCAGTTGGAAAAGCCCTCGCTTTTCCAGCAGACCTGGTTCAATCCCCAGGACCCATGTTTTAAAAGCCACGCATGCTGGGCTGGCAAGGTGGCTCAGTGGGTAAAGGCGCTTGCTGCGTTGCATGATGGTGACATCTTGAACCCCATCCTAGAACCTATGCGGTAGAGAAAGAGCTGATTTCCACAGCTTTGCCTCTCCACATGGGTACTGAACTCTGGCATTTGTGTGCAAGCACACACACACACTAAAATAAGTAATTTTTTATTTTAAAAATTTAAACAAATCGCTCTGAAAAATTAAAAGCTTCATACTGAGCGTAAGCTGTTGTTTGCATTTTCTATTTATCGTTATACACCAGGAGACCCAGGCCCCACCACCAGGTGACACAGGTGACAACCGGCTTCCATCACAAAATGATTTGATGGGACTGCTCTCTTAACAGCCCGGCTTGACGGTGCTTCTCCCTCACCCCACGCCCTCCCCACAGCTGCGCACGCAGATCCTCACGCAGTCAGCACTTGACGCACTTGACGGGATGCAGAGAGACAGAACGGAAGAGGGGACTCAGGCATGAATTAGCAGTTTAAGGCAGGAATGAGATCACGATAAATTCCCCTCTTCATCCATCACAAGGCAATAAGAACGGAACACGAATATGAGAATATCAACATGACCTACGACTCTCCGCTCGTTGCCAACGTTCTTTACGACCGAGCCTTGGACGACGCGAGCATCTCATTTCACTGCAGGCAACACGATGTTGCCAGGGGTCCCAAAGCGTCCGTCCGAGGCAGGCTGCCCGCTTGGAGAAGCAGGGAGGAACCAAAGGCTACACGATGCCCTGGCTCTGCAGGTCTCAGAGAAAGAATAAATGGGGGGTAGGAGCTGAAGGAGAGTTCTTTGGGGTTTTGATGCTATCTATAGGCAAGGAAGCACAGGCCTGTCAAAGGTCATGACAGGATCCTGGAGAAAAAAAAACAAAACATTTTTTTAGTGCCATGGCATGAATTTGGATATCAGAGATCAGCTTCTTCCTGGAGTCAGGTCTCTCCTTCCCTGTTACCCTGGGTCCAGAGATTGAATTCACATCTCCAGACTTCTGCAGCAAGCTATTTCACCAGCAGGACCCTCTTGACAGTCCAAGAAAGGATATTTCTGTACGTCCCCAGAAATCTTTATACCTCATTGCAGCAGCCACTGTGAACTCAAGGATCAACCTTGCACCATCTGGGGTATGGTCCCAGAGCTCTGGAGTGGCCGTGTCACATGTCCCTACAGCAGCAGGTGAGGGACCATGGCACTTGCTCAAGAACACAGGACAACCAGGGGTTAGACTACAGGCCCTCAGCCTCTACTCCCCGGCATTCGCAGGGTATCATGAGGCTGGCGCTATGCTGGCACCAAGCTTGATCTAGAGGTGCACGAAACACTTGGGGGCTTCCAACCCAATCCCAGCCTAGGCTTCTCTCCAGTTCCAGTCCCCATTGTCCTCTGACCTCTCCATTTCCTGTCTTCCACTGAAGCATTGAACTTTCGTTCCAGTCAAGAACTCTCTTTGCCAGCGAGTGCTTGCCTCTTCACCTCACCGATCAACGGGACATCCCCTTGCCCTTCTACCTAAATACTTCCTCCTGAGGGGGCCTTCCCAGACATGCTGTCCTCTCCTTTCCTCGGCTCTAGGACCCCTGCTTAAGTTCCCTGTGGTCCATTGTACAGTGGAAATTAAATAATCATGTTATTCATCGGGAGTCATTACCTGCATCGGGAAACAAGCCATAAGCTCTGGGGCCCTCTGCCTCCCTGCACAGCACCTGGGCTGGATCACCTGCAGAGGGGCTGGGGAGATGGCTCAGCAGTTAAGAGCACCAGCTGCTCTTCCCAGAGGACCCAGGTTCGATTCTCAGTACCCACATGGTGGCTCACAACCTTCTAGAACTCCATTTCCAGGGAATTTGACGCCCTCATCTGGCCTATATCAGTACTGCATACAACATGGTGCACAGATAGACATGCAGGCAAAACACCCATAGATGTAAAATAAAAATAAAATGAAGAAAATTAAAAATAAATAAATGACTGAAAAATTTAAAGGAGGTAGAAACAGGATCCCAGGGGCAAGCAAGCTAGCTAGATTAGCTGGATTTGGCAACCTCTGATACAGTGAGAATCTCGGCCTCAACAGATTAAAAAGGAGCGTGATCAAGAAAGACACAAGATTCAGGTCTATACATGCATCTCTCTCTCTCTCTGTCTCTCTCTGTCTCTCTCTCTCTCTCTCTCTCTCTGTCTCTCTCTCTCTCTCTCTGTCTCTCTCTCTCACACACACACACACACACATTTACTGAGCATTGAGCACTTGGGAGCTGAGGCAGGAAGACTGCACGTTTGGAGCCAGCTTGGGCTTACTTGCTACATACCAGGCATGGGAAGCATCCTGTGGACACAGGGACAACATCTGGAGAAGGAACCCAAACAGCCTACAGCGATGAGAAGAAAGGTGGATCTGGGAGAGCTGAGCTCAGCTGGAAGCATCTAGAATCTTCTCTGGGAAGGTGGCATTTGAACGGAGCCTGGATTGAAGCTAGGGAGTGGGCCACACTAGTGCAGCAGGATCAGAAGCCACAGTGCTCTGATCAGGCATGGGCGTGCCAGCAGGATGAGGAAGAGGGCCAGGAATGGCTTTGGATCCAGCCCTGAGAGCTGAAGCCACCGGAGGCAGCATTTCTCTCGTAACAGTGACCAAATACCTGAAGGAAACAGTTTAAGGTAGGAATGATTTATTTGAGTTCAAGAGCTATAGTCAACCATTATAAGAAAGGTCCGGGGCTGGCTCAGTTCTGTTCACCATAGCAGCAGCTTGCAGGGGGCTGGTCACATCACAGCAACAGACAGGAAGCAGAGAGTGAGACTGGAGCTGGAGGAAGGACATCCTTCAAAGCTTGCCCTCGGAGGCCTACAACAGCTAGCTAGCTAGACAGTAGCTCCAAGTGTTCCCCAGCCTCCCAAAAGAGCAGCACTGTCTTGGGGTGTCGGGTGGGAGCATTTCACATTTAAACCACAGCAGAGGATAATATCTGGCTTCAGTTCTGGGATAGCTGTAGGTCACATGCAAGCCCAACCACAGAGGCAGACCAGGGAGACCCATTAAGAGCTAAGAGCCAGTCAGGCAGTAGTGGTGCACGCCTTTAATCTCAGTACTCGGGAAGCAGAGGCAGGCGGATCTCTGTGAGTTTGAGGCCAGCCTAGTTTACAGAGTGAGTTCCAAGACAGCCAGAGTCACAACAGAGAAACCCTGCCTTGGGAAAAAAAAAACAAAAAACTTGGACCAGAAGACAAGCAATGGAGCTGAGAGGACTGTGGACTCTGGTTATGTCTTGCTGTTGTTGTTACATAGCCAGATGACTTTGAACTCACTATAGAGCCAAGGGTGACCTTGAATTCCTGATCCTTCTGCCTCTACCCCGCCAAGAGCTGAGACTGCAGGTGTATGCCACCCAGCTAGATCCCCGCTGTGTTCTGGAGGTGGAGCCAACAAGACTTAACACAATGACTGTGATGGGAAGAGAAAGCTAAGGATGATTTAACCTAAACACCTTGTGAATGGGTGAACCAATTCATTACTTCTCATGCCTAAGCCCGTTAGTGAGGCATCAGAGATTACGAGACAGGTCGGAGGCAGCAGAGTAAGGAGGTCAGAGGAGAGAGGCCGCAGGAAGGCAGAGCCTGGGAGAGAAGAGAGAATGAACAGCAGGACCCAGGCAGGGCTGGAGGGTGGCAACATGGGAAGTGTGGGCACAAAGGAGTGGGCACCTCTGTCAGTACTACCGAGGTGTGGAGGCGGGGCCACAGAAAGGGCTCAGCAGAAGGCAGGTACACACAAACCCACACAGGCGCACATGCTCACACACACGCACATGAGCGTGTACACACACACACAAGGATGGTTAAGCATATGCAGGGCAGGGCTCACTGCGTTAAGCCTTCTTTCAAATTGCCGAGATCTATGGACTAACACCACCACCCCCATTTCACAGGGAAGAAACACAGACTCTGGGAGGCTGCAGAGCTTGCCCCAAAACACAGGATTAAAATAAAGATCCAGTGGCCCCCATCTATCCAGGAGATTCCAAGTCCTTTGCATCAGGATGAACTCCTGGACATCAGAAGACACTTGCCCTGCGTGACCTTGAGAGAATCCATGTCCCTTTCTGTGCTCAGCCTCCCATCAGGGACATGCTAAGGTCAGGCCTGACTGCCCTGAGTCACTGATATTGCAGGTTCCCCTGCCTTGCTGCAGGGAACCACGGGAGGTGAAGTAGATTGCCTACTGTGTGCAGCTTGTCCTGCTAGGAGGAGACCAGAAGAGGGAGCTGGATGCCGCCCCAGCCCGGGAGCACTCTGGAGCTCTGCAGAGCTGGAAGCACAGAGCCATGACCACACGCACACAGGACTGCAGTGCCAGAGGCTGGGGATCCTAGCCAAGCTCCTGCGCACCAATCGCTCGCGGCATATGCTCCTCATTTCATACATCATTTACAAGGAGCTCTTCCCGCTCCAAGAGCAACCGGGCTCCTGCTTCTGTCTTTTCTGCTCCAGCTCCTGCCCGTTGTACTGACCCCCACACCACCATCCGGTGACACTGACAATGCCTTCCCGTGGGCTTGTAAGTGAGCGAAGCTGCTTCCTCAGGGTGGGCTCCATGTCATAGAGAACGTGCATGAACAGGGATACAATGATGCACACATCCAGCATGGGGTAGAGAGGACATCTGACGGACAGGCCAGCATAGGGCCCACAGTAACATAAGTAACGACACACTGGGATCCATAGAGAGTACCTTGCACACCACCATAGGTGGGTTTCCCCAGCAAGGTGCTGGTGGGGCAGTGTGGGGAATGCCGTGGCTGGTCCAGAGCACCACAGTGAGTGAGGCTTGGCATCGGTGAATACCTCTCTGTGTCTGGAGGACCCAGGGCAGACACAGATATGATGCTGCCATTGGGCTTCATATAGATGTGGGCTATGTATAGACTGGCAGGCCCATCCCCGGGTCTGGGTACACAGTAGGTGCCTGATGAGCACTTGGCTGAAGGGCCTGGGTGGAGGACACTTTGTGTACCTAGCAAAACCAATTGATGGATCTAACACTACCAAGGACTTCTGCCAGTGCTGCCCCCCGAGTAGACATCCAGGATATATGATGGAGAAGGCCATGTGACTCAGCCTAGGGAGAAGTAAGACCTACTAGACCGGGATCCCGCAGGCAAGGCTCACAAGGCCATCCCAGTCAGCACAGAATTTGTATCTCTTCACGGGCACCATTAGGAGTTCCTGAAGTTTCACAGCAGCTTGCTACAGAGCTACAGAGCAGGGCTCCGAACCAGGAAGTCGCCCTCCCCAGATGCAGCCCGCCCAGGCTGAGAAGTGGGAGAGTCTGGTGGATCGCCATCGCCCACGGCTAGACCTTCCTTTCCTGGGATGAGTGACGATGGCCATCCAGAAGAAACACAAGTAGCTGTGTGTGTGCTCCTCGGCAGAAGGAAGAGTCCCCCAGTCAAAGGCGATGAACCGCAGACCAAATGACTCCTAGATCTTAGAGGTGGTTGGAGTTTACAGACCTGAGACTAGACAGAACCTGCAAAAGAACGAGAGGTTCCCATTCCAGGGCTGGATGGCAGTAGCGTGTGTAGGAACACAGAGAGGTTGCTTAAGGCGAGAGGGAAAACGGCTGTCTGGAATGACAGGTTGACCCAGGCACAGGCTCTGTACGTGTGCCTGCCGTCCTCTCTCTCACAGCATCTTGCCTGAGTCATGTTTATCCCTCCCCCACCATGGCAGAAGAAACAGAGGCTCAGAGAAGAGCAGTGTATGACCCCAGCCTCACCACTGTCCACAGTGAAGGCAGAAGGCAAGCCCCCCACCCCCACCCAAAAAGTGGCAAAGCCTAGGCTGTCTGCCCCATAGGCCTCCAAAACCTGAGTTCCCTCTGTAGCCCTGGAAGCATCAAAAGAGCTCAGGTCACTCTGAGCCCTACAGCTGCCAGCCTCCATCTCCACCAATTGTTCTCTTAGCCTCACCAGGCAGAGCCTGGATCCCACCTGCTGTGTCCTCTAAACAGAACGCAGTGGAGCCTTGGCTACACAGAGAACATGCACACCCTCATTAGAATTAAATTATTACTTTAATAACCACAGGGAGGAGGCGGTACTTCCTGGGACAAGCAGCTTGACAGCATCCCCCTATGAGTCCTGAAGAGCTAAGCACCACCTCGCAACACCAAGAACTCTTCAAAATTTCATGTCCTGTGCCTCTTCCCCAGAGCACAGCAGGGGGCGGCTGCCTAATAGTTTCATCTTCCAACAATGAGCTCTGCGGACAGACCCTGAGGCTAGGGCTCTTCTGACTTTTGACCCCTGTGGGTTCTGACTTCATCCTCAGAGGGAGGTCTAAACTAAACCTGAGGAGGGAAACACATCTCCGAAAGTTTATTATGTGACCTCCTGAGAGCAACGCGGCCAGGTAGAGGGAGCACAGGGGCTCAAATTCAAGTCTATACAAAGCTTACACCCGACTCTGTCTTGTCGCCCACTTCATCACACGCTCCCGGTGTCTTTTGCGGGTCCTGCGCAAAGGCAGGGGTACACTCTCACCTGGGAAGGAATAGCTGGCATTGTAGCTCACTGACTCTGCAATTTGAGCCAAATTACCTCACTTGTCTGGGCCTCAATTCTCCTGTCAGCCAGGACGTTGGGTCACTGTGAACCTTGAGCAAGACGACGAAGGTGAAAATACTCAGTAGATTGCAAAGCCTGGGACACATCAAAAACCTGAGAGCCAAGGGGAAGGCGGGGTCCAGAAGATGCAAGACAGACCTCAGCCGGAGAGCAGCAAAAATGAGGGAGGAGAAAAGGCTTGGAGACTGGGAATGAGTCCTAGGAGATCTGGAGGGTTTGGGGGAGGGGGGAGGCATGGACTAGGTGCCTGTGCGGTAGGAGCTAGGACCCAGAGGAAGAGGAGTACTTGAGGAAGATATGGGCATTCCACTTGGACACAAGAGGCTGGGCTAGGGGACCAGGATCCCACTCTTCTCCAGGATAAGGCAAGAAGTAACCGGTCCCTTTACGACAGGCCTGTGTACTTACTGCACTGCACATCTTGAGGTCTCAGAGCATCCACTTCCTCTCTGTGCAGTAGACCTAACACATCTACTTTACAAAGTCAGCGTCTGGCTAGGCAATAATACTTGTAAGGTGCTCAATCTGTAGTAAGCGTTCAATAGACACCTTTCATTGTTACAGTCATGCCCACAAGGTCTCAGTATCTACAAGCTTGTTTTCTAGGCTGTACAATAAACATCATCAGATCTGTGTCACAGCATTCCGGGGAGGCTAGGAGACTATATGTAATCTGAATGAGACTGCCAAGTAAAGGGCCTGACCCAGAGGAACACGACTACCATGAGAGTATTCTCTCCGTCTCTCCTCTTTCTGACTGGATGAACCATTGTGGAACATCAGACAAGCACAGTAGGCCAGCTCCTTCCTAGATAGATCTCTCTGGTGGCTGAAGTACCCAGCCTTGGCTGGTAGGACACAACCTTATAGACTGGAACGCCAAGACTGTGAGCCAAACTCAGCTCAGGTCTTTCTGTTTCCTAAGGACCCATGTCTGGGAAATGAGTGCTAAGAAGGCACAGGCACCTCCTGAAGCAGCTCTTTTCCCTCAAAGGCTTTCAGTGCCAACATCCGCAGGACCGGCACAGCCCTCCAGTGAGAAGGAAGAGAGCAGAGGCTCCTCCCACCCCAGGCACAGGCCCCTCCCACCGCATGTCAGTGTTGGCCTAGTCTTTCCACTAAGAAGCCTGAGCACCCTCAGCCCCTTGTCCTCCCAGAAATCCCAGCAGGTGTGTTTGAAGATGAATCTCCCAAGTTTCACCCTCTACATGTTCCCTGGCTCAATTACAGGCTCAATTTTCTTTTCTGTTTAATCCCCAAATCAATATGTGTTCATACATATTTAATTGGGAGACTGTTTTTATTAGAGTGGGGATTAGTTTTACAACTTCCTCCCCACCGATTAGAAGCCATGCTCCGTTCATGAGGAAGATGAATAGAAGAATGAAAGGGAAGGCCATATGCAGGCTGGGTCCAGTCCCCCAGCCAAGTTGGAGACAGGGCCCCGTTCATGGACCCGCATCTCTCTTGTGCAGAGCTAGGGTCCTGCTGCCTCTGGCTTTCTCTCTTGGGGCTGTTCCCACACCCAGTTCCTCTAAATGTCCTGGCCAAGGGAAGTTCCCAGTCTTGCAGACCTGTTCTCTATGAGGGACAGCAAGGACCGGCTCTTCGCTAGAGGTCAGAAAGGGGCAGCCCCCACCCCCTGCCCTGCCTTCGAGAAATAATACATACCTCCTTCCATCTCTCAGATGCAGCTGAGCAGAATAAATTATCACCCTTCTGCAGCGTAATCACTGTCACTCTCGGCCCCAGCTGCCATCTGCTTCTTCACGGAATCCCACCTAGGCAAGCTGGAAGGAAGCAGAGGACACGGGATGTGGAGGTCACTGTGCTGACCAGAGATGGACAAGGACAAGCATTCACGGGGGCCATAGCCAGAGAAGGCCTAGCGACTCTGCAGCTCCCCGTGAGAGCAGGCGTCTCAGGCAGGAGTGTATCCAGCCCTGACTATAATGTCATTTAATCCTCACCCCTAGCTACAAGACCTCTCCTGATCATATGATTTCACACAAGGGGAAACTGAGACTAGGCAGAATCAGACATGCCATCCAACGTGTCACGGAGAGGCCATAGGGGCACCTAACATTGACAGGGCCACAGGGCTATGGGTTTGTGCGCTTACCAGTTTGGCTGCCCTGCCACCTCCCATGTCGTACAGTGGCTCTCTTGCCCCCTGTACTGGCTGGGGGCTGCTCCAGGTGACATCTGCAGACAGTAACATGCTTGAAGCATCAGTTACGGCAAGCAGTTGCCATTGCAGAGCCTGGGGACTCCTGATGTGGTCCGCGTACTCACTCTCCCTCTCTCCTTCGCCTCTTCACTGAATTGTGCTTCACACACATCCGCACTGGATACCTCCGACAAACCGCAGTCAGAGCTAGATCTGAAGCTGGAACAGAGCCAGGCATGGTTCCTGTCACACATTAACTCGGTCTCTGTGCAAGGGTGCCCGCAGACAGAGCCAAGGTCCTATGACAGTGCACACCTGCCCAGCCTCTCTTCCCACCCCAAGCTTTGCCCCTTCCGTCACCAGCTTCCTGAATCTTGCCCTGCGCTTGGGGCACCTGCCTGTCGTACAGGCTGGGCAAGCCCAGCCTCCCCCATGGAGAACTCAGCCCATTTCTGATTGTTTGACTGCAGCGCCCAAGCCTGTTATCACTGCATGTTCTTTAATGTGGCAGAGAACAAAAACGGGGGGCGGAGAGGAGGATGGGAAGGAGGGGGAAGAGGGTAGACTAGGGGGGAAGAAGAGGAGGATAAGGAAGAGAGAAAAGGAAGAAATATGGCCACTTTGGAGACATCAAGGGCTCCAGGCACTCTGTACTCCAGCCACTGTGGGCTGGGCTTGCCCTTGGTCCACATGCCCCACCTAGCTGATACAACAAGGACACTTGCTCCCAGACCATTTAGTGCCCCCAGCATTTAACGTCCACAGAGGCAGAGGTCCAGAGGCGGAGGAAGGAGCAGATCAACCTCACAGCCAGTGATCTTGGCAGGGGAGCGGGCTGGGCTAGCTCAGGGCGCTTAGTGGAGGACCCTGCAGCCCCGTGATCCACCCAAGTGCCTCTGCCTCCCAGAGCCCCTGAGAGGTGACCAGCCAGAGGGCCCCTCGATGCTGCCCAAGCTGTCTGGGGCCTACTCAGCCTGCCTGTGCTCACACTAACCACTTGGCAGCTGGTGTCTGAGGACGGATTAATTCCTGAACAAAACAGATAACGTAGGCAGTGTGATTCCTCATTTAGCTGTCAGATCGAGATAAAAAAAAAATGTGCACGAGAGAAAACCCAAGGGGGGGAAATTGAATAATGATGAATTGTGACTGAAGGCTCCGAAGAAACACATACCGGCTCCCCCATCATGTTGTGCCCGCTGTCAGCTAATTTGAAAATATCCTAAGTGCGCAGGGTCTTCTTCTTGGCATTTCTTGATCTTGATCACAAGCCCTGGGGAGGATGTCCCCTCAAGGCATCATCCTGCCCACCCCAAGCCACCAGGTCTCTCACATCCCAGAAGGCTCCTTTGCACAACTTCACAGGATCGGTAAGAGGCTCGCTTTCAAGGGACATGGAAGAACAAAAACAAACGTTGGGCCAGGCAGTAGTGGCACATGCCTTTAATCCCAGCACTCAGAAGGCAGAGGGAGGTGAATCTCTGTGAGTTCAAGACCAGCCTGGTGTACAGAGTGAGTTCCAGGACAGCCAGAATTACCACAGGGAAACCCTGTTTCAGAAGAAAAAAAAAAACTTTGGCTAAGACAAGTGTCAATTAAGCCTGCACCTAGAAACGCTCTGTGGAGTGGAGCATCATCAGAAGGTAGAGGAAACAGATCCAAGAGTTTCAGAGATCCCAAGCTGTTTACCAGAAGCATGCAGGACAAGAGCAAACACCTAACTCTCTGGGTTTTCTTTTGGCCACACAGGACCAGATGAAGGCTTAGCAAGCCAGGGACCTCCTTGAGGCCTAGGCCAACAGCCTTTTCCCAGAAGATCCTGAGACCACATGCTCTGGCTAAGTGAACATTGCGGTTCTGATGGTGCCTAAAACTAGATAAGCTGTCTGCTGGCCCAGAGAGTCCTGAGCCTGGAGGCTGGAATGGGACAGAAGGAATTGAAGAGTCAGTCTGTCCGGGGTGATCTGTGGTCTGGAGCAGCAACAAGAAGTGCCGTGTTGGATAACCATGGGAGGGTCTTTTTCCCCTCTATGCAACAGGAAGTGGATCTGGACTGCCTCCAGGTGTCCTTCAGGGACTGAAAGTAGCAAGCTTCTGGAACATTCCCCAAGCTTAAACCCAGGTCTACCCAAAGATGCCAGAAACAGATCTGGAGGTGGCCCATCCCATGGTAGAAAAGAGCATCCCTAAGTAGATTCCAGGGTGTCAGACATGGGGAGCAGCCAATGGCCTCCCACCAACTATGGGAGCCAAAGACTGCCATCTCACTTTTTAATCATCGTTTTATTTCTTGTGGAGAAAACCTGGGCAGAATCCTGGCCACGAGCTGGCTAGGGAAGTCCTTTACCACTGAGCTACACCTGGACCCACCATTCCATGTTAGAGATAGAAGCAGAGGCTCATCAGGGTCACTCGCCCAGAAACCTGGGGTGCTGATGGCATGATCACCCCAGCATCCAGTCCATCACCACATCTGGTCTGGAGTTCTACCTCCACAGTGCCTCTGGGTTCTTCACAGATCTCCATCCAGGGCCACCATCATAACCTAAGCCACCACGAGCCCTCCCTAGAATTGCTGGGCTGACCTCTGACCTGGTTCTCTGCTGATGGATCCAGCCATCAGCCAGGAATGATCTAAAATGCAAGTGTGGCCCTCGCTTAAAGCCTCCTGTGGCTCCTCTTTGACCTTGGCCGGAATCCAGCTCCCGTGACCGTGACCGAGCAGCAGCCTCCTCCATTCCCTGCCCACCTCCCCACCCTCCACCCATACCCTCTCCCTGAGTGAGAGTTCTCTTGGCATCTCAGCTTTTGTGTATACTGTTCCCTTTGCCTGATGTTGCATCCTCTCCCCATCCATCCATTTAGTTCTGTCCAACTTAAGTGTTACCCCCTCTGGTGGTTGTTTCTGTGAACCCCCAACCACATTCATTTCCTACCCCTCTCTATTCTTGCCACTTCCTATCTGCCATTCCACCAAAATGGCCGACATGGGGTGCAGTCCTCCCTCAGAGAAGGATTGCAGCTAACTATTCATCGTTTACTTCTGGGCATGCAGCACCATCCAGCACACAGTAGGCGCTCAAGAGCCATATGCTCGACAAATGACAGGGTGAGTGAATAAGCCAATGAGAGGGAGCTTTCCTTCTTCGCATTCCAGATGTATAAAAAGCAGCCACAAGTCCATCAATAAGGCAGGCGCGCTCCTCACGGCCCGTCCTTGGCTGGGAGTCGGTGATGGATTTGCGGAGGTGATGCATGGGAGCGTGAGAAGGGCGGAGTGGACGCATGGAAGAATAGAATATAGATTTCTATAGATTAATCATTTGTCATGCCTGCCACCGGGCATGCTCTCGCCCTCCCTACCGAAGTCCACCCCTCCACCCCACCCCCACACACACTTCCCAAGAAACACCACTCACACTACCCTTGGGCTGTGCAGCAGGGGCACACACTCAACACAGAGGCAGCATCACAGATGCACGCACAGACACCCAGCAAGTCTTGCAGCACAAAAGTCATGCCGATACAGATTCAAATCCATCAAGTCTTTCTCAGTTTCCCTAACATGCGCGCACATGCGCACACACACACACAGAGGGGTGCACACTTACTCCTGACTTCCACATACTCACAGATCTCCTCTTCTTGCCTGAAGTCATCCCTAATTGCCAAGTGCCCATACGCCCCCCCTTATGAACCACAAGTTCCTCCAGAACTAAGACAGGGTGCCCAAACACCCTTGCTCTGTAGGGAGGAAATGACTGCCTTTGGCTTCTCAGCCACTGTGAATCTCCTCTCAGTAGACTGAGAAATGCCTTCCTAACCCAGGGACCTCTTTGTCTCTTGCTTGTGCCCCACATCCCAGGTGAGGGCACAGGGACAAGTCCAGGCGTGCCGAGAGGAAGGCTGATGGTTATCTCTGCCAGCCCCGGCAGGTGGGTACATATGATGACACAAGTGAGTGAACTTTTGTTGACAGAATTGCCAAGGAGGCAAGAGCCACGGACAGACCTCTTCTTCCCCTACCGAAACAAGGGCCCTCAGCCTCAGCTTCTTCCTGGCTATCCACTCCAGTGAAAGCTGGGAAGATAAGGCTCCTAATCCCCTAAGCACCACACCTACCCTCCTGGCGGTGCCTATTCTACCTCCCAAGTGCCCTGAGACAGCTCCCACCTCTTTGACCCATGCTTTATTCCAAACTTTGGTAGTACTGCCCAAAGAGTCCCCTCTCACACTCACACAGATGCCTGCTGCAGCCCAGGGCCCAGAGTCTTCATGCAACTCTGCCAATTATGGATCTGGGATAAAATCCATACACACACACACACACACACACACACACACACACCCTGCAATTGCACAAGGCCTTCAATCTGCAGACCTACAAGCCATGTGAATGCCCTATGTTTTGTGACTCCTTTGGGGCCATCCTGGGGCTGCTTACTCTCTGCCTCTTCGTGACCTGAAGACAGCTGGCCCTGATCCCTCTCCCAGGCCCTCCTAACCCACAGGTTCCCCCCATACTTGCCCTCCAATGAGCCACAGAAACCCTGACATTTTGCTTCATGCTGTCAATAACAAGGCCTTGTGCGCCATGCCTCCAAGTCCTTGATACACTAGTGAAAACCCGACAGAACAGTATCCACTTCCTCTGTCTTTACAGACACTTTGTTCACCCATAGGGGCTATCGGGCCCTTACTGATCTTTACCCATCCCTCTCCGATTAACAAGATTTAGATGAGCTGATTGAAGTGTCTAGTAAGCATAGACCAATGCTATTGGAACTTCCCTTCTGCACCACCCTACATTCTCCATAAAAGTCCACTTCCCTACATGATAAACAGATTCCCACCATGGAATTGAACCATGGAGACGTTCACCAGAGTGTTTTTTGGGTTTGTGGCTCTGCATCGCTAACTCTCTTGGGAACTCTGCACCCACAAAAACCCACATCCATCCTGGCTTATAGGCTTTGAAAACTATACTCTTAAATCCCACACTCTCCAAAATCAGAAGCCTGGTCTTCCATGCCCCTGCCTGGTCTCTCTCCTGAATTGTATCAACAGTAACCCAATCAGAAGGTGAGGCATTGTCTACTAACTCACTAATGACTGACATTTCTGGGCTGGGTCCAAAAGGATGGACAGTACCTCCCCCAAGGAATTACCCTGTGGAGTTGGCCATCCTTAGAAACCCAGACATACACAGAAGAACTGAATCCAAGGACTGATATGCAGCTCCAAACAGGAACAGCTTATTGTTGGCTGCAGGTTAGCAATGACTCCGATCAATCCCACCAAAGAATTATAAAGAACTTGCCACAAGAAGGTGCTCTGGTTCATGTCCTGCTCCCAAGCACTCACTGAAGAGTAAGATAGAGGCCAGCTCCTGCACAAACAAAGAGATGCAGCTTAAGAACCAGGACTTCAGCTCCCCCACTTAGATGTCACAAACCAACTCCCACACCAAAGAGATGTAACTGAACCTCTGGGTGCACTGAGTCTGGGGATGTCATGACTTCCTCCCAGAAGCCCTTAAGTACCTGCCAGGGTAGATTTCAGATGCACCAAGAAAGGGTCTCTGAGCTCCTCAGCCTCGCCCAGGAGAACTGAAGCTGGTAGGAATGGAAGTTCTGCTGGACTCTGCACCCACCCTGGGGAGCCCCTCCACACTATCTATGGATATGAAGGCCTGGGGAAGGGGTGGGTCATGAAGCCACATTCCTTTGCCTTTGATCTCATCCGCACTCAAGTTGCTCCAGCATCCAGATATGTCTGTCTCTTCCCATCTCCCTTTGAAGTCCGTAAATAGAAATGGCTATAGATTACAGCCATTTCAGCCGCCTGGAGTGGAGTGGGACCTTCTCAGCCCTCCTCCTCTTTTGTCTTTTGCCTGTGGGCTCCAGCTGTAGATTCCTGGAGTCCAAACCAGATTTCTCCCTCCCACAGGCCCTGGGCCTCTGTGCAGGAATGAGCCAGCATCTCCGTTTGCCCTGCTCCCAGCAGATGACTCTGAGGTCACTTTCAGACTTCAGAGTTGGCCGTAAAGAATGGAGCTGGGCATATTAGGAGATGCATGTGATTGAGACAGTCTGTCTGGGTAGCGCATAGTGGGAACTGTCCGTGGTGCTGAAGTCAGCTGCGGCTCTACCTCAGCTGAGAGCTCACAGTCAGCCCCACACACGACAGATGACGCTCTGTTCCGTTCACTCAGCACAGCACTGACTGGGAAGCTGGGTGGCAGTAGTCCTTCCTTCCTAACACAACTCGTACCACCTCCAGGCAAATCATCTCTCCCCATCTTCCTTCTGCCTGGTTCCTGCTCTCTCTTCAGGCTCTGCCATCCATCTCTGCAGTTTCAGCCTGCCAGCACTGTCTCTTAATGTGCTGCTGGCAACCAGAACGATCATTTCAAAACACAAATCAGGACAAAGAGACCTAAGGGCCTCCCTCCCCCAAAACCAGCACAGCCATTGTTCTTGGTCCTACCCTAACTGGATGATAAGACCCTGTTGCTGAAGACACAATAAACTTTGGCTGCAGACATAGAGAAATCAAGTTAGAACTGACCTAAAAATTTCCTCCCTACTGGCTAACTTTCACAGTGCCAGAAGGTGCTATGCAGGCCACTGGGGAAGAGCAGCCATCTCTGTGTATTACCCACCAGTGAACACTGAATGCTATAATACCAATCCACTAGGCAAGATGTGCCCAGATGTGATGTACTAGCGGCATGACTGTTACAGTTGCAACCAACCACTCTCTAATATAGCTCAAGGCCAGCTATATAGGAGGGAATTTGTGCCCGGTGCTGCAAACCTGGTCAAAACCCCATGGACTGGGAGGTCACAAGCTCCTGAGAAGAACCTACTCTACTGTTTTACTAGATGAAAATGTTGCTAAACTGTCTTCTAAATACCTATATCTGTACTCATAGATTAGTGGGCTATCAGCCCTTGCTAGAGAAGTTTCTTCTGCAGTGAGAAGTAGTTAATACAGACTCATAACCAGCAAGCATGCCAAAAAAAAAAAAAGTGACTGTTGAGTTCTGAGCCCAAATGGATCATCTATAGCAAGGCTCAAGGCTCAAGAAAGAGGAAGCAGGAAAAAAATGCAAGACCCAGATGATGAAGGCGGGTGAAGTACTGAGGTACGACATGGTCATTGCACTATGCAGTTATGGTGCTCTGCTCAAAGTCAAGCCAATCAGATCAGTCAACATCCTAGCGGGTAACAATCGAACTCAACTCATCAGGCTTTGCAGCAAGTACCTTTATCCACTGAGCCATCTTGCTGGCCTTACCTCAACTCTTAATTCACCCATTGGATAGACCAAAAGCAAGGGTGACCCCCCAAAAAAGAAACAAGTTGGGTCTCTCCTCTCCCTCCTCTACCCTCAATGCCCAACAAGGTATTGAGGGCCAAGTGTACTTCCTGGAATTCTCACTTGGTTGCGGCACTTCCTGGGGCATATGGACCTCATGATCTCAGAAGGTCTGAGCCACCAGCCCGGAATTCCACAGGCCCAACCCTCTTGGAAGGCCCCAGCTTAAACAAGGTGTTTTCAGCTTTCAAACCAGGGTGATGTCTACATCTGAAAGATTCTAGAAGCTCACAAGAGATGTGGTTTCAAACCTGGAACCAGACCCTGTTGTGGAAGTTTATTTTTAGTTGTGTTTAAAATCATTGTTTTTGTGCACTGTTGGAAAAAGGGATGCGTAGGCCCTGGCATTTTGTATTGTCTGCAGGTGTCGGATTTCTGTGGGGGGGGGGGATGTTTGATTGCTTATGATCTGCACCTGAGGAGTTCTATCTCAATAAAAACACCTGAGCTCAGAGCTCACACTGTCAAGTGTGGCATTGGCCAGAATGGTGGTTCCCTCTGCCGAGGTCTGGCAGGGTTTCCATGTATGAAAATGCCTCCATGTCTTCCTTGCTGAGATGCCACAGCAGCATACAACTACAAGACCCCCATTCCTGGCTGAACTCTCCCTATCCTTAGACACGACCTGTATCTACTCTGCCTGGTTCCTGCCCAGACCCAAGTCCTACGGTGGCCTTCATCTTTCCCTCTCCCCCCACCCCTACAATCTCTGGACCTTTCAGGAGCACAGAACACGACTCTGAGGTCTCTACTTCTTCTGAGGGAGGCAGTGGCGGTCACCTTCAGTCCCACCGTGACATGCTTCGCTCAGCCAGACCATGTTTCTTTTCTCCAGAGCCTAGATCCTTACTTCCATTAGATATAAACTCTCTTTTCTCAATTAGTCATCCCTGCCTTGATAAAACCAGGGGGAGGACCCTGCTTCTTGCCTTCCAACCCTCTCACTGAGCACCTTGTGAAGGCAAGAGAAGACTCACAAAGCGACACCCCCTTACAGCCTCCAGGCACCTTAATGAATTCCAGCCTTCAGGGAGGACGACACTGTGTTAACAGTGCCTGTGAAAAATGAGGGGAGGAACAGTGAAGCAAATTTCTTTTTATTGACTTTTAGTGAGCTATTTAATCCAAACAGCTCATTATCTGCAATATAAATATACTATATAATGGATTTTGCAATAAGAACAATTAGTTTTGCAATTAGCATGAGAATACACTCTCCCCAAGTGCAGAGGAGGCGAGGCCCAGACACTGGGGGCTGGGGGAGCTGTGAGGGTGGAGGTGGGAGGGATAAAAGTCAGAAAGCAACCCCAGGGCAGATAGGGCAGGAGTACACACTGCTCCCCATTCCCACACCCCAGTGTGACCCCAGACCTGCAGGGCATTTCCAGTAGAGAAGACATCAGAGCCCTGCTGGGTAACACACAGGCTTGCACATATCTGGGCTCAGAATCTCCTCCCAGCTGTGCAACCTCAGGCAAGTGATGCAAGCTCTCTGAGCCTCTGCCTCCTAGCTGGGAACAAGCATCACTGTGATGCTTCTTTGTGAAGTTGTCGCTGTTATGAGGGTGATGTGAAGGGACAAGCCAGTCCAGCCAGAGCGTGTCTTCTGTGAGCGTATCCCAGGATGCCACTCAGATTTGTCTCCTCCTGGGCTAACCACGATGTCTGTCTTGCTTAACCACAGAATCCTTAGTGCCTGGCCCTGACCATAGTGGGCAATGGGTTCTATCTGTTGGCAAATATGGCCAGGTGAGTGAGATTTGGTGGTGGCTTGGCCCAGGACTGGTACACAGCCACGTGGCCACAGAATGCTTGTTGCTGAGTAACTAAAACTCACAGCTCACTTCCCCCCCTGCTGTCACTGGAAACACTTTTGTCACTGGGAGTCTCGCATTCGGTATCGTGGCAGAGGCCAGTCTGCAAACCCCAGCAAGCTCAGCGTGCCTGCAGGACCCCATCTTTCCACCTTTCCACTCTCTGCTGCCTTCTTTTTTTTTGTTTTTTGATTTTTTGTTTGTTTGTTTGTTTTTCAAGACAGGGTTTCTCTGTTGTAACTCTGGCTGTCTTGGAACTCACTCTGTAGACTAGGCTGGCCTCGAACTCACAGAGATCCACCTGCCTCTGCCTCCCAAGTGCTGGGACTAAAGGCATGCGCCACCACCGCCCAGCCTCTGCTGTCCTTTTTAGCAAGCTTCCACAGATCCAGGGCCTCCCACCAATGCCCCTCTTCTCTGAGGCCTTCCTGAAGGGGACAGGCTCAACATCTGTTCCTGTGGCCCCTGTTCCTGCCCAGAACTAGAACACTGCACCCTAGTAACCACAAACACAGAGCCCGTGCAGTTGCTGGGACAGCTGCCTGGGTCTGTGTCTGAGAGCCCTGCTTCCTAGCTAGATGACACTAGCAGGATCCTGGGACCTACCCCCAAGCTCTGCTAAGAGTGTTTCACTTCTGGATGCCAATGAAGTATGAGCTCTCTTGTGCCCCTCTACCCAAAGGCCATCTTGACTTCACAGAGGTTAGCAGGAGCTGGGTATCACACAGGTGAGGAATTTCCAGGCACTGGGAGGTTCAGGTCTATCTGGAGCCACCCTGATAGCTGGTGGTGAACCAGGACTCCACCCCCTCCCCCAAGCTTTCCAAGAGTCAACCTCTTCCTGGGGTCCACATAAGATGCTGGAGAAAGGGGAAGGCAGAGAGAAAAGAGTCCTTCTATTCCTCCCCACAAACCCCCAGTGTCCCTCCCAGGCCCAGCAGTGGGAGCAAGCCAGCATGGAGAAAGGGTGCATTAACTCAGAGCCCAGGATTCCCAAGTCAACCAAAAGGACATCTGGGCTGGGCAGCAGCAGACAGGATTCTCACCAGGAACTCCAGCTGAGGCTGACATGACCTTTGTCCCTCCCAGGGACTGCTACAGGCAGTGGCTGGAATTCCTTGCACACACAACATCCCTGCCTGCCAAGGGATACGCCATGGAGGAGGCTCAGCTTAGGAAGGAGGGCAGCAAGGACTGATGGGAATATTTCTGGGCAGAAAAGCATGAACATTGGGTTCAGAGGTTCCTATGCTGGAAGGTCAGGACCTAGTGTTGTCTCCCACCTGCTCCATGACCTTAGTCCTTTACTCCTCTGAGATCTGCTCTCCTCCAACTGATGAGCTAATGCCAGAACTGGAACTCTATGAAAACTGGTAAACCAAACACACCCTTACACACACACACACACACACTGAAAATGGAAGGCTTGCTTTTTATTCCATCAAAAACCAAGGCTCTGTGTAAAGGTGTGCTAACTACAAGGGACAAGGTGTGACTCCCTGCCTCTCCAGTTCCCTGCTGGACAAGCTGGCTGGGTAGGGGTGTGTCTGGGCCCTTCCTCCTCTGACTGCCCTTGCTCTGGCTCCTGCTCACTGCAGCCTTTCCCCAGTTGTCTGACTCCTGTCCTGGTGGCCCATGGACCTTTCTCGGGAGAAGAGAAGAGAGCCAGCGCTGTTAGTCACGGTGCGGAGAGGTGCGATCCATCCGAGGAGGCCAGCAGGACGCGGAGAGGTCATCTCCATTACAAACTGGCTGTGATTAAGCCATTACTTACGGTAATGGGATCCTTTCAGTCGGAGGTGATGCCTGCCACAGCCGATAAGCCGGCAGACGGCCACAGCAGCCCGGCAGGCTGCAATAACACAGACTCTCCCCTCTGTGACAGGTTCAAGCTCTCACGCTCATCGAAAAGTCCATTTTCCTGCACAACTGGGTACACTTCCCCATGACAAATGCCTGTTCACCTTAATCTGTTACAAGCTGAGGAGGCCCAAAGGAAGCACTCCATCACAGCCAAGACTGTTTTCCAAAACCTGTTCTTTGAAGCCCCCAAGCGAGGGACTGGCCAGTGTGGGTGGGATGACTGAGTGTTTAAGACGCATGTGTGGGTCCCAAGTGGCAGTCAGGTGGACGTGCTGTGGGGTGTGAACCTTGGCGAATACGGGCTTCACCTTCCTAAGCCTGCCCTTGGTGAAGGCTAAAGGTGGGTCCTCCCAGCTGGGTAGGACAAAGGCAGGAAGAGCTGTCACATCTGGAGGCGAGGAGGCAGAGGCAAGGCAGAGGGCTCAGGGATGTGTTCAGATTCCTCACCGTGACAGGTGTGTAAAGGTCCCTGTGGGAAGGCAGGTGTTGGGGGAGGGGGAATGGGGAGACCTAGATATGAGTGAGTGTTTGGATGTCTCTGTTGGGGGGAGGGGATGGGTGTGTGTGTCAGCACCCGAGCGTGTGTACCTGGATGTGTGCGTCAACACAAGCATATATGAGAGAAGGCCTGTCTGTGGGCACCCTTGAATTCCCATGCACCGAGACACAGGCAGGGAGAACTGTGGATGACCAAGCGCTCGCTCACAAGGATGGCCAAGGAGGGCAGGGTGGGGTCTTCCACAATTCATCCAGACCTCTTGGAAGATGGATGGAGGCCTGAGCATAGACTACAATGCCTCAGTTGATACTGCTGTGATCTCAACCCCTTAGGAGGGATGGGGGTACTTGGAATTCACTTCATGCTAGGAGCTAGGAGTCGGGAAGATGGTATCAGTGAACACCTGGGCATTTGTATGTGAATGTTTTTAATATTTATTTTCTTTTTAATTATGTGTATGTGTCTGGTGGAGGGGGTGGAAGAGGATGAGTTACAGGCAGTTGTGAGCTGTCCAAAGTGGATGCTGGACGCTGGACTCGGGTGCTCTGCAAGAGTGCTGTGTGCTTTTAACCGCTGGGCTACCTCTTCAGCCCCCGTGTGGGCATTTTTTTAATCACGATTACGATCATGATTATGAGAAATGGCTGTCATGTATCAATAGATCCCTTGTTCTCAATAAGGTCTGTATGTGTGATTCACACTTCTAGCCATCACGATAACCTGTGTTTCCTGAGGCTCTACGAAACCTTACATGATAATGACGATAACCACTCCCCAGAGAAAGGGAGCCAGGGCTGAGCAGCCAAACGCCCTGGGTCCCCCAACCAATAAGCAGAAGACCCACCCACACTGGGAGCTGCGGCAGGTCTCCAAGAGGCACCTGGAAGAAGGGTTCTAGCAAGAACACCTCCTGCACTTGCTTCTAACCCCGGACCTTCAAGCCCACTGAGCCGAAGGCAGCACTTGCTGATGGATGGAGACCACACTGAATGAATTAATTAAACAGCCAGATCGGTGCAAACTGACAAGTCCTCCCCTTCACCGGGGGGTGGGGGTGGGCGGGTAGCCCAGTAGCCAGAAAAGCCCTCCTCTTTGCGTTCCCATCACAAAACATTCCACGAAATAGAAGTCGTGGCGTCTGTGCTGTGTTTTGGCTCTCATCCATATTGTCATGTTCAAGGTCACACAGCGGGGGAGTCTCAAAGCCAGCATCCAGCCCAGGTCTCAAGCAGCAGACACTCACCTAAAGATGCAGCACCGGGGCTGACAGTGACTTATTTCTCTCAGTCCCCAAGAGGGTGTGCTGGAAAACGTGTGGTTGTGTCTTCTGTCAAGTATCTAAGAGCTTCTTTTAAAGAAAGCTGTGCAAACGTGTGTCCAGGATGAAACCCAGGCACTAGACAGAAATGGGCGCCAGCAAGTTCCTGTGGCCTTAGCACAGGTGAGGAGCCCTGCGGTTGGCCGGTGTGAGCACAACTGAGGCCCGAGGAGGAGAGGAGGCAGCAGAAGGGACCCGATTGCCAGCAGTGGGCCAAGCAATGTGCCAGGGTCCTAGCCTTAGGACACTGCTTGATCACCCTACTCCGGCAGGCAAACCCAGCAACTCTAGCTCACCCATGAGGATCCCCAGGCTCAGGGCTAAGCTGTGCAAGAAGACCACATAGCGCCTCCTCTTAAGGTGACAGGAACAGAATGTAGAACAGACCTTTTGCCCCCAATGATCAGACACAGAACTGTGTTGACTCACAAGCACAACCCTCTGTCTTAGGGTTTCTATTGCTTCGATATAACACCATGACCAAAAAGCAAGTTGAGGAGAAAAGGGTTTAGTGGGCTCACACTTCCATGTTGCAGTCCATCACT
Organism: Cricetomys ansorgei; assembly: GCA_026225945.1. NCBI lineage: Eukaryota > Metazoa > Chordata > Mammalia > Rodentia > Nesomyidae > Cricetomys > Cricetomys ansorgei. The sequence goes on from JAMJFZ010004114.1 coordinate 11,984,528, forward strand.
AAGGGAAGTCACGACAGGAACTCAAACAGGGCAGGAACCTGGAGGCACGAGCTGATGCAGAGGCCTTGGAGGGGTGCTGCTCCTCAGGGCTTGCTCAGCTTGCTTTCTTATAGAACCCAGGCCCTCCAGCCCGAAGATGACATCATCCACAATGGCTGGGCCCTCCCCCCTCAATCACTAATTAAGGAAATGCCCTACATCACAATCTAATGGAGATATTTTCTTAATTGTGGTTCCCACCTCTCAGATGACTTCAGCATGTGTCAGGTTGACGTAAAACTAGCTACCATAGCCTCCTAGTTTAACTCTGGACCCCAAGCCTCCTTCTTTCTGCTTGGGGGCTTTGGCTCCCAGTTCCATCCTGAGCATCACACCCAGAATGGGCCAGGGATGTTGCTAGTTGGTAAGGTGCCTAGCGTGCGCAAGGCCACCGTTTCAATTCCCCAGCCCAGAAAAACTAATCACAGTGGTGCATTCCTGTAATTCCAGACTTCCAAAGGCGGAGGCAGAAGGATCAGATGTTCAAGATCATCTTTGGAGCCAACCTGGGATACATGAGATCTTGTCTTATAAATCGACAATCAAAAACTTTTAATGGGACCTAAGAACCGGACACTCAAGAAGCCAAGACAAGGCTGAGAGCTCCTTGGCCAGGAGGGTCCAAGGGTCCATACCACTGTCTAGTCAAGTCAGCTTTCCTAAAACACTGGCTGAGACTGTCTGATACGGCCATTTGCTGCTCCTTGCCTCCTCCCAAGGCCTCTCCTCTACTGGCCCGGGCAACCATTGCTGCCGTAGCACATGCACACAGCCCAGTTTGGGACAGGAGAAGCAGCTCTGCTCCTGTGCATTCCACTGGACGAGAGACTCCAACCTTGAACGTTAGGACTCCACTCCTTCTCTGGCTCATGACCTTGTCTGAGCTAGACCCTGCCGACTTGGCACCCAGGTGAGCTCTAGAAAAGGAGTGGACGACCTGGCAAGTGGGCAAGTTAAACTACCATTAGCCCTTCAGACCTCAGGCCGAACCCTGCTTCCCTGGGTAAGCCCTAACCCGCATCTCAAAGGCACTGAGCACCTGTCCCTTGGGTGCTCTATAACCTACATGCAAATTCTCACACCTCTAAGCACTTTGTCTCCCAGGTAAGGCTGCACAGCAACCCACAGAGGTGGGGGGCTGTTTACCACCCACAGATACCCAGTACTCAACACAGAGCTCTGCTCAGCAGGAGAAGAGTGAATATTTACTAAGTGGATGATGACTGGGCCATTTACCTGTCAGAGTGTGTACTGTCTCCCCCCCCCCCCCCCCGCAGTTCCTGGACACAGCCCCCTTTCCCGCCTATCTGCTAAGCCCCTTTTCCCCCTGCCCCTCTTTCACAGCCTAACACTAGGCCAGAGCTAAATCTGATCCAGAATTTTAAAGCCAGGACCTTCATATATTTTTTAAAATCTTTATATTTAATTTATTTTAAAGAATAGAAAGACTTACCAATGCCAGGTCACATGATTCCTAGTAACAGCTTTAACTGTGACCTCTTTAGGTGAAGACTCAAGTCTTCGGGTTCCCCAATTCCTCCTCTCAGTTCTTTCTCAGATGGGTTCATGCATCCCCATTACCCTCCTTTTGGGTCTGGGACCCTTTGCTATCACCTTTCCCCTTCCTGGCTGAGAATATCCCCAGCTAAGAGCTGCCACGGACCACAGGCACCATAGCAGGGCTGAAGGAGTGCTGTGCATTGGAGCAGAAGCGAGCTCTGGGGAGCGGGAGACAGACTAGAGGAAGCCTTCCCTGGGGAATGAGCGGGGATTAGCCATTCTTTAGGGATTACTTAAGAAGAGATAATTGAGTGTACCAAACACTTTGTATTTTGTCTCATTAGCTGCAGCGACGCTTGCCATGCTTAAAGTTGGGGTGGTAAGTAGGTTAATCTCATTGAACTGGTTTAATAAATAGAAATCCATTTTCAACTGTTTCCCAGGGACCACCGGAATACCTCTGCTATGCCCTGACTCCCACAAGAGGCCTGAGACTTTATTGCCACCTGGTGGCAGTGGGTGTGTATTGCAGGAAGAGTATTCCAAAACGGGAAAAGTGCTCAGAGAGGTAGATGTGGAGAGAAGGACCCTCCCCTGGTAGAAACAACCCTGACAAAAAGAGAAGCCAGCATATGTGGCACAAATAACTGACTTGGAGGGTTGAATTTGGTGAAATTCAAAAATTAAGTATTTGAGCAATCTGATCTGGGTTGAAAATAATCTTTCCAGGAGCTTTTAACTACAATCATGACATTTGGGGAACTCAGGGTGGTGGTAAGACAGTTTCAAGTGTGTGAGGTCCTAGGTTCGATCCTCAGCACTACTCCCCAGACAAAAAGACATTCAGAATTGGTACTAATGAGCCCAGCCCCACCAATTCTGAATGTCACTGTCTGAACCATTTCTAGCTGGCAGTTTTTTATATATGCATATATATACACAAAGGTCTCCTTATTTTTTATAATATTTTTGTTAATAATTTGAGTTTTACACAATGCATCTCCATCACACCCTCTTCCCATTCCTTCCTGTTCCACCCCACCCTCACCCCTGAGCCCTCAAAAAAATAAAAATAAAAAAAGAAAAGAAAGAAAGAAAAGAAAATTAAGTCCAGCTAGTGTGGCAGGAGCATGGACCTCAGGCATCACCATAGGGCCTGGGGGCAGCAGGCTGCTCTGATGATGGACAGTCACCTGGCCCATACTAGCCAATGGCTTTTTATATATGCATTTCTCTTTCCTCTGGCAGATCTTCACACCAATCTTTCCAAGTAAGTCCTATTACTATCCCATTCTGAAGATGAGGAAACTGAGGCTCAAAGAGCCAACATCCCACACCCAGGCTCTGGCTTAGCTCTGGCCCTTCACTGTTGTTTTATATTCTGATGCAGGAAGGCCACTGTGGGTCCAGAGCTGACTGTGACAGTTAGTGTCAGAATCACCAAGTAGACAGGACTCTGAGCATGCCTTAAGGGCTTATCTTAATTAGGTTAGTTGAGGCAGAAAAACATGCCCACTGTGGGTGGCACCATTCCTTAGAGCTGAGTCTTGGACTACATAAAACAGTGAAAGCTATCTGAGTACAAGCTTTCCTTGTTCTCGGGTTCTTGGCTGCAGATGCAATGTGACCAGCTCTCAAGCCACCACCACCCCCACCCCCTCTGTGACTTCCAGGACCTGGAACTGTGAGCCAAAATAAGCCCTTTCTCCCTGAAGTTGCTTTTGTCCTGATATTGCATCACAACAGCAGAAAAATAACTAAGGCAGCTACCCAAGTCAGCGGTTCCCCCTGTTATCTCTGTGGGTATCTGGAAGAGCTAGATAAACACCAGTAGGGCCCATCAAATCCTGCTGGCCTCAGACTTTGGCTCCACCCCATCTTTGGGGCTCTTGTGGAGCCCTACCCCAGGAGAGACTGACTGGCTGCTATCCTGAGCCTGAGCAGACTCTTAGTCACCTGCCTGCCACGTGCACAGCCCACTGCCAGGCAGCAGGGAGCCTTGTTTGCTGACTGGTAGATTCACAGTATGGTCTGCACTCCCTAGAGAGAAATACAAAGATACAAAACCAAAACCACAACTCTCCCCAGAACGGCTTGTGATCTCTGTGAAAGAAACAATACACAGCCTTTGTGTTAAAGAAAAAAAAATGACTGAAACAAACAAAAAAATTCCAGTTTGCATTCTTTTGAATCGAGAGAAATAAGTAAACACTATTTCCTAAGTCTACGTTTACTGGGAAGCTTCCTCTTATTACATTTATGTGAAAACATGAGTCAAATCTCAACCCAGGCCGAGGGAAGACACATTCAATAATAAAATGCAAACGCCGTTTGCGGAGAATTACAGAGGATCAACTTTCTATTGTGAGGAGTGGTTTAAAATTAAGACTTTTAAGCTTCATGTATCCCAATTTTATTTTGTAATAATCCACGCCTTTAACTCATCCTGTTTATATTTGCTCCGAATAATGTAACCAAAAATCCGGCGAACACTGATTGTAAAAAGGGTAACTCATTATCTGCTTCTGCCCTGGAATAACAGAGGAAGAAAAGAGGGTGTTTGCTCGCGCCCCCAGAGTTCTTGGGAAATATTTGCTCTCAGACATTTGGTAATATCATGGAGAGCTCGCGTTTCTGCATGGGAGCTTTGCAATTTTAAAAAGAGACTTAAGAAGAGCAGAAAGGGAGTGACAAAGGTTTGTGCCTACGGCTCAGGTCCCAGTGGGGCCCCATCTGCCAACCCACCTGAGCCGTTCCAGGACACTTGCAGAAGCTTCCAGCAAGCATTGATAGCTCAGAAGAGCCTCAAAAAAAAGGCAAGGAGGACTTGGGCTGGAGAGACCTGGCTAGGAGAGAAAAGCCCCCACACAGTGGTAGGGACCACCATGAGCCAAAGGAATCAGCACACATGGCTCAGGGGGACTCTGTGGCACTGAGTTGGGGCCACCCAGCAGAAGAGCAACTGCCTTCATAGATGGGGTTCTGGGCAGCCTGGAATTTGCATTCCCTGTGTGAACCCCCCACCCCAACTTCCCTCATCCCCACTCCCAACCTCGCTGCATCCCATCCCCAAGTGCCCCCCCTCCTTTTTCTTCCCTCCCTCTATGCATCGTGCCCTCTGATGGCTGTGTTCCCATTACTGCCAAGGCTCACATCCAAACTCCCTGACCTTTATGTAGTGTGTTTTGCTCTTCCCAGAGCACTGTACTTACACGAATCTTTCTTAAACTGGATACACACACCCCTGGGGACTCCCATTGGTACACCAAAGACTATATGAGTCACAGTGACAAACATGGCCAGCCCTGCTGGCATTAAGATTACCTGATGGTGAGCAACTTGAAACACTGCCTTCGTGTTAAAAGGAACAACACAGATGCATTATGGAGCTGAATACAAAATTCCCATGAATTTTTAAGCTGCAGTAAGACTTCAAATAAATGCGGAGCTTGCGGCAGGCTGCTCTAAGCTACTCCCCCAACCCCCCAGGGCACCTGTTTACTCTCTTCTGCTGTCGGGGTTTTGTTTCGGTGGAAAACTTGGAGAGGCCCTGACTTACTTTGTCAGAGAATCCTCACCGCAGCCTTTTGAAAAGGAAAACGATTTGAGAGATGGAGAAACAGGGCTGCAGAGAGTCAGGGCAGCTTGTCCTGAGCCAGTCAGCAAGCAGGTATCTATGCCAAAGTGTCTGTCCAGGTGTTCTAGCTCCAAGCCCGATCCAAGTGTTCTGAGCCACCAGGGGCAAGGACCAGAGACATGGGGGGTGGATGACAGCACTGAAAATGTTTTAAGATACATTACTGAAAGCTTCCCCTGCAACTGGCAGCCTCAGAACTCTTGAGAGAGCAGATGCTTCAAGTCTGGAGACTTAGATGCAGGTAACTGCCATACCAATGTCCCTTAGCTAAGCCACTGTCAAATACCACTCCTTAGCCCCAGAAAAGCAGAGAGACTGGCATCATGGCCTCCAGTTCTTTCTGGAAAGGTTCAAGGGACAAAGTGGGGCCATAGGGAATATGGTTCTATAGCCTCCTAGGTACCTCTGGTCGTCAGGGCGGGTCCTCCAGCTTCCAGGTCTGTGAGTCCCACTGGGCTCTTTAGTCAGTGGTTAAATGGTCAGTGAGAGGCAAGACTGAAATGCAGATCAGGATCACAGAATCCAGATCCTGCTTAAGGCCAGGAAAGGAGTCCTGTATCATCACTCCAAGAGGGCTGGCTCCTTGCTTCTCTAGCTCTAGCAGAGGGGTTAAGGCCAAGGACTCCACAGTCAGAGCTGTCTGGGTTCGAGTCTCAGTTCTATCCACCAGCTGTGTGACTTACAGGTCTGTGCTTTGGTTCACTCATCTGTGAGGAGATTCTCTTTGTACATGGTTCTGAGGGTCACTGGGAGGACTGAGTGGGTTAATCCACCCAGCGACCAGAGCCAGGGGCAACGGTCCTCGATGAAAAGGAGACCTCATTATCTTGGTGAGGGTAAGGGCAGGCAGAGCTTCGAGCCAAAGGACCCGCTCCTGCAAAGGCCATGGCATCTAAGATCAGTGGATGGGAGGTGGAGGGAGAGAGCTCACATCCAGTCCCAGCTGTAGTTGATTCACGTCACAGGAACACAGAAACCCTTGTGTTTCATCCACAGCAAAGTTGAAGTCACCTACTGCCTCCCGATCTTTCCAGGGCCTGGGGATTGGGTAGAGGAAGCTGAAGAAGACCTAAGCCCCAGGCATTTCTCACCTGAACCCAGGCAGCTCAGGCCACAGGAGCCCCAGGCTCCTCCACAGAGCCTGGTACAAGGCAGTGACCCAAGTCCTGCAATACCTTTTAGACAACTGAGCTAGAACACAGCTCTTTGACTCTAGGATGGGAAGATACATGAGGGCAAAACCAGGTACCATCCCTACATTCAAAGGTCTCAAAGTCTAGGGCTGATGGAGTAACCCACAGGTAGAGCACTTACCTAGCATGCACAAAACGCTGGGCTCCATTTTCATCACTGCCAAAAATAATAAATAATGATGATGATGATGATGATGATGATGATAGTAAAGGGAGCTAGAGAGATGGCTCAGCAGTCAAGAGGGCTTCCTGCTTTTCCAAAGGACACCCACAGTGAACAGTTTGCAATCTCCTTTAACTTCAGTTCCAGGAGACCTGATGCCCTCTTCTGGTCCCTGATGGTACTGCATTCATGTGACACACACACACACACACACACACACACACACAAATAAAAATAAACCTCAAAAAATAGTTTTAAAAAGAGAAAAATTTCAGCATCTAGAATACAGACCATAAATTTACTGACAACGAAGTGATGGCACCAATACGTACTAGGAGAGAAAATGAGACAGGATAAGGGGAGAGATCTGGGGAAAGATGCTTCAATACGGTGGTTAGGGGAAGCCTCTCTGTTAGGGGAACAAAGAAATATTAACTATCTATAAATAATGTTTATAATATATAACACAGACCGTTATAAACAACAATCATTAGCCCAAAAGAAAGAGCAATCTGTAGAATTATGACTAAAAATATTTCTGGCAGTGGGAATATTTGCAAAATGTGCAAAGACCCTGAGAAGGGACTGAGCTAAAGGGTTCAGTTTTTACTCTGTATGTAATATAGATCACTTCTCAAAGCAAACTAAGTAGCAGATGTCAATCTCACCCATCAAGATAATTCATGATGACCTAGGAGTCCAGAGGCTCCAAGACACCCCGAAATCTCTAATTCTATTTGCCCCAGAAGAACAATAGATTGCACAGTGGCCCAAAGAATAGTAAAAAGCTATATTTTCAGGGCTGGAGATGATTCAGCGGTTAAGAACATTTGCCATTCTGCCAAAGGACTTAAGTTCAATCCCAACACCCATGTTGGACAACTCACAAATGGCCAGCTTCAGGGAGATCAGATGCCCTCTTCTGGCCTCCTCAGATACCTGCACTCACATACCCACACACACGCACGCACGCACACACATAATTAGAAATAGTAAAAGTGAAATAATAAAAGTAAATATTTTCAAAGTGCTATTTTCATTGTTAGAAAGGAAAAAGCACCAATGAGTGCAGCCTCTCCTGACACTGAGCTGCGGCTGATGGAGAGATCACAGAGGCAGGTACCTGTACATGGTTAGCAGCAAGCTGAGAAATCAAAGCAAAATGAGCTGAAAAAGAGATGCAGCAAAGGGAACTTCCTTCCTAAATGAGCCTTTCAAACTGCTCCAGGGCGCCCCGGAGGGTCTTCGGAACGCCAGGCTCAGAAACTACTAGTGCTTTCCAGGCAGGTATGTCCCCACCAGGGGCACCCCAGGGCCCACAAGGCTTCCTGGAGGTCATGTTGTCACCATCAGAGAAGGCTGTCACTCAGGAAGCATGGACCAGTAGGCGCGTAGCAGGGGCCTCCCCTGTCTTGGTTCTCAGACACTGCTGGGTCATAGGTGATGCTTTCTCCATTTGGGGGATTAGAATATAAAAACTTAAAGAAGGGAAATTTTTTGTCCAACCGTGTGTAGTTTAGTTACTGGATACCTGGTCGTTTCTGAAAGGTTGGAAATTCTTAGTTAGGACAGGAAGCTAGAGAACTCATAGCTGAGCTTTGCAGCCGGGAGACAGCCTTAACAAAGCACCTACTATGAGCCAGGCACAAAGTAGGCAGCTTATGACCTTATCCCGCTCAGCCCCCACCATCATGCTGTCAAAATGTTGTACCAACTGCCCCTTGTCCCTGGAGGATGTTTGTTTATTTGTTTGTTTGTTTGTTTTTCCCCTTTTCTTTTTGGTTTTTCGAGACAGTTTCTCTGTTGTAACTCTGATTGTCCTGGACCTCATTCTGTAGACCAGGCTGGCCTAGAACTCACAGAGATCTGCCTGCCTCTGCCTCCCGAGCACTGGGATTAAAGGCATGCACCACCACTGCCCAGTGTCTGTGTTCTTCTTGCTGCCTCCCTTACCCTCCACTCCCACACGCTCCTGTGTTTCAGCCTCTGGAGCCTCTGTTGTTAGACAGCCAACCATCCATTCTTCTCCTCACCACCTTTCTGTCTGCCCTGAAGTCCCCAAAGTCAGACTCTATCTCAGTAGCTCCTTATATACTGGCCCTCGATGACTCCGCACAAGGGCTGGGCCTTGGCTCTGACCCTTCCCACAAATCCTCAGGGCCAGGTGGAGCCTCCAGTTTCTTCTCTCCAGCCACCTTCCACGTGCATGGTCAATGAGGTTAGTGGCATCTTCTGCCCACCATAGACCTTTAAAAGCTGCTCAGAATCAGCTGTCCTGACACACAAGGTGGCCATGGATGCTGGTTGAGATGGATGGATGGAAGCCTGGTGGTTTCCCCTCCAGGAGTTAGATATTTGTTTCAGCTGCAGTGTCCAGTTATCCAACAAGCTCTGCCCGTCGCCCCTGAGCCCAGCACTGCTACCTACAGGAGCAGAGCCTCTCGGGGTCCCCACAGCAGGGTACAGACCTCCTGCACAGGTGAGTGTGTTCTTCTTCACCCCCTCACACACACACCCTACTCAGAGGATGCTGAACCTCTCCCCCTCCATCTAAAACTTGGGTTCTCTGTTCAGGAGTGGGGCAGAGAGGCTGGACAGCATGGAAGTGGCATGACAGTTTACGTCTGTGCTTCAGAGGGGGAAATGTATTAGTGAGAACTAAATAAGCAAAAACACCAGTAAGCCCAGAGAAGTCGGTGCAGCCCACAGGGTGACTGACAGATCACAGACAGAAGTGGGGGGACGCTCCGCAGGCGGGAGCATGAGGTGTCCGGGTGGGAGCCAGGCTTCGAACCCGGGTCCCTCCTGCAGACATGAGAGGTCTGAGGGCTTCCCCCAATGGTCCTGGGGTCTTTTTTTTTCTGCACAGTGGGGATCGTGGACTGCTTAATCATTGTTTTTAAACTTTTGTATGGTCTGGTTTCTTTTTATAAACAGCATGGATTTCCACATTCAGAAAAACAATAAGCTTATTTCCATACTGAAAGAACAAGAGGAGGAGAAGGGGGAGAAAAACTTAAATCAGAAAATGTAATTTTTAAATCAATGATACCTTGGGCCCATGTGTGTGGAAGCAGGGGGGTTGCTCCCTGGGGACCAGGGAGGACACACTAGGGTCCCTTCCCAGCCCTAATGATGTGTCTGTGGCTCAGGCCAGACACCTGATTGTCATCTCAGGCTCTTAACCCTGCACTCTGCCCCCAGCTCAAACTCCTCTGGCATCTGACCATTATCACACCTCCAGGTCACAAGCCTCCTGTGGTTGGGGCTGGGGGGCTCAGATCTCAGCTGCCCTCCCACCCTGAGCTCACCCCTGTGCAGACAGAGCAGCAGGCAGGCGTCCAGCTGCCCTCCTATCTTCAGGGGGAGCCTCATGCAGAAACACTGCTCCGGTGGCCAGTGTGGGGCCATCTGCAAAGTCCTTTATGACTCACAGTGGGAACCCACTAGAGGTTGTGGGCCAAGCCTTGGTGTGACTCTCAGTGACTCATTGCCTCTGCCCAAAGCAGGCACCATTTCCCACGGCTAATGCTAATCCCAGCCATTCCCCAGCCTCAGGATCTCAGTGGCCTCCCTGTGAACCGGATCTCAAAGGGAAGCAGCGAGCACAGCGCCTGGTACACAGTGTACCTCAAGAGAGTTAGCTCACAGTGCTACAGGCAGAATCCTGCCTCTGTGGTGGGTGAGTTAGTGACAGAACCAAGGGCATGGGTGTCCCACTAACAACAGGAACTCCTGTGGCCCTTGGTGACCCTTAGGCAGCTGGCAATGCCTGAGGGATTTTGACAGAGGGAAAATCGATAAAGTTCACAACCAAGGGAAATGACCCTGTTTGTCAGTAGAGGGTTTTTACTCGAGAGAAGTAGACTCTGTGTGTGTGTTTGTATGTGTGTGTGTGTGTGTGTGTGTGAGAGAGAGAGAGAGAGAGAAAAGAGAGAGAGAGAGAGGAAGAGAGAGAGAGAGAGAGAGAGAGAAATGCCCATCTGGTATATTTACATGTATATTCAGAAGCTAGAGGAGGCTCTGTGTGTGTGTGTGTGTGTGTGTGTGTGTGTGTGTGATATGTACGTGTGTGATGTATGTATATGTACATGTGTTCAGAATCTAGAGGAGGCTGTGTGTGTGTGTGTGTGTGTGTGTGTGTGTGTGTGTACGTACATGTGTGATGTATGTGTATGTACATGTGTTCAGAAGCTAGAGGAGGCTGTGTCACTCTCCACTTTATTTTCTTGAGGGGGTTTCTCGCTGGAGCTAAGCTGGCAGTCAGCAAGCCCTGGTGATCCTTCAGTCTCTTTCTGGGGACAGAAGTACACATGGCCACACCTGACTTCGCACATGGGTTCTGGAGATTCAAATTCAGGTTCTCACGCTTGCACAGCAAACGCTCTTGTACACTGAGCCATCTTCTGAGTTCCCCACCCAGCCTTCTCAGAAACCATGAGGAGAGAGACGGTGCTCACTTTCATCAGGCCGGAGCAGCCTGATGATGCCAGGCAGAGAGCCACTGTTTGTGCGGGCCATGGCACCCATATGGATCCAAAGAATGAAGCAGCGGGCATCCATCTGGGGTTGACTGTGAGGGAGCCACGTGAAGCCTGGACCTCCAGAGAGTCCCATGACCATGACCACCTTCCTGGACCCCAGAGTCCCTCACGTCCACAGCCACACCACATCTTCAGCCCACACTGGCCAGCCCCAGGCAGGGCAAGGGACCCGATTCTCCATCCAGTCCACAACTCTGTCAAAGCTGGTGCATGCCAGGGAGACAGATGAACACAGTGTGGGAGGCTGTGGGACACGGCGTACGCACAGATTAACAGAAGCCACATCAAGCTGCCATGTCCCTCTTTCAGAGAGAGAAAAAAAAAGCCCAGGGCTCCTTGTCACCTGTATGATGTTCAAACTCCTGAGCATGGCATCCATATCCCCATCCTAAGCAGCCAGAGATGACTGCCCCAGCTTTACTGCAGCCCACGTCTCCATTCCTGATTCCTCCAGTCTAGTTTTGATGAACACTGACGGTTCCCCATCAGACAAACCCCTACCCCATCCTTAATACTCTATTCAAACGTCTACTCCTCCATGTAGCTCCTCAAGGTATCCTGGGAAATTTCATCACTGTGTTATCAGACCACTGAGTGCAAGTGTTTGTTTGAGCACTTCCTGTGATGTTTCCTTTTTTTATGTTCACTAAGCTGTGAACTGTTTTTTTTTTTTTTTTTTACAGTGCTGAGGATCAAACCCAGGGCCTTGTGCGTGCTAGGCAAGGGCTCTAACCAATGAGCTACATTCCCAGTCCAAGCTGTGAACTCTCCGGGGTGAAAACTTCAACAAACGTCTGTCTAATAAAATATGACTGAAAAAAATAAATGTAGAAAAAATACTGTTCCTCAGCAGAAACAATGCCAGCTCCCTGCATTGAGAGAAATGAAAACCTTAACAAAATTAGATGCACAGGCTTGGGAGTGCACACCTGTGAGCCCAGAACTCAGGAAGCCAAGGCAGGAGAATCAAGGACTTAGGGTCATCCCCAACTATCCAGTGAATTTGAGGCCAGCCTGGGATACATAAGACTGTGTCTCAAAAACAGGAGGAGGAGGAGGAGGGAGACAGATGACCCAGCGAGTAAAGGCTCTTACATGCTTGATGACCTGAGTTTGATTCCCAGGACCCACATACTAGAGAGGACCTACCCCCACAAGCGTCCTCTGACCTTCCGTACGTCCCATTGCATGCACATAAAAATAATTCAACAAATGAATACAAATGCAATCTAAAAATTTAAACCTCACGTGCCAAAAGGAGAAACAGTTTTGCCTTGTGTCCGACACTGATCAGCATTCATTTCGAAGCAGGACAAAGCTGCCCCAGCAAGACAGGGGACAGACCTCCTGAGCCGGGAAGAACCAGCAGATTGTCCTTGTGAAGGTAGCCCCAAGGTCACCCAGCACACCGTACCTCCAGACTCCCTGTGTGGCATCCCCTCCCCTCTCTGCAGGGCAGAGAGCCTCCCCCAGCACACACAGGTGAATGCACATACACATGCACATGCATGCACACGTATGCATCTCCACCGATGCACGTGCCCTTCCCTTTGACATTTGACCCTCAAGCAGGCAGGCTTTGGGCTTCCGGGGGTGCCAGGCCTTTCACCATTTACACAAGTTAATATTTCTCTCCGAGAACTGAGGGTCATCTGGGGACTTTTTTTTTTCCTGATGCTTGTCAAGATCACCTTCCAAATGCAGGGCTACACCTGCACATTAGACAAGGCATCGTTTCCTCCACTCTCTGGAACCCCTGGAGGGGGACTGAAGGAATGGATCAAATTCTTAATTTGAGCAAACCTCCCCAGCTGTGGGCAGACGGTGAAGGGGCCTTTGAGTCTGTTGGAGGCATTTGGAAGAAAGAGCTGCCCAGAAAAGATATTTTGACTGCAGTATTGGATGCTGGAGCTGTCTCTACAAGAGCAGTGCGACCCAATCCAGCTCTGGTGCTTAAGAGATAAAAGCATGGTCAGGGGATGACTGGCACCTGACCATCAGGCCAAAGGCTGCCCACCACCTGGCAGCAGCGTGAGGTGATCTATACCTACGGTGTATTGTCAGACGCACTAGCTCCATTCCACCACAAGCAGCTGGAACAGCACTCAGACCCTACAAGCAGCTGGAAAGCCATCTGTGCCTTCCAGAATGAGCAGTGCCTCCCCACCCCATGCCATCTGCAGTCTCCTTTCTAGGGAAGGGTCCACTGAAGCTCTGGAAGGACACAGGCTCCAGCCTTTCCTGGCTATGTGACCCTGAGCTTGTCACCTAACACCTCTGAACTCTCAATTCCTCTCTGGAAATGGTCAGCAGATGGCGATGCGATGTGCTGAGGTGACACACAGGTCAGCAAGTCTCAAAGCAATGGCTAGGCAGCGACAGTGTCCTGGTGAGGTTCATTCCTAAAGAGCTAGGGAGATGCCGATGGAGTCTCTCACTCCAACCCCTCAATGTCCAGATGAAAAGCTGTAGCTCAGGGGGCTGGGGTGGGGGTAGGGAATGGCTTGCCCAAGATCACACAGCAAGCTGGACTTGAACCCACGTCCCTGCTTCTCAGACCAATGCTTGCTCTACTGCACACACTCATCACGTCACTCCCTCAGACAGTAGGGAAGGTTCCAGTAGCCGTGCGGATTAAACAAAGGAATCAAGCCTGGAAGAATTGATGTCCCAGATGTCTGACTTCGTCAGCCAACCTGCAGACCATGTTCAGCCTCCTAGCCTCCCCTGGCTCTGCCCATACAGGAGTAAATGGGAGAAGCAGGAAGAGAAGGTTCTGCCTTTGCTGGGCACCTCTGTTCCTGCAGAAGGCAGCAGGAGGGGGTCTCGGTGGCGCTTGGGTTCTGGGACCCTTACTCGACGTGGAAGATCACCACCATCCCAGACCCCACCTAGATACCAGTCCTTCCTACAGGCACCCGTGGTTTATACGCCTCAACGGGTCTCGGCAGAAATGCTGTTCATTCGGGCTTCAGCATAAGTCCAACCGAAAGCACGTAGGCGGAGCAGAAGATACCAAGATCCCCCAAGATCTCTCCTCCATGTCCCCACCATGGCCAAAAGAGTTCCCTAAAGGATCCTTAACAAAAGACAGCTGGCTCCTCGGCCCTCTGAACCTCCCTGTGTGGGTAGAAACATGACCCAGGCATGACCTCTAGGGAGGGATCGCACTGGCCACTACTTGGTATTTAGTCCTTTATTTAAAGACACTGTGGTGGGGACTGGAGAGATGGTGCAGTGGTTAGGAGCACTGCCCCCCCCCCCCCGAGGAAATGAATTCAATTCCCAGCACCCACATGATAGCTCACAACCATCTGTAACTCCTACTCCAGGGGATCCACACTTCCTTCCGACCTCTACAGGAACCATGTGCCTGCTTGGTGCCCACATACATTCAGGTAAAAAACACATAAAAGAAAAAAATTAAGGCATTGTGGTGTCATTAATATTGCCAGCTTGACAGACTCTAGAATCACCTGGCAGACAAACCTCTGGGCAAGACCATGAGCGAGTTTCTAAATTAGGTTAAGTCAGATGGGAAGGCCAATGCTGAATGTGGGCAGTGGTACCATTCCACGGGCTGGGGACCTGGGCTAAATAAGAGAGCTTAGCAGCAGTACAGCTCTCTCTCTGCTTCCTGGCTGAGAATGCCATGTGAGCAGCTGCCTCAAGCTCTAGTTGCCATGACTACCCAGCCCCGATTGTACTGTCAGCCTGTGAGCCAAAATAAGCACTCCTTCCCTGAAAGTCGCTTCTGTCAGGCATTTCGTCCTAGGGAGGAGACAAGTAACTAACACAAACACCCATCGTTATTGATGCACACAAGCTCACTGAGTAGGCTCATCCATGATCTGTACGGTATGACCCATCAACAGCTGATTGGTCAAGGAGAGAACACCTGACTCATAGAGCCCATTCATTGGCCCATCAGCCGTCCTATGAGCCATAGTCATACCCACCTTCACAGAGCAGGAATAGTCTCTCCTGTTTTCATCAGCTAAACCACAGGTTCTAACACAGCATAGCATCAGACACTGGGGGACCCTGCCCTGGTCCCACAAACACCATAGTCAGTGTGGGGAAAGAGGAGGGGTCCAGAAGGCCACGGATGAAGAACAGATTCTACTGTCAGCTTGCTCACTTGTCCCCTAGACTTGAAGAGGAGGCCAGAGTAGAAATGAGGCTGGGCTTGGTAGAGATGGAGAAGAGCTGCACGTGGCCAGGGGACTGTATCATCTCCTGCTATTTCCCTCTGCAGAAATCTGGGGCAGAAGCAAGAGAAGGGGTGGGCGCAGCTGCTGACAACCAGCAGGACTCACTGACAAGATGGGGACACAGGAGAGGGCTCTGCAGGGCACAGAGCAGGTACCACATTCTACAGTCAATCACCCAAGGGAAGAAAGAGGACACCCAGTCCAGCCCTCCTGTGGCTCATGTTGGAAAGGGTTGCCTGCATGCAGCCAGCTCTAACTCCATTCTCCCAGGGCTGAGGGTTAAGTTGAGCTTGATGCAGCAGCCAAGGCTGGGAGTGAGCACTTGGCTTATGGGAGTTCCTCTTTTCTGTATAACCCAATACAAAAAAAACAAAACGATTTATCTCTACAACACAACTTAACACTACTACATCAGTAAAACTATTTATAAAACAATTACAAGAGTTGCTGATGCACAGGACCAAATGAAAGCAAACATCTATCAAGCTTTTCACAATGTCGTTGGACAGCAGAAAAACATTATCAACGTCCGATTATCTGGAATTCACTCACGATCTTCTGGGCTCCTCCAAAGGGCTTAGATCACTTCTCTGGCTCTGCCCTCTGCAGCACACACAGCTTGTCCTCCAGGTTCTGGCTGGCTCCACTCCACTGCTGCTGCTGTTCTTGGTGTTCGTCCCATGGTACTGACATCTTCAGAACCCTGCAGTCTTCTGCTGAACTTTCACCAATAGCCTCTCCTGGGCTCTCTTCATGGTGCCATGCCTCAACTTATCTGCATGACCCCTTCAATTTGGGCATTCTACTGCCACTGAGGCTGCACTTTTAACCAAATGGCTTTCCTGGGCTCTCACAGTGCCAAACCTCAGCAGCTCTCCATGACCCCTTCATGCCTTCAAAACCAGCACCATCTGGGTGACTCTTATAGTACCGTTCAGTTACCAGCACAAGATACAACCTCGGCCAGTTCTGGAAGACAGCTTCTGTGTGCTGATCCTGAGGAAATAGTTTCCAGATGTTAAGATAGAGTCTGGTTTGCAGGAAAAACAACAGGTCTGTTGTCTGCAGGAAGGGTTCGCTCATGGGGTAGAGTTCTCATCACCATAGCAGACGTGTCTGGTCAGGACCGCCTCACCTCACCAGTATCTGGACAGGTTTGCAGAAAACAAACAAAACAAAGAGGACACTGTGAGGTCTGGAGTATCTTACCCATTCTTCCTTGTCTCCACATTGGATTAGCTGGCGTGATATTGTGCCCCACGTTGCAGGTGCCATTTGTAGCTGTTGGGTTGCTGTGGAGGCTTACCAAGAGAGGGACAAGGAGACATATTCATAGATGCAAACCCTGTCAGGCCTCAGCAAAGGGAACCACCATCCTGGCCAGCACCATACTAAAACAGTGGAACTTCCAGCATCTGAGCCTAGGTGTTTTTAATCCATTCAGAACTCCTCAGGTGTTCTACTGATAGCGTATGCAGATGATGACCACACATCCCCCACATCAATTCAGCACCTGCAGACAATACAAAATGTCCAGGCCCAGGCAGCCCCTTTCCCAACAGTACCCAAAGAACAATTATTTTATATATAACTAAAAATAAACTTCTACAACGAGAGAGGGTCTTGAATTGAGGGAAAGCTCAAACCTTACTATTCCTGCCCTAGCTAGGGCTCCTATTAGGGTAGGGAGCTGCCTGCTACTGGAGGGAGGGATCCAACCACTGGGAAGATGATTGGGATGGGTGAGTTCTGACAACTGCACACAAAGCCCTGTGAGCTCCTGGGGAGCATTTCCCCATGAATTTCAGAAACGTGCCATCCTATTTACTATAACAGCTCACCCCCCTTCACAGTGGGTTAGAAGTTGACACACTCTTCTCTGAAGGAGAGTTTAACAGGATCTATCCAGGTCCTTCCAGGATTGCCTTACCTTTTCATATTGTGACATGTCATTAACTACGAAGTTCACACTGGAAAACTGCAGTCCTGTTACCTGCCCACCAAAAGAGCCAGAGAGGTCTCATATACAATTTTACATGGGACCACCTTCATGATTACCCCTGTCCTGATGCCACCCATGGGCTGTTGGGTGGGCAAGCCTGATACACAATCTGACCCTCAGGTGTCCCTAGGGAAGAGTCTGTAAAGTGCCAGCAAGTTCCAAAAGGCGCCTAGTTATTTATACCTGGAGAAAATGGAAATAATTGAAGTGTCCAACAACAGAGGAATGATTAAATAAATTAGCTCGCAGCCAGCAGATGGAGAGCCACGCTTCCATTAATCTAGTCTTTAAAAAAAAAAAAAAAAAAATCCGGAGGATTTTCCCACCGTTATCCTCCTGAAAAAGAGAGGCAGCTCTTTAAATTCAAGTTGTTTCCTATTAAGCACACTCTCTCTTAGTTACTTTATTTTAAACAACAAAGTGTTTGGGGAAATCGCATTAGCCCTCCCTGACCTCAATCATTGCTCCTTTGGGATGTTTATAGAGGTCATCGGCCGGAATTGGCAAAAAAAGGAGGCCAAGAAATTTACAGGGATCTGGTAATTGTTCTCCGGGTTGCGACCTGACAATTGCCTAGCGCTGGCTGTCACTGTAAACAAGGCTTTAAAGATCACTTTTAAAAGCAATCAGTGTTCTGCAGCTCAGGAATACGCACTTCCGGGACGCAGGCGCGCACGCACACACACACACACACACACACACACACACACACAAGGCCTGCCTGATGCTATGCAAACAGACACTTGTAGATCCGGATGCAATTTCCAGAAGCAACAGTTACACGGATTTGGAAAGGATCGAACCTCAGTCTCCAGCCAGTTACACACAGATGAAAATGACTGTCCCGTGTGGGGGTGGCGCCCTCCCAGAGTCTTCCAGGGAGGAAAGTGGGGAAGGTAAAACGGCCAAACCCAGCACCTGGGAGGCTGAGGCAGGAGGATTGTCAAGAGCTTGAGGCCAGCCTGGGTTATATGGTAACTTCAAGATCAGCCTTTCTCCCTCTCCCCTTTCCTTTTTCTTCTCGCCCTCCTCCACTTCTCTCTACTTTCAGAGAGACATCACAGTACGCACACGCTGACATTGTTCGGTAATCTCTCCCTCTCGTTATTGTGTCAGACACATCTTTCTGTATCTACATCTATTTCTGTTGCCGTGTCTCCCACCTCTAGCATACATTGCAGTTCCCAGAAGACTCATAGAATAAAAAAGATAAAAATGATCCTTTTACAGCCCCTGGGGACATCACTGAGAAAGGAAGCGTTTTAAAAGAAGACTTTAAAAATTATTATTTTGGTGCCAGAGAGATGGTTCAGCCAGTCAAAGAGCTTACGGCCAAGACTGATGATCTGAGTTTGATTTCTAGAACCTCCCCTCCCCCAAGCATGTGTGTGTGTGTGTGTGTGTGTGTGTGTGTGTGTGTGTGTGTGCGTGCTCATTAAAGCAAATATTTTCTCTGGTTAAAGCATTAACACACTTTTTAAAACAAACTGGGAAAAACCACTTCTTCTTCATAATCTCACCACCAGGCATGATCTTTATTAACATTTTAGCACAATTATTTTAGGTTCTTTTATTGCCCGTGGTGCGCGTGTGTGCTTTAAAAAGTTGGGACCACAGTATACCACTTGAAATTTATGTTTTCTGGTTGATGTCATTTTATAGACACTTCCTCCCGTCCCTGTAGTCATGTGAGCAGAGTATATTAGTCACTGGGAGTACAAGGTTTGGTTTGATTTTTCCACCTGGAAAGATTTGTCAAGAAGCTGAGTAAACAAGAATTGCTGGGAGAGAAAATCACTGAATGTCCACTAATAGTGTTTAATTGTTAATTTTTGGCACAGGGTCTCACTAAACGGGTGTACCACCATGCCTAGCCTGACTGTCTTATATTACGTATTTTTGCCCTCTAGGGT
Source organism: Cricetomys ansorgei (assembly GCA_026225945.1). NCBI lineage: Eukaryota > Metazoa > Chordata > Mammalia > Rodentia > Nesomyidae > Cricetomys > Cricetomys ansorgei. The sequence goes on from JAMJFZ010004114.1 coordinate 12,003,733, forward strand.
TGAGAAGTTTTCTGTTATTGTTTCTTTGAGTAAGTTTTCTAACACCGTGGCATTCAAGGTCCTTCTTGAGCCCCAAACACGTTCTCACTTGTCACCTTAACATGTGCTCCCATCTGTGAGATCTATCGCTAAGGCCGCTGCTGCCCATATAGCACATCAGCAGGATCAAGCCATACCCCTGCAGCAGCACCCAAGATCCTCCAGCAATATGGGCCACACCTGTTGTGGTGTTACAGAAAGCCCACCAGAGATGATCACTTCGAAACAATCTATAGCCAATTGAAAGTCTTTATTGCAGCCAGCTGGAACTACACTCAGGTATTCGGGACTCCCGTGTAGGTATTGAGTGTTTAGAAAAAGGTTTTTAAAGAACAGTTTTACCATGTCCTGATAATCTGGCTCAGAGACTGAGGGGGAGGTTTTGCACAAGCAAGCAGTTTAACAGAAGCTAAGATAAACAGCTAGCTGGAGGAGCCATTGCATAAGCAGGCAGTTTAACAGAAGCTAAGTTAGCTGGAGCATCCTGACTCAGGTTCCCAGAATACAGCTGGGTAACTTTCCACAGGGCTTTCCATCAAGGAGTTCAAATTCTAGTTAAACCTGAAATGGCCTCAGCAAGAATACAATATGAAGGAACCCCTGCACTGTCATCTTGCCCTGTCAGGAACCTCTGCATTGTCTTGCCCTGTCATAACGGTGGCCCTACAGCTGCAGGTGGGGACCACCTGTCACCACCACTCTGCCAATGTAACAAACAGCCTGGACCCTTCACACATCCTCTGCTCTGAATACCCTGAGCACTCTTGAAAAGCTGAGCACAGCACCCAGCCCTCTGTGTCACACTGCCCGGCCCTCTGTGTCACACTGTCCAATACAATGACCACTCTGGAGCATCTTGTACCTTGGTGTGATTTCTCCAAAAGCCCTTCCTTGCTGCTTCTTGCACACTTCCCCACCCACATTCCCACAATGCACTTGGGAATACCCTCCCCTATGATCAAGCGGGGCAAACTCCACATCCCCTTCTGCTGGCTCCTTTCCCACTCTGGCCTCTTCTCCTGGTCCCCTGCAGCCCTCCATACCCTGCTTAGAACACATCCCATCCCAGATAAACTCTAGATAGAAAGAGCCCCCCCCCCCATACACACAACCCACTCTTTTCTCCATCCTCACACACTTTGTGTCTTGTGTGTGTGTGTGTGTGTGTGTGTGTGTGTGTGTAGTTTGCATGTGTTTGTGTATACATATGTGTGCATGTGAGGACAAAGGTTGATGTTGAATGTTCACACGGGCACTGGGGCTATGAACTCAGATCCTTATGCTTGCGTGGCAAGCACCTACCAACTGCGCAGTCTCCCCAGCCCCTACTCAAGTCTTAAAAGACCACCACCTTCCCCATCCCCTACTAAATAGAAGTCCCATCCTTCCTCAGTCTTCCTCTGCCTGGGCAGAGAGATGCCATTGCCCTAACACGCACATTAGCAGAGGTCAGAGAACGACGCAGGGAAGCCCCTTGTTGAAAGCAGAGTCACCCCCAAGGACAGGATGGACAGACACTAGCCCTCCCCCCTGCTCCGATCTCACCTCCCACTCCGCCTCCTTTTGCTCTTGTTTTCCAGTCACAGCGGTGCCTTCCCACGTGGACTTGGCTTGATTATAACTGACTCGAAACCTATCCAGTGATTAAAGTGGCCGCCAGGCTCTGTTCTCTAGAGAGGCGAGCTGCAGGCTGAATAATTCAAGGCACCTCCTTCCCGAAGGCTAGGGAATCTGCAAGAAGAGCTGAGAGTGGGAAAGTGGGCTGTTTTGTGGTTCTGTTTTGTTTTCCTAAAGAAAAGGGCATTTTCCCCATGCTGGTTATACAACACACACACACACACACGCATGTGCACTCCATAAGCATTAGTTAGTTTTGATTGACATGAACGCTCTTACAGAAATCAGATGCAGAGGCTGGCGATGCCCCGGCCTGGGCAGGACACCAGGTGCTCCCAGGACGGCTGAGATGCCCCATCGTCAATAGGACCCGAGAAAGAAGGAGAGAGATAGTGAGCCTGTCACAAGCATCTCAGTCCTGGAGCCCTGCAGGAAGGACAGGGAGGATGAAAGCATGAAGTAACCCCAGGGCCAGCTGTCTCTGTCAGGGGCCAGGGAAAAGATTCACTAAGGACAGCGCTGCAGTGGCCAGTGGCCATCTTCCTGCAATGAGCAGAGGATTCGCCACAAAGGACGGAGTTGCAGCAAAGGCAGGGATCACATACACACACACACACACACAGCATCCTGCAGAGCCAAAAAAAAAAAAAAAAAAAAAACTTGGGGAGTTGGAGACCCCCAAAGTAGATTTCTCACAATGGAGGATTGATGGTGAGTGGCTGCTTTTCTGCCCACAGGCTGAACTAGGTCAGGTTCTAGAACTTTCTTCATGACTATTCCAGCACTTGGCCACTTCACCAGGTGGGAAACACTAGCCTCTGCAGAGAAAACTGAAGCCCAAGGAGCCAGAGGCATCAAAGCCAAGTCCCTCCCACCAGTTCCCAAGACTCTGCCCACACTCCAGGAAAAAGCAGAGATTGGGACTGAGAACAGGACTAGGTCCCACTGGGTAGGAGCATGGGCTGATGGCAATGTCCTGTACCAGCACTTCCAACCGGTGTCTCCCACTAGCACCTGCTGCCCCCTCCTCAGGCTACATGGTCAGCATTCGCAGAGCAAAGTCAGCTGCCTGTGTCATAATAAGCATCAGATGTTACAACCAAGGACTCGGAGCCCCGAAAATTCCAATTTCAAGCCCGTTCCTTATAGTCAGCATCAACACCCCCACCTGAAGAATCCAGCGCTCAGCCACAGAGGTCCTGTCCAGGATGACCCTCATCCCAGGATACAGTGCTCCCGTGTTCCCACAGCTGAGATGGGTCCTGGGAAGGAGGGGAGTAGTTAAGAGACGGGCCCCCTGTTGATCTACAGCGACAGAAGCCCCATGTTCCAAGACAAATCCTTGAGGAGCGGACTCGGCCTCTGCTACGGATCCTCACCTCCAGGGTCTCATGGGGCAGGGGAAGGAGCTTCTGTGGACTTGGTCAGAGACCAGACAGAGATTCAAAGGTTCCGGCTGGTGTACACCTGTGATGTCAGCTGCTTGGGAATCTGAGGTAGGAGGCAGGATATTCAAGGTGACCCTAAATGAGACCCTGCTTCTAAATTTAAAGTAAAAATGAGGGCTGGGGATATAGCTCAGAGCACTTGCCTAGTATATGTGAGGCCCTGGATTCACCTCAGTACCACAGGCAGACAGACAGACAGACAGACAGACAGACAGAAAGACAGACACACACACAATGCTGACTCCACACAAAGGAATCCTGGCTCTGAGAAAGTTGCTGGAAGCAGAAAGGACCAAAGGTGACAGGAAAGATATGTGCCCTGCCTTTCCATGGTTCCCTCCATTCCCCTGGTGACAGCTCTGTCTCCTGCTGAGGTGTTTCCATCTACGGGATCCTCTCCTGGCCTGCAGCATGGGCCTTCAATGTCCCTGTGGAGCAGGTCTCCGGCTATCGCCTGCCCTTTTGCAATGGGGCATGAAGAACTCAGCCATGCTCTACTCCAGAGCACAGAGCAGCCTTCAGCTAAGGACCAGAGCTTCTTTCTCCCAACATGCCAGGCAGCCATGTTGCCTGGATGCCAGGACTAACAGCAGAGTCCTCCATTCCTCACCCCAGTCATCTCTCCAGCCATCCTCCTCCTCACACTAGAGAGGACATCAGGCCACACCCCAGGATTTGCTCACCTCCATGCGGCATGCTGTGGCCCTCAGGCTTCAACCTGCAATGCCTTATCCCTGTATGGTGACCAGCGCGTTCACAGTCAGCACCCTGAGCTGGGACCCACAGTGAGCTGGGTCTCACCTTCTGCCAACAGGTACTCTGTGGTTTGGGGAGCCCGGCCCCCTGCTGAGCTTCGGCTGTTATGCGACTTCCTGGGGCAATGAGCGGGTAGCTTTACACCTAAGTCTAGCTTGAAGCACTGAGTTTATTGGAGTTCCTTACAGGAGTGTGGATAACCAGAAAACAGCTGCATCACTGGGAAGTCCAACCCCAGCATGAGTGTGAACTCCAGAACGCTGCATAGATGGAGTCCCAGCTTCAGTTAGCCTTTCAAACCCTGCATGCTCCGATAGGTGTGTCTAACACACAGCCCAAAGTCTGCGCCTGTCCCTGCCCCCAACCCCACCCCTAGTAGTTATGAAAGCAGCCCAACACAAAATCCTAAGCTTACTTAGACATTTTTGGCGACAATTTTTCAAGTATAATTCTATTATACACTTTCTATTATAAGTGAACTTAATAGAGGACATCATGTCACGTCAAAAGGTTGGCCATACCCACTGGCACGTCCTAAGACCACCTACAGCTGAATTACACACAACTGGGAGTGGGATTCAGGAAGGAGTGAGTGGCCGGGTGAGGATCTGGTGACCTTCCCTACCTCTGTCTTCAAAGGACGGAGTTAGTGGGTCTCATCCTGTCAAGCAGAGTAAGCTCCAGAAGTCCCAGCCATTCCCATTTCCAGACTGTACTGGCCACATCCTGCCCAGAGAACAGTTCATGGCAGCTGCCCACCATCCATGGATAACCAAGACTCCTGGCCTGTGCAGAGCTGTAGTGAGGGTGTGTGGTCACTCAAGCGCCAGGCACAGACAGAGAGTGGGCTGCAAGATTCCTGTCCCATACCTAGAGTCTCCTGATTTGTATATCAAAACCCAATCTGAAAAACAGATAAAACTTCAAGACAAGACCTTCCCCATTCTCAATTGCTCTTGCAATTCCTCCTGCAACCTCAGAGTCAGCTGAGCCCTGCATATGACCCACCTGACCACACCTTCAACCAACTCCATGCCCCTCCACACCCTCACCATTGCACCCCATGTCTCCTGGACACGCTCCCGAGTCCTGATTTCTCTCCCAGGACACAGCCTAGCCCACAAGTGAAATCCACAGATGTGTATTTAATTGAATCACACTGAATTATTCAAAGCTTATTGAATTCTTTCACCCGGAGTATTCCTCCGTCCTCCCGGCTTTTAGAAGCTGCACTTTGGCCTTCATCAATAACAATAACACCAGCTAAGTCTATCGACTGCTTCCTGTAGGCCCCGCCCCTTGGAGGACTTGTGAGTCACTCAGCCTGTGAACCTGGGCTAACCTCACTGAGGCTGGCACTCTTACTGGTCTTGTTCTTCACACAGGGAAACAGGCTCAGAAGTGAGAGCATGGTCCCCAAGGCCAGACAGCTGGGGGTGGGATGGCAGATTTGAGGTCCTGCTCCATAACGTTTGCTTGTTACCTTTTTTTTTTTTTAACTTTTAATTTTAGAACAATTGTTCTTAATAATACTTTTCCTTGTAGGGAGGTAGTGGTGCATGCCTTTCATCCCAGCACTCAGGAGGCAGAGGCAGGTGGATTTCTATGAGTTCAAGGCCAGCCTGGTCTACAGAGTGAGTTCCAGGATAGCCAGAGTTACAACGGAAAAACCCTGTCTCAAAAAAAAAATTAAAATTAAATAATAATAACAATCTTATTGTGGAGTGGGGAGTGCACGGGTGCCATCACACTCCCATGGAGGTCAGAGAATAACTTGAAGGAGTCGGTCTTCTTCCACCATTGTTTCTGGGACTCAAACCCATGTTACCCAGTTTTTGCAGCAAAATCTTTTTACCCACTGAAGCATCTTTCCAGCACCTTTTTTTTTGGGAGGGAGGGCGGGGGTTAATTTCAGATTTTAGATAAGATTCAAATGGAGTAGAGTGTTCCCTGAAACCCTTCACCTTGCTATCCTGGAGACCACGCCCTCCTAACCATGTGCGTCATCGAATGTAAAAAGTAAGCCAGGTTAGGATGGTTCAGCAGGTAAAAGCCTTTGCAGCCAAGCTTCATGGCCTGAGTTTGATACCCAGGACCCATAAGAGAGAAAGAACCAATTCCCTCAAGTAGCCACCTGACTTCCACACGCACACCATGGCATGTACACGCCCAAACACACACGAATAAATAAATGCGCCTTTTATTTTATGTGTCTAAGCGTTTGTCTGCATGCACGTATATGCACCGTGTGCACGCCTGGTACCCGGCATAGGTCAAACAAGGGTGTCAGATCCCCTGGAACTGGAGTTACAGACAGTTGTGAACTACCTTGTGGGTGCTGGGAACTGAACCCAGGTGTTCTGCAAGAGCAACAAGTGTGCTCTTAAGCACTGAGCCATCTCTGGCTCAAAAGAAATAAAATGTAAGAAATGAACCAGTTACGGTGATAACTACCTGTCATCCCGGAACAAGAGAGATTGAGGAAGGAGAATCTCAAGTCTAAGGCCAGCCTCAGCTTCATAGTGAGTTCTGGGCCAGTTTGCACTATACAGTGAATCAATAATAATAATGATGATGATGATGATGATGATGATGATGATGATGATGACCGGAGATGTAGGTCAGCTGGTAGAATGCTTCGCTATCATGCACGAAGTCCTGGGTTAGATCCCAGTTCCAAATAAAACTGGGTATGCAGACACACACCTGTAATCCTGGCACTTGGGAGGTGGAGGCAAAAGGATCAGGAGTCAGGGTCATCCTCAGCTACATAGCAAGTTTGAGGCTAACCTGGGTTACATGAGACCTTGTCTCAAATAATAATAGCAGCAATGATTCTGTAAGTGCAATACTGTTAACTAAACTACAAGCATGGTGTGACTTGTCCCCAGCTCCCTACGAATGTCCTCTCCTGCTCAGACTCTAACCCAGCACCCCTGCGGCATCCCACCATCTCATCTCCCGGGCTCTGATAATCCGTGGCCGTTTCTCGTGGTCACGACCCCAGTCCTTCAGCAGAGCTGCCGTCTGGTTGATTACAGGATGTTTCTCGGAATCTCTGAGTTGATCTGGCATTTTCTCAGCCAGAGTCCGGGACTGCGGATCTAGGAGAACACGCCACAGTGGTGACCTGCAGACGCCTCTGCTCTTGTCTGGGACACATGGGGTGACCCTGATAGGTCTCCTACAACATCAGTATTATCACTTGGGTTGCTGTGGGATCCGGGTTCAGCTTTGATCACCAGTGTAGCTCAGTCGCCAGCGCAGGTCTGTGGGAGTCAGGGAAGCCCAGAAATGAAGGGTTCTGGAACTGTCCAAGGTGGAATTGAGAGGACACATCCTAGGAATTCATCTTCTCCCCACAGCTGGGACCATCCATTGGAAGAGGCCATGGAGCTCAAAGGGATCTGTCCCGGCCATAAAGAGGCGTGGCCATCAGCAGCAGAGCATCACAGGAGAAGGAAGCAGGGATGGGCTTGAGAAGCCAATAGCCAGACTCAAATATCAGATGGTAGTATTCGGGTAGAAGATCCCCACAGCCAACCCAGTGCTTTGAAAACACGTCCACACAGCTGAGAAACTCCAAGCAGTGCTTTCCAGACAATGAGAACGAGGAACACACCTGCCTTCACCCCTCCACTTTCCTTCTGACTCCCAGGACTCCACTCCCTTGGGCTTAACTTTTGCTTTGCTCTTTGCTTCTAGAAGCACACATGCTCACCCAAATCTCATCTCCAAGGCCTTCCCCTCCTTCTTCTTTGATGCTAAGCAACACACACACACACACACACAGTAGGTGCTTATCAAATGCTCCCAAAAAGGCCAACGGGAAGCAGGTTCATGTCTGCCAGGAGTTTTTTTGGAAAATACTCTAGGGATATTTTGTGACTCTCTCACCATCTTCCAAAGCTCAAGGGGAAAAAAAATCATTTAAAAAACTGATGACTGTGAAATTCCAATTATATTCACATGGAGAGCCAGAGCAAGCCACAAGAAGCACAGAGACCCAGCTTTGTGTTGGAGAAGCTGAACAAACCTGGGGATCAGGCAGGATGGGGACCAGCTGAAGGCAGACCCCACTGTTTCCAAAGACAAGCTGCACGTGAGCAGACCTGAGTTCATAGCCCTTGGAAAAAAGAGATAATTCCAGTAATGTTTCAAGTCCATAATGACTGAATAACTCCATGGATCAACTTCCAAAACTAATATAGTGCTTAGAAACTACATTCTTTAAAGATAATCACATCCACACAAAAGGAGGTGATAGATCTGAACTGTTTGATGCTAATTAAACCGTAACAGGGGAATCTGACTGTAGAAAAGCAAACTGGATTAAATGCAGAGCCTTGTCTTGAGAACAGAGAGCCAAAACCAGGAATGACAACCCATGCTATTCCCCTAGCACATGGCAGCCAATACAGGAGAACTGCAGTGTTGGGGCCCAGCACATGGTGAGACTCTGACAAGAGAGAAAAGGGGTGGGGAAGGGAGGAGAGAAAGGAAGGGCGGGGAAGTCGGGTGGAATGGCTCGGAAGATAAGGGTACTTGCTTATACAGAGCCTCACAACCTGAGTTCATCCCCAGGACCCCCATGGTAGAAGGAGAAAACTGACTCCTGCAAGGTGTCCTCTGACCTCCATCCACATGACATCTGAAAGAGAGAGAGAGAGAGAGGGGGAGGGAGAGGGAGAGAGAGAGAGAGAAACAGAATCCCTAAGTCTTGGCCATGGAGTGGCAAACTGGGACATAGATCCTTTGGGACCTTGGAGCCACCTGCATTTACTCTGGGGCCTCAGGGAACCAGCAGCTGCAGAAGAGGCTTTGCAGCTGTGGCATCTGCTTCCCAATGCCCCTGCAAAAACCAAGTTCAAAGCTCCTCCCTTTCCTTCTCTGGCCACCTTCCCACAGGGCCTCGCTGAGGTGGACACAGGGCCACATCTCTAAGGATCAAAGCCTTGGGGGGTGTCGCCGAAGTCAATGCTGACTGGCATCAGGATATGGAGGATAGTTTCCTTACCCCCCGCTACAACCCTCTCCTCCTCAGTCCCCAAGTCACCTCCCTCCTGCTGCGAGGGGGTGTCCCCCCAGCAAGGCCCGCAGAAATCAGAGTCAGCCACCTGGCACCTGTCACCCTCCCAGGAACAGATCCTGTGGGTCCCTGCTACTTTCTCCCTGGTCACAGCGCAGGCTGAGTGTGTCCTGCCTCTTTGCGCTCACCCCCAAAAATTAGTCTTCAGATTCTCTGTGGAGGCTGTGGGGTTTCTCCCCAAGACTCATAGCTGGTAGGATTACCATGCATAGGAACGTGGTTCTGATGACCCACAAAGATGACTGGGCTGCAGCTCAGTGAGAAAGCACCCGTTAACACGGTGAGGCCTAGGCTTCCATCGAAAGCACCTAAGCAGCAAATACATACCAACAAGTCCGTGAAGACCCAGATTTTATACAACCCAGTTCCTCAGTCCTGTTTCTACTCGTCAATTTCCTGTGCTTTCCAGCAGTGTCAAGTTCAAAGCTAGGAGCTGGAAAGCTGCAATCAACAGCCTCATGAACTCCGCCAGCCAGTGAGGCTAGCATCCATGTCTAAGCCCAGCATCCTGCGGAGGCAAAAGGCCAGAGCCACTGGCAGATTCCCCAGAGAGGCTGTACCACCTCCTCCACTTGCGGGGACCCAGGATAGAGGTTGCAGAATTACAAACAGATAGGAGGACAGATGTCACCCGGCCTGCCTCTCACATCGACCCTGGGAGCCACTGGTCACCTTTTCACTACAGGGGATCTCGTGTAGCCATTTCTGCGAACAACCCTGTCTGCCCAGCCTGAGGACCCCTTCCCTGGGTCCCAGGTTTTCAGCTGCTTAGCATCTGTCTGTACCCTTAAGAGACAGAAAAACACAGAGGGAGCCAAGTCATCTTTCTTCTGGAAAACTGCACTTTACAAAATCCTTTCCTGATCTGCCCAGCCCAGAAGACTCTGGCTGAGAGCAGCAGGGCACAGCCTGTGCCAGTGGGAGAGGAAGCGGCAGGAGCTAGCCAATGCTCTCCCTCTCCCCGGGTCCCCGGGTCCGTACCTAAGGCTGGGCTGAGGCAGAGAAGAGAGCCCCAGGGACGGGTGCTAAAATTAAACCACCACAGGAGCAGGACGATGAAAGTGCGCCCCGCCCCCTGTTAATTTAGGACACGCTACACTGGCTGCCTCAGCCCAGAAATCAGGGGGAACCTCTAGGGAGAGGAGCTTCAGGTTGTACAGTCGCACACTCGAGGGGATCAGCCACCTTGAGCCTAGAGCCGAGTTCCAGTCATTATGAAAGCTCTTTAGTTATGGTCTGAACTTCAGCAGATCCGCAGGGTTGAGAATGGGATGTTCTGAGGGGTCCCCGGTCCCTATCAATGTGTCCCCTTACCCCACAGTGGGCGCAGGAAGGGGAGGCACAGGCAACAGCGCCGAGGGGAGAAAGCCAGAGCCATTTAGAACAGCTCATTGATGGGGTCAAGGAGAGGAGGCCAGGCCTCTGAAGGGCATGCGTGTCTCGCCACCCAGCAGGCACCGCCTCATCGCTCAGCCTTAGTCACACAGATTTATTTATATTTTACACGAAAGAGGGAAATGACTTAGCCGTAGGGATCAATTCTTCAATCCAATGTTTCTAACATGGTCATAAATCTATTTTCTGTCTCCCTTTTTCTTTTTCCTTCTCTTGAGTTTAAAGAAATCAGTTACATCTGAGGAGGTAGGTGTTGGAGAGGGCATTCCCACAAAGTTGGGGGCCTGGCTTTGTGGTATTCCAGAGTCCTGAAGGAGCAGCTAGGACACCTGGGATCCAGACTAAGGCTCCATCAGTTTTCCAAAGCACAAGTCAAAGCTAATTTCCTAATTGCTGGAAGAGGCTCTTGTTGCAGTCCCACCACACCAGCAGAAAATAAGACCCAGTGTCATCAGGCTTCCGCTCAGTCCTGCGTGTGCTTTAAAACACGTTCCACGGTGTGGCCCCAAGCCTCTCTTTACCAAGTTGCCTTGTCTGTGATAAACACAGACATCATGGTGAGCGGTTCCCGGGCCTCGGGAAGTCCCCAGAGCCCTTTTCCCCTCTGCATCCAGGATCTGGACCACTGGAGACACTTCAGGAGCTCCAGTAGCAGGGCAGGTGTGGCAGCAGGGCCCCAAGGCTGGCATGCTTCTCCACAGGAGACAGGCCGGGCTGGTGCGTGGCATGGGAAACTGTGGGTGCTGGGATGAGAAGCACTGAGGTGGTGAGTAACCCCAGAGGGAAACCATGTTGTGCACAGGAAGGCCGAGAGGCAACCTTCTTCCTGGGAGACGCTTGAAGCAGAAAGGTGTGAGGCTAGTCTAAGTAAAGGAAACAGCCCAAAACAAAGAGGCCAGCACGGGGGACACAGGAGGAAAGGTTGACCCTTGAAGCCCAAGTGTCTCCTCTTCAGGGAAGATCTTTCTGACCTGTGGCTGTGACCCACACCTGGCCACACTTTGGTGGTCCTTTAATGGTAGCATTGACGACCGTGCAAGGCAGATCACCTCCATCTTGCTAGGCTGTCATTCCATAAACCCATCCCCCTCCCCTCTGCAGGTTTTTGCTCTGGCTCTATCATCCATCGTTTGGGGTGGTTCCCTGTGCCCCTTCTCCATCAACACTGTCCAACCCAAGTGTTCCCTTTTCCAGGACACAAGCCTAGACCATCCATCATCTTTTAAAACCCTGCTCATCTTCCTGCCCTTGTCCTTCCAGGGCATGGGGGTCTTCATGCCTCTTTCCACATTACACTGATGCTCAAAAACAAGCATTTATCTAGCACAGAGAAACACACACACACACACACACACACACACACATACACACACACGGCCTCCACAAGCAGCACAGTGCCCCTCAAAAAGGAAAAGGGATGGGGGAGAGGGATGAGGAGATAGCTCAGTCTTCAAAATGCTTGCTATGTAAGCACAGGGACCTGAGTCTGGATCCCCAACAGCCACTCAAAAGCCAGGCACTGTGGTGGTAAGTCTGTAAACCCAGTACGGACCGGGGAGACAGTGGAGACGAGCAGATCCCTGTTGCTTATTGGCTAGCCAACCTAGCCTAGCCTAGTCAGTGAGAGACCCTGTCTCAAAGACCAACATGGAGAGCGACTGAGAAAGATAGGGGACATTAACCTCTGACCTCCACGTCCATGTGGCACACATACACGAGCACGCAAAGGCACAAAGTACTGACAAGCAGGCAGGACTCAAAGACGTTTCGTGGAGTGAAAGAACCCCAAGAGGAACATGCGTACTGTTTCAGTTCCTTCATAAGAAGCTCTAGAGAGGCACAGTGGACCTGTGGTGACAAGAGTAGGAACATGGCTGAACCTGGGTTCGCGGAGATGTATGAGGGGAAAGCAGAACGCACTTTCTGAGCTGATGGCGATGTTCTGCCGCTGTGTTCTATACCGGAGCCTCTAGCCACAAGTGGCTATTCATAAATGGCTAGCCGGAATCGCAACGTAGCCTTGAGTATAAAATATAAGCCTGTTGTCAGAGACTCTTAATGACTAAAAGACTGTAAATGATCTCATTCACAAATTTTATATTGATTACATATTGAAGCGATAGTATTTTGGACATATGAGGTTAAGCAAATATATTATTGCAAACTGTGGGTGTGGCTCAGTTTGTGGAGCTTACCTCGCACACCCAAAGCCCTCCCACAGCACTGTATAAACTAGGCACAGTGGTGCACGTCTGTAACTCTAGCACTTGGGAGGTGGCGCCTGGAAGATCAGAAGTCCCATACCATCCGTGGTCGCCTTGCAAATTCAAGGTCAGCCTGTGATACATGAGATCTTATCTCAACTCACTCACAGGCAACACTGCAGTGGATCTTGATTAAGGTGTTGGTTACATGGAGCACCTGTGTTAAAACTCATCAGAACCTGCATTTTACTATGAGAATTAGACCTTTTGGTAGAATGCATTACAGTGAGCTCTAACCACAAGCTGCCAGACTACAGACAGGTCAAGGCACGCTGTAGAGAACACAGCCCTGTACAGTCAGCCCAGCCAGAGATGCTGACTTGAACCCAATAATTGCTCTAAACATGATTTTACCACATTCCCAATCTTCAGAGCTGCCCATCAACAGATTGAGTGGATCGAGAGAGTGTGGTGGATGTTTGCGATGGAATTTTATTCAACCATAACGAAGAACGAAATTGTGTCATTTGTAGAAAAAAAAATGAATGGAATCAGAGATCATCATGATATTAAAATAAGCCAGACTCAGAAAGATGAATTTTGCATTTTTTTCTTGTATTCTGAGTATAGATTTTTTTTTTTAAAATGGAAGGGAGGTTACTGGGCGCGGGGGGGGGGGGGGCTGAAGCAGACCAGAAGCAGCAGAGAGGGGAGATAAGAGATATTAATGGAGAAGGTGATCAAAATAATTATGTATAAATAATATATTTATTATTTATATATAATAATGGGTGTGGTGGCATACACTTATTTGTAATCAATCCCAAGACTTGAGAAGTAGAGGTAGAAGGATCAGGAGTTCAAAGCCAGCCTGGGATACAGGAGATTCTGTATCAACCACCCCCCAAAAATATAAATGTTGGTAAGACAGGATTGAGAGGGCTGAGAGATGCTCAGTGGGTGAAGGCGCTTGCTGCCAAACCTGATCATCTGAGTTCCATTCCTGGAACCCACACGATAGAAGGAGAGAACCGACCCCTGAGACTTGTCCTCTGACCGCCACACATACACCATGGTGCACTCGCCCCACACCCCAACACACAAATGAATAAACAAATGTAACTTAATTTTTCAATGAATGAGAGGAAAGGGCTATTGAGGCAGATGCTACACTGGTGTTCTTTGCCACTTAGTAGCACCCAGCCCAGAGAGGGGCACGGATTTGGTGTCCAACCGATCCTGCTGTACTGGGCTACACTGTGGAATTGATTTGACCGCTGTCTCGAGGCTAGCTGGGGACTGATGCCCGTGGACCCTTTTATCTTTCTGTGACATTTCCAGGGACTGAAGGAACCGGAGTCTAGCTCTATTTGGGGCCTGCTCCTCTGAGACAGAATCCTGGTATTTGTTATGAAATGTTTTGGTTATACACCCTGAGCCTCTTGAGTAAATATCATGAGCACCAGGGCGGATAAAATTAACCCAAACATATCAATTTCCTGATTTAAATTGGATTGTGTACCTATGGACAGATTTTCTTTTCCCCAGAGATGTTGAAGGTAAATGTGTTAGGAATTGTCTGCACAAAGCAGGTGTCACCTGTTGGGAGTGACAGGTCATCTCGTTTATTTCTGGGGAAGGTCTGTAAGCACCTCTGGCTGCAGTCCTTGCCCAGCGACTCGGGCCTTGCCGTAAGAGTCATCTAAATGCCCTGGCATGCAACTGATTCCATGGCATCCCTCCAGCACTCTGGGGCTAGAGGGGAACCTCTCATGTGATCCCTGTTTGCTGAAGAGGTTCCGAAGACAGTTGGTGACCAGGCAGAGGTCGTTTCAGAGTGTAAGTCCGTTAGTGACTGCTGAAGTGAAAATCCAACCCACGGAGCCATAGAAGGAGCTCCTATACTAATTCACTCCAGGGTGGTTATAAACCATTGCTCTAAGTTGACTCTACACTGCTGTAGAGACCCAGGGGACATAGAGAAGGGTCAGGGCAGGTCCTTGACCTTGGAAATCCTATTGTCTAGTGCATAAAGGGATAAGGATTACTGACACTGCAAAGTCAAGGTCAAGGGGCTGTAAAGAGCATGCTGGGAGCATGGGCAAGGGTGAGCCCATTCTGCTTGTGACAACTGGTACTACTGCTCCGTGCACATGCTCACCATTGGTGCACACAGCCGGCCGGATCCCCCACTGTCTCCACACCCCTCCCTTCTCCTCACAGCAGCCGAAAGAGATCAATGACAACCTCTACCTCTTCTGAGTAAACCCTTTCCGTGTCACCCGACTGTACTTAAAATCGAATTCGGAGTTCTTAGCACAGTTGGTTGTCTGAGTCAGATACTGCTGTGTAACAAACTGGCCCCAAATTCAATGGGCCAACAGCAATCAGAATGCTCACCCATGTGTTCTCAGGTCAGCTTGGCCAGATGAGTTAGGCCAATAGGCCTTACTGACTTTTCCTCGTGCCTTTAGAACTGGCAAGTCAGTCTCAATGTGTTTTCTTGTGATGATGGCAGGATCCGAAAGGTATAAGGATACTCTTAAGGCCTAGGCTTGAAGTTAGAATCCCCTGGCTAAGGCCAAAAACCAGAGGTAGGCAGGCCACTCCGCTCACAGTGACATTAAGCCAAGAGTAGCTAAGGAATACCTTACCCGCCCCTCTCCCTACCTCTTCGGACTTCCCTCGGCTCCTGCAGTCCTTTTCTTTCGCTCCAACCACAGTGCCTTTCCTCTCTTGATATGCCGCAAGCACCTTCCCTCTCCAGGGCGCCTACCTAGAAGATTCTTCCTTGTTCTCTTCAGGGTGGCCCCCTCTCGCCCTCTGATTTCAACTTAAATGTCATTCCCGTGAGAGGCATTTCAGAGCCTCCCGCTGGAACTGGCCATTGTCTCACGGTATTTCCGTCTGCACATACTCTGTTCACAGTTCCACTCTGGTCCCCAACTAGACAGTGAGTTGCACGGGGAAGGGATCTTTTTTGTTTGCCAGGGTGAGCCCACTGTGTGTTCCCATGTCTGGCTCATAGAAGGTACCCAGCTCTTACAGCGTCCGGAGAGGGTGTAGGGTTCCCTGGAGCTAGAATTGCAGGCCTTTGTGAGCCACTGGATGTGGGTATATTAGGAAACAGACCTGGATCCCCTGTAAGAGTAGAGAGTGCTCTTAACCACTGGGCCATCTCTCCAGCCCTCCATGTTACATATATACATACATACGTATGACAAAACAGTAAATATTTCATGATTGGCAGCCTTGTTTGGCTGCAGTCTCTCAGCACTCCACCAGATACAGGGAGGGGGTGGAACAGCTACAGACATATGCATATGCAAATGTTGGGCGTGGCCATGATCCCACACAAACATTACTCATCAAAGCAAGCAGGCTAGGCTTGTGGGCTGTTCTTTCCTGGCCCTGGTGGTAGCCCTAGCCCGTGCAAAAGGGTTCCACGTCACAATGTTAAAGTTTTTCCAGATCACGAGTCCCAGGTAGAGCTACAGGAAGTAAAATTTCAAGACTATATATAAATTTCCTTTTCATAAAAATTTCATTTATTCAAATGAGTAAATACCTTATCTGCACCAGGCACTCAATATGCAGAAATGATAATGTGCCCACAACCTTCCGAGAGTGAAAGTCAGTCAGCTGAGCCTGTGTCACGAGCCGGCTACTGTACACGTGACTTCCCTCGTGTTGCTTACAGCCATCTGACGTCACAGACACTGCGGCTCAGTGGACATCTCCAGAGGGCGGCTGGATCCTGTGTCCTTGCACAGGGAATTGGATTGTAGCAAGCAAAGCTCGGGAAGTTATCAAGAAAAGGTATTTCCATGGAGGCAGTAAGGTGGAGCTTAGCTGGAATGGCCACAGCGTACAGAGGGCATCGCAGAGGTTTGGGGTCTGTTTGCTTCAGATTTGTTATTGCTGTCGTTTTATGGATAAGGGAAGTTTGTTTTGTAAATGAGAAAAGTAAGGCACAGAGAGGAATGCAAATTCATACAAGGTGGCCAGCTCAGCAGTGGGTGTGAGGGGCATTAAGGGGTGCGTAGCACCCGAAGATCTGATGGTGTGCTTCACTTCACACCCTCCCATCACAGAGACCCTGGTAGCGGTAAGCAGATGTCAGCCATGTTCCAGCCACCTCCCGATGTCTTCACTTGGATGCAGCTTCAGTAAAGTAGGCATATAGAGTTGCAGAAACCAGCCTCCTACTCCAGGTCTGAGACAGGACTCTGACAGCAGCATCCATGGAGGCAAAAAACGGGGTGAGAGGTACATCATGGTGGAGAGGCGTGGCAGCGGGCAGGCGTGGCAGCAGCAGCTTGACCAAATCTCTATGGATCAGGAAGTTAAAAAGAGGGGGATGCATGTGGTCCTGCTAAGGCTTTGGGGCTCATTTGCATAGTGTGGCTCATTTGCATGGTGTGGGCTTTTTGTATCATTTGCATAGTACAAGCTTTCCTGCATGCTTTGCGCTGTGTAGCTCTACACACAACTCTGTACATCACCTGCATGTCTCCTTAGCATTTTAAATCTCCTCTCCAGGGTGTGTGCTTTAGCACGCTCACAGGTCACAGGTCACAGGTCACAGGTCACCTTGCAACATCCAAGAGGTCCTTTGCACAACACGTTCTGGGCCTCAGTCTCCACACTACTCTCTGCCTTGATCAATCCCACCCAGGTTACTATTCGTCTCCCCGCTGGGCAAAGCAGAAAACGGAAGCTCAGCAGGCAAAGTGATTTGGCCATTGGGCACCACAGCCAGACATCAGCAGTATCTGCATTCAGCCACAGCTCTGATGCTAAGGCCAGGGCTTTGTCTCTCCAGAGGAAGATCCTGAAGCCAGTCTAGAGCAACGGGACTTGTTTTCCCTCAGCTGCCTCCAGGACCTTCTCCTTCTGTCACCTGTGAAGTCAAGTGTCTTTCCACTAACAGGGCTGCGAAGCAGATCTGGAAGAAACTACTGAGATAACTCACAGCTTTGTGACGTGTGGTGTGCCTCTCCTCAGAGCGCACCCCAGGGCTCCCAGTGAGGTGGGGAGCGTTGCTATTATTTAATAGCATGCAAAGTGCTTTTGAGGAAGAATGCTCCCCTCTTTTTTTTTTTTTTTTTTTTTGGATGAACAGTGATTGAAGTCCATCGTCCTGACTGGAGAGTTTAATCAAGCCATTCAGACAGGTGATTGAAAGGAAGACTCGAGCAGTCAATTTGATTTCTCACAAACCGGAGCGGGTGAGAAGGGACTGAGGAGCTTCCTGCTATCTCAGGGAACATCAAATTAAGGAGCCACTGTGCCTGACAGGGAGTGGAGAGGCTGTCTCAGCCCCAGCCTCTCTGCGGCTGCTTCAGAAGAGGCTGATTCTCCAGAAACCGGGAGCAGAGGTTCCCTGCCTCCCATTATGGACTCTTGCTGCTAAACTGACATCTTTCACCACAAGTGAAATCCCTGCATTTTCTGCAGTCAGTGGGACAGGGCAATGACCATGGCTCTGAGGTTGATACAGAGTTCTGCATAAACAGTGAAACCCAGAAGGAACCCAGACCCAGGAGGGAAATCAGGAACTGTGACAGTGTCTTTAGCCAACACCTAACTCTGCAAAGCAGACATCTCTATGCATGGCTGCCCTTCATGCACTACTAGCCCCTGGTCCTCTCATAGACTCTCTGAGATTGGGTCCCTTGGGAAGGTTCTGATGTCCCCAAAAATCCAGGAGAGAAGGACTTCGCAAGATGTCGGGGACATTCCGAGTTATCCTTCAGTGGCGGTGGATTCCTGGGGACAGCCAGCAGCACGCTTCCATCTGCCACCTCTCAGGAGCTCTCATCTGCCTACACAAAAGTTGCCTGTCCCCTCCCCGGGGCCAAGTCTTCCTCTTCACCAAAGACAAAGTCAAAACACTTTAGAGATTAAATGGAAATGTTTTGTAGAGTGTGATCAGCTTAGCTCAGCCAGAAGCCTCCCGCCCCTCTTCCTGCTGCCTCAGCCCCCTCACAGCAAAGACACTTCCTCCTCCACAGCCAGTGAGGGCAACAAAGCAAGGCTCCAGCAGGTGTGGAGGGTCCCTGCTGGACAGCCAGCGTGCACACGTAGAAGGCAGCCTGCCTAGTCAAGGATGACTTCTTAGTGACTAGCCTTGCATTAGCCTGGCCCAACATGTAGCATGGGGCCACAAGCCAAAGCAGCCTGCCTTGGTCCGCGCCAAGACTGCTAAGCCAGAGGATCTGGATGAGGAGAGAGTGGACAGAAAGAATACAAAGTTGAACACACCTACCCAGAGTGGGCTGGAGCCCTCTTGGTCTTTAGACTTCATTGACTCCCTCTGTGCCCTAACTCTACATAGATGAGAGAAAGATGTTGAGAGAGAGAAGGGAGGAGGAGAAGGAAGAAGAGGAGGAGGAGGAGAAAGAGGAGGAGGAACTTCCTGAAAAATACCTCAGGTCAGACTAGAAACTGAATTAGTGAGTGATACCCAAGACCCTTGTTTGATTCCCAGCACTACCATCCCACATCAGGCAAAAAAAAAAAAATAGAATCACGGAATGATGCAAATTCCTCAGTGCAGGACAAAGAAACCCTCAGACTGGCCAGGGCCCAGTGGAAGAACTGACAGCCCAGCAGACTGAGAGGAGCAAGGTGCCAGGGAGAGAGAGAACTGAAGCTAGACCCAGAAATCCAGGCTTCGGTCCCATCGGGCAGCCGCCTTACTGCCTCTCCTGGGCCCTAGTCTTCTCATCAGACAGTAGGTTGGACAGAATCATCTCCAGGACACCCTGCCACGGGTTGGATCTGAAATGTGCCCCGTGTGTTAAAGGCTTGCATGCCGAAGGTGCAGTCAGTCTCCAGTGCGGAAGGGACAGGATCCTGAGGATTCTGATGTCATCAGTAGATTCACCCGCTGATGGGTTCACAGTCTGACAGTCTGCTGGGAGACAGTAGAGCTGTAGGAGGCAGGATCTAGTTAAAAGGAGCGTGTCCTTGAGGGTGTGGCCTTGAGGCAAGACTCTGTGTGTGTCTATCTCTGTGTGTCTCTGTCCCTTGCTCTATCTACTTATCTCTCTTTGGCCACCGTAAAGCAAGCACCTTCCTCATCCACACTCTCCAGCGGCCATGAAGCTCTCTCACCCCAGGCCTGAGCAACAAGCACAGCCAACTGAACCCGTAAGCCCAGATAAACCTTCCCTCCGCTGAAATTGTGTCTCTTGGGCATTTTGTCACAGCACCAGAAGGCTGATGAGCACAAGCCTTGAGACATGACCTCTGATCTCACCTACTGGCAGATTTTGCGTTAACCGAGCTGCTGCTGGCCTGGGGCAAACTTTGAATTGCCTGGGGAGGCATGACGAAAACACAGAATGGGTGCTTTGAAATGTGAGGCTGTGAAATGTCCACTTTGGGCTCATGTGTTTCAATACTTGCTCTCCCCTCCCCCCAGTTGGTGGCACTGTTTGGGGAGTTTGGGGCATCTTTAGGAGGGAGCTGGTCACTGAGGCAGGACCTTGGGGTTTCATATCCCTGTTCGGAGTTGCTGTTCTGGCTCTGTTTCAGGACTTTGGATACAATGTGAGCCGACAGCTCCCTCTGAGCCTCCCTGGTCATGATGGAATCCCTTCCTTTCTTAAAATGTTTCTTTGAAAAAAAGTTCTTTATTACACTTTAGTGCGTGTGTGTGTGTACATGTGTGTGTACATGTGTGTGTACATGTGTGTGTACTCGTGTGCACGAGTGGGAGTCGGTTCTCTCCTGCCACCATCTGGGTCCCAGGGATCACGCTCAGATCATCAGGCTCGGCAGAAGCGCCCTCACCCACGGAGCCCTCACCACGTCTCAGGGACTCTTATGTTGCTTCTTGTAAGATATCGTGTCTCAACGGTGAGAAGGTAACTACTAGTGCTGACTTAGGAAGCCCCAGAAGGAATGTCAAGACAGCAGTGATTCTGGGGCAGGGCAGGAGGAGAAGGAAGAGGACACAGAAGCAGTCATGTCCGGTCCCACCCTTCACTCTAAACACTAAATCTGAACCCAGCCCTCCCTAAGAATGCCCCCTCTTGGATCCTGTTCTCCCTTGATAGCTTCACCATGACTTGCTTGTATTTATTTACATAGTAAATGCTTATTACCAAGTCTTTATAAATGCCTGGCACCTAAGTGCCTTTTGAATATGCATTCATCCATGTAAACCTTCATACCAGTGGCAAAGGCTCTTGTCAATCCCATCTTACAGATGAGAGGGTTAAGACACAGGGAATCTCAGAGTGAGGATTGAAACCTGCGTGCTTCCTACGGGTCGGACTTAGAACTTTGATTCCATCTAGAACAACAGTACTCCACACATTTGTGGAATCTACAAATCAATGAGAGGAGACAGAGCTGGCTGACACGGGCCTCAGCTGCCACCCAAGAGATCCCAGGTACCCACAGGTGACTGGGAGCCATCAAAGACAATGCAGTTGCTCTGTTCACAGCCATTCAGCACCAGGGAGAGGCCTTGACTTTTGTTGAGACCTCAAAGGACCCAGGCAGGCTTGAGCCTTCCTGAGGTCTATGTGAGCAGGAGACTGCCTTTTTATGGCTTCCCCTGCCCTCCTCCACCTCTGTGGTTGGAGACTCCAATTAATTATGCTGTGTAATTAGATAAAGAATATTCATTTTTCATTAATGACGTTAAACTCTTGCTCTGTGGCTGAGTTCCTTATGTTTTAATTAAGCGGGACTCCTGAACGCTGCACGGCTGCTCTGCGAGTGCTCCCTCTTATAATGAACAGTCACTTAGAATTTTAAGAAGTGAAGGATTCCTTCCCCAAGTTAATTACCTCAAAATTAGCTTAATCACAGCTCATTTAAACTTATCTAAACAACAGGCAATGAGTTCCAGGAAACTGAGGTTCTGACTCTGCTTGTTAAGAGTTTTAAGATTTATTTTTAAGTAGCAATAACTTTAAAAGTCCACTCTAGTGGATAGCAGTGACCTGGTGGCCTGTGGGCTGGAGCGTGCTTGAAGATGGGACGCAGACATGGGGAAAAGTGCTTGCTCATTCCCGGAACCAGTGACCTCAGGTCAGAGGTGCTAAGACCCTCCTTCTTTGGCTACACCCAGAAGAACAAAGTTCCAGCCTTCAAGTCCCCAGTACCCACTCCTTACCAAATATCAGACTGCCCATTTGTTCTTAAGACAGCTAATGCCTTGAGGGGACAACCAGGTACCCCTCCCTACTGGCCCTTCTCAAAGCAGAACATCTAGTCAGAGGAAGGGACGGGGCTCTGGACAAGCCAGATGCAAAGGGCCAAAAATTCCCTACTCAGTTCTCTTGCAGGCATGGCTGTGCCCTGTTTAACAACTGGCGTGCTGTGGGCACAGGGTACACACACAGTGGAAGCAGGAATCAATGAAAACACAAGTAGGCACCCCTGGGATTCCTGGAGAAAATGCCTGATTCCAGCTCACTGCAATAAAGAACCATCTTTGCAGAAGATTCACGGAGACTGACATCAAGGAAAATTTACCTTTTAGGGTGGACTCGGTGGTTCCCACACCCCGAAAGCTGAAGCAGGTGGATCGCCAGTCTGCATCCATCCCAGGCCACATAGTGAAATCTCACTTTGTTTGCTGGGACAGTTTTGGTTTTTTTGTCTTGTTTGTTTTTCAAGATTGGGTTTCTCTTTTGTAACTCTAGCTGTCCTGGAACTCACTCTGGAGACCAGATTGGCCTGGAACTCAACAGAGATCCACCTGCCTCCGCCTCCCGAGTGCTGGGATTAAAGGTGTGCGCCACCACCGTCTGGCAGTGAAATCCCACTTTAAAAGTAAAAAGAAAGGACATGTCCCTGCGGCCTCGCTATGCACACTAAATCATTTCAGGACAGTGTCTTCTGTAATTCTCACGGTGGCCCGGTCGCACAGGACAATTAGGATCCTGGAGTCCCAGGTGGGAAAACAAAACTGAGGCACAGTGAAGTTAGCACCAAGTTCCAGCTGACCCTAAATGGTAGGATTTAACCCCAGACAGTTTGGGAGATGGGGAGGGCATACAAGGAGAGGCTGAGGAGCCCTGAGTTAGGAACAAAAAGAGGAAACTGAGTCACTAGCCATTCTGTTGTAGCCTAGAAAGGACTGGAGTATCAGGTACTTCCGTCTGCTTGATTGCGACACTCTCCAGCGTGGTGTGGGCCAAGGAGGCAGAAACCGGCTCTGTAGATAAGCACTAGGCTGGCCAGCCAGGTGCTGGGATAGGGCAGGACAGCGGGAAGCTGAGGCTGCCCTCCCACTGATGAGCCTGAGGCCCCTGAGCTGGGAGGCTGGGGAATGATTTATCTACCTCCTCTTTCCACACAATTGGCCTTCCTTTGCCAGCTCCCTGTTGGGGTAAGAATGCAGGAGAAGCCCGGAAGGGGAGGTAAGCATCATAAAAGACTTTCAAAAATTAGAAGCCACCTCCCTGG
Source organism: Cricetomys ansorgei (assembly GCA_026225945.1). Lineage (NCBI taxonomy): Eukaryota > Metazoa > Chordata > Mammalia > Rodentia > Nesomyidae > Cricetomys > Cricetomys ansorgei. The sequence goes on from JAMJFZ010004114.1 coordinate 12,026,718, forward strand.
TCTAGGAATGAATAGCAATGGTAGCCTCACACCCCCTGATCCCTTCTGCTCCATCCCAGGTCACCCTGGCTCACCAAAGGGTCCTGCATTCCTGGCAAGGCTCCAGAACTTCCCAGCCATTACCTGTTCCTGCCTCATCCCCCCCCCCACCTCCCACCCAAGAGAGGTGGCACCATAGCAGAGAAGACTGTATAATTCCGGCTGTCACTGCCCTAATTACACCCCACGGTCGGCCCTCCCACCAGCACTGTGCACCCCGTGCTGCCTGCATAATGGACCTTTAAAAAAAAAAAGACACTCTCTCCTTTTTACAGCTGTCTTTTGAAGGGGAACAATCTCACACAATGTGGCTTAATGACGGCACTGCCTGGCTCTCCAGCAATTCCCAACTCCCAGTCCCCAACCTCCCTCTCTCCCTCTCTCTCTCTCTCTCTCCCTCTCTCTCTCTCTCTCTTTTACTTGATAATCATCATAATTGTCATAATCACCCTGGAGTTAAGAGAAGGTACCTGGGACATTTCCATCAATTATGAAGTGACCTAATGAAAGGTCAAGATGATCTGTGAGAGCAGGAGGCCGAGGAGGGAAGGAGGCAGAGACGCCATCACACATGATCAAGCAGGGAATGAGCATGCGCACCCCCCACTAGGGTGCACACGCCACACATGTGCACACACCAGGCTCTGAAGGCTGGCAAGAAGAGAGGCAGAGACAAAGGCAGTTTCCTCCCAATGCTTCAGCACAAAGAGCCAGGTCAGGCCCAGGAAGAGATTCCGCCCACCCCAGGTCCTGTGATGGGCAGGAAGCGCACTCCCTGATCAAAATCACCACAGTGAGCCTCAGAGAAGGATTCAAGGTTACAGACAACAGATGCCAGACCCCTGAACCCAAGACCCTGCTCAGTCCTTTCTGACTCCCTGTTTGACCTCTCAAAGCCTCACTATGTTCATCTGGGAAACGGGCTATCCCACAAGAACCGACTACTATAACCGTATGGTCAAAGAGGGCTCTCTCTCCCAGTTCATCCCTGCCCCAGGGTATTTGTGTGTTACCAAAACATCTCTCACAGCAAATTAGAATATATTATACACACGGATATACGTATTTACATATGCAGGTGCGTAGATATTCACAGTCTGTGTATGTAAACGTAATCAGGTTGGTTTGGGTTGTTGTTTTCCAGACAAGGTCTCTATCCCAGGTTGGTCTCGAACTGGAGGATGACCTTGAACTCCTGATCCAATTGGCTCCACCTCCCAAATGCTGGGATTACAGGCACGCGGCCCCACATCCACACTGTTCCGTACTGAGAAAGTAACCTAGGGCTTTGTGCTTATTGGGCAGGCACGCCCTCCTCCCCTCCGCGTGGATAGTAAATCTCTTACGTCGGGTTCACATGTGGAACGTGGGAGGTTTAAGAGCACAAACTACAGGGCTCCGCTCAGGAGTCAGGTCCTGATTCAGGTGTCCGCCAACTGTGAGACTTTGTGCAAATTACTCAACCTCTTTGTGTCTCACTTTCGTGATGCCTATAACATAGGAACTGTAATAGTGCCTACCTTAAGGCTTGCTGTAAGAATTAATTCTTCAGGGGCTAGACAGATGGCTCAGAGGTTTAGAGAGTGTTCTGCTGTTGCCAAGGACACAAAATCAAATCCCAGTACCTGTATCAGAGAGTTCACAATCACCTGTAACTCCAGCTCCAGGGGATCCAATGCCTCTGCCCTCAAACTTGCTATGTCAAGGAGACCAACCCTATATTCTTGATCTTCTGCCCTCATTTAGACAAACTATATGCATTAGTAATTTATTCCAAGTCAACGATAATTCATAGATGTCCCATTAAGGAAAGAAATAAAAGCACTTCCCCTTGGAGTCATTTAACCAAGAGCGAGTCTAGGTTTGAATTCTCTATTTCATGCTCCCTGTGTCTTCCATCCTCTGACTGTTCTGTGGGTCTGTGCCTGCCTGAAGGCAGCTTTGTGAATTTCCTGTCCCTGTGTCTGTATGTGTCTGAGCTGTGTCTGTCTATCTGTGTGAATGACGTTTGTCCCTATATTTGTCTGTCTGTCCGGTATATGTGTCTGTGTGTGTGTGAGTGGTATCTGTCTGTCTCTGTCTGTGTGGTTGTATAATTGTGTGTGTGTGGGGTGTGTGTGTGTGTGTGTGTGTGTGTGTGTGTGTGTGTGTGTGTTCTGTATGTTGTATGATCTATGTGTCTGTTCTGTCTGTGAGTGGTATCTGTCCCTAACTAAGGGCTTTGCTCAGTATCTATTGAACAGCATAGAAAACATCAAGCAGGGAAGAAATGGGAGACTATACAGAAATCTTTAACGGAGTTTTACAGGAGATTAAGTCACCAGCTCTGATCCCAACTGACCCAGAAAACAAACAATATTGTTTACCAAACCAATATCTATAATGGATGCTTTCAGCTTTTATGGTAGATCTCAGGCAGTTGCTTTCAACTTCTGTGTTTGCTGCTTTCAGCAGATGATACACATGCATTACTCTGTGTCAGAGGCAGGAGAAAGGATATAACTTAAAATTGCAGCTACGCATTAGCTTAGATTTAAAAGTTGATTGCATGGGGAAATCCGAGGTAGTCCAGCAAAAGTTCCCGTCTCTTAGAACGTAAGAGGTATTTTCAGAATATCACATTGCCACACTCACCCTTCCAAGTGCAGGGAGAAGGTGCCTCCACACCAGATCCCTCATGCCAGTGAAACTGCAGAAAAATCAAACCATAGAAAGGGGAGCTACTGTTTGCAGAAAGTGCTTAGAAGGGCTGTGTGAGTTCACGTAGCTTTGCTTGGCCCCTCGAGTACCTCTAAATACTGGGTAGAAGCAATGGATGTTGAATGGATGACATACCCATCGCTCCTACCACTGGGTTTTTTATTGGCAAGCATTAAGTAAGTTTTCGCTCTTATGTAGGATGGAGCATAGCTAGCAATTTCCACTTCCTCAAAGACTGCTGTCCCCATTGTCCAGATGAGGCATTGAGGCCAGGGATGATGGCTTGCCTCAAAAGTCCCCTTGAATTGGGACAGGAAGACCCAACCTTGTTTCAGGCTTCAATGCTTCACACACACACACACACACACACACACACACACACACACACACACACATACACATACACATACACAGGCAGCTAGTTCAGAGGTGTTTAATCAACTCCCCGCCCTGCCCCTTAGCCTCTAAAGCCCAAAGTCAAATCTGCTTCTGATGTAGCAGGCAATTGAGAGGCTGAGCCATCTGCTACCAGCCTGGGGCTGTCAGGAGGGAGCCCGAGCCAGGCAGGCAAGGCAAGCAGGGTGTGAACTGGCTTTGTGATCTCCCTGCCAGGAACTGCTGCCTCTCCTGGCAGGCAGAGGTGGGAGAACCGGCTGTATCAGACCCCATCCACCCACCACCACCCACCATAGGGCCCTGAAGGCCCCAACACCACATGATTGAAGCTCTGAACTGTCAGCACCAGGCTGGAACACAAGCCAGGGCTAGAGGCTGGAGGCCAGGCCCAGGCAGAATGGGGTCAGGCCTTGGCTAGGACCTTGAATCAGATCAAGAATATTCTAAATGCAGAGTGAGGGGAGCCAGAGGTAAAATCCTCAGGTCCTTCTAAAAAATCAGCTCAAAATGGGTAAAGTCCGTGGCTGCAGGGACGCTTCAGCAGTTAAGAGTGTGCGCCTCTCCTCCAGAGGACCAATTCAATTCCCAGCACCCACAAGGCAGTTCACAACTGCCTGTAACTCCAGCTCCAGGGGATCTGACATCCTCTTCTGGCCTCCAAAGACACCTTCACACATGTGGCATTTGCACATACAGGCACACGTATATAAATAAAAATAAAATAGATAAGGTCAAGCTGGGATCCTTAGGTGCCCCTCCCCCACAAAAAAACCCCAAAACTCTGAAGAGTTTAGTGCTATCCTTTCCGCATTGTAAGTATCAAAATGACACTTGATTTTTTTTTTAAATGACACAAAAGCTTCAGGACTAAGAAAGACCATGTGCAATAGCTCTAGAGTCTGGATTTAAATCTGGCTTTGGGCATGTCACCTTTGTGTTGCACCTCAATTTTCTCATCGTTGAAATGGAGGTGAATGCTCCAAAATGTGTCTTCATGTGGTGGCCTGGAATGGAGACAGTATAGATCGAATACCTAGAACAGAGCCTGGTGCAGACCGAAAGCACATTAAATGTCATTATGATTTTCCCCTCTTTTGAGACAAGGTCTTACGGTGTAGCCCAGGCTAACTTCAAACTCACACCCCTCCAGCTTCAACCTGAGAGCTGGGGTTGCAGATATAATCACCACACCTAACCCGTTGTATTTTTTCAGATTTAAAATATCTGCTTTCTGTATTTGGGGTTCAGAAACATTTGAACGAGGTCACTGAACGTAAAAGCTTTTACCCTTTCCAGGGTCCTAAGTCCACGCTTGGAGCAGCCCAGCCTCTGACCAGGGGGTCTGAGGAGAACCAACGTCATTCCCTGGTCAGCACCAATTCCAGCATGCCTCTGTAAGACCACAGACAAGAACCCATGGAATCCTTGGGTGAGAGGTTAGTCACTAAGGAGTAGAACACAGTATCTCTTGGACATGCTTCCTGACCAGCAGCACCACCGGAAGCGATGGGGGATGGTAAAAAGAAGGGAAGGGGACCCAGGGGTCCCAGGCAGGCCGAGTAAGTCCCTTCGTCTGGGACAAGGTTGGACCAGAGGAGGGGGCTGTGTGGGACACCACACACACGGGAGAAGCTTCAGGGCTGAGGCAGCAGATGCTCCAGGCACTGCCTTCTGCTTTCCTTGGCCTCAGCTCTGCTTTCTAGTACAAGAAAAATCAGAGTTTTATCGTCGTTCTCAGGCTGGCATAGTAATTAAGCACTCGAACGAGGAGGACTGTCCTCGTCAACAACCAATGTGTTGCCTTCCTGTGTGGAAATGGCTCTTGGAAGCCTGCCACAGTGGAGGCTGGAGCAGGGACAGTCGAGACCCTAGCCTGCCCTACCCTTAGGACTGGAAAAGGAGGAGAATTTGCTTACCGTTAAATCCTCTGAGCTAACAAGGACAAGGGGAGCAGAGGATGCAAAGACAGGCAGTGAGAGGCAGCAACATGGCAACACTGGCGGCTTCCTACCTGCCGCTTTGAGTCTCCCCTCTAAGAAGCACCCCACATTCTTCAAGTCAAGTTCTCTTTATGAGCCAGCAGCTTTCGAACGGGTCCCTGTTCCTTCAGCCCAGGTGTGAAGCGCATTTTCCTTTTCTCTCTGACACTATTAATCTTAAATGCCATCATTAATTTACTAACAATGTGTGCATCCGCATCTCGTGTGTCCTGTTTCCAGAAACAAAAGGTAAGGAAGGGGTGGGGGAACCTTGCTTGAGCAACACAGATGAATCTCCTGGCCCACTGGGGCCCGTCTTACTTTGAGTCTGCATTCAAAGATATCATCCAGTCACCAAAAGCAATTAAAAAGGAGCCCCTGATCTTCCCTTGAATCTCTCAAATTAGCCTGCCCCTTTCCCCAGAGCTCTACCCACTTAGAACCTGGGCGTCTTGTCCACATCCACCTCTTCCCTGTCCTCCACAGCAAAGTGGAGGGCAGTGTGGTTAGAAGCTTCTGCCTATTTAGGTTTTCCTTTTTTCCTCACAACGAAATTCCTAGAATGGACACAGCTGCCAGGAGTGCCCAACCTTTTGAGATCACCGAATGTCAATCCACAAAGCTGCTGGGCCACAGTCACTATCCGGGGATATCTGCAGCCCTGGCGGCCACAGTGTGGACACATATCTGTTAGGCACTTGGTCCCAGCCCTTCCCTTCAGCCCTGCCTTTGCTTGGTCTCACAAGTCTGGCTCCCTGGAGTCCTGAGAAGCAGGCTGGCAAGATAATTCTTAGAGGGTTGCCCTGGGAACAGGGCATGAAGAAGTCTCCCTGTCCTTCAGGAGAGACTGAGAGAGGGCAGGCCAAGTCCTAGAGCAGCAGTCCAGCCCTGGCCTTTACTGTCCCGATAGAATTCAGTGTCCCAGAGAAGATAACAGAACGGGCCTTTCCATTGGATTGGAGCAAGTTCAGGGTCCCCAATTCTCCTCCGCTGCACATCCCCAAACACCACCGCGTAACAGTGACCAGAGCTGTGAACTTGACGCCATTCACTCAAGGGCAGGTCTTCACAGTTCTGGATTTTCATCTTCTGTAGCCAGCTGGTTTGGGGTCCAGAAGTTTCCTCCAGCTCATTCCGAAGCCACTCTCATCATCTCCTCCCAGGACACCTTCACAGGTTATAGTGTCCACCTGAATACTGCCCAAGTCATCCCAGCTCTCACCTGCCGTCCTGAGCACACCCAACACACGCATGTACCCTGGAGACTGGTCCTACACTCCCCTCTTCCAGAGGCTTCCACTGCCTGGTAGACACCTCCAAGTCTCTTCTCCTTGGCCTTCAAGACCTGTTCCCTCGGCCCCTTTTGGCTCATATCCAGATGCGGGGCTATTCAGTGTTTATTGCATATTGCCATACTGTTTGAATCTGTTATTGTGAGCAGGTAACACTTCCATAGAGAGCAAACCTCCCATGTCTGTCAAGCATCTCATTCTGACTGTGTGGCCCCTGGAGGCCTTTCCACTGCTCGGTGTACCTTTCAAAGTCAGCCAATATATACTGTCCCCTTTCTGTTACATGGTGCCGACCACTGTATGTATTCAGTCTGTATTAAATAAAGCTGAGAGTCTGGGTTCTGCAGCCAACCTGGCTGGGTTCAAATACAGACTCCATCATTTCCCACTGTGACCTTGGGCTAGTAAACATTGTCTCTTTGAGCCTCCATTTTCTCAGTTGTTAAACATAGTTAATGATAGTGCTTGGGTTTTTTTTTTTTTAATTATTGCGAGGATTAATTAAAAGAAATAATATATACAAAGTACTTAACACAGTGTTGACCAAAGTAACCAGTACTAAATAATTGGTGAACTATTATTAAATACTTCTCTCCTAGTATCACTTCAGCCCACATTGACTTCTGAATTTTTTGATTTCACAAAGCCATGGGCTCTTACCTCTGGAACTCCATTTCAAATAGGAAAACTGAGTCTCGGCAAGGTTAAGAGATTTGGCCAAGGTCACGTGGCCATAAGAGTCTCTATGGAGACTAGAAAGGCACACCACTGTGCACAACATTGCTACTACAGCCTCCTCCTGGGTGCTTTCTTGTCTGCACTTGAATTCTGGCTGTGGATAACACAGTTTTGCTTCGCCATTCTGCTTCCTCACCCATGGGTGTTCAGAAATGTGTGTGTCTGCGTGTGCACAGGAGATGGGTAAACCAGGATTTGAGAGTAGGTGGGGCTTGGTCATTGTTCTGTGCGTGCTGGTGTGTGCACCTACGTGGTGTGAGCGAGCATGTTTCCATGTGTTCTTGTGTGACGTGATTGTGAACGTGAGTACATGCCTGCACGTGTGGGGATGGGTGTGGGTGCCTCTGAGAGGGCCCCACCACACGGGTATAACTGATCTTACCTATGGTAAGACTATGTAGACAGAATCCCATCACCCAAGTCTCCCTACCTACATAGTTCCCGGCACAGTACATAGTCCAAAGACTGGCACACAATGGGGCCTTGTTTAACACAAGTGAAATGGAAGAAAGTGAAATGCGTGTCCCTAAGAGAGCCAGGGATTTCCACCTCCTCAGCAGACCCATCAGCTGAGCTCAGCACTGCAGGAAGGGTGCTCCCCGGGGACCCCATCCAGCTGGGCTACTCCCAGCCTTCCCAAATCAGGCATCAATTGCAGAACAGCTGGCTGAAGTCCTCTCATGGGGGGCGGGGGATGAGTGGGTGCCCGGGGACATACCCCCAGCCTGAGGGTGGCTGCTTAAGTGGCAGTAAAGGAAACAAAAGATGAAATACATCAGCCATTGGCAGCTGTAAAAAGAGCAAAATCGCTCAGCAGAAAACCAGGTACCATCCATCATCCGGCCCTTCTCCACTTGAGCTGCTGGTGCAGGAGGGTTTTTAATGTCTCTGCTTCCTTTGCATTCCCGAAGCTACTCTCTTATGGTAGTCGGGGTTGCCAAGAAGATCTGAGTAGTTTTTTAAAGACGTTGATAAAAACCATTTCCGCCAAGGAATACTTTTTTTTTTTAAGGGGGTGGGGCAAGAAAGGGAAAAGAAAGTTTTCCAAAATAATGCATTCAGTCTGCAGAGCGACAGCAACTGACTCTGTATTAGCACCATAAAAGCCGAGCAAGAAGTCTGGCCCTGGCACACACTGAGCTGGAGAGATGAGCAGTTCATTTTGTGGCGGAGTCGAGACCTGGAACTTTACAGAATCACCGGGAAGAGCTTCAGAGGTGGTCTGCAGCACGCATGTGAGCAGAGCTTGTCACCCTGCTAGACATACAGTGGGCGTCAAAGTCTCTCTGAGCCAGAGGGCACCTTCAGAAGTCGAGCTTCCAAACTGCAGCAAGAGACAGTCCAACAATGGACAGCTCTTCTTCCCTCCCAAAGGTTGAGGTGAGCCCCCCTCCTCTTGCACCCTTGGCTGAGCCCTTCAGCTGAGCCAATTCGCAGCCTAATTCTAATTTCGACTCATCCCACGGGGACATTCCACATTCTGGAGCACCTCATAGGGGCTGAGGCTTGGAGAGTCCCAGAGGAGAAAAGCAGCTTGTTTCACACTCCAGTAAGGATTTGGCAGGATTGGAACACAGCTTTCCCCATCCCGGGGCCATGCTCTTCTCTTTCCTCCCCCACATATATTAGAACAGGCACCCAGGTCTCCCTGCAACCTTGGAAGCCGGAACAGGAGAGAGGGGAGGAAAACAATCTTGGGCATTTTGGTTATGTCAGAAAGAGAGCAGTCCTAGAGACCACCAGGCAAGCCAACATGAAGAATTTTCTAGATGCCAAGTGCCAAGCCAGACATCGTGGCACACACCTGTGTGTGTAAGAGGTAGATAGAAGGTAGGAGGCAGAGAGAGTGAGAGAGAGAGAGACAGAGAAAGAGACAGAGAGAGAGAGAAGAAGAAAAAAAAGGAGAAGGAGGAGGAGGAGAGGATAAACCAAGAGACGGCTATCCTGGACCTCCTCTTGGTCTTGTTGCTCTTGGGTCTTGGGTCACTTGCAAATGTGTTGGCCTGACCCGCACTGGAAATAGCCCTCTGCCCCGAAGAGAGCTTCCATGGTTCTGGTGCTCTGTCCCACATTAGTTAGGAAGGCACAATTCATACTCAAGTGGCAGCTTACTGGAAAGGACAGTCACTTGTGAGGCTCCGTTCTTCTCTGGTCAGTTGACGGGGCCTCTGGGATACATGGAGAGTTTGGTTGTTTTTGTTCTATTTGTTAGATAAGATCTTATACAGCACAAGCCCTGTAGTTGAGGAAGACCTTGAACTTCTAGTCCCTCTGATTCCACCTCCTAAGTGCTGGGACTACAGCTGTGCACCACCACGCCCAACTGAGCGCTACAGCTGTGCGCCACCACACCCAATAGAGATCTACAGCACCTGTAGGAGCCAGGTACGGTAGCTTTACACCTGTACTGCCTTAAGATCATTGTGAGTTTGAGGCCAGCCTGGTCTACATTTGAGCTACCTAGAGAGTTTTGAGCCAACCTGGACTACACACAGAATTAGATCCTGTCTCAAAAATACCAAAACCTTAAAAAAAAAAAATTGAAACCAAAGCCCCTATGGCTACTGAGCTACATCCTCCAACAACTTCTATCCTGTCTAGAACCTTCTCAAATGCTGTCTGTCTGTGATGCGTTGTGTGTCTCTTGCTGGGTTTGAGACTCTCATGTCCTCCTCTCTCCCAAGTGGTGTGTGCACATCTCTATCCCGGTACCTTTGACTCTGTCTCGTGAGCGCAATGGGTGGAGAGCTTAGAAGAGTAGGAGAGGCACCCGTGTGCTGGCAGCAGGTCAGTTGATGAAAATAAGCATGTTTATTGATCCGATCACTCTCATGTGACCTCCACAATAACGTGCAAGAGGTAACGTATAATAATCTCCCATTTACAGAAACCAAGACTGAGAGAGGTTAAGTGATATATATACAAAGTTACACAGCCAGCAGATCACAGGAAGACCAGAATTCAGGTCCTACAGCCCAACCCTAAGATTCTTCCTTCACCCGCTCAGCACAAGATCACACTAAAAGATTGCTGACTGTATCATATCCTGTCAGCCACAAGTGCTTGCTGGAAACCCTGAGACCGGAAGGCCTGGCCTATGAGCTTCCTCCCTTAAGCATTCCCAGAACCTGACTGATGATCTTCTCTTACCCATAAATGCCTATGTCCATCCTGGACTCCAGAGGAGGCTGGGTGGTGAAACACTCCGCCCGCCTCCCTCTCTGTGTCCCTCACATCTGATCCCTCAACAAGCCCCATTGTATCTGTCCCCACTAAGCCTCCATTCCCGCTTCCCCTCCGTGAGATGACAGGGATCTGAAGTTTCTCTTCCACATTGGTGACACCAGGCCTCAGAATGAGGACCCCCGCCCCAACCAGCTCCCTCTTTGACTGCAAACCAGAAAACAGCCTGCCCAGCACATTGGAGAGGGACCTACACCCCCCACCCTTGCCAGTCTGCCGTGGGGTGAACAACCTCCTCCCTCCTGTGAAGAACACCTGTGAATAGAGAGCCTCAGAGTGCAGGAAAGTGCAAGTCTGATCATTATTAAAGATCATGAGAGCCTGATAAGGCTCAGGGGGGAAGCGGACAAAACAGGAAGACGCACAAAGGAAAGAGCAATCAGACAACTAATGACCACAGCTCCTGGTTCCTGATCACTGTAATGCACCAGGTATTTATGCGCGTGCACTCACCAAACCCTTTCCACTGAACCGTCTGAGAAGACGTGGGGTCCTGCTGCTTGGATTCAAAAGCAAAGCATCAGTGAGATCGCCAACACCGCCCTTTTCCCCGCGTTCAGATACACTCACCGTGACCTCTCCTCAGTGCTGCTGGCCTCAGCTTCCCCATTCACCCAGAGGAAGATGAGACTAAGGTGAGCTCCATGGCCTCGGCTCTCTCATCTGTGCAATGTGGGTAATAACGCCACAGAGGATCGTGCTGATGACCCAAAAGGTTCACATTATTTAGAACTGGAGTCTGGGATCTATGGGGACATGACATTCTTAGTAATAATGTTATTCGCTGGATCTCCTAGGGCACCTTTGTGCCATGAGCCTGTAGACTACTTGGGTTCCAGTGCATTCTCTGCCCCGAAGTTCAGACAGCAGCCGCCTGCTGTCACCCACTGAGCTCAGTCTCAACTTAACCCTTAAGCCTCCAGCTTCTTCTACCCAATAGAGAGGAGCCCAAGGAAGAGGACAGTGGGTTCAAGCCCTACATCTCAACCACAGGGTTTTCCTGGGGCTGGAGGGGGCATCGCTGGCCTGTGCAGACTCCCGCAGAAGCTGCAGGTTCCCTGTGAATTTCAATGAGGGATTCTTCTGCAGGGAGGAGGGAATCCACTGTGTAAAAAGGAAAGGCTGGTTTTGCTTGGCGAGCCACAACCATAGAATAAGTGCTGCCAAGAGGGGCAGAACTCTGAGATCCACACCAGTGAATGTCTGCCAGTTCCCTGCTCTGCTCCCAGGCTAGGAACACTAGCCCACTAAGAAACCATCACCAGACAGAGTCAACGGTACCAGGACAGAGATGTGCACACCCTTGGGAGAGACGAGGAAATAATAGTCCTAAATCCAGCAAGGGACACGCAAGCCATCACAGAGCAGACAGCATTTAAGAAAAATCTGGAAAGAAGAATGGGAGTTCCTGTGGGATGTAGCTTGGTGGTAGAGTGTCTACCTAGCATGTGCAAGGCCCCAGGTTCAATCCCCAGTACTATCAAGAAGGGTAGTGGTTCATAAGACATTGGAAAAGACTAGGATGGAGGGAAAGGCACAGTAGGCAGAAGCAATAGTATGAACTAGGACAGGAAGTGCATGTGTGTGTGTGTGTGTGTGTGTGTGTGAGGGGGGGAGGGGGAGGAAGCCCAGTGTTGGGAAATGATGCAATGTTAGAGTATAGGACATGGTGTCAAGGGACTCACGGTTGGGTCAAAATATATATGTCTGCATGTGCTACATTGAAGGCCAATGTGGTTTTTCTCTCTCATGACTAGAAGGTTTCAAGGAGGGCAGCGGTATGATGTGTTGAATATCGGAGATTGTGGAAGCTGTAGGAATAGAGATAGGGAATGGTTCAGGCTCTAGACATTTCCAAACTTCGGATACTGAGCATAGGATCAGAGGTTCTCAAAGAAAGACGGAGGGAAAGCAAAGGATGATGAAGGCATTCTGAGGAATGAGCAAGTGGATATGGAGGAACGGGTGAGGAGACCCAGGGACCCTGGGCACAGCTTAGCCAACCACACAGATAGTGGCTAAAGGTTCTCCAAGATCATCAGAGGCCTGGACTTCTGGGCTTCTGGGTCCTGAGACCCTAGACTGACAAGAAGTTTCTGGAGCCCAAGGGCCCAGCCACATTCCTGAAACCAAAAGAGCAAATATATTCCCTTTACCTGCCAGCTTGATGGATTGGTAGTGTCTCCCTAAGTCACTATTTGAGAAGGATTATGAGACCATAGCTGGGCCCAATAGGTAGGAGCGTTATGATTTATTGGCGGCGTCTGTCATGGGTGCTGGGTCAGGTGGGGAGGTACACGTGTCTCCTCCTTGTTTTGTCTGTAGTTCATATGCAGATCCCCTGCACCATAAAATGTGGCCAGTTAGGAGAGACAGCAGACACATGAGGGAGGAGCAGTGACCTGGCATCCCCATTTATGTTTTGGCCTCCATCTGGGGAATACAAAAGAGTATCAGTCTGGGTGTGCTGGATCATACCTGTATTCCCAGCAGAGACAGGAAAATCACAAGTTCAAGGCCAGCCTGGGCTATGTAGAGAAACCCTGTCTCAAAACAAACAAGATTAGGAAAGCATTGGGCAACAGGCCCATCTCTGGTGCTGAGCAGTAATCTTGCTGGTCCCTGACATCTTAAACATCATCTCAGAGATCCTCCTGAAAAATCCATGGGGCCTCTAGACATTAGCCAACTGCTAGAGTATCAGTGTATAGACATCACGTCGAGAGAGAGGAGCCATAGGAGCTGGGAATGCAAAGGCATGTTTCACACGAGCATAAGAACCGAAGTTGCTGTCCTCAGAACCCATGTAAAAGCCAGGTGAGCCTGGTGGCTACCTGTAATCTCGGCACTCCAGAAACAAAAGCAAAGACCCTCAGATCAAGATGGACTGTCTAGAGGGACTAGCAGGAATTGGTTCATCAAGAGATACCGCCTCTATAAATAAGTAGAAAGAGCATAAAATCGGATGTGACACTCCATAGCTCCCACTCCAAATGGCTATCCTAACCATTCACTGAGTTGTCTAGTCTTTTGGGTCAGTTTTTGTGAGTGTGATTTGTTCTTTATTTGCAACATTTCTTATAATAAAAGTTTTAAAAAATAAAGTAGAAAGTAATCAAAGAAAACATCTGATGCCAACTTCAGGTCTCCACAGACTGAACACTTGTGTGCACGGGTCCATACACGTGTGTCCACACATGTGCAAACCTGGATGCACACCACACACATACACATGCAAAGAGGAGAACGAGGAGGAGGAGAAGGAGAGGAAAGATCACAAAAACTGTGAGGCTGGGGGATGCCCTTGCTCTTGCAGAGTTTCCCAGCTCCCACGCTGTGGCTCACAGCCACCTGTAACTCAGTTCCAACCGAGTCGAGGGCTCCGACTCCCACTTTGGCTTCTCGCCAACACAAGTGCATACATGGTGCACGTACATACATGAAGGCAAAACACTCAAATGCGTAAGATAAGTCCTTGGAAAGACACTGCGGAAGAGACTCTTTGAGGCGGAACATTCTCCACTTGTGACCTGGGAGGAGCTGCAGGTCTGTAAGCTCCTTAACACCGTGCATAAGTTGTTTACGCACGCTCATTTTTCTCAAAGGAGGTCTTCGGGTTTTTGCCATCTCTCAAAGAGATCTATACCCCCAGGAAGGCCTCACTCATCACTCAAGATGAAGGAGAGTAATGAGGTATAATTGAATCCTGCTGGATGAAGGAGCGTCTACATATCTCGGTAGGAGGTGAGTTTCTGGAGGTAACAGCTGACGGCTCCGCAGTGCAATCTGCTTAGCCTTTTAAAACGTCCTCCGCCAGGGCACAGCGGCACACACCTGTAGTCCCAGCACTCAGAGGGCTGAGACCATCACATCATGTGTCCCAGGCCATTGCCAGCTGTAGAGTGAGACCCCTCCAGTCTGGGGTGCAAACTTGGAGCTATTTTGAATGTTGGAGCCATTGGAAATCCAAGAGCATTTTCCCCTGGAAGAATGTTCTTAGGGACTAAGGAGGTAGCTCAGTAAGTACTTACTTACACGTACAAGGATGTGAATTCAGTTCCCAGAATCTATTATAAAAGCCAGATGTGGAGCTAGGGTTGAGAGCACTTGTGCTGCCAGCATGAGGATCTGAGTTCAAATCCCCAGCGCCTACAGAAAAAGCCAGAGACAGAGTGGGGTGAGGGTGCATCTGATGAAGACACACTGTTCACACGGGTGAAACTGCTGAAGAGTAAGTAAAAGACAGTCTATGAAAAAACAACAAGAAACCAGGCATGCTTGTATGTGTCTGAAAGCCTAGCAGCAGAAGGCAAAGACAAGGGTCTTGCCTAGCAAAGACAAATGGTTTCTTGGAGCTGCTAGCCAGACAGGTGAGCTTCCAGCTTAGTGAAAAACGCTCTCTCAAGGCAGTAAGGTAGGCAGTGACAGAGGACGGCACTCTATACTAGTTCTGGCTGCCATGTATGCACACATAGGCACATGCCCACATTTACATGCATTCAACACACACACACACAAATAAATAAATGTGCATTTTAATTAAATGTATTTATTTTCTCTGTGCCTCAGTTTTCTCATCTGTAAGATGAGGATAACAGTGGCTCCTGATACCCAGTTACTGGACTGACTAAATGATTACACATGAAACACTTAGAAGAAAACCTAGATGGCGAGTCAAAGAAACTAACACATAATGGATAATGTGAGCATAAGATGAAGGAACATGGAGGGCAATGAGAACTCTGCGAGCCCAAAGCGATGGGCTCAGCTGGTAGGATACTTAGTTCTAGCATGCACGAAGCCCTTCATGCAGTCCCTAGTACCACTTAACCTGGGCATGATGGCACACACCTGTGACCCCAGCACTAAAGAGGTAGAAGCAGCAGGATCAGGAGTTCAAAGTCATGCTCAGCTACATGGTGAATTTAAGGCCAGCCTGGGATACATGAGACCCAAGAAGGAAAGGAGAGAGGGAGGGACGGAGGGAGGGAAGGAGGGAGGGACGGAGGGAGATTAGGGAGATGGCTCACTGGTTAAGAGCACTTGCTACTCTTCCAGAGGACTGAGGTTGGATTCCCAGCACCCACACACCATCTGTAACTCCAGTCTCCTGGGATCAGAGGCACTACCATATCCTCCATGGGCACCAGGCATGCATGTGGTGCAGCCATACATGCAGGCAAAACACTCGTACACACATAAAATACATTTTTAAGATTTATTTATTTATTTAATGTATGTGAGTGCTCTGTCTACATGTGTGCCAGCATGCCAGAAGAGGGCATCCACTATAGATGGTCTTAAGGCACCATGTGGGTGCTGGGGATTGAACTCAAGACCTCTGAAAGAGCAGCCAGTGCCCTTAACCACTGAGCCATCTCTCCAGCCCCCTAAAGTACATTTTTAATTTAAAAAAAGGAAGGAAGGAAAGATGGACAGATGGACAAAGTGGAAGGAGATGGCTTCACTGTCACCTGATGAGGTGCCGGTGGTTCTGCCTGTGGTTCAGAAGAATGGAATGCTCACGGTAAGCAGGTGTATTCACACAGCGCACAGCAGTGGTTTGGAGACGCATGAGGGGTGAGCAGGGTTGGGGGTGGTGAGTTGGTTTCTAGATGTGACTCTGGGTGTGGACATCTGCAAGGTGCTGTCCAGCGTGTGAGCCTGAAGGGAGATTTCAAATAGGTATAAAGAAATTGTATAAAAAGAATCTCCACCATAGAGTCCCTCTCCCACACCAAGGCTTCTGAGCTGAGGTCCCTGCTGCCCTCTTCTCAACTCCTTCAAGGTTCAAGGTCACCAATATTCTTAAGTGACCCCAGAGAAAGCCCCCACAACTCTTGGGAGAAGCCCACCCTTTGGCTTTTGGGGTTGATTATGATGAACGAGAAACTGGATCCATGTCTTGGAGGCTTCTCCGAGTCTGGGACAGTTGGGTTTCACCATACTTCCTGTTAAACTATCTTTCGGTCGCTTAATAAGTGTAAAACATTGAATTTTCCAATGCTCTTTATTAATCATAAACTATGTCAAATCTCAGGGAATTCTATACCCGGGCAGCTAGGCAGAGAGCTCACTCCAAGGCTTCCTCACCCCCTGCTCTCCTCTTCGTTCTCCTCTCGCTCTCCTTGTCTCATTCTCTGTCCCTTGCCCTAGGTGCTTTTTTATTCCAAATCCTCTCTGTCTCCACCTAGCCCTCCAATATACAAATCAATGGAGCCTAAGCTTCATCTGCCTTAAGGCTAAGGAATGTCCTCATCATGTGGAGAGCTGGATAGCCATTCCTGTGTTTACTGGTAGGAAGGGAATCCTTTACTCGCTTCAAAGACAGCTTATCGGAATATTATCCATAACTATAAAATCTCCCACAACAACTTCCTAAGTTGAGGAAGAGAAGAAAAAGGCTGAGCCAACAAGAAAGGAAGGTCTGAGACCCAAATGCCAGACTTCCTACTGACCATCCCAGACTCGGCTTCTACGGGCCTGTGGCTAGCCAGAGTACTGAGTTCAAGATGCTTCTCTGTGGAAAAAACAAGTGTCTTCAGAAGAACAGAGTGGACACCTCAAGGTGTGGAGTGGCTTCTCAGCAGATTCTGCTGGGCCTGTAAGGTGAAAGGAACCATGTGCCTCACATAAGGAGCAATGGCTCCAATCCACGGGTCACCTCAGCTCAGGCAAAGCCATGATAACTTCTACCCACTTCAAATTGCAACAGAATCTGTTCCGGCTCAGAAACAGCACATCTTCCGAAAATGTTCATGTCAGCTGCCATTTCGCTTCAAGGTGGCAGCGTGAAGACATCATCAGAGTGGCAATCTTCATCTTTCTGTTAGTCACCAGATGTGCCAAAATAAGTCCATTTCTTCTAAATTTATCAAAGTGTTGGCAGACAGAAAAATGCCAAGCTGTCAAATGAAACGGAGACTTCGCTTCAGTTAAGAAGATAAATGCCTTCTAAAGAAGCTCCAGAGCCTAACAAAACTGCACTGGGAATCAGAAGACTCAGGTTCCAGCTTTTGGCTTGGTCATCACTGGCTGTGCGGATTTGAGAAGTGTTTTTGTCCCCCTGACGGCTCTGGCTGGGTCATCCTCTTCTGCTCCCCCTGCTTCCAAATGTTGACTGGGCAACCCAACTGCTGATTGGCTCCCTTCCCCCTGGTGACTCTGAGGATGGTACCATCTGTTGTAACTAAGTAATCAGAATAGGGCGGGGCACGAGGAGAGGTTGACTGAGGCCCTCAAGAGCTCGTTAGAGTGAAAAGCTCCCAAATTCGTGACTCCTGAGCATCAGCTCTGGCGTACTAAAGCAGTCACATGTAAAAGGAGAGGAAAAGGGGGAGCTGGGAGAGACTGGTTTGTGTGGGGTGTCGGGGCACGAGGAGTGGGGTTGTGCCCAAACTGAGAGGAAACAGAAAATCCCCACTTCCCACGCATGTCAAACTTTGGCGGCTTGATCATATTAAGCCAGTGTCTCTAGGGTTGGGAAGATGGCTCAATAGATAAAGCATTTGCCGTGCAAGCATGAGGACCAGAGTTCAGATCACTTGCAACAACATAAATGCATGGTTGTCATGGTGGCCTGACTATAATCCCAAGCACGGGAGACAGCAATCCCTGAAGCAGGGTAGCTAATTAAACTAGCAGAATAGGTGAGTTCTAGATTCAAGTAGATCCTGCCTCAGTATACAGAAGATGGAGAGCGACCACGGAAGAAACAGTACCAATCTCTGGACTCCATATGCATGTGCACACACACATGACCCCATGCATTCGAACAGACAACACACAAACACACTAAAGACGGTATCTCTTTGTGCCATATATGGTAGCCCGTGCCAGAATTCAGCAGGTTGAGGCCAGAGGATTGCCACAAATTCAAGACCATCCTGGGCTGTCTCAAAACAAGCAAAAACATCAACAAACTACACTCTTGAAGATGGACTTTTCAGGAGGCCCCCAAGCAGCTCAAGGTCAAGGGAATCCTTTGAATTTGGGATACAAGCATTGTAAAGACAAAGACTAAGCCTGGACTAGTCACAGAGCTACAGGGGTTTATGATTTAGTAAAAACCTCAGATTGTGAAAGCTTTCCAGACCACCCCAGAAACCACATCCTGGCACTGTCCGTGGTTCTGACAGCCCTGCCAGACGCTGGCCTGATTGACACCATCCTCCACACCAGCTGTCCACCCAGGCCACATCCTGTGTGACCTCAGCCAACTACACAGCCAGATGCCTGTCCATGTCTGCCTGACCACGACCCCCTTCCAGCCCATCCCAGCTCATGCCTGCCCTGCCCCGCTAACACTTCCGCCAGCCATCTACTCAAAGCCAAACAGCTATTTTGTTTAACCTCTGCCTACGCATGTGCTCCAATACCCAGCCTTTCCCAGCTTGGCGGACTCAGCTTCTAAAAACACAACTGTGGGTGGGGAATCAGCAACAGGAAGGGACACTGAGCCTTGGCTTGCCACCACCAGATGGCAAGATCAGAGCCAGAAGCACCCTGCCAGTGTGCTAAATAGGATGACTGAGCAAGACTTCCCAGTCAAGGGAACTCGCTGTCAGACAACAGAAGCCCAGCCCAATTGGACATTCCCAGGAATCTCCTTACATCTGCACCTTGTCTACTTTGCACCCTCCCCCCTCCAACTCCCTATCTTTAAGGAGCTCAGGATAGCTTGCACAAACAAAATCAAGCAAGTCCTGATTTGGAAAAACACACCGCTTTCCCCTTTCCTATGTCATGGCCACAAGTGACTGTGAGCGTGTCTCTGAGTTCCTCTAAGCTTTCCCCACCAGAGATGCTACAGGCACTATGACGTAAAGGCAATGAAAATACATGATAAAGCATAGAATTCGGTGGAAGCTACTGTCAGCAGCTAAACTCTGTCCAGTCTCTGGGACTCTGAAAGTTGCCTGGGGAAGGAAATGAGTCTGCACTGTGAGCCAGATGTTGCTGTCATTCTACAGAGGCCGTGAAATGGTTTGGCTAACGTCCTGGTTAGGGTCACTATTGCTGCGGTGAAATACCATAACCGAAGCACTGGGGGAGGAAAGGGTTTATTTTGCTTATGCTTCCACAACACTATTCATCATGGAAGGAAGTCTGAACAGAAACTCAAGCAGGGCAGGAACCTCGAGGCAAGAGCTGATGCAAAGGCCATGGAGGGGTGCTGCTTACTAGCTTGCTCCCCACGGCTTGTTCAGCCTGCTTTCACCTGCCCAGGGAGGGGCCAAACCTATAATGCACTGGGGCCTCCCAAATCAATCATTAATTAAGAAAATGCCCTATAGGCTTGCCTACAAGTCAATCTTACACAGACATTTTCTCAAATGAGGCTCCCTCTCCACCGGTGACTCTAGCTTATGTCAAGTTGACAGACAACTAGCCAGCACAGCTAAGGTGCCACCAGGATTCGAACTCAGTTAGTTCTGTGTGGCTCCCGGTCCTGTGCACTGACATCAGTACTCATTTCATACAACCAGACCCTATTTCCAGAAGCCCAGAGAAACAGCCCACCTTCATGGCAAGCTTTGTCCTCACTGACTCTTAGATCAAACCTCCAGGCTGAGCTTCTGCTCAGAGCCAGACCTGAGCCAAACTGCCTGGAACTTAATCCTGGATGAGACAGCGCCTACATCACTGCCCCTTCCCAGGCTCTTCCCTCCAGCTACTCCCCACACCGTCCATCCCAGCTACTGCCTTCCCAGAAACAAGAGCAATGGGGGTACAGCCTGTGCCCGTGGACAGATGGTTCTCAAACAAACACAGTGTGTATGAACAGCTAAGGGAGGGACAGGGACAGAGCTCTGTGGAAACGTGCAGCTGGAGGCATTTGGGTTCTGTCCCCAGCAGTCCAAAAACAAACAAACAAAAGCAAAAGAATCCCAGGGCAGCTCCATGAGAAGGTGGAGTTCTTGCACAGGGCCAGAGTCCCCTGAATGTCCAAGAATGTGATTGCAGGGCAGGCTCCTGCCCACATCACACCGACTGCCATTCCTGGGCTCTAAGCCCTGAGCTGAAAGTACTCTTCACTGTAGATCCCAAATACCCCAATATGGAAGGACAGGTGGTACCATCCATCCCCTGTTCTACCTCCTGGAAGTCCAAGGGTCCCTTCTGTGTGCATTTCGCAGATGAGAAACTGAGGCCTAGAGGGGAAAGACCCTGCAAAAATCAGACCTCGCATCCTTAACAGAGTCAGAACGGGGCCAAGTCAGGCCAGACAATACAACATCCCCAAGAGCTCAGAGGCGCAAGGAGGGAATGTGGGAGATAAGGCCGTGACGGGTGTGTGGCCTTTGGATGCCTGAGCTGTGGGGCCACAGGACAAGTCCAGAGGGAAGCTGAGCCTTTCACTCTGATTTATGGCATGGCCCCACTAAGGACTCCTAGGCTGGGATGCCATTTGTCACTTCCCCAAAGAAATCTCTAAAACGATGATGGCAGCACACAGCCCCAGCCCCTGCATGTGCACACAGAGTCTCTCGTTAATCACTCCCAGGCCATCTGGAGCAGCAGCTACGGGAGCTTTCAGGCCTGAGCACCAGGTGCGGGAGAGCACAAGGGTAGAACAGAACACCGAGGGGAGGACCATCTCACCAGACCTGAGCCCCCCAAAGTTCTGGAGGGGCAGGGTCTCCTTGGAGCTCAATTCATCTCACACTGCAGGCCTACAGCTGTGTTATCCGACAGAACTTTCTAGAATGATGGAGTTGTTCCCTCTACTGCGTCCAAGACTCTGGTCATCAGCCATAAGTGACTACTGAACAGTGGTAATGTGGCTGATAAGATTGACAAATTCACTTAGTATTGTGAATATTAACAGGAGGGATGAGGAAATGGATCAGTCATAAAGCGCTTGCTTTAGAAACAAGCTCCCTAGAACCTACGTTTCAAAAAAAAAAAAAAGAGCCACATGGTAGCCCAGCCATTTGTAAGTCCAGTTCCAGGGGATCTGACGCCATTTTCTATGCTCCACAGGCACTGCACGCATGTGATACACTTACGTGAATGCAGGTAAAACAGTCATGCGCATGAAATAAAAATTAATAAATCTTATAAATAAATAAAGCAAGGTAGGCAACTCCCGAGAAATAATACCCACCGCGCACACATGCACGCGTACTTACGTGCATACACATAGCAAGTGTTGAAATGAGTACATGTGAAATCTCACAAGGGACCTGTGAGTAGGCACTACCTCTCAGAGTCCACGTTTAGGGAATCAGGAGGATGCACCACAGGGAGGCCAAGAAACTTGTCTGAGATACACAGGAAATAGGTAGTGGGGCTGAAAATTGAACCCATGAAGTATGGAGACAAGGTCTCCTCTTAACCACTGTACTAAGCTGCCTGCCTATCAGCGTGCTGTATTCCTGACTCGCTATCCCAGGCATGGTGTAATATGCACGGTTACAGGCGCACACATGCGGTCTGAGCAAGGAGTCGGAGAGGCTTCCAGGCTGACAGCGGAAGGCGTCCTAATTCGCGAGCACCCACGGCCTTTATAAGGCCTTGAGCTAATGAATAAAAAAGAGCAGGGGCATTGGTGACTTTGACTCAGTGAAAGAGTCCCATGGAGAAGAATGGCCTGTCTGATGGAGAAAGCGCGGTCCTGGGCAGGGAGCACCTTCCAATCAGGTGGAAGAGGCACTGAAGCTCCTCCCTGCCAGGCCCAGGTGGCCCTGAAGCTCTTCCCAGTGAGATGGAGGAGGCTCTGACCTTCAGAGGTTCAAGCTGGGAGTGTCATGTGCCGAGCGGCAGTGTCCTGTGGAACCACTGCTTCTCTGGCTCCACCTCCGCTGGTCCTGAGAAAGTCTTGGGGTCCCCTGAAGCTCCCCGATGAGTCTTCCCTGTGCTTCTCAGAAGGAAATACGGTGTCTAGGTGGTCACCTACTCCCACTGTGGGGAAGGGTGGGGACCCTGCTACAGCTAATTAGCAAAACACATTTAGAACATGACTTACAAATGACCCCACGCTTCCCCGTATCTCATCTGCATCGAGCTATGCTACCTTATTGATTATATTAAATGAGGAGATAGTCACACTGTCTGCAACGGGACAATTACCAACACCAAACCAATCAGCATCAAACGGGATGCGGTCCTCACGCTACAGCCCTGCACTCGGCTGCTTCCACCCACCCGAGATGGCCACAGTCAGCAGAAACCTTCGTGGGACACTCACCTCTCCTCCATAGCTACGTGTCTGTTTGCCTAGCCACACGGGCACAAGCCAAATGACAGCACGGGCACATTCACTAAGTCATTGCAAACAGACTACCCCTGGCCGTGGAAATCCCTGGTTAAGCTGTCACCAAGTTTCAGTCACAGACACGTTCACACCCAGACCTTCACACACAATCCACGTGTACACAATCACCCTCCCACACAAATCCAGAACCCATGCATGAAACATGCTCAAATCTGGAATGTAAACACATACACATCCTTCCACGAACCACATGATACCATAGTCGCCCCAAGCAAAGGCACACAGCAATTCACGTCTACGATCCCACACCACACACAGACCAGCATCTGTGTCGGTCATCCAACACTCAAAAACAATGCATGCTAAAACAGGCCCACGATCACATAGCAAACCAACACAGGACACACCTCACAACACACCTGTGGATACATGTCACAGGAATGTCCAACCTTTTGACCCTGGGTCAGGGCGTGGCCATTTAGGAAGTTCTTCTGTGCAATGCAAACCCAGTTACAAGACAAAAAATTTCATACCATTTTAAATAAATGTATGATTTTGTGTTGGTCTGCTGCCGTAGAGATCCTGGACCACACAGGGCCCAGAGGCTGCAGGGGGACACACCTGAGACAGAATCCAGACATCTGACAGGAAGACACCTGTGACCCTTCCTCATTCTTTGTCAGCAGGGCACACTGCCACCCTTCCTGTGGCACAGCTCTTGCATGGTAGGAGCTGATATCTCTGCCAAGATCCCAGGTAGCCTCCTGGCTCCCCTCCCAGAGAGGCTGGAAGAACAGCCAAGCAGTGCTTCAGGGAGAGTCCATCCTGAAGTCTCTCCCTGCACTGGTGCCACTTCCCAGCATACACAGCTCGAGCCTATGGTTTAGATTGACCCCAGCCACACAGCTCTCCCTTCCTTCCATCAGGAGACACTCCCTGTGGATCCTGTGAGCTGACTGAAGTGCTAGATGCTGGAGGCTCCATGACAGATGAAACCCAGTCCCTTCCTGTGATGGTGTCTTAGAGGCAGAAGCGGATGAGGAAGGAAGTGCCATGAATGTCCTACAGGAGAGCTGGGGAGGAAGAATAAGGAGACAGTGGGGGGGGCGCTGTTCTAGACAGGGTGCCTCTCAACAGGAGCTGAGTGAACCAGGAGCTGCTGGAAGCAGGGGCAAGCCACCCAGACAGCTGGGAGAAGAGTGCCATGGAAAGGAACCTGAGTCAAAGGTCCACTCAGGCTCATGGGTGGGGCTTGCTAGAGCAGCAAGTGTCAGCACTGTCGCTAGAAGCAACGGGGAGTCACAGGGAGACAGTGTGAGTTCAGATCTCAGGCATGCGGTCTCATTTCACTTTCCCGGCCCTGCAGGAGAAAGACGATTAGCATTTCCATTTCATAGAAACTGAGGCTCGGAGAGGTAATGAGACAATGTTGGGTCACACTGCCCTGAGGACATTGAACAGACACACCTAGGTCTGCCTGTCCAGCCCAGTCACTCTCTTGCCCCTGTGCACTCCTCTTTCTGCCAGGCTGTGCCAGGGCTGTTACTCCTGTCTGACACTAGCTCATGAGGACGCAGTCATCAGAGTCACATAGGATGCCTCCAATCGTACTGAGCGGTCAGGACACACACTTTACAGAGCTCAGAACAATGCTTGTTTATGGATCTTACAGCAACAAACCATGGGCAGCTCAGACCACTTCCCGTTTCCAGGATCCTTTATACACAGACGTGGAGCCAGGGAGGGACTCCTGAGGGTACTGAGGAAATAACTCTTACCAAGAGTTATGGTCTCTCCAACTCCCCTGCCACCTGCCACCGCCCAGCGGCTCACCCAGGAACAGCCTCTTCTCCACCCACCCAGAGCTGCCCCTGCCATGTGGCTCTGCCGTCTGCAGATAATCAAGGTCCAGTAGGAATCAAGAGGGACAGAAGCCTCTTAACAAAGGGATGGCAGGGGCCAGAGAAGTTGCCAGCATCACATCCAAAACCAGGCTGAAGGGAAGGAGATAGGAAAACATTCTTATAAGGTCAGGGCAAGATGCAAATAGTTTCTTATCTCATCCCCACTGCGGCAGAGAGAGGTTTCCAAATGGTGGACCCTGTGGCTCAGACGCTGACCAGATTCACTCCCTTCCTGTAAGGTTTCACAGATGAGGCTCGGAATGAGCGCATCTGGACAGAGCCACCTGGCAGCCTTAGCCGTGCAGACCAGCCAGTCTCATTAACTGTTTTCCTCCTGAGAGACAGGACGCTGCTCCGCTGTTTCTAATTCCTGATTGGAAACAGTTGTGGAGCAGGAGCAGTGGGTGTGGCTCAGTTGGTGGAGTGCTGGCTTAACATGCGATCTTGGGCTCCGTTCCCAGCACTGACTAAAGAACTAGGGTGCACGCCTGTCACCCCAGCACTCGGGAAGTGAAGGCAAGAGGATCAGCAGTGCAAAGCCATCTTCAGCTACATAGTGGGTTTGAGGCCAGTCTGGGATACACGAAACCCTGTCTCAAAACACAAAATTTAATTTAAAGAAAGAAAAAGCAGCAGGCTGGGGATGGGAGGTGGTTCTAGAACTGTAGCTCAGGCATGAGCATCAAGCATGAAAACCTGAGTTTGACCCCCATGGTCCACATTTAAAAAAAAAAAATCAACACAGGTGTAACTATAGGTGATGGTAATCCTGTGGCGCCCTTGTGGAACTGGCCACACAGTAGCTGTGGATCCAGGGCACTTAGACCCCCAGCCCTGGCATGAGAGGCGGGCAGGATCCCGGGTGCCTCCCCTTTGCAGCCTCTGCACTGACAGACCACAAGCCACAGCAAAACTCCGCCCCCTCCCAAAAGCAGGTGCTACTGGCAGAATTGCTTACCTAAGTCCCTGTCTCCCAACATATGCCTATTTCAGAATCCCTGTCTTAATCAATGGCCTCTATCCGTGGGTACCAAAGACCCTCCCTTGCCCCAAGCCCATAAATGTAACGATCCTTGCATTAAACACGGGAGCGATATGCTCCTCTGACGGCTCCTCTGAGAGTGCCTGGTCTCATTCTTGCCGGCTCTGGGCTTCGATGAACGGCAGACGGTTCCAGCGCTATGGATGCAGAAGCAAGCAGATCCCTAGGAATGGACAGCCAACTTACAGCCTACTCCTACAGTACATTTACATTCCAAGCCAAACAGTCTCCTCCCCCACCCCGCCACACACACACACACACACACACACAAAGCAAGGTAGACAGCATTTTGAGGACCAACACCTGAGGTTGACCTCTGCACCTGAACACACGCATGCACCTGAACACACGCATGCACGTACACACATGTACACACAGAAACACAAAAAAAGAAATGGGCTTGAGAGCTGACAGGTCACAGACAGTGGGAGGGGATGCGTCCTTTGTGTTCAGACTCCTGTGTTCCCACAAGGAGGGATGGCTGATTCACGGAGTGCGCAGACTCAAGCTCGTTAGGGGCTGAGGAGGTGGCTCTGTCAGTAGATCACCTGCCTCAGCAATATGAGGACTGGAGTTCAATCCCCAGCTCTGGCCCCTGCACTCATATAGCAAGTTGGAAGACAGACAGGAGACCCTCTGGAAGCTCAGGGGCCAGCTCTCCCGGCATACAGTGGCAAACAGAGACTTTGTCTCAAACTGGGTAGAAAGCAGGGACCAAAACTGAAAGTTTTCCTCTAACTCCCACACATGTGCACACACTCACCCTTCCCTCAACACATACAATTTTTAAAAATTTAATCCTTGGTTCTGATGATCTTGCGTATGGTATTTAAAATGCCTCTCACTCCTCAGTGATGTACAAAAAAGCCCCTTCTCCTTGCCATGGCTAGACCTGAACATAACCTTATCTTTTTTCATTCTTGTCAGCAGATGTGAATAGCACTTTCCTTGCAGAATTGTCCTGCGAGGTAAATGAGCTTGAAATATAAAATACAGCATCCAGCAGGTAAGTCCTTCCTGAATGCTGGCCCTTCATTGAATTGTGTCTGATGTCAAACCTGTAAAGAAACCTAGAAGGACAGGCTGAAGTCGGGGTTCCGGTGACTGCATTATGCCCAGGAGCCCGGAGTCCCAGCCCAGCCTGCTCTAACTGGCTGTGTGGCTCTCAGAGAGTTACTTAACCTAGTTCACTTTGAAAGGACCTGAGTCGGCACAGAACATACCCAGATGTTGGAGAAGGGTTGAGGTGGCTGTTTCTGATTGACTGGGAGAGCAAAGAAGAGGAAATGTGGACTTTTTTGGAGAGAGGCTGGGTGCTGCGGAGGGGTTTCCGGACACGGGTCTGTGTGTGTGAGGCTGGGACTCGTTATGTCTGGCTGTCTTTTCATGACCCATGACCCATGGGGCGATGTGGGAGATGTTCCAACACACTTCCTCTGTGATTTGAACATGGCCAGGCCTGACCTCCTTCAAAGGGAGCAAAAACTGAGATGAAGTCCCGTGTGAAGTCACCTTGAGAGACAGGGGACTCCATGCAGATGGCAGGGGAGGATTGTGGGTGCCACCAGAGAGCAGGTGTGACCTCTGGGTGTTTGCCAGGGATCTTCCCATCACCCAGGGTCCTCAACTCTTACATCTGTGCTCATATTGAGAACTCTTAAAGACAGGCAGCAACATGGCAGCTAGTGCCCCGCCTTCTATAGGAGTCTCTGACAACCACACAGGCCTCCTCACCCCAATTCTACTGAGGCAGTCTGGGATCCCTGAAAGAACTGGCATTGGGAGGCAGCATCGCTCAGCCTTACCATTCACCCTGACCCTGGCCTGGGCCCTGGCCCAATCCGGCCTTTAGACTCGGCAACTCAGCTAGACACTTCCCCCACCCCAACAGAGAGAACAGCACCCCTGCAGTCTCCTCTGCAGCCTCCTCGCTGCCCCGCCCTGGCCTGCCAAAATCCATCAAATGCATGAAAACCTTCACCATCACCTCGCAACCTCTCAGAACTAAGTCCCAAGCCCAGCATTCACCTAGGACTCGCCAGTTGCCCCACTGCCCGTCAGATGTCTTCTATTCTAGAAACTTCCCTGCCAAAGGCAGCCAGCTCAGAGATAGCAGCTGATTGGCCCACAAATATCACCTGACCCAAGGGCAGTTCATCCATAGGCCACCTATGAGCCTATCATATGGCCTGACACAAAAGGCTCTACATAGACATCAGCGACGGTACCCTGAGCAAACCAGAGTTTTAAAGTAGATGGGAAAGGGGAGACTTGCTGCCCACTAATAGCAGCAAAGGCCAACAGAAGCTTGAAAGAATTAATGAGGGGGCCAGCAAGGTGGCTCCCTGGGTAAAGCATTTCCTGCCAAGCCTAAGGAAAGGTCAATCCCTGGAACCCACTTTAAGGTAGAGGGAAAGAACAGACCCACAGAGTTGTCTTCTGACCCGAACACACACACACACACACACACACACACATACACACACACACACACACCCCTTGGCGTGTGTGCCCATCACACACCATACACACACACAATAATAATAATAAGTAAAATTAACAACAATAAAGAACAATGCCCAGAGAGACTGCTTAGCGTGTAAGAGCTCTTGCTGCCAAGGCTGATGACCTGAGTTGGATTCACATGGTAGGAAGAAAGAAATGACTCCAGCAAGTCACCCCCCCACACACACACCAAAAACAAGCATATAAGTTTATATTTTTTAAAGAGTTAATGGACTTGCAGCTGCTGAGGTCCTGATACCATCTTAGATCCAGAGTTTCCCTGTAACTTTGAATTCTTCTGTGCTTGCCATAGGCCTATCCCAGCTACCCTGCCACTGTGACTCTGCTCCAAAACGAGAATCAGAAAAGTCCACCTGTCTAGGCCTGGTACAGCTGAGAAAGCAGGATTCCCCCAAGACCCAGGATCCCGGACTGCTGTCCAGCAGGGGAAAAGTCCCAGCTCCTGCCAACCAGCCCTAAGCCTGGCTGTGACACGGAGCCACCCACTCAGAAAGGGCACCCAGCTCCCAAAAGCTACAGACATCTCCCACCCACAAATAATAATCATGATTTTCCGTAATTATTATTTGTGTATTTTGCATAATTGTCATAATTATTATCATCAGTTCATCAGCCTCTCATCCCAGCATGCTCTCCTCCCGTCCTCAGCTCTAAAACCTGGTCACATGAGCACCCTCTCCTGACACCCACTTTCTCCCAAGAGCCTGTTTTCAAGGTCCCTTCAAGAAACAGGGCAAGACACTCAAGAGGGTTCTTCAGTCCAGTTTGCCCTTCATGAACATTTCTGGCTTCCGTGCTAACTCTGAAGGACAAGACAGAGGAACTCTGCAGAGTAACGTCTTCACTCACGGCTGTGTCTAAAAAAGAAAGCTGGGCTGGAGGTGGCACAGGCCTTTAATACCAGCACTCAGAAGGCAGAAGCAGGTGGGTCTCTGTGAGTTTCAGGCTAGGTAGGAATACATAAGGAGGAAGAAAGAGACAGAAACAGACAGAGACAGAAGCAGAGACAAATAGAGACAGAAGACACACACAGCACAGAGAGAGAAAGGGGAGAGAGAGAGAGAGAGAGAGCACGCGAGCCTGTGTTAGCAGGAGGGAGTATGAGGGAGGGAGGGGGAAGAGAGGAAGGGAGGAAGGGAGAGAAGAGGGGAGGGAGGGAGGGAGGGAGGGAGAGGGAGAGAATCAACTGGCTGCCCCTGCTCCCTTTGATCTGCTGATAACCGGCCTGTACCAGATCAGGAGAGCTGCTGTCAACCCCTCCCCCCCAGCTCTGCTCTCAGCCCTAGTGACTCATAGCTTGAGATGGGCCTTTACCAATGAAGTTGGCAAGAGGCCTTTGTTCCAACGTGGCAGTGTTTACACAGGTGCCAACACACCGTCAAACCCACCCGAGGTGTTCTTTAAACACTGCAGATGGAGGATCTCGGCGGTGCTCCGCAGCTAAACTCTGTCTTCTCAAAGAAATGGGTTGCGTTGCAACATGGCGTCTTCTCCTTCTTCTCACTGCCCTCCCCTCGCCCCCTCGCTCCCTCCCCACAAATAGTCCCTCCTCTTTCTCTCATGTCACATATTCCATCTCCCTTGTTCCCCACCCTCTTCCTTCAGACCTCTTCCTCAGTCCCCTTTCTACCTCAGTATCTTACATATACCAGGACCTCACCCCCCTCTAAATAGGATCTCAACTACCCTGGGCCGGCCTTGAACTTGCAACATAATCAAAGATGAGCTCAAACTTCTGATCCTCTTGCTTCCACATCTAGAATGTTGGAATTACAGTGCGTACCTCCACGCCCACACAAAAAAAACAAAAAACAAAAAACAAAAAACAAAAATCCCTTAAATTTACCACATTGCCAGCCCCAGCAAGACTCTCTCACATCTTCCATGACCATATCCCTGTGCCCTTCCAGAATCTTCTGAATCTTAGAGAGTCAGCTCCAGGCTCCTCATGGTTCACTATCCACTATCTCCCATCAGCCTGGAAGCCCTTACCTCTCTCTGTATCCCCCACCACACATGGGGCCCCCCAACCCCCCGCAGCCTCACTGGTCAGCAATCTGGCCTGGCTTGGACTTCCCAGCAATACTAAGTCCTAGACCCACCCATCTGTGGCCCCAGCTCTGGGGGCAGGAGAGGGGGTCAGAGCCAAGTGTCACTCCGGATCTCCAGGCTAACATTGTTGGATTGGACAGAATCAAACAGAATTGAATCCGATAGTGTGAGAACACAGCACCCAAGACAGGCTGTGGCTAGGAGCCTCACAGAGGCCCCAGGGGAGAGACCTGGGGAGGTGAGGTTAGACCGGAACGACTCTGATGGACACATCTATCTTGCCAGGCATCCTGGCACTGTATTAGCAGGAAAGGACGTTAGGCCTAGCTCAGGAACTCAGCAGCCTGTCCAGGGTCAGGTTGCCTATTCCTCCTTCCCAGGAACCTTCAGTGTCCTCCCATACCTGCCACTCCAACCTTCTTGCTGCCTCTGGCCCCCACTCCACAGTCCCAAAGAAGGAAAAGATGGGGGCTCGGTGTCCCAAGTGAAATTGGCATGAAAGGCAGAAAACAGGGTGGTGCCTCCAGCGTACCTCAGTCTGTGGGCGGGACTCCTGGATCACAGAGAAGTCCCTTGAGAACCTCCCTGGAGCAGAGCAAAGAGCTGCAGAAGCAAGGATAAATAGTAACAGAATAAACAAGGCCAAACTGGACAGACCAGGGGCCTGCCCTCTGCAAAGACGTCCACCACCACAATCTGAGCAGGGGGCACGCCAGGATTTCAATGCCAGAAAGAGGAAAGGCTGATTCCCGGACTATTCCACAGGACAGAAGCTAGTGTTCTTTGACAAGCTGGTCAGTGTATACCCAGCTAACAAGGCAAGTGGCTTAGCTCCAGCTGAGTCCAGAGGGGGTGTGACCTGTGTGACAAAAGCCTTCTGCTTGGCTGTTTATTCGACTGCATTTTTAATCTGTTTAGGAAACATACAAAATAATGGTTTGGGTTTTAAGATGATGTCTCATGTAGCCCAGGCTGGTCTCGAACTTGCCATGAAGCTGAGGCTGGCCCTGAACTCCTGATCCTCCTGCCTTTCCCTCCCAAGTGAAGGTTTACAAGTGTTCAATACCACATTTGGATTAAAATAATGGGTTTCATTATGACACGTTTACACCTACTGTCACTATACCTTGCTGCCATTTACGCAGTGACTCTCCCTCACCCCCAATCTCATTGTCTCCGTCCTCTCCTAAAGTCCTCTTCCGCTTTCGGGCATTTGTGTGTATTTAAATCTAGATTCTTCGAATGAGAAAAAAAACATGTTTTGTCTTTCTTCCCCGCTACCTTCTCTGGGTCTCCTTTCCACTCTCCCTTTAGTGGGGAGCCTTTTCTCCCCACCCTCTACTTTCATTCCGTATGCAGAGTTCTATTTATATTTAAGTAGATTCCTCATATGAGAGGAAACACGCAACATCTGTCTCTCTGAGTCTGGCCTGTTTCACTTAACACGATGCTGTCCATTTCCCCGCGTACTGTGGAATTCCATTTTCTTTACAACAAATAAAATGTGTGTATGCATGAGCACGTGAGCATTTTCTTTATCCATGCATGTTGACAGACACTGAGGCTGCTTCTGGGTCTTGGCTACTGTGAATAGTTCTGCAATAAACATAACGTGTTTCTCTGCCTGGCAGTGATGTGTCTCTCTGAGGTATAAGACTTAGAGGCCTTCAGAAACACACCCAGAGATGGCACTAGCTGGGGCACATGGTAGCTCAATTTCTAATTTTTGAGGAGCCCCCATACCAACTTCAACAACTAGCATTCTGTTCTGACACCTCCTGTACAGACACTACTGATGGTGAACCTTGCGTGGCGCTAACTAACACTTATTGTGCTCTTACTGTTATCCAAGGACTCAGCGCCCCCCAGCCAGCACCCAATGCCTAAGAGCTAAAGCTCAGGGGTCCAGCCTTCTATATCCAATCACCATCATATGACCATGAGCCAGTCCCTCCCTTGGCCTCTTCTCTCCCAGACCAGTGACAGAAGGATCTGCTCTTGGGATGTGCAGGGGGGACTACAGTTCCACAATGTGATGGGCAGAGCCTATAGAACTTGGCAGCTAGGATCCACTAAGGGTTGACTGTCACTGTCTCAACAGTCTTGGCATCAAGAGGGTGATAGTATCTTGTTCCGACTTTACTCAGTGCCTTCTTCCCGTGACACCCACAGCCACTGTACCGAGGTTCAGAGAGCTGTTGGTGTAGCTCATGTGTGAGGCCCTGGGATCCATCTCCAGTACCACACTCTTGTATACACACACACACATCCCTAACCTGTGAGGGGGGTGTGCTCATCACAGCCACTGTTCAACAAGGACCACTGCAGCACACCCACATTCCGAGTCCCCAAGATCATCCACCAGCATGCTAACCAAGGCGGGAGACCACACAGGCCCTGTCAGAGGACAGGGGGTAATGCCCTCTGCTTGGGGTTTCCATCTTTCCCAGGACCTGGAGACCAGAAAGATCTTCCTTAAACCAGGTATATGAATGTATACCTGTAACCCCAGCACTTGCAGGGGGAGCAAAGTAAGGAAAATCTCAAGTCCAAGGCCAGCCTGAGCTATAGAGCGAAACCCTGGGGGCAGGGAAAAGCTCTTTTTTAAAGGGAATCCCATCTCTTTCCTTGCACTTGTCACCCTTCCTGCCAGGTCACCCAACCTAATCTCGAGGGTGAGCCTCAGCTACGATGCATAGCATCCCCTGCAGGTACCTTTCTGCCTGTCCAGAGAGACCCACAACAGGTTCCCACACAAGCCACATTTCACACAACGCAACATACAAACAATCAGATAATGCATCACACACATTCAGCATGCACACACCCTCACTCCTGCTAACCAGCCTGCCTCGCAGCTTATGGACAGGTGAGCACACACCCTCCCCCATCCATGTGGCCTGGAGCTGAAGTGCCATCTAAAGCCACATGCCCAGGGTCAGTATCTGCTTATGACTCAGAGAAAGGCATATTTGCTTCTCTTACAAAGAGAGTCAAAGTTCTCAATCCAGATGATGCCTAGCAGGGTCCTGTCTGTGGACATGTTCTCTGTAGCCACGGTATGTAAGGTGCCTTCATCCTAAATTGGGGTGGGGGCTGAATTAGTTATATTTCTCCTTCCTAGGATAAAATACCTCAGCAGAAACAAAGTAAGAGGGGAAGGAAGGCTTTATTTAAGGGGATACATCCCATTATGGTGAAGACAGCACGGTGGCAAGATTAAGGCGTGGCTGGACATGTGGCATTCACACCCATGAAGCAAAGAGATGAGTGCTCCCGTTACTTTCTCCATAACTATACGTGGTGTGTGTGGGGTGCACGTGTGCTCTCAGAGACCAGAAAAATGCACTGGGTCCTCTCTAGCAGTATGCTACAATCTTTTGCCCTCAATCTAAGGAAAAAGACAGGAAGGGTAGAAAGAAATCACCACTTTTGCAAGCAGCCTTGATATAGACTGAGAGAAAGGTAGAAATCTTCACAGCCTCTTTTAGGCTGTCCTGAGCTTGAAGAGGACTAGCTGACAGTGAGTCACACTAGCGTCTCAGCTCACGGTCTGTAAACTCTCTCTCTCCAACCTTTGTTCTTTTAAGTAATAACACACTAAGGACAGACAAACAAACCAACGAACCACCAACCGACACTCACCTGGCTCTCAGGGCTTCAGATCTTTTATACCCTAAGCCGAAAGTTCCCATAAACCCAATCGGCACACAATCCCAAGAACAAGCTACACACGACAGAACGCCTGCATCTAACCAAATTATAACCACCTGCATCGAGCATTCCAAATCCAACTCATAAACATCCACCACCACACGGGGGCGGGAATCTGAACCTAGTCAAAATGCCATTTTGCATTTTTAAAGGAACAAAAATAACAAAGACTTCTTCCCAGTGTTCCACTCCTGTCCCTTAGAGTTGCAATTACAGGCAGTTGTGAGCTTTCCCATGTGGGTGCAAGGAACCGAACCTAGGTCCTCTGCAACAGTCGTGTGCTTTCTTAACCGATGAGCCATCTCTCCAGCACTGCTTTCTCCTTTTGATTCAGTCTGGGACCCCAGCCAGTGATATGCTGCTGCTCACATTCAAGGAGGGTCCTCCCTGCTCAAACTTCTCTAGAAACATCCTTCCAGAAACACCCCGAAGTGTATCTCCTAAGTGATTCCAAATCCCACCAAAGCGATGAAAAGATGACTCGCCATTATAGTCTCTAAATGACTGATCTCTGATCTCAAAGGCAACTGAAGAAAATCAAGACGTATGTCACACTCAGTCCATGCAATCAACCATTTGTTCCAAAAAGAACATACACCATTTTCACTAACAGAACATCGCCTTTATCCTCTCCACTAAATAAATATTCGGAAGAATGGTGATGTCAAGAGCCATCTGGTAACTGGTCTGTCTAGGAGTTCTGTGTCCCCATCCAGCTGTGCATAGCTTGGGACCTCCCATGCCCTTTCCAACATGGCGAGACTGGCCTGCTGGGTCATTATCCAGCGCCTGGTGCTAGCTGCACCAGCTGTGAGCAGGTTGCAACCAGCGGGGGCCAGCTGCCCACCTAGAGGCTGACTGAAGCAATCGTGCCTAGAGGGCTGTGGATTTTTCTAAGCCCACACTTGGCGCTGTCCGTACAGATCCCGCCTGTGTGTGGTCTGTGGGGAGGCTGCACGAGAGAGGCATATCGATCACACTGGACCAAAGACGAAAGAGAAATGCCTTCAAACAGCAGACAGAGCCTCCACATTTTTAGAGGCTTGAAAAGACCCAAGGATTCAGGGCGTGCAGGTATCCCTGAGACAGCCACACACTGTGGGAAAAGCACAGCCCTCTCTCTCCCTCTCTCTCTCTCAGTGTGTGTGTGTGTGTGTGTGTGTGTGTGTGTGTGTGTGTGTGTATGTTCATGCACATGTGTGCATGCATGCCTATCTGTGAGTACAGGAGTCTTTCTGCAGCTCTGGGTATTAAGAATTCTCCTGTACCAACATGTATATGTAGCACCTATACAGGACGGAGAAATGTGTGCACATGCACGTAGTCACCCTGAACCTTCAAAGTATGCCTACGCACACATGCTCACGAATACACATATTCCATCCGCTCTGAGAACTTCCCCCTTCAAGGGTGGGGAGGAGCAGGCACCTCCTTTGTGTACTGTCCAACCCATCACGTCTCAGCCTCCAAATCAACCCTGGTCATTCCCGGGACTGTCACCCACTCAGGACTTCCCTTTTAAGAGGGAAAAGGTAGCCCTGGAATGTGTCTGTTCAATCTCAAATCCTGACAATCCAGGTCGCTTAGTCTGCCAGAGGAGATTTCTGTAATTGGGGTTCCTAGGCCCCACCCTCAGAGACTGATTTACAGTGATCTGGAGAGGGTACAGGCTCCGGAGATTTTTAACGCTGCAGGAGAGATTTTAACACTGTACCATGATTGAGAATGCCTTAAGACCCCTGATCATGCCGGCATCCTTGGTCTCTTGCAGGACTGATCCTGAGATGTGACAGTGACCTCCAGCCCGGAAAGCCTGGACATCCTGGTCTGACCTCCCAATCACCTAGACCTTTCTCTTAGATACCAACGCAGCAAAGTGGATGCACATCCACGCACCGCGGCTGCCCCCTGCTGGACACAGCATGCAGTGCACAATCGCTTGGACACCGGCAAACTGGGTGTTGGGAGTCTCTCTTAGAGAAGGCCTTAATCAGGCTTGGTGTCATGCAGTGGTACCAGCTACTCAGGAGGCCGAGGCAGGAGGATTACTTGAGCCTAGGATTTCGAGGCCAACCTGGGCAACATAGTAAGACTTAATGTTTCAAGGAGACCAGCTGGGCGTGAGAGCTCATGTCTGTAACCCCAGTGCTTAGGAGACAGAGGCAGGAGAATCAAGGAGAGTTAGGAGCCAACTAGGGCTGTATAGTGAGTTTGAAACCATCCAGAGCTATGTGGGGAGACTCTGTATTAAAGACAAAGGACTAAGCCTGGTGTGGTGGCCATGTAGGAGCAGGCAGACCTCTGTGAATTTGAGGCTAGCTTGATCTACATAGTAAGTTCCAAGACATAGTGAGATTCTGCCTTTAAAAAAATATACAAAAACAAGCCAGCTGGTGGTGGAGCACACCTTTAATCCCAGTACTCAGGAGGCAGAGGCAGGTGGATCTCTGTGAGTTTGAGGCCAGCCAGAGAAACCCTGTCTCAAAAACAAACTATATATATATATACATACACACATACACACACACACATACACACATACATACATATATATACATGTGTGTATATATATATATATATATATATATATATATATATATAGTTAGTATGGGGGGACCCACACTTCTGCACCTTCCTGCCAATCCTGGCCAACAGAGGCCTTCTAGAAAGCCCTCCTCACCAGCCTCCATGCTCCTCCTGTGCCTCTCCTCTCTGAAGCACCTACTTCATATCCTAAGTCTCCCATTATGCCTCCACCTCCCCCACTACACCAGGAGTCCCCAGCACACAGGAAACAGGCCTGGGGTCAGCAAGGGTCTGTAGAATGCAGAAAGCCTTCTCTGGTGGGCTCCCCAACAACTCTGGCTCTGTGTGAGCCATGGGCAGGGCTTCTCATTCACACTCAAACCCCAGGACAAGGGAGACCTTGGGAAACTTCCAGCTGCACTCATCACACTAAATGCCAGGTACATATTTTGCTATTTATTTGCTAGCAATAAGTCATTTAATCCACGCATAACCACCCTTATTTTCTAGTCCAGGAAACTAAGGCACAGAGGGTTAAATAAGACCCAAACAAACACAGAGCAGGTCAGTCCGGAGCTGGGACTCAGCCCAGGGGTTGGCTCAGAAAACCATACTGTTAACTATCCTTCCTTCTTGAGAGAAGGGAAGCAGATCTGTGTCCCAGCTCACCCAGGCTGGTTCTCCAGTCCCTTCCCAGTAGAAGGCAACCAGGAGTCTCTGCCCGGCTGGCAGCTCTGGGCCGTGGCATCTCTTGCTTCCTTCTTAATATTTCTGACAGGAGCAGACGCCACGGCAGCTGACAGCCAGCCTGTCGGGTTGAGTGGGAAGGCGGGACCAGCCCTCGTTTGTCTGGTGGAAAAATGGATTTGGACAAGAGGGACAGCTGAGCTTCAGGAGACAGGGAGCACCCATGGGTGACAGGCACAGATGGGATCCCAGCAGGTTGGGGTGGGCACGGGGACAGGACAGGAGGCTCCAGACGCCAGTGGAAGGTTTGCATACGCCCCCTGTCCATCACTGTTTTTCCTTCACCTCTCCCCTCTTCCTTCCTCCCTCCTTTTCTTCCCTCCTCCAGACTCTAATCAACTTCCTCTGGGAACAGAATGCCAAGGCAACCCATTACTGTCCTCCATGACACCCAGGCTAGGCAACAGACAGACAGACTCGCAGACTCTGCAATGGTGCAGACACAGGCCCATCTGTTGGGGA
Organism: Cricetomys ansorgei; assembly: GCA_026225945.1. Classification (NCBI taxonomy): domain Eukaryota; kingdom Metazoa; phylum Chordata; class Mammalia; order Rodentia; family Nesomyidae; genus Cricetomys; species Cricetomys ansorgei. The sequence goes on from JAMJFZ010004114.1 coordinate 12,064,298, forward strand.
GCAGCCTCCACCACTGATAAGCCATGCCATCGACACAAGCACCTATATCCTTCCCCCATATGGCACGGTGCTGATGTTCTTGCTCCCACAGCGTTAGAAGGCTTACATGAGTTAACTCTTGCGGTCAAAGTACAGGGATACCTGGTAAATGCCAATGCCTTCGCCCACTCACAGAATCCAGGAACAAACTGAGTGTTAGCACCAGGGACCCTGTCCCACCACTCTCCTTCCTCATCCGTCCTACCTTGGACTCTGACTCTTAAGTATCCCCAATGTCTAAGCCCCACCCCACCTGGCACAAAGTCCTCTTTACCATCCACAGCAGATGGGTAATTCACCATGCATGATGTGCCCACACTGCTCAGTCTCCTCCATCTGAGCCCACCCTGGCAGGCCAAAGGTGTTAGAGGAGGTAAGAGTTCTTTTTTGGGTGACACAGCCCCACGCCTGGTATGTCAGCCTCACCAATCATTCAAATCTGGAGAGCAAGAAGCACCCTCACTACAGAAAATTGCTCTAATTATGGCTGAACAGTTTCTCCTTAGAGCAGGCCTCTGTCTCTCCAGCTGCAGTACCAAGTATGGAGTAGAGGGACTGCATGAGTGATCTGTAAGAATATTTTCCTGATTCAGTCCCAGGCCTTCAGCCCACCGTCCCAAGGAGTAAAGAAACAATGTACGGGTTGTATGACAATTTCCTCATGAAACTGAAACATTCTGTCCTGAAGGGAAGCTCCTTAGGGACTCAAAATAGATTCAGGAAGTACCTGAAACTGACAAGACTCACTAGGCCCCTCCCTCCCAGAGTCAGCATTAAAGACTACAGAAAGCCCATCTCAGACAAGACAAGCTGCAAAGAAGACTGAGACCACCCAAGCTGCCTGGAAAAGGTGTATATCAACTGAGCCACCTGGAGAGGACACTCTCCAGCCTGCTGAGCTGCCTACAGGCTGTGCAGAGAGCTCCAGGTTCCTAGCTTTGTGATCTTTGTCATGCTGGAGTGACCTTTGGTGGTACAGCTGTCTTTGAGTCATTTCTGCTCCTGCAAGTGACCCCTCATTCATATTCTACAAGTAACCCTAATAAAATTGATTGGTTCACCAAGTTGGACTTTGGTGGTGTCTGTATTTCGGTCTGTTGTGGGCTTCCTATCTGGGGTGAGTAGATGTGTGTGTTGTGCTCCTCAGGAAAGGTCACACAACACCCAGGATTTGAGCACACTTCCAGTCTTAGCTGGCCAGTCAGGGATGAGTTCACATCTGTGGACTTCATGGGTTGAGTATGTGTGTGTGTGTGTGTGTGTGTGTGTGTGTGTGTGTGTGTGTGTGTGGTGGACAATAACTGTTTGGTCCTCTGTGTTTTGTATAGTTCAGGTCACACATTTTTAAAACCAGGGCTGTGCCCTGGACCACAGCTGCTGGCTCAGTACCTTGTGATCATGGTTGATATCAACCGTGGAATACCTGCTTCAGAATGTGTTCTACCTGCATGCCTGCACTCACTATTCACATGAGGCTTCTTGACCCTTTTTTCAGACGGGGGGGGGGGGGGAAGTTATGGACCAAGATCCAAGTCTGTAGTGTTGTCTTAAAGACCCCTCAATACAGCTCAGCCAACTCCCTCCAATATCTCCCTGTGCTGGATTTATGTCAGTTTGACACAAGCTAGAGTCATTTGGAAAAAGGGAACATTGAGAAAATGCTCTCACCAGATTATCCTGTGGTGCATTCTTTAAATTAGTGATTGATGTTGGAGCGCCCAGCTCACTGTGGGTGGGGCCACCCCTGGGCTGGTGGTCCTGGGTTCCATAAGGCTGAGCAAGCCAGGAGGAGCAAGCTAGTAAGCGGCACCCCTCCATGGCTTCTGCATCAGCTCCTGTCCACATTCCTACCCTGTTTGAGTGCCTGCCCTGGCTTCCTTCAGCAATGGAGTGTGACCTGAGAGTTGCAATTATAAGCCCTTTCCTCCCCAAGCTGCTTTTGGTCACAGTGAGCTATCACAGCTATAGAAACCATAATACACCTCCCTTCTCCTGTGTTCTCCTTCCAGCCCCCGCCCTATTCTGTAGCTCAGCCTGAAATCCTCCCATCCCAGAAACTCATACTCACCTGGAGAAACATAGGAAACAGCTTCCCTCTGAGAAGCCTCACCTGATGGCTGAGCTTCCTCCTCCAGGAAGCCTTCCCTAACTTACCAAAAGCTGGCCCAAGAGCTCCATAATTCTGACGCCACTCAGGGTGGGCATAATGCCTCCACCTCAACTCCCCAGACTAGGAGATCCCTGAAGACAGGCAGAACCTGACCCCACCGAATCACCAGCCTGGCACACACAGAGCCAAAAGTGAGAAGGAGGGCTGAGGTCATCAGAGAGAAGAAGCAGGAGGCAATGGGGAGTAGGGAAGGGAGGAAACGGGAGGATTGCTTCTCCCTTCTCTGCCTTTGCAGGCAGTTGCTGGCCCAAGCTCACAGTGACAGTGCAGCCAGCCCTTCCTGAATGCAGGATTCTCACTGGGCCGGCTGCCATCCCCTGTGACTCTCCAAACTGCAGAAATGACTGAAGCAATCGCCGTCATTAGCACCCTGCCCTCCTCACCTCCTCCTCTGAGAGTAAGATAGGATAGGCCCCTGTTAGCCTTGACTGACTCAGAAGTGCCTCTCCCCTCTCCCTCTGCTGCACCCAGACCACTCCCTGTCACCTCCAGAACCAATGGCCTGGAACAGCCCAAGCTCTCATCAAGTCTGGGTGGACCTGTGCAGAGAGGGGTGAGCCAGGGACAACCCCACAACCCTTCCAAAGCATAGCTACTCCTCTAAATACTTCTGCTACCCTATCTCCCTCAGCTCAGAGAGAAGCCACCAGGTCCAGACACCCCTGACTGAGACTTTTCCTTGTCCCTTTGTGAAGCCAACTGATAGAGGAAGGAACCACAGAGACGCCAGCCAAGCCCTGAACTGCATGTCCATTGAACTGCATGGGACCAGTCTTCAACAGCAACACCACACACTTCCAAGGCCACATGGTCCCGTAACCCCTCTTGCAGACAGAAACAAAAGAATTGCAAGCAGTTCAAACTGACCTGTGTGTAGCAATGTACACTAGCAGAGTCAACCATGATCACCAGGAGGCAGAAGCTAAAGGTGTCCGTCAAAAAATGCCAGGTTGAACACAGAAATGCATCTCCATGCGATGGGGAACAGCATGGCTTGAAAGGGAAGTTAGTTCCCATTCAGCCTACAACACCGGTGAATCGCGAAGGTATTGTGCTAAGTAAAAGAATCCAGGTGCACAAGGCAAACACCACATGATATTCCATCATGAAAGGCGCAGCCCAGAGCAGCCGGGCTCACAAGCACAGTCAGTAGACCAGGTCTGGCAGTATTTACTGAGTGGTACTGAAGAAATGAATGGCGTGACAGCCACAGTCAATGTGATGTGCTCCAAGGGATCCGGCGTCGTCTTCTGGCCTCCAAGGGCAATCGTGCACACGTGCGCATACACAGAGGCAGACAGACACACATGCACGTACATACAAATAAATTCTTTTTTTTAAAAAAAAAAGAATTTTTACATTGCGATTTTTTACATTACAATTAAAGGTGCACACCTTTAATGCCAGCACTCAGGAGGTAGAGGCAGGTGGATCTCTGTGAGTTCAAGGCCAGCCTGGTCTCCAGAGTGAGTTCCAGCTCAGCCAGGGCTATGCAAAGAACCCTGTCTTGAAAAACCAGAGAGAGAGAGAGAGAGAGAGAGAGAGAAAGAGAGAGAGAGAGAGAGGAGGGAGAGGAAGAGAGAGAGATTTTTAAAAATTAAATGAAGCCAGATGTGTCAGAACGTGTCCATAATCCTAGCACTTAGGAAGCAAGATATGAGAACTACCATGAGTTTAAGGACAGTATGAGCTGCAGAGCAAAAGCCTGCCTAAAACAGGACCACAAAGAAGAGGAGAAGGAGGCAGAAGAGGAGGGGAATGACAAGAAAAGAATTGGGCTGGAGAGATGGTTCAGTGGTTAAGAGCACTGAACGCTCTTCCAGAGGTCCTGAGTTCACTTCCCAGCAACCACCTGGTGGCTCACAACCATCTATAATGGGACCAGATGCCCTCTTCTGGTGTGCTGAGGTACATGTAGACAGATAGAGCACTCATATAAATAAAAGAAATAAGTCTGAAAGAAAGGGAGGAGAGGAAGGAAGAAAGGAGGGAAGGAGGAAGGAGGGAAGGAGGAAGGAAGGAGGGAAGGAGGAAGGAAGGAGGGAAGGAGGAAGGAAGGAGGGAAGGAGGGAAGGAGGGAGGAAGGAAGGAAAGAAAGAAAGAAAGAAAGAAAGAAAGAAAGAAAGAAAGAAAGAAAGAAAGGAAAGAAAGAAAAAAGACTTTCTCCAGGTGCTGTATTTTGGGCAGGCAAGATGTCCTGGTGACCTGAGTTCGGTTCTTGGGATCTATGTGCTAGAAGGAGAGAGCTGTCCCACAAGCTGTCCTCTGACCTATCCATGGGTGTTATGGCACATTCGGATCCACACCCATATACACAAGTAAACAAATGAATCAATAGGGCTAGAGAGCCAGCTCTGCGGTTAAAAACGTGTGCAGCCATTGCTATGGACCGGAGTACAGTTCCCAGCATCCACATCTGGAGGCTCACAGCTGCTTGTCACCTCAGCTCCAGAGGATCCAAAGCCTCTTCACGTGCCCATACACAGACATAGACATGTACACACCATTTAAGATAAAAATAAAACATTGAAATTAATAATTACTGTAAAACTATTTTAAACTGCCTACAGTATTTTTAAACTGATTAAACAACTATTTTTTTTTCCAAAGCTTTAAACCTTTATTATTTTGGGTGTGACATCTCACTGAACTCTCTTACTTGCCATAATTAAGTGTTTTTAGTTAATTTTATTGGATTTCCTAGTAATAAGATCACATCTCTGGCAAATGACAATAATTCTCCCATAAATTATTGCGGTGCTGCCTTCTGTCTCTCACCTTAGCTCTGTGGAGCTCTTTCCCGTGCCTGGACATGCCAGGCCTCAAGGCAGGAAAAAAACAAAACAAAACACCGGCAAGCAGAAGCTGGTGACTGAGAAAACAGACAAGGGACAGCCTGGGGCAGTGGTGGAGAGTCGGGTAATGGATCAAAGCCGGACCAGGACTGCAGATGAGGCTCCCCAGGAATGCACAGCAGGTTGGCCAGCTGAGCACGCATCTGGATCTACGAATTTGAAACCAGCAGTGTGCCCAGGCACAGCCATAGCACTCACAATCTCTCTCTGTGTTACCACAGTGACAGCTATCAAAGTTGGGCACTTTACCCAGACCTTAACCAAATAGACCCAGAAAGCCCTATCTCATGACCCAAGCTGGTCCAATCTGACATGAAGCTCAAAGTGGAGAGGGGTCTGCTTCTGCTTTCACTGGGGGAAACTCAGTACCGTTAACCCTAACCTTGTTCATATTTAAATGCATCTGACTACAGATCCGAAATGAAGCTTAGACTGTTTTTTATATAAACATTTTATTCATTTTTACTTACATTTTGTTTTTACTTTATGTACATTGGTGTTTTGCCTGCATATGTATGTCTGTGCGTGGGTATCAGATCCCCTGAAACTGGAGTTACAGACAGTTGTGAGCTGCCATGTGGGTGCTGGGCATTGAACCCTGGTCCTCGAGAAGAGCAGCCAGTGCTCTTAACCTCTGAGCCATCTCTCTAGCCCCTGAAGCTCCAGCTGTTTGATTGGTCTAGCCTGAAAGAAGCCCAGGGTTCAGAGCAGAAGCTGGAACATCCATCTGGAAGTTGTAGCCATTCAGCATGAGTGAGATGGCCTAGGCTGACTCTCCCTCTGGACCTTTAACCTCGAGAGCTCAAAGTCCTTGTACTGTTAAGGGGGAGTCTCTGCTATTTACAGAGTCGGGCCAAAAAAAAAAGAATCGGTGATGTTTTTCACAGGTACCATCTTCCAATTGCAATGTAGTCATCTAAAAAGAGGCATGAGTGAGAAAGGTAATTAGAATTCTCAGTTTATAAACATTTCCTAAAATGTGAATTCGAGAGCGAAATTAGCAGGCCTTTTCATTGTCTGCTCCGTATTTACACAGTCACACTTCACCTACCTACTCCTAGGTTAATTAGCATTTTCATAAATAAAGCAGCATCACAGGTTTCTACCTCTGTCCCCCATAAGGAGAGGAGTGAGTGGTCACAGTGAAACCACGGTGTGAGCACACTACAGTTTCCAAGGCTCTGGAACATACTATTTCACTCAACACTGAGTTATTTAGACAATGAAATGTCCGGCCCGTAAGTTCACACTCCAATAAAATCACATACTTACAGATCTTGGGCCTGGAGAACTGGGTCCTGTTCCTGACTTCACTGGTGCCATTTAGTTAAGTCTCTCTCTCACCACTGTGACCAAAGGGCCTCACAAAAGCAAATTGAAGGAGGACTTATTTGTGTCTTTTTGTTTATTTCAGAGACAGAGTCTCCTGTAACCCAGGCTGCCCTCAAACTCCCTAGGTAGCCAAGAATGACCTTGAACTTCCAATCCTCCTGCCTCTGCTTCCCAGTGCTGGGATTACAGGTGTGGGCCATCGCACCCAGTTTGTGTGGTGCTGAGACTGAACCCGGGGCTTCACGCATGAGTTCGTACTCCAAGCACCCTACTGACTGCCACATTCCCAGCTCAGAGAAGAATTCATTTTGCCTTATCCTTGGGGAGGGTGTGGTCTGTCACAACAGAGAGACCATGGAGATAGAGCAGCTAAAGATGCTCCCATCTCAGAGAACCAGGAATCAGAACAAGTCCAGAAACAGGACCAGCCTACAACCCACAACCCATCCCTTCCTGCCCTACATCTGCCAGCTAGACCTCATGTCCAAAAGCTTCCACAATCCCCCCACTAGCAAGTGACCAAGCATTCAAACACAGGAGCCTATGAGGGACATTTCCCACTTAAACCACAGCATGGTCTTATCCTGTCTTATTCATTATGTAAGCCCCAATTCATATTCCACTGGAGACAGGATACTTCCTCTTCCCCCAGTGAAATGTGAGTTAGGTGACTGGCCATCTGGTCAGATTTGACAAAGTCAGCCATCTTTCTGTCTGGATAAAGTGTGATTGAAAGAGCTTCCACCTCTCACCAAAGAAAAAGTGCCAGCTGCCTTGCTGTAGGAATGCACTTCAAGCTGGGCAGTTGGTGGCGCACACCTTTAATCCCAGCACTTAGGAGGCAGAGGCAGGTGGATCTCCTGCCAGCCTGGTCTACCGCGCATGAGTTCCAGGACAGCCAGAGTTACAGTAGAGAAACCCTATCTCGCAAAACCAAAAACAAACAAAAAAGAACACACTTCAAGTTTCGTTGCTTCTACCATTTTTGTTACATGGATGGAGAAAGTGAATGTCAGCCTGGGCCTGGGGCCATCTGTGTATGGTTTTGCTACTGGCCCTTAGGCCAGCACAGTCCTTCAAACAGGACTCAAAGAGACTTACAGATAAACCTCAGACAGGCCTGGGAAGGATGCTCCCACGGGGATGGAGCTGAGTGCTGTCTCCCTCAGAGACCCCTCTTCTCCCGTGGAGAGGGGACCTGGTACCCAATGTCTATACTCTGCCAGAGACTCATCTTCAATCTGCAGTCTGTGAATCTTACCTGAAGGCACAGTGGGTGAATGAAAGATGCTGGCTGTGGCCATAGAGACCAGCTCAATGACTGCCTCAGCGGGGCCCTGTTTAGCAACTAGAGTGACTTATTCTGTAGAATCAGAACATAGTGGGAAGTTTGGGGCAAAGCTACCTCGGTGAGGGACAGAAAGGACCAGCAGGAAGGGTGAGGGGAAGGAGACAGAAGAGGTTGTTTTCCTGGAGACTAGGAGCTGTGGTCTCCTGTCCCTCCCTGTACCCATAAGATACACTCTCCTGTCATTCTAAGATCTGTGTCCCTAGCACAGTTGGACCACAACCAACCCCTCAACCCCTCTGTCTCCCATCTGCCTATCCTGCAGGCCCCCAGCCAGAGAAGATGCCACCTTCCCTGCATCCCTCTCCTCCAACCTCATGTTTGTCCACACCTGACTGGAACCCTCCTTGCCTTTCCGCTGGTCCTAAGAATTGATCTCCTGGGAGCCTCTGTAACCCACCCAGCTCTTATGGACACTCCCCCAAATCCCGGATCCCCTGTGATAAAGCCACATCCACTGCTGCAGATCTGCCCCTGTTCACGGTTCCATTTCTGCCCAGCCCCCACCCTGACTACATCTCCTCCAGTCCTGGGCACTCTGCCCCTGCCAGTGCACAAAACGGTTCCCCCATCATCTTCCACCTGGCCCTTCCTTCCTTGGGTCTCCAGAGGCATCTCCCATTTCTTCTCCAAAGGCACCCTTCTCTGGGTGACAGGCACCCTGAGGGACTCAGAGCAAAGCAGGATTCCCATTAACCTCACCTGCCCTTTCCCTCAGTCTTCAAGCCTGCATGGGGCACCTGTCACCTCCTTCTGGCCTGTGTAGTCCCTGGAGCACAGCTTTTATGAAGATTATGCCCCACCCGCTTGGAGGGGAGTCAGATTATCCTAAGGCACTGGTCTCAACCTTCCTAATGCTGCAAATCTTTAATACAGTTCCTCATATTGTGGTGACCCCCAGCCATAACATTATTTTCGTTGCTATGTCCATAACTGTAATTTTACTACTGCTGTGACTTGTAATGTAAATATCTGATATGCAGATGGTCTTAGATGACCTCTGCAAAAGGTCTTTCACCTCCCCTCAGGAGGTAGGAACCCATGGGTCAAGAACCACTGTTCTAAGGGGTCCCTATCCCTGTGGACGCTGGCCTTGGCTGATGTCTCAGCTCTATTTAGACCCACTGTCCAGGACCGTCCTCCCGACTCAACTCTTCATCCCCTTGATCATCCATCACCACTGTGCAGGGCAGATGTGCACTCAGGAACCAGGGTGTGGGGACCACCACTGTGCAGGGCAGATGTGTACACGGTAACCTGGGTGTGGGGACCACCACTGTGCAGGGCAGATGTGCACATGGTAACCTGGGTGTGGGGACCACCACTGTGCAGGGCAGATGTGCACATGGTAACCTGGGTGTGGGGACCACCACTGTACAGGACCATGTCAGGAAACTGAATGTTCATGCCTGGGCCACTGCCCTGCCTCCCCACTGCCTCTCCCCCCTCACACCTCCCGCTCTGCTCTGCACTCCACTCCTCCTGGCGTGTGGCGGTCCTGTTGTTTAATTTTGCTGAACACTGAGTCCCGACCCCACGTTAATTGGTTTTACTCCAGCCTTTTGTGCCTTCCATTAAATGAGGAAATGCCACCCATAAAATTTTAATTTTAAAAGCCAACTTGTTTGTTTTATATTGAAATTCCCCGGGCAGCTTCAGCAGAGGGAAACAGACACACTTTTTTTGTTTCATTAAAGCAACTTGAGTGAAGATAAAAAAGAAGCTGAAAAATTAGATTTAAAAGCAGAGCAAGAGAAACATTTAAAGAAAATGAATGGAAATGAGCTTCCGCGGAGGGTTGTGGGGACCCCGGCTCTCAGCTCTCACATCGCTGCTGCCCTCCTAAGCCTCCTGGGGGAAACACAGCAGAGCTGAGCCAGGCAGGAAGTGGGGACCAGAAAGCCAGATCATGACTCTCTGCTCCAGCTGCAGATGCTGGAGGAAGAGGGAAGAGGGGACCCTGGGCCTACCCCCGAGCAGCATTCTTCCCGGGAAGGACACCTGTCCATTAAGCCAGGTCCTGCAGCTGGCATACCTAAGTGGGCTCGGCTCCATCTCTTACCAGCTACATCTTGGGAGGTTGCGGGGAGGTAGTGGCCTCAGTTTTGCCATTTTCAAAATGAGAATAGGTCTTAGTTGAGCGGGTTGTTGTAAGGATTAAAGAGTTCAGAAATGGGCTGGGGAGATGGTCCAGCGGTAATGTGCCTGCTTCACAAGCATGAAGACCTGAGTTCAAATCCTCAGAACCCACATAAATTACAATTGTGTTTGTCTTTAACCTCAACATTCCTTCAGTGAGATGGGAGGCAAAGTCAGAAGAATCACCAGAAGTCCATGGGTCAGCTAGCCTGGCCCACAAAGGAACCTGTCCCAAACCGGGCGGAAGTCAAGAGAACCAACACCCAAGGTTGTCCTCTGACCTCTACATGTGCACCATAGCACACAGAAAGAGACAGCGAGACAGGGAGAGAGAGAGACAGACAGAAAGAGAAAGATTTAACAAATAGATTGAAACACTTAAAGCAACTTTGGGCTTTTGTTTCATTTTAATTAGAGAATATGTGTGTGCCTACATGGTTACAACATGTGTCAAGGTCAGAGGACACCTTTGGGGGGCTGATTCTCTCCTTCCATTGTGGGATCCAGGGATCTGAACCCAGGTCATCAAACACCTTTAAGCACCTTTATCTGCTGAGCCATCTCATTGGCTCTTAAAACAGCTTTGTGTGCAGTAGGTGCTAAATAACTGTTATACTAAATACTAAATAACTAAATAACTAAATACTCCTGTCCTGTTGCTACCTTCCCACCTCATATTCCAAACACACCCTTCCTGTCTCTCTTCTCCCTGGCCATTCAAGTTTCTGAGCTAAAGGCAGGGGAAGAGAGGCCAGGGAAAGGTCTGACATCGTGGGAAATCCCATTCCAAGACATGATTCTTGTAGCTCAGATACAGTCACTAAAATTTTGTTTAATTAAGGCTGGAGAGATGGCTCAGGGGTTAAGAACACTCACTGCTCTTGCAGAGGAACTAAGTTCGGTTCCCAGCACTACGTACAGCAGCCTACAACCACCTGTCTGTCACTCTAGTCCCAGGAGATCCAGTGCCCTCTTCTGGCCTCAACAGGCACCTGCACCCACATGCTCATACACATACAGACACACAAGTATACATAGAAGTTTTTAAGTAAATTCTTAGAAAAATACTATTATAATCATTTCAAAGGAAAATAATCCCTCTGGTTCAAACCCCAGCTCCAGCACTACCCAGCTATGTGTTCTAGGGAAAGTTTCTCCTGAACCTTAGCCTCTCCATCAGTAAAATGAGAATCATAAATCAATCAGCCAAAATAACAGGACCTGTGCAGCACCGGGCACAGATAATGCTAAGGGGGTTGGGGGGTTGCATTATCTGGAAATCCAACAGCAGGCAGAAGCTTTAAGAGTCTGCAGGCTGCCAGGAACAGATGTCCTCACATCCCCAGGGAGCAGAGAGACACAGGGCTGAGGAGGAACATGTGAGAAGGGAGGCCCAAGCACAACATGGGGCCTGCCCGGGTTACTTCAGGTTTTGCAATGTCCCCTGAGCACCGGGGCTGCCTGTAGAGCACAGCTAAGCAGGGAGGACTGAGGTGATGACATCACCAGAGGATCTGGGAAAGATGACCGTACAGGAAGGGATACTGGGAAAGCAACAGTAAGGAGCACAGGAAATGGAGTCAGTAGGGAGCACTGAAGGGAGAGGGGAGAAGGGAGCACAGCAGGAAGCACAGTGGGAGCACGGAAGGGAGCAGAATGGTCTATGACTGGCCAGGAAGTGTACAGAGAAGATGGGCATGAAAGGAGGCAGGCAGCATACCATGTGGACGACGGCAGGGTGTGACAAGGGCTCTGGACCTCAGATCCTCCCCTGCCCTTTCCTACCTGCCAAGATCATCCCAGCCACCAGGGTCACAGCTGCCAAGAACCTCAGAGGCCTCCCAGTCCTGCACTCCCCGAGGACTGTACCCTTCATGGCACCTTCAGATGGTCTTGGGTTGTCTCACCTCCTCCCCAGACCCAGGGCTTCTTCTGGCTGGGAAGTTCTGCCTCCTGCCTCCCGGGGGCCCTCTTGCTTTCTCAGAGAAGGGCTATCTATGGGAGCTTTGCCTGCTGCTGCTGCTGTGGAAGGGAGAGGCGAACACACTCACCCTCCCGGACAGCTCTGTGAGAGAATAGATGCCTGGGTCCAGGCAACCAGTGCCAAGCTTGGTTCAAACACTTAGCCCCTAGGAAGAAATGGGCATCCAGGTCCAAAAGGCCTTCAGGCCCATGCTCCCCACCCTCAATGTTCACCTATGACCCACCTACCACCATCACTTGTGTATCTCTGCCCAGCAGTCCTTCTATTGTGCACCTCGGGTGCAGGCCAGTCTTCACAGCCTCGGTCCTTATGCACAGAAACTGTTTCCATGCTGTCCTCTCCATCCAGCCTCAAGATGGCCAGCCTGAAGATCCCTAGCTTCTTAGAGCCCATGAAGCTTGCCTTTCTAAGGTGCAGAGGACAGCAAGCCACCCCAGATCGAAACCCCCCTCTCATCGTGCATCAAAGGCCACCTGGAAAGGTGAAGGTCAGAGGCTCCTTTGGTTCAGACTAACCATCCCCCTGTCTCCCTTTGGTCACCAGGAGTGGACACCACAGGCTACCCATCATTTGAAGGCTGGCTGTACTACCAGTAACTAGTAAGCGCCTTACTGGCTCTGGGCCCCTGCCCACTGTGGGTGTGAGGAAGTTAGAATATTGGGGAGCTAGAGGGCCTCACAGGAGGCAACACACCCACACAGCCAGACACAGAGAAGGGAGCAGCATGTCCTCAGCCAAGTCGTGACTGCTATGACTGCAAAGGTTGCGTCACCTCTGACGTGAGGCCTTGGGCTCCAGCTGTCAGCTTCAGGAAAGACCTAAGGGACCAACCAGGGTTGCACAACTTCCCCCCTGGTCACAGTGGAGGCAACAGCAGAGCTCAGAGTGGAGCAGAGGGCCCAGGAGCCGCCCCACTCTCCCTGTCGGCAGGTGGCCACTCCACCCCTTCCTTTGCACAGAAGACACTGAGAGGCAAGCTTGCCTTGGCCTGCTCCCCCCTAAAATGGCTTTCACAGTCCAAACTAATTTGGCAGCTTTAGGAGAAAAACAAAAAACAAAAACAGAACCTCACTTGGGGATTGCAAATGAATTCAGGCCCCCAGTTTCAGAGAAGCACACACAGTCTTTCAGGAAGGAGGTGAGGAGCTGGCCCAGGAGCCCTCCACCCACCTGCAAAGCCCACAGGGATCAGGGTCCTCCCAGCCTCCAGCGGAGCCAAGTGTTTCTCTTTTTGTAAAGCTTGCCAGTCCTTGTCCTCGGAGTGTTTGGAGTTGGGTCCATTATGAGAAGTCTTCTTTTGAGCAGAGACACATTCAGACCCAGATGCAGGCCTCTCAGAACAAAAGCCCCTCCAACTTCTCTTCTCCAGGCTGACTGGTCTCCTTTGAAGGAAGAGCGGCTCTCCTAAGTGGAATTCAGTCCCCCAGCCAAGAACCTGAATTTGTTAAATGCAGCTTAATAACCTTTCTCCATTCCCTCTCAGGTGGCAGCGGTAGTGGGGGTGGCGGTGGGGGGGGGGGGGGCCAAGGTGGATAGCTACCACTGCTGGCTTCAATAAACTGAATATGTCTTCATGGAAAAGAGAATGTTGCAGTCTCTGTATTTATTTAGATGTTTTTCCCCTCCCAACATCCAAGGCACATACTCTAACAGCACAAATATAAGAGGAAACACAGATTAGCAAAGGAACCTGCTCCATTTTGCCCAACCAAAAGACAACCTGAAGGACGGAGGAAGGACCCATTCAACCCACACATGGACAGCAAGCACAATGGCTCATGTCTGCAGTCCCAGCCAGCGCTCAGGAATATGAGGCAGGAGGATTATGGCAAGCTGGCAGCCATAATAGCGAGTTCCAGGCCAGCACTGCTACCTGCCAAAGAAAGAGAGAAGGGAGTTAGGGTCACAGCTCAGCTGGTAAAGCACTTGCCTAGCACACCAAGTCCCGGTTTCGATCCCCAGTACTACATAGGCCAGGTATGGTGGTGCCCATCAGCCCAGCACCTAGAGGTGAAGGCAGGAGAATCAGCAGTTCAAAGTCATCCTTGGCAACATAAGAGGGGGCCAGTCTGGTATATATGAGACTCCCTAAAAAGTGGGCAGCCGGAGAGATTGCTCAGTGGGGTTAAGAGGACTGGCTGCTCTTCCAGAGAATCTGGGTTCGATTTACCAGCACCCGAATAGCAGCTCACAACTTTCTGTAGCTCCAGTTCCAGGGGATCCAATACCTTCCTTTCTCAGGCACATGGTGCACAGCCATACATGCAGACAAAATACTTATACCCATAAAATAAAAAGAATGGCATTAATTTTTTTAAATCTACATGGATTGTAAGTTAGTCTTGGTTTCATTATTTTTAAAGTGAGCCTTAAAATAAAGGAACTGTGGGTTCCATACTTGCTGACACCCATGTGTATAGTTATCCAACAAGGATTTTTATGAGTAGGGTCCAGTATCTGAAATTAAAGCCATCTAAGAACTGCAGCCAGGAACCCTGTTCTCATTCTTCTTGCATACCCCTGGCATTGGGGAGCTCGCTACCTTCGGGGGCGATCCTTCACATGAGATAGGACTGACGAGCAGAGTTGGTTCTCAGGCCCCTCTAATCTTGGTGGGTGCAAGGCAACTGCTACTCCTGCCTCTGCTCCTCTGAGTCTTCTTCCAAGGACAACGTCTCTCCAGTCCTTCACCTCCCCGGTTCCTCAAACATACGACAAGCAGGAATGAACATACCTCCCTAGCTGTCACCTCGTCCATTCGCACTGTACTTCCACAGATGCGCCCGGGACCGTGTTGCTTTGGAGCAGCCCCTTACTGTGGAGTGACAGCAAGCCTTCAGTCAAAACCTGTTTCATGGAAAAAAAAATCTTCTAGTCATTTTATCTACTCTGAATGTTTGGGGCCCTGGTTTGGTCATTTAAAAGAGCAGCCTGGGCAGGCCAAACGTCGTGGCGCACGCCTTTAATTCCAGAACTTGGAAGGCAGAGGCAGGCAGATCTACATGAGTTGGAGGCCAGCCTGGTCTACACCTAGTGAGTTGCAGTATAGCCAGGACTACATACTACCCCATCTCAGAGAGAGAGAGAGAGAGAGAGAGAGAGAGAGATATTCAGAGACCAAGACAGAGACTTTAGCAATTCTTCACCCCAGTTCCTCAGGAATGTACTGTTTTCTGCTCTACCTTCTGCAGCTAAGGAGAATACCGCTTTCCACCACACTTTCAGCCAGCTAGGCTCCATTCCCCTTCTCAGAAGCAGCCTCTCCGCTGTACCTAGACCTTCACAAGCAGCACCCTCAAAGCAGAAGAGAGCTAACGGTTGGGGGGACAGAAAAGGACACTATAGACCTGGACCATGAAGAACAGACGATCGAAGATCTGAAATCAAAGTGAGCAGATGGGTACCCTCCCTACCAGTGCCTTGACCTGCTAGAGAGGTGGAGACACCCTTCAAGGATGGCTGCAGGAAGTGTCTGCCAGCTCCTTGAACCTGGGAGTGTTAACATGTTAGCATCCCTACTCCAGGCACGATGCCACATCTGAAGGTCATGTCAGAGTCAACAACCAGGTGCCGGTCCCACACTTCCAAAGCTACCATCCGATGGACTGGTAATGGAGCTGGGGGAGTTTAATCCAGGGGAGGGGGGAAGGTTTAACTTCATAGTTGATTTTCATTTTTCTTTGAGACAGGGTCTCATGTAGCCCAGGCTAGCCTCGAACTATGTAGCTAAGGATAGCCTCGAATTCCTGATCCTCTTGCCTCTATCTCCCACATGTCAAGATTACAAGACTACACCCCCATGTCCAATATCTGTTGTGTGGCGTATGAAACACAGGACTTCATGTATATTCGGTGATCGCTCCACCAGCTGAGTCACATCGCCAGCCCCATTTTTAAGAATTTATTATTTTGTTCTATGTGTATACGTGTCTTGCCTGCATGTATGTCTGTGTGCCACATGTGTGCCTGGAACTTGCGGAGACTGGAAGAGGGGATCAGATTCCCTTAGTGGAGTTACAGACAGTTGTAAGCTGCCATGTGGGTGCTGGGAGTTGAACCTAGTCCTCTAAGAACCAATGAGTGCCCTTAACCATTAGGCCATCTCTCCAGTGATTCCTCACCCTACACACAATGTTTTCAGTGCTGGGGATTGAATCCAGGGCTTGACACATATTATTTTATACTTACTTTGTTTGGCAATCCCAAGGATTGATCCCAGGGCTTCATTTATGCTAGGCGAATGCTCTACCACTAAGCTACCACCGCAGCTCTATTGTTATAATTGTAAAAAGAATTCCTCAACTACATAAGCTTCAGGCATTATGAAACCTCTCTGTTATTATCCATTTGTAAGCAAGAGAAAAGCCACAGAGAGAGGTAAAGGTAAAGTTAGTTTGGCCAAGTGACAGGTCAAGGTAGGAATCCCCAGCTTCTTTCCATGCAGCTCTAGGACACCAGCTAGGACCCTGCCTTTACAGACAGCACTAACCTCTGTTTCTACATATTAATCAATTAGTAAGCTCTTACTTATCGATCTTCCCACCTGAACCACTGACAGCCCCCCAATTGTCAGAAGGAGACTCACACTATCCTATCCGCTGATACACACAATACAACACAGCCTGCCCCAGAGTCATCCCCCATGTTAAATCACTCTAAATTGCTTTTATACCCATAAGGGATTATTGAGTAAGGACAAAAAAAATTTTTTTTTAATCTATATCTGGTGTGGAGGTGAATTGCCTGTGATCCCCAGGCTTGGGTGGTAGAGTCGGGAGGACTAGAAGTTCAAGGTCACCCTCAGCTACTGAGTATGTCTGAGGACCTCCTGGGTTACCTGAGCTCTTGCCCCCTGCCACAAAACAAAACAAAACAAAAACTAAGGGCCACTGAGATGGCTCAGCAGGTGAAAGGGCTTACAGTGCAAGCCTAATAACCAGAGTTTAATCCCTGGATGCCTCCGCAGGAAAGAACCAGTCTCTGAAATCTGTCCTCTGACTGCCACACATGCACCGTTTATGCATGTATATATGTTTATATACGTGTGTGTGTGTGTGTATACATATATGTGTGTATATATATGCATATATATATGCATTTTTTTTAAACAAAGAAACATCAAGATAACTCAAAAGGTAAAGAACTTGTCATCAAGCCTGGTGATCTGAGTTCAGTCCCCAGCAACCGTACAGTGGAAGGAGAGGTTTGATTCCCCAAAGTTGTCCTCTGACCTCACACACATACGCATACTCACACTCAGGCACATGCGTGTGTGAGTGTACACACACACGCACACACGCACAAAACAAACAAACGAACAAACAGTATGGTTTTTCTAATTTAAAGGACTCAGGATACAGCTCAATGGATGAGTACCCTTCTCTGACATGCAAGGGGCCCTGGTTTCAATACACAGAACCCCAAAACCCACCAAAGAAAATGATATGTATATCTACATAAAACTAAACCTTTTTCCCCTGTTTAAGAAAACAAAAATCTGTATTCAAAGTCAAATCACAAATGGCTATGAGAGGAAAATATTTGAAAACCCTCATAAAGAGCTAATTTCCCTTGTCTTTAAAGGGTTCCCAGACTCGGTGAGCACAAGAAGCCAATAATTCAACAGCAAGCCGGACACCAGACAAAAGCGACCCATCAGCAGCTCAATGCCAGCCAGCCTCAAGCAGACAACAAAGAGCGGGGGAGAAGAAGCTGCCTCACAAAGAGAGACTTTCTCAGCAACCAGCCCAGCAAAACCCAGAAGGTCTGCCTGGACCTGGTGACACAGACCTATGATCCCAGATACTGGGTGACGCCAGCTGAGGCTGGAGGATTGAAATTTCAAAGCCAGCCAGGACTCCAGAGCAAGCCCAAGGCCTGCCTGGGCAACTTAGTGAGACCCTGTCTCAAAATCAAAAAAAAGATACGGGAGACCAGGGATGTGGTGGAGTGCTTTCTTCCCATGCACAAAGCCCTGGGTCTGATTCTCCATTATGAAAAAAAAAAAAAAATCAAAAATTCTAGTTTGGCTGGCTGGGCTCTATTAGTGTGACAGGGGCCATCATCCCTGCTGCTCCTGGGACACTGACACATTCTATGACAAATTTGATAGTAATATTTTTCTATAAAGAAAAGCCAGGCAGGGGCATAGGTGGTAGAATGCTCACCTAGATTTACGTGGGATCCTATCCCTAGCACTGAAAAAAAATTTAATGAATAAAAACATAGGCACATATATTATTTGTTATGGGCTGAGCTGCATTCCCAAAACTTCAGACATTAAGATCCTGGAACCCCTGGTGCCTCCAACTGAGACTTAATTTGGAAGCAGGCCCTTTGAGATGTCTTCAGGCATCATGATCATTAGGAAGTGGACTGGGCCCCTGATTTAACATGCCTGGTTGTCATAGTTCACCTACTGTGTGGCAGCTCAGCAAGGAAGACACGGAGGCATTCACAAAGGTGTAAACCCTGCCAGACCTCAGCAGGAGGAACCACTATCACGACCAGTGCCATACTGGACAGTGGAACCCTGAGAGTCCCAGCTTAGGTGCTTCTATTGATCCAGAACTCCTCAGGAGTTCTACTGATAGTACGTGCAGATCATAAGCAAAACTACACCCCCCCCCAAACTTAAATCCTAACCTCTGCAGATATTACAAAATGCCAAGGCCTGGGTAGCTTTTCCCCCAACAGTGCACAAAACAACTGTTTTATACATAACTAAAAATTAATTCCACAACTCCTAGTGTTTCACTAAAAAGAAGGAAGAGAAGAAGGAAGAAGAGGAGGAGAAGGAAAAGGAAGAAGAGGAGGAAGAGGAGAAAGAGGAGAAGGAGGAGAAATAGTGAGGGGCTGGGAATGTGGGTCCCAGGTAGACCCTGGTTCAAACCTCAGCCCTGGACAAATACATACGAAGGAAGCCAGGGTAAATGCGCACAAGGAGAGCGCTGTATAGACTGTGGACTGAGCAGCTGGGATCTCAGCCTCGCCACTGTGAGACAGCCAGCAATTTTTGACTACCTGAACCACACTGTGTAGGTCAGTCTAATAAATCCTCCTTTTTAAGGTTTATTTATTTTCATTTTATGTACATTGGTGGTTTGCCTGCATGTGTATCTGTGTGAGGGTGCCAGATCCCCTAGAACTGAAGTTACAGTCAGTTGTGAGCTGCCATGTGGATGCTGGGAATTGAACCCAGATCCTCTGGAAAAACATCCAGTGCTTTTAACCACCGAGCCATCTCTCCAGCTCCATAAGTCCCCTTTTAATATATGTACATATATGTATATTCATATATATGTGTGTGTGTGTATATATATACACACATACATATACCAGATATATATATTATGTAATGTGTGTGTGTGTGTGTGTGTGTGTGTGTGTGTGTGCATTCTAGCAGTTCTTCTTTAGAAAACTCTGACCAATGCATGCTCCATTCTCCTTCCATTTTATATTGCCTTGACCCAGGCTCCAGGGAGATGGAGTCTGGCAACCACAGCTGAAACCTCCAACCTGAAAGCCAACCTCTCTTCCTGATGAGTTAATTCATCTCCGACATCCTGTCACAGTGATGTAGAACTGTCCAGCACACCTGCTGTGCTCTGGTGCCTTTACAATGGATGACCCAGCTCAGAGATAGCCTAGACCTCAGCATACTGCCAGAGAAGGCGGGACCAGCATCATCTACAATGTTGTTCAGCTGAGACTGGGGAACCTGGACTGCACAGAAGTACCTCAATGGCGTGTTTTCAAATAAGAACAGCCAAGTACAGCTGGCTGTATAGAGAGCTTCATTGGGGGCTGAGAAGATGGCTCAGCTGGTGTTTTCCATGCAAGTATGAGGAACTGAGTTCAATGGGAAGCACCCATGGAAAGAGCCAGGCTTGTAACCCAGGCTTACTCAACTCTGGTAAGACAGAGACAGGCAAATCCGTAGGGTTCATTGGCCGGCCACTTAGCCTCATCAGAAGCCCTGGGTCCTAGTGAGAGACCCTGTCTCAAATGGTTTCTAGGAGACGACATCCAAGATCATCCTCTGGCTTCCACAGTATATGCATACATGTACATATATGTGCACGTGGTTTAGGTTACTGTTGCTGTGATGAAACACCATGAACAAAAGCAAGTTGGGGAGAAAAGAGTTTTGTGGCTTATGTTTCCACATCCATCATTGAAGGAAGTCAGGACAGGAACTCAAACAGACAGGAACCTGGAGGCAGGAGCTGATCAGAGGCCACAAACGGGTGCTGTTGACTGGCTTGCTCCTCATGGCTTGCTCAGCCTGCTTTCTTATAGGACCCAGATCACCACCCACAATGGACTGGGCCCTCCCCCATCAATCACTAATTAGAAAAATCCTCTACCGGCTTGCCTGCCGCCCAGCCTTAAGGAGGCATTTTCTTAATTACGGCTCCCTCCTCTCTGATGACTTGCTTGTGTCAAGCTGGCATAAAACTAGCTAGCACACCAAATAAACAGGGACTATAGAGCCTGCTGCTCTTTCAGAGCACTCACCACTTCTTGTAACTCTAGCTCCAGGGGACCCTGCGTTCTTCTGGCCTCTGTGGTGCATATACTCATGTGCATATACCCACACACCGACACACACGGGCACATAATTAAAAATAAAGTAAATCTTAAAAAATAAAACAGTCTGGGGGTATGGCTCAGTGGTAGAACACTCGCCTAGCATGTGTAAATGTCCTCAACGCTACAGAATAAAATGAAACAAAATAGAAGCAAAAGCCTGGTGACTCATGCCAGCACTTGGGAGGCTGAGGCAGGGGAATTGCTATGAGTTCAAGGGCAGTCTGAGGTGCAGAGTGAGACTGTCTGAAACAACAACAGAACAACAGTTCCTGCGTGTGAACTCTTCCCGGAGAGCCCGGCTCGCTCTCCAGTTCCCCAGCCAGAGTAGAAGGGAATACTTTAAGGACACTGGGAAGCAGAACTCCTGTTGTAAACACAACTCACCTGTGCTGGGAAATGCAGGCGCGTTTGCTTTTCATCTTTGGGAAATCACAGCCAC
Source organism: Cricetomys ansorgei (assembly GCA_026225945.1). NCBI lineage: Eukaryota > Metazoa > Chordata > Mammalia > Rodentia > Nesomyidae > Cricetomys > Cricetomys ansorgei. Next base: position 12,085,199 of record JAMJFZ010004114.1, read on the forward strand.
TCACAGCCACGTGGGTAATTTGTGAAAGCCGCAGCTTCTCTCCTGTCTCATCCAGAAACAACAGGAGTAGATCACAGTATTGAAGGACAGGAATCCCAGGCCTTCGTGCGAAAAGCAAGACATCCGTGTTTTAAATTCTTAGGTGTACGCTTTCCGTCTTTAATGAGACTGTCAGCACACGCTCCGTTCCCTCATCACGTGTGGCCAGTTATTCACTTGTCTGTAAGACCTGCTTTTCCTCATAAAATTCATTTAAAAATCTATTCGGCAGTAAACTTCACTTACTAAACAGAAAACGATCCAAAGTGGTCTTTGGGCTGGCAGGATGGCTCAGTGGGTAGAGGTTTCTGCCACCGAGCCTGAAGATCGAGTTCGATCCCCAGGATCCACATGGCAGAAGAAAAACTGATTCCTACATGTTGTCCTCTGACCTCCATGTACATGCAAGCCATAGTGCCAACTAACATGGGGGAGGGGATACAATAAGTTCATTTTGGAACAATTGATATAAATTATTATCTTATTAAAGATGAAAGCACCATTGCATTACCCTGATGGATGTTCTTGTTGATTTTCACGTAAGAGTTAAGTCTTGGCTAAATACATCACACTGTGGGATATGGAGCGTCTTCAATATTTTCAGAGTCTATCAATGTTTAGATTTGATAATCATATTGCAGAGGACACCACCTCACATAAATGCGTAGCGCAAGGTGGCAGAGACGTGTGTAGGGCCACTTCAGAAACTGTTGGGAATTATGCCCTGATCCCAAGCCTGAATTCACTTAATGACTTTTTCTGAAACTCGAGTCAGCAACACAAGCAGCAATTTAATGAGTGATTATTTCTGAGATAAGATCTCAACGTGTAGCCCTGTCCTGGAACTCACTGTGTAGACCAGACTAGCCTCGAACTCAGAGATCTGCCTGCCTCTGCTGGGATTCAAAGTGTGCACCACCGTGCCTGCCTTCCAACAGCAAGCCAAAGCCAGCCTGAGCTGGCGCTGACTTGCTGGAGAGTGATGAGGAAAATGCTGTAAGTCCTTGTTTCCCAGAACAAAACCATCGTGTTTCTATAAGAGCATAGGGCAGTGGTTCCCAACCTTGCTAATGCTGCGACCCTTTAATTTAGCTCCCCATGCTGTGGTGTCCCCCAAGCATAAAATTATTTGCATTGCTACTTCATAACTGTAATTTTGCTACTGTTAGGAATCGTAATGTGAATATCTGATATGCAGATGGTCTTAGGCGACCCCTGTGAAAGGGTCATTCAACCCCCAAAGGGGTCGATACCCCTTTGAGAGCGGCTGGCGTAAAGTCTTACACTCTCAGTGAGTACACCGCATCCATTGTACACAGTACTCTTTAATTTGAGCAGGAGTACTTCGGGGAGAGCTCACTAGGGTGCTGAGAGGTCGTGCGAGGTGCAAGGGGCACACGCTGTATGCTCAGAGCCAGGGCTGTGGTGAAGTCTCACAGTGCAACTCAGGGCAAGCTCTGCCAGAAATACCTCATGTTCCTTGCAGATTTTCATTTGAGCTTTCATTCCTGTTGCTGTGTGCTTAGAAACCTTAATAGGGTCCAAAGAGCTTACGAAGTCAGGCTCCAGGCCTCTCGGTGGGAGGTTCTGTGAGTTCTGAATTTCAGTTCTCCTAAGTGGGAAAGGGCTCATACAGCCCCTTCCTGGCCTCTGCAACTGTTCATTACGTAGCGACTGGGAAGAAATGCCACAGCAGACCCAGAATCTCCAGTCCCACCTGAACAGAGGAGAAGCAGCTACCACAGGGAACAGAGCAAAATGCATGCAGCACTTTGGGGACCTTGAGCAGCTCCACCACACACACTGTGCTGTGTGGCCTGTGGCCACTCTTCAGCCTCTCTGGGTTTCTGCTTCCCTATTTGGAAAATTAAAGGAACTATTGTCATCCTCCTAGTGGAAAAATGTATAAGAGGGAACGTGTGTAGTGTCGGTTTCTCTGGGAATGCAGAGAAACTCAATGAATAGCAATAATTAGTGGCTCAGAGGCTGGGAGTGCAGCTGAATCAGTAGAGTGTTTACCCAGCATGCTCGAAGCTCTGACTCAATCCCAGCATGGTATAAAAACCAGCCATAGTGTTCCAGGCCCATAATCCCAGCACTCAGTAGGTGGAGGCAGGAGGATCAGAAGTTCAAGGTCATCCTCAGCTGCAGAATGATTTTTGAGGCTAGCCTGGGCTACGTGAGACCCCGTTTCAAAAGATGAGCAATAATAATAATAAATGGAAAAGGAGAAGGGCTTACCAGCAGCTGTAAAACCCTGAGTAAGCCTCGTGACTTTTCTAGTCTGACTGTATGCCAAACAGCCAAGGTCGATCTGCACCAGCAGTTTGCTGCCTTTCACTAAGCGTCTGTTGTATTATTTCCAAACACAAACCTCATTTGTAAGATTTTATCTTAAGCTCTATTTAGGTAACTATTATGTACTTAGTAATTATCACATAATTACTTATTATTAGAAAGGATTTTAAAATTGTGGTCAACAGTATTTCCAGGCAGACATCAACCAAAAGCCTAGAACTGGGGATCGCTTCAGGTATGGCTTGATCCAGCAGCTGTCACAAAGGAACTGCGCTTTTTCTGACTGTCAGCTCCATCTTGTGTGACGGTTCCAAGGAAGCCAAAACTCCCAGGCGTTGCTGGCTCTCCTCATTTGTAATGAGCAGAAAGCAGTTTGTTTCCCCGTTACTAAAAAGAAAAGACCCAGAATTGAGGCACACTGATTAGCTCTGGCTTATCTGAGTTGGGCCTGCATCTTTTCTGGACCAATGATTATAGCCTGCAGGATGAGATTTTCTAACTTGCTTATGCAGAACAGACCCACCCCTTGAATGGGTCACTTGGCTAGGAAATCCCCTATTAGTTGAGGTGTGGGACAAAAGGTGCTACCTAGGCAAACACTGTGGTAACTGTATTGGCCAGCCAGCTTCTGACCAAAACCCCAGCGCATATGGGGTGCTGCAATGATAACACTTATCTGAGTGTGGCCACGAGGCTCACATGATCTGATGTCAGCCAAAAGGCCCCCAGATCCTATAAGGTAGTCCCCCCTGGCCCTGCTCTGGTCTTCCCAGATGGTTGAGCCAGAGCCCCCCTTGAGCCTGAGCCCCTTCCAGCTTTGAATCCCCAGGTACATGCACAGCCTTTTCAGACAGGAAATGTGCGAGCTAGGCTTGGAAAGAATGGGCAGCAGAGGTAGGCATTGCAAAGCATCATGGGAGCTACTGGGGCTCCCTTCTACACCAATTTACCAGGGATGGGACTTGGCCGATGCTCAGCAGCCACAGGCAGAGGGGAGAGGTCAGTGCCTTGGCTGTTAATTCAGCAAGGAAATCCCCCAGGCTGCCAGATCTCTCCATCGCAGGGAGACTCAGCCAGGCCCCTACTAACTGTCCTAGGGATGACAGCACGTCTTCTAGAAGCTTCCTGTATTATCACCAGAGTTAGGGAATTCAACCTCTAGTTGAAAGCCCAGACCTGCTGTGCATACTCAGGACTCCCACAATCCGCTTGCTCTGAGCCCTTCAGGGCAGTGATTTGGTGACAGACATTCAGTCTTTTACCTACCTTCAGACCCACTGCTTCTTGGAGGTTCGAATCCAGGTGAGACTTGCCTATGAAGGATGCACACTGTTGTCAACATTGAGGCCTTCAGTCTCACTCTCCAGCCAGCACCTGCCATTGCAGGGTGAGGGGAACGGTCTAAGGAGAGTCACAGGGACTTGGGCCCAGTATGCAGCTGATGCTTTTCTCTGTATAAATAGGGCCAGGGATGCCTCCCGTGGAGAAAGCCAGCCTCATCCTGTTCCCAGCATGACCTAAACAAACTCGGCAAGCCAGGGCAGGGCCTACCCGTACACTCCAGTCTCTGGTCTATAAAACAATTTCCGGTGGACCAGCCTGCAGGGGCTTTCCAGCCTGCTGGGCCATTTCAGGGTCAGGAAGGAGGGAGCTGGGGCAACTGGCCAGGGCAGCAAGGAGGAAAGCAGGCAAAAGGGCTGTATAGACAAAGTCCCTGGACAAAATGGCCTCAAGTATAGACTTTGGTTGTTGTCCCCAAATGGGTCTGACTCAGGTACAGGACAAATAGCCAGCAGAGCTGGATGAAGACACGATCATCTCCGGCCAGTCACTGAAGCATATCTTTTGTACAAGTCAGAAAACATATGTGTCTTTTTTTTCTTTTTTAAGTGTGTGTGTATGTGTGTGTGTGCACACCCAAGCTGTGTGCACGTGTAAAAAACACATTGTGTGTCTTCTTCAATCACTCTCTACCTTATTCTTTTAAATATTTATTTTGAGCCAAGTGAGGTAGTGAATGCCTTTAATCCCAGCATCTGGGAGGCAGAGGCAAGCAGATCTCTGTGAGTTCAAGGCCAGCCTGGTTTACATAGTGAATGAAAGGCCATCCATGTCCACATAGAAAGACCCTATCAAGGAAGAAAGAAAGAAAAAAAGAAAGAAAGAAAGAAAGAAAGAAAGAAAGAAAGAAAGAAAGAAAGAAAGAAAGAAGGAAAGGAATGAGGGAATGAGGGAAGGAAGGAAGGAAGGAAGGAAGGAAGGAAGGAAGGAAGGAAGGAAGGAAGGAAGAAAGGAAGGAAGGAAGGGAGGGATTTATGTATATGGGTGTTTTTCTGCATGTATATCTATGCATCATGTATATGAGACCAGAAGAGGGTGTCTGACCTATCAGATCCTCTGGGATTGGAGTTACAGATTGTAAGCCAACATGTGGGTGCTGGGAATTGAACCCTGGTCCTCTGCAAGAGCAGCCTGTGCTTTTCAGCCTTGAGCCATCTCCAGCTTATTATTTGAGATGCTGAACCCAGAATGAAAATATTCTGCATCGTGTCTCTCAGGGACACTGTTCCAGCTGCAGCTGCTGAAGCTCCTCCAGCACAGCACCCTTTACCCTGTGCCTTTCTCCCGTGGCCAGAGCCTTCCTAACCATCTGGCACTGGGAGGTGCCACAGGCTCACCTGTCCCAGCCCTAGGATCAGACACTGCACCAAAGGAACAAATACTTTTAGCAAGGCACAGTGACACATGCCTATGATCCTAGCACTCAGGAGGCAGAGACAGGAGGAAGGCCGCAATTTCAAGACCAGCTTGATTTATATGTGTTCCAGGCCAGCCAGGGCTACATAGTGAAACTTTGTCTCGAACCAAGAAACCAAAACAAAAAGAAATATTTTCAAAACAAGCTAATAATACAAATACTTTGTGCCACACTTGAATACCTGATTTTTAAAAAGTTAATTGTACAGTTACCATTTAAAACAGGGGATGGGGAGAAGCACTAGCTATTCTTCCAGAGGACAGGGGCTTGAATCCCAACACCCACCCACAGCAGTCTGAAAAGCCGGTTCCGGAGGAATCCAGCACCCTCTACTGGCCTTCTTGAGCACTGCATGAATGTCATGCACAGACATATATGCAAGCAAAATATCCATACAACATATAAATAAATAAATAATAAACATTTTTTCTTCTTAATTAAACATACACCAGATCGAGCAAGATGGCTCAGTACATAAAGGCACTTGTTACACAAGTCTGGCAACTTCAATTCGATCCTTGGATCCCACACAAAGACTAAAAAGCACAGGAGGGCTTTTTCTCTGCTTGCAGGAGACCTGACTGCTCTGTAGCCACTCAACTAAGGAATGAGGTTCACCGCCCAGCCCTTTAGACAGGGCCCAGCTCTTTTGTCATCCCCAGACTGAGCTGGAGTCATTTCTGGGACTTCTTCCTCTCCAGCCTTCCCCACTCAGCCCTAAGGGGTGACAGTCCAGAAGTGTCTGGACCTTTTCCAGGTGAAAAGAACAGGAAGATTCTAGGAAGGAAGTGGCAAAGCCTCACCTCCAAGACAAGCATGCAGGAGGCAGAATGGGGATGTGGGTTTGGGATCATCAGATCCATAGGGCTCTTGGGAACTGGGCCAACCTTGCAAAACCCAATTATAAATGGAGCATGGCTTCTCGGGAGCAACCAGGACTTCTGCAGAAGAGGGTGTCTCAGAGAGGAGTCATCATCACAAACCGGAAGAGAGGGAGACTGTGGCTTCCAGGGAGCTGCATGACTCATCGCTGGCCCTGCCAGCTGCCTCTGTTAAGTGCTGGACCACACTGGGGACACTGGTGGAACTCTTGTCTAGTCCCCTTACCAGAGGAGGACTCAGGCAGGTGAGGTGGTTCTTAACCCAGACATGTCCCTTAATATTTTCACCATCTGAAAGGTGGTTACCATAGAGAAGAATACCCACTATCACTGAACACAGAGGCAAGAGGGGATGCAGGAGACGGGGCTGGCCTCAGCAGGAGTGACCATAAGCATTCACTATGCCCAGAACCAGTCATGAACTGGCATCCAGCAAAGGAGCTTTGGGTTCCCTCTCTGTTCAGCCCTCCAGGATAAATAAGTAAGACTGGCCACCAGACAAGCACATGCCTACGTGTCTTGATGACATTTATTAAGTCTCAAGGAACAACCTCGGGGTCAACTAGCCGTGTGTCCTTCCTCCTCCCTGCAGCCTCTGGAAGCCTCCACAAGCAGGTGACCAAGGGAGACAGATGCAATAAGGAACTCTGTGGAACTTCCAGCCTCGCTAACTCCAAGCCTTCGCTTTACCCTTCCCAACCTCTGAGTGACATTTCCTCAACTCTCCAATTACATGAAGGCAAGGTATGGTGGTGCATGTCAGTAATCCCAGCACTCAGGAGACAGAGACAGGAGGATCACAAGTTGGGATCAATCCTGGTCCACAGGGCAAGGCCTTGTTAATAGACAAATATGCAAATAAAGAAAAGAAAGTCGGAACATTGGCACACACCTTTAATCCTAGCACCTGGGAAGCAAAGGCAGGTGGATTTCCACGAGTTTGAGACCAGATAGGTCTACATAGAGAGTTCCTGATGAGCTAAGGCAACATGGTGAGACCCTGCCTCAAAAAGAAAAAGAAAAAAGAAAAGGAAGGAAGGAAGGAAGAAAAGGAAAGGAAGAAAGAAAGAAGCAAAAAGAAAAAGACAGATAATATCCAAATCATAGAAACAGCATTCAATACAAAGTGAAGGGATACATAGTTCTAAGTTTCTCCATCAAGTAGGATGCTTTTCAACATTAAAACAAAGTATAGTATGCAGGCAACAGACATGGATTTTCTCCATCATAAGCCTGTCTGAAAAGGGAAACCATGTCATTATAGATGGAGTCTACCTAAAATTCTAAACAGAAAGCATAGCTAAGTGATACCGGATTGACACAATGGAGCAGCATGGGGGGATGGCTGTCAGATTCAGGACAGCAGTTCCTCCAGACCAGGGAAAGCAGTGTGGTGGGGGCACCCAGAAGTCCTCAAAGGCACCGCAAGTTAGATGATGGATATGTGGGAAGCCAAGCATGGTGGGACATGTCTGTCACCCTGGTCTGTGGGAGTTGGAGGGAGGAGGATTAGGAATTCAAGGATAGCCTCTGCTACAATAATAAATTCAAGGTTAGGTTGGGTTCCATGAGACCCTGTTTCAAAAAACAAAACAGGGCTGGAGAGATGGCTCCACCATTGAAAGCACTTGCTGCTCTTGCAGAGAACCCAGGCTCAGTTCCCTCCTGGCAGCTCACAATAGTCTATAACTCCAGTACAAGGAGATCCGATGCCCTCTTTTGACCTTAAAGGGCACCAAGTGTGCACGTAGCACACAAAATTGCACGCAGGCAAGCAAGACACTCATACATAAATACATAAATAAAATAAATCTTTAAAAACGACACAAAAGATGACATAGACAAGGATCTAAAAATTATTATTTGGAGCTAGAGAGATAGCTCAGTTGCTAAGAGCACTGGCTACTCTTCCTGAGGATCCTGTTTTAAATCCCAGCACCCACATTGCAGCTAACAACTGTCTGTAACGGTTCCAGGAATTCCTAAGCCTCCTCTGGCCTCCGGAGGCACCAGGCATGTACATGGTACACAAACACACACGCAGGCAAAGCTCCCATGCACATAAATAAAATAATTTAAAAATAAAGTCAATAAAAATTATTGTTATTCATTAGGCTGAACATGTGGAGCTCTGTCCGTGGTGTCTTTTACAATAAAACCATTTTATTAAAACAGCCAGTGTCTTAGAGAATATCCGCATTTGATAAAGGTAGGCATACCATAACAGAAGTAATAACACACAGTAATAAGCGCTTAGTTTTGAGTTTTTGAGCTTCATGAGCCTCAGTTTCCCTATATGCAAGCACATTGGCGACACAAATAGACTTTGTCCTCCAATGTGTGTGTCCTTGGTTGGGTCTCTCCCTATCCTCTGCCCCTCTCTCTTCTCTGGCACACATACATGCTCATGCATGCACACACAGGCATGCACACACGCACACACATGCACATACACACACTGACAGCCAGGTTCCCTCTGCCCTAACTCATTGGTGGCTCTCCAGAATGTTCGTAGTAGTCCCTGATGCTCTGGGATGGGAGCTCCTGGTCCTGGTCTCTCTGCCTGAGTCCAGCCTTTTCTGCATTCCTCAGAGGCAAATGGAGCCGACATGATAGCTCACACCTGTAATTGCAGCACCCAGAAAGCTGAGGTAGGAGGCCACTTGGGTTGTTTAAAGCCAACATGGACTATGTAGCTTGACCTTGTACCAGAAAGAACAACAAAATCCAAAGGAAATAAAAGGTCCACGAACACAAGGATCTCTCTATCATCTAAGCCCCAGGTAGAGACTGTAAAGGATTGTGCTCATATGAGGTATTCTGACCAGTGACAGACTCCTGAGAGTGAGGGCAGGATGAGTATTGCACTGTGCTTAACAACATTCTTCATGAACTCTCCCGTGGAGTTTGGTGTCAATGTCCCTCCTTTCCCTGGCTTTTCCTCCACCTCTGTGCATCTGCGATGGTGGCGTCCTCCTGTCTTGGGAAGGTATTTATTTCAGGAAAAAGAATCACTGGTCCTGAGGGGTGATTCCATCTCTGAACAGGCTTCAGTCACAGGCTCTGTGCTGAGGGGCCGGGTCTCCACCAGGCAGGGAGGTGCAACCTCCAACGACTGTAGTCTCCCTTGTGCACCTGGAAGCCTCGACCAGGACGGTGGATCTGTCAAGTTGTTGAGCTGAACCGCTGAGGCTGTACAATTTCGGTTTTGCATGGTGCAGGGAACTTGCTTCTACAGCGCCTGCCTTAAGCAGATGAGTGGTACAAAGTCAGAGCCGCTTAGAGTTGGCTTGGCCAGGGGCCTGGCTAGAGATCCTGGTCAGGGACGGGGCGGGACCAGTTCGGGCCTGCCGGGGGCGGGGCCGGAGCGGGGCGGAGCAGGAAGGGGCGGCAGCCCTGCCCGGCTTCCGCGTCACAGCCCTTAAAGCACCTGCCCGCTTGTCGCGGCCACGAAGGTGCTGTCCGAGCCCGGGACTCGGCTCCATGGACGCGGTACGGACGGCGGCCGGCGCTCGGCGGGGTGAGTGAGTGCTGCGCGGTGGGCAGGGCGGGGTGGGAGCTGCGTTAGGGCGGCGCCGGGAATGTCGCGGGCCGCGTCCCCATCCCCATCGCGGATCGCCGGGACCCCGCCGAGTTCACCCTGGTGCGCGGAGCGGGGTGTCTTGGGGCACCCGGCACGCGCGGGGCTCTAGCCGGGACCGCGTCGCGTCACCGGGTCCGGTAGCCAACCAGAGTCACCCAGCAACTTTTCTTCCCCTGGGTCACCCCGGAAACTTGTCCTTCCTGGAATGGGACTCCAGCCCTGGCTCTTAGTCTGAGTCTCAGGGACAAAGGCGATAGCCACAACGGGGAAGCCCCTGGGTCCCTTGCGCACTTCCAGCCCCCAGTTTCCTTCTGAGAGCCCCGCCCCTGCCTCTTGGGTCCCTTGGGTTTGGGGGTGGAGTCAGACCAAGTTGAAATTTTTGTGTCACAAACTGTGAGTTGATGACCTTGAGTAAATTCTTACTGCCTGTGCCTCATTTTCCCCCATATAAGAATAATTTCTTGCGGAGAGCTCTTGAGAGCACCGCCTGAGCTGACACATGAGGATGGTTCTGGACTGTCACCCTGGTTCATGTTACCTCACCCTGTGGAGGAGAGAGGTTGAAAGAGAGCTACATTGGGCAATCCTTGCCCCTAACCCTGTGGTCTGGTAAATAGGAGCTGTGATGGATGCCTTCCAAGAATCTGAGATATGAGTGACCCCTGTGGAAAGAAGCCTATCCAAGAAGCCAGCCCCACCATGAGTCAGTGGGGTCTTGAGGACAGCCAGAGCTGCCAGGGTCGCCTTCAGACAGCCCAGGATCCTGTGGCTAAGGAGGCCTCCAATTCCGAGCTGCAGATGAAGGTGGACTTTTTCCGGAAACTGGGCTACTCATCCTCTGAGATCCACAGTGTCCTGCAGAAGCTGGGGATCCAAGCGGACACCAATACTGTGCTGGGGGAGCTGGTGAAGCATGGCTCAGCTGCTGATCGAGAGTGTCAGGCCTCTACAGACCCCTGCCCCCAGCTCCCTCTGGTGCCGCGGGGCGGGGGAAGCACCCCCAAACCTTCCAATCTAGAACACTCACCCCCAGAGGAGGACAAGGACAGCCATGATCTGAGGCCCGTGGTCATCGATGGAAGCAATGTGGCCATGAGGTATGTGTCACTTCTGTGGAGAGGACCTGTGGAATTTCATCTGTGTTGGAAAGGAACCTTTGCTTTCCCTGTGGACTGATGAGGGGATGTAATAGCTCTCTGTGAGGTCCCTTAAGCCTTGAGACATCCTCGGGGTGTTTCAGGAATATCATAAGGAAAACAGGAGCTCAAACCCTTACCCAGAGTCGTGCTCCTGATGAGTGAGGAGCAAGGATTCATGCCCAGCCTTCTGCGCCCAGAGAGTACCTTGTACATGGTCTCTTCCTGAGACCAGTCCTATCCTCGCCTATGCATGTGGCAGGACAGTGGGGGTGCTGGGGGTGCTAGAGCTCTCCGGGAGCCAGTCACTTAACCAGCTGAGCCATTTCTTCACTTTCTTGCTGTTCTTCCCTCTCAGATGGCCCTTGTGGGGAGAGAATGCATAGAACACGAACAGTTGCAAGTACTCAGGGGACAGTCATTGTCACTCAATGGCTGAGTCCTCCGGGACCTCCTTGTGCCAGACTCAAGCTCCCAAAGAAGCAAGGCTTAGTTAGCTATTGAGAGCTAGCCCTAACCAGGTGTGAGCTATTGGCCAGATCAGGCTCTTCAGACGGGTGTGGGCAGGTGGCCTGATAACTCTGGGCTCGAGTGAGCCCTCATGGGATCTATAATGACTGAACTGAAGCTGTATTGGCTGGACTGATCTCTGGGGGTTCCCAGACCTTGGTGCTTGTCCCCTTTGCATATCTCTCAGGGAATGGGGTGGGGTGGAGGCAGAGTATGAGCCAGGCTGCCTCTGACCTTAAGAAGCCCTGCCTTCTCCCTTCTACCCAGGCCACACCCTCTAGCCTTGCTTTCTCCCAGCTCCCTGCTGGTGAGTCAGGACTGGGTGTATCAGTCACAAGGAAAAGTTCCTGTTGGCAGGGACTTGGGGAGACCCCAGCAAGAGAACAGGAAGAGAGGAAGTCTTCTTCCTAGTTGCCCGGAGGGCTCTTCCAAATGGAGTGCCCAATCTCTCATGATGTCAGCCTCTTCCCTACTGGCATTTGGTCCCACCTATTCCCTGCCCAGCTGGGTCAAGTAAGCTGTCCAACTGCTCCTGGCCCTACTTAGCTACCACATGGAGCAGCCTCCTCCACCACCCTTGGCCCTGTCTTCACATCTTTAAAGTGGGCTGATCCTTGGGAGGACATCTGAGGAACGCTGGCTATAATGCCAGAGGGCAGCAGGTCAAACTTGGACCTTCAGAATCTGGGAGTGCTTTCTGAGGGTCTGAGCTGGGCTAGGAATTAGAAAATGTCTGACTTCTCCTGGGAGTCACGAGCTGGGTGTTATGAGTCTTGTGAGTGGCCATGTGCTGTGTATATTTGTATCCTGGGCAGAGGAAGGAGGGGCCTGGATGGGAGGAGGGGCAGTAGTGGAGGGGGTTCAGGAGATACCAAAGAGACAGACAGCCACCGTCTGCTGCCTGCCTGCCCCTGGGCGTGGTGGGGGGAGTGGGGGGTAAAGTTCTGAGCTGGGGTAGCCACGGAAGGGGAATTCCAGCCTCATACTTCCTGTCTCAGCAGCTGCTTGGTTCCTACCCTGCTGCTCCCCACACACACGAAGGCAGGCCAGCTAGCCCCCACCATATGCAAATCGTGGGGAAATTCACCTCTGTTTCCTTCTAAGGGAATTTTTCCTCTGCTCACTAGGCCCAGCCCAGGCAGATCTTTTCACCTGGGGAGGCTAGCCCTGCCTTGTCCTTGGGCGGGAGCTGGAGTCTTCCACACATGGGGGGCCCTGACCTGTGGGCTAGCAGGACTCGGGGTGGGAGGAAGTTGGTTTTCCTGGGCCAACCAAGCTTCCTGCATTGCAGTGAGCTGAAGGAGCTGTCCAGACACTTTGGGCCTCAGGCCTCAAGTGCTCTCCCTGCCAAGAATAGGGCTCTGACTACCTGCCGAGGGAAGATTCCAGTGCCAGCACTGCTTGCGAGTAAACTTGTCCCCAGCCAGGGTTTTCCACGCTCAGAGACAGTACACAGCCTAAAATCCCCAGCATCTTGAGAACCTCAAGCTTGACTGTGCAGGGGTGGGGGTGGGAGGGCATGAATCCACCGAGGAGTCAGGGGACACATGGACACTGCACACTCGGGTCAGTGAGCCATGGGGCAGATGACTACCTCATTTCTGGGGGAGACAGCACACTGCCCAGGAAAGGAAACTGAGATGGAGCAGCACTGAGCCCAGACTGGGGACCTGTCCTGGCAGGTGAGGGAGGGCTTCTCAGAGGTTTTGACATGCTACCTGGCTCCCAGAAGGAAGAGCCAGAATTCACCAAGTCCATCGTTTCTCTGTTTCCAGGGATGCTCCTTCCTCTGCATATGCAGAACACACATGATTCATACTTGAGTTTGGAAACCTGTCCTCGCACATAAACTTTGGGTCTTCTGTAAGGGACAGGACAGCAACCCAGTAGCCCCACACCCGGTTTTGGTTTTCCCCTCATAACACTAGCCAGGCAACCTGCACAAGTCCTGGAGTCTTCCTTCCCAGCACTGAAAGCCATGGTCTAAGTGGACCCCTTGCTTTTCCCAAACATCAGGGCAACAACAGAATGGTTCTGATCACTAGCTGCTGTGTGACCCTGATGACTAAGTTACCCTCTCTGGACCATCTAAACAGAGGGGAAAGAGATGATGATGGCAGTGTGCTAAAATTTTTAGGGGCTTGCTGATGATTCAGTGTAGAGCACAGAATGGCTGGGGTTACAGATGTCAGCACACTGTTGACTCTTATTATGAGCAGGCTGCAGGGAACCAGGGGTGTGTGTGCAGTGGGGATGAACAACTCGGAGACCTCTGGACCTTGGGACCTTGCCGCCTCCATGCCTCCAGGTGCCCCACTTCTCACTGTACCTTCTTGGGGTTCCAGTTATCACTGTCCCACAGCTACCCACAGGATGTGGTCTGCCATGGACTTGCCTCTTTTACATAACATTTATTCTGTTTTATTTGCCAAATATAAGAGTCTGCATTGCTTACTGTGGGGCTAACAAGAGGCAGGGGTTGCTGGGAAGGGAACCCCAAGCCCCTTCAGCGCGCCCAGGAAATCCACCATGCCAGCTTTCTTTGGCCTCAAGCCTTAGGGAAGTTGTTCCGTTCTCCCCCCGCCTCCCCCCTCCCCATGCAACATGACTGTCTAAGAAAGCTGCTGTCCATGTTGCCTGTGGGTAGAGCCACAGACCGGGACAACCTAGAGCCCGCTAGGCTGCTTCTGAGAAAAACTGTGTTGAGACAGAACAAGGCCAAGGCCTGGTGCCCAACCTTCCTTGTGAGCAAGCAGATTTCCCCAGCAATTTCCTGCCCACCTTTCTGCCAGGGGTCATGCCCTCCCTGGGGCGGTGGAGTTGGGGGACTGGGAGGGGCAGGCTTTCAGGGAACCGGCCTCTTGAGAGGAAAAGAGCCTTTCACTTTCACACTGAAAGGCTCCCAGAGAGTGCCTCCTGGCTGTTATTTCCTGACCCCTGTGGAAGGTTGACTCCTCTGTGCTCCATCCCTGTATTCTCTGGGGACTCAAGCTGAGACCTTGTGCGCAGACTGAACTTTAATCCAGGACAATCTGGTTTCTCCCGCTGAATGTGGCTGGTGCCTCCTTGCTGTGTGGTATTGAGAGAAAGAAGTGACTCAGGCTGCGTGTGCCTGTCTGTGTCCCCGTGGTCCCTGTAGCTCCTGGGTGGGGCAGGATCCCCAAGTCTCCCATCACCTTTCTCCACCCCCAGGTATGTTGTAAGTGGCTTGACCCCCCCCCCCGCCCCCCACCCTGCCACGTGGGGAGCCAGTGTGGCTAGATTCCTGGGTGGATCCACGCTTTCGGGAGATGGAATCTTAGGGAAAGTCCCAGCTGGGGCTGGCCACCAGGCGCTGTGGGAACAGGCCCAGGGACAGAGCCTTAGGCCCTACTGGCAGAGGGCCATGAGCTGAGCCCTACAGCTACCCGGCAAGGCCAAGCTGGGCTAGAGCGTGGCGCATTTCCCACTTCTGCTCAGGCCTGGGTGACCAAAGACTGGCCGCTCTGTGGGGCTAACCTGTCCCTCCTCTGCCAGCCACGGGAACAAGGAAGTCTTCTCCTGCCGGGGCATCCTGCTGGCTGTGAACTGGTTTCTGGAGCGGGGCCACACGGACATCACGGTGTTTGTACCGTCGTGGAGAAAGGAACAGCCTCGGCCAGACGTGCCCATCACAAGTATGTGCGCCCTCTGGAGTGGGGAGGCCTCACTGGACCAGGTACCCTGAGCACCCTCTGAAAGAGTCCTTGAATAGGGCCAGCACCCGCTAGATCGTAAGCAAGGACCACCTGTCTCTTTCCAAATCTTGTTGCCTTCAGGAGCCCAGCTCAAATAGGAATGGCTAGAAGTCACCTTGGCAGCCTCGGGGTGTCTCCCTCATTCTGTTGGTGGGGTGTCCCTCCTTCAGCATCCCCAGCATCCCCAGTGGCAGAAGGCAGTGTAGCTTCATGATTGAGGCTTTGGGTACTAGATCAAGAAGACAGTATGAGAGCTTGACCCCGAGTAACACAGGCTTAAGTAGGCCTTAAGTAGCCACGTCCTGAGCCATGGGCTCTTCCTCTGTGAAATGGGGCAGGGTGGTGCGCTGACATGTTAGCTGCTGCCGCCACCCTGTGCCCCCCCACCCAGCCTTGAGGAGTGGAGTGGGTGGGAGGGTGACAAGAGACAGCTTCTTTAGAAGTCTGCAAATCTGAGCCAGGCTGGGGCCAAGACACTTCTTCCTGGATCCCATGATACAGACTGGGCACACAAGCCAGAGGGGAAGCAGGAAACGCCATTCTGGGCTCAGCACTCTTGCCGAACGTGATGGTCCTGCATGCACAGGTGCACTCGGTTTCCACCTGGCTGGTTTCTGTCCTCTCGATACTGGTGCGAACAGCCTCTGAGCCTGGCCACCGTGAGCCATGGAGCCCTGTGGGTCTGTCTCAGGGTCCCCAATGGGCCCTGACTGACCTGCACACCTCTGTCATCTTCCAGACCAGCACATTCTTCGGGAACTAGAGAAGAAGAAGATCCTGGTGTTCACGCCATCCAGACGTGTCGGGGGCAAGCGCGTGGTGTGCTACGATGACCGCTTCATTGTGAAGCTGGCCTTTGAATCCGACGGGGTGGTAGTCTCCAATGACACCTACCGAGATCTTCAAGGCGAGAGGCAGGAGTGGAAGCGCTTCATCGAGGAGCGGCTGCTCATGTACTCTTTCGTCAATGACAAGTACGTCCCAGCCGGAGGACTGGGAGAGATTCCAGGGGTGGGCTCTGCTGGACCCGAGGTCTAGGTTCCAGGCAGCTTTTGGGGTAACATGGCTAGCAGAGAGAAGGCTAGGGCCCGTGAAACTTTTTGGTTGGGGCTCGGGGTTGAGACAAGCCCAGTAAATTCCGAGATGGCTCTCTCAAGGAAGTCTGTGGAAGCGTGCATTCCAAGATGCATTCAGCTTGTGGTCTCCCGATAGCCTGAGAGCTCCCAGTCTGGAGAATGCCCTAGAGGTGACCCTAGGCTATGCCCTCTGGACTGAGGGATCCCCTCCTCCTTTGGGGTGACCTAACCACAAACTCAGAAGACTTTGAGGGGCATCCTACAGGCAGGCAGTGGGAAGGCTGACTATCTAGCCCTTTCCTTGGTCCCTCATGACTTCTTTCTCCTGAGAGTTCCTTTCGCCTACTACAGATTCATGCCCCCTGATGACCCTTTGGGACGACATGGGCCTAGCCTGGACAACTTCCTGCGAAAGAAGCCACTGCCTTCTGAACACAGGAAGCAGCCATGCCCCTATGGTGAGACCCAGATCCGCCTTCAATAGCCTTTTTTCTTTTTTGGTTTTCTGAGACAGGGTTTCTCTGTTATAACTGTGGCTGTCCTGGAACTCACTCTGTAGACCATGCTGGCCTCAAACTCACGGAGATTCACCTACCTCTCTGCCTTCCGAGTGCTGGGATTAAAGGCCTGCACCACCACTGCCTGGCTTTCAATAACCTTTTTTACCTTACCTTTCCTCTTGCCTACCTCTCCACCTGGGCCTCCTGTGCCCTGGTGGCTTCCTTGTGGGGATCACCTTACTAGAACCATCTAAGCTCCAAGTCCCCATGCCTATTTATCGCTGGCCCCATTTAGAGACTACCTTTGTTCTTCTTGCAGGGAGAAAGTGCACCTATGGAGTCAAATGCCGATTCTTCCACCCTGAGCGGCCAAGCCGCCCCCAGCGCTCCGTGGCTGATGAGCTGCGTGCCAATGCCCTCCTCTCGCCCCCCAGGACTCCAGTCAAGGACAAAAGTGGCCAGAGGCCTTCCCCTGCCTCTCAGCCCAGCTCTGTGTCCTCGGATGCTGAACAAGTCAGCCTGGATGGGAAAAAACTGGGAGCCAGATCGTCCCCAGGCCCCCGCCAAGAAGGCTCAACACAGACCTTTGCTCCGGCCAGCAGGAGTCTTCCCGTTAGTGGGGGCAGCTTTGGGCCCACAGAGTGGCTCTCACACACCCTGGACTCCCTCCCATATACCTCCCAGGAGTGCCTTGACTCAGGCATTGGCTCCCTGGAGAACCACATGTCAGAGTTATGGGGGGTGCGAGGAGGCGGCCCCGGGGAGTCGTGTCCCACTCGAGGCCCCTATGCTGGCTATCCTACCTATGGGTCTGAGCTCCCACCAGCACCTGCCTTTTCTCCCTATAGACAGGCCATGGGTGCAGGCCACTTCAGCGTCCCCGCTGACTGTGTGCCCCCACCACCCACCTTTCCAGCCAGAGAGTACTGGTCTGAGCCATACCCATTGCCCCCACCCACCCCAGTCCTTCAGGAACCTCAGAGGCCCAGCCCAAGGGCTGCTGGGGGCCCCTGGGGCAGAGTGAGTGACCTGACCAAAGAAAGAGCTGGTGTGTACACCAAGCTGTGTGGTGTCTTTCCCCCACACCTGGTAGAGGCTGTGATGGGGCGCTTCCCACAGCTCCTGGACCCCCAGCAGCTGGCTGCTGAGATCCTTTCTTACAAGTCCCAGCACCTCAGTGAGTGAGCCAGAAGGCGGCTCAAGGGGCTATCAGGCATCACAGGTCGGTCCCCACGCCCTTGGCCCATACTGGAAGCTGGACGGAGGGAGGAGTGGAGCAGGCGAGGGAATCCTCAAACCAAAGATACATAGGATTGGTTCTGGCCCTGCGGCACCTCTATCTCGCATGAGTCAGGAGCGATCACCCTGTTGATACACATTGTATCTCTGTCATTTAAGGAGACGCTGCCGGTCAGGCCGTCCATCCGTGGCTGATGCCCAAACCCTCTTTTTTTTTCTCAGAGGGCGGGGAGGGAGGCCTGGGGCAGCAGAAGCCTGAGCTGGACCCCACCCTCCACCCTGTCCCTGGGATGCCGGCACCACCGGCTAGTTGGGCACCATGTGCCTGCCCTCCGAGGCCCCCCTCAAGCCAATGCGGCCTCATCCCTGTTCACAGGGCATGAGGCCTCATGTTAGTAAGCAAGATGCTTCTTATACCCCAACCGCCCGCTCTGTCTACCTACCCCATTGCCTTACCAGGGCTCTAAGGCCCTCTGTCCCCGAACCCTACCCTTCCCCATAGGTGGGAGGAAACATGTACGCTGTGTACAGATACAACATTTAAATATTTTAAGTAGAAAGGCTGACAAAAATAAAGGATTTGTGGGTCCTTGTAAGAGGTGTCCTTCGGGAGTAGAGGTGGTCTGGGATGACAAGAAGCCAGTAGGGCAAGTGCCTCTGGCTTTCATTCTGGGGGGAATCCATTAGGTGTCGCTCCCTGACCTCAGGAAGGAGGGTTTCCAGAAGCGGTGGGTCCCTTGGAGCTGAGCCTGGATGGGTGTCTGTGTGTGTGTGTGTGAGAGATGGCCCTGGACAGGTGCAGGAAGCAGAAATGTAATGCACAGAGCCCTGTGGCTCCAGCCGGGCAGGGTGACACGGGTGGTGGCAGGATGGACTTGTTCCCCTTTTCTGTGCTGACAAGAATTGAGGGTAGAAAAAAGGGAAATGACCTGACAGGTTATAGCTGGGGGGACAACCTGAGTAGGTGTAAAGAGCCCTTGGGTGCTGCACTTGGGCCCTCCTCCTAGCTGCAGAGCAGGGTGGGGGAGGGCTGGGGTAGTGGTTTCCTCACCTAGGAGATGGGAATTCTAGTGGCAGCTACCTTACAGGCTTGTCCTGAGGACTCCGTGAGATAATACGTGCTGGTGTGTGACCTGCCTCCTGCCACACAGGAACTGCTCATTAAGAGGCCTCCATAAGTGTGACTCTCGTGGGCGGGTTCACAGGACTGACCCCATCCACCACGTGAAACTGCTCATCAGCCCTAGGCAAGCCCAGGCAAGAGGGTACCTCCCTCTCTCCTTCTGCCTGCTTTTCAACCTCAAAAGTGAACATGAGTATTAAATATTTTAAATGAAAGGCTAGGCTCTCACACAATCCCCAAGCAAATACTATCAGCCAGGGAAAATGGAAAAATTACAGCTTTAATAATCCTACCTTTGAACAATTCCTCTGATTTGTACTTAATGGTCGGTGCAGCTTGTAGTGTTTATATTTTGTTTTTAATTCAATCCAGAACAGCTGTGAAGCTGTGGAAGAAAATATCACCCCAGGGATCCCGCATGCCGTCTGCCCCACTCTTCCCTGACCACCCTTTTAGAAGTTCCTGCTTAGGGCAAGGACCGGGATGCTAGCGTGCATAGGCTGGAAGCCCGCCTCCCATAAGCATCCAAGGCAGCTCCATGCTTCTCCCAGCCTCCTCAGGAGGTTTTATCAGCATAAGGAGACCTTACTTATCAGTCGAGGGGCTTAGGGAAGCAGTTCAATACTCACGCACTTCTAATCCCAGCATCTGGGGAGACGCAGGAGGGCCAGAAGTCCAAGGTCATCTCTGGTCACAAAGCAAGTTCCAGGCCAACCTGGCCTGCACGAGACCCCTGTCTCAAACAACGTGAAACCGAACACACAAACACTCCAAGGCATTCCCAAATTAAAAGTTTATTTATGGGTACCTGTTTGTCTTAATGGGCCAGGAAGCTAAAATACCGGACTGTCTAGCTCATTATCAGCTGCTGCTTGGCAACGCTGAGTGGCTTGCCCAAGGTCCCACTGAGGAAGGCAGGCTGGGCAGGGCTTTCAGTACTAGTCCCGGATCCTAAAACCTGAAGGACAGTCCTGACACCAGTCCGTGGTGACGTGTGCTTGTTCTCCCAGGGAGGTGACTATAAACAGCATCCACTCAGCTGCTCAGTAGGGCCCAGTCTCTGTACGACACAGTGGGCTTCGGGGCCCAGAGATTCAAGGATCCTCTGGAAGGGAAAATGGAAGCCTCTCCCACTTGCTTCCTTAGCCAGAGTTAAAGTCATCTGCTGACTGTCCTATGGGGGTGAAAAATGGAGTGATCCCGCAGGCAGCAGCATTAATGCCAGCTGGCTGTGGCTAATGTCAGGAGGCAGGGCCTGGCCCTGCTGGTTGACTGACTTGAAGACTACAGATCCACACAGTAGGGGCCAGCTGAGGAGAGGGTCAGCTCAGGCTCTCTGATGCCTGCCCAGGCGCCCATGCTTCCTGACAGCTCAGCTCAACTGGGCTAGCCAACCACAGAGCCATGCCTCCAGGCCTCTTTCTCAACCTAGCTTCCGGGCAGAGCGACTCAGGCAGCCAGGCTCAAAGCCAAGGCTGTTTCTTCTCTGACTCGCTTCAGCTTTAACTCCAAAGTTCTCACCATCTCTTGTCCCCTGGCCCACTAAGGCAGCTTGGACAGGTGGCACTGAATCACAGGGTCTTGGCCTCCCACCTGTGTAAGGGACACAAGACATAGCACCTCTCCGGATACTACAAGAAGATACCTCAGCTAGAGGCAGCAAGGCCCCAGTTCACTAGCTGGGCAGCCCCGGGGCAACTCACTGCCCTTTTCTCAGGGGGACCCCAGCTGCCTGATCCACATGTGAGCTCAAGAGAGAGGGTGGCAAGGACAGAATGTGACTCCAGACCAAAGCTCAAGCCACCAGGCATGCTGCAAGGGATCAAATTCCAAGTAGCTGCCCCAGTTGCTCTCTCCTCCTGCTTTTCCTGGTTACTTGAGCCAAGAGCCTGATGGGGAAACTGGTGTGTATGCAAATTCTCACTGTTGGGAAATGATCCCTGGGAGCTGGGCAGTCCCACCCTCTCCTCCCACTGGCACCAGCAGGTGGTGACCCTGCACCTTCTGCAAGTTCTGCCCTATGAGATTCACTCCTGGTGTGGGGGGGGGGGGGGGGGGAGGGGGCTTCTTGGAGGCCAAGGTGACTGAGGTGTGCCTTTGCTTATAGCCGGAGATAAGAAATCTCTGTACTCCCTGCCAGACTGAGCCACCCCATCAGGCTTCTTCAGGATATGAGAAGACCTGGCAGTTTCTGAAGATCCTGAAACCTAAACTAAGAACACAAGAGCCACCTCACGAAGCCCACCTGGACTGCTAATGTCCCAAGATGCTGGTGTCTTTCAGGGACGGGGACAGCCAGCACCTGGGACAAGGGCAACTCCCATCTCTGCACCTCCAGTTACCGCTTCCTTTTTTCCCACCACCCAAGTCCTCCGCTCACCTTCCCCAGAAACAGCCTGCACAGAAGGGAGACCCCCGTCTCAAGGAGGTGTTGGGCATTAAGAAGTGAGCAGACAGAACTTGGGTCACTGGCTGAGACCTGTCAGAAGGAAGGTGGACCAAGAATCCCAGAACCTTTGTCCTGGCCTTCTTCAACTCCTGGATCATCTCCCGTCATTGACCCACAGCAGACTGGGTGGCAAGAACTCATCCTGGGGACCTAGTTCATGGAAAGGGTGTGGGAGATTTGGCTGAACGAGGCAGGAAGTAGGGCCCTGTAATTAAAGGAAGCCTAAGCCATCCTAGGCCATGGCATGTAAATCCTTCCAGCCAGTCCCTGGAGTGGGAGGTCCAGGCTGTAACCTAGGGTGTGCCTCCTGAAGCTGCTCTCAGGGCAGCAGCTGGTGATCCTAAACTGCTTACCAATTTAAGAAACAGCAAGGAGACTCCGTGGGAGGAATGGCTTACGCACCCAAGCCCACAATACACCAGGCAGCCAGTATCCTGCTGCCGCCTTCTGGCAGCTCCTGGTACTTCTACTACTGCCTGGAGAGGGTGGCTTGCCTAAGTAGGGGCATGAGGTCTGAAACAAGGGGCTGTGGAGATATGGCTCTATCTGGGAGAACATTCATAGCAGGGCACTGACAAAAGACAGGGGACTCCTATTGGCTCTGGCTTTTGGACAAGGTCTTTTTTTTTTTTTTTTCTGTAACTGTGGCTGTCCTGGAATTTACTCTGTAGACCAGGCTGGCCACGAACTCACATAGAGTCTCCTGCCTCTGCGCTGAGATTAAAGGCATGCACTATCACTGCCCAGCCCTGGACAGGGTCTTGGTATGTAGCTCAGGACTGCATCAAACTCAAAACCCTCTTACCTCAGCTCCCAAAGTACAGGTGTGTGCTTTTTATTTAAGCAGTGAATTTTCAAAGGCATTTGCAGCTTCGGAGGGTTCTGGCTGTCCAGGCAACGAATTATTCCAAGAAAAATGTTTGGGGCAGGAGGTATAGCTGGGTGGTTGAGTGCTTGTTCAACATGAGTAAGCCCCTGGGTTGAACCCTCAGCAACAGGTATTACACACACACACACACATACGCTGGAAGAATTAAAGAGGAAAAACATACAATACATATACTTAATAAAATCACCATAGCTGCCATTCCAAAAGAACTGAAAGGTCGAAAGTCCTGTCATTTTGGCGGGATGTGGGGAAAGACAGTATCCTATCACTACTGTCAACTCTGGAGAGAACCTGGTGCTCCAGGTTACCTAAGAAACACACCCCTCTTGACTCAGCAACCCCATTAATTCATTCTGAGCTCTCATCTGCAAAATGATGGAAGGCTCTTACTGCAACAAAAGACATCAGCACCATCGACAGAGCACAGCCTAAAGAAACTGGCGCACAGCGGTGGACCATGCGAGTTAGTAAAAATGAGCCGACCGTATGTTTGGGATGGGTTTTTTTTTTTTTTTTTGTCTTGTTTTTCAGGTAACCTGAGATAGGAAAGCTCCTGCCTCAGCTTCCTACTTGCTGACTGGGATACCACCAAGCCTGGCTGTGTATGTGTGTACATCTGTGTGTACACACGTGCATGCCATGGAGTATGCTAGTGGAGGACAGAAGACAGCTTGAGAGTCAGTTCTCTGCTTCCACAGTGTGAGTCTGAAGGATCAAACTCAAGTCTTAGCGGCAAATGCCTTGACCTGCTCAGCTATCCAGCCAGCACGAGGCTAGCTTTGGGATAGTTCCTGATTTATGAAGCTATTTTTAATAAGGAAATGTAAAACAGAGCCAGCACCCTACCACCTCTGCAGACTTTGTACATACTCGGCAGACCCTGCAAAATGCCTGCAAGACACACATGCTGCTGTCTCTAGAGGGGACCAACCAGACTTCCTGCCGATGAGAGCCATTCAAATGTGTGCTACTTGCACACCACTATAGCCAGTGTGTTCTTCCAAAACCCTGTGGTATTCTAATCCCCGGGGTGATAGTATCAAGAAGGAAGGGTGAGCTCACAAGGGCAGAGCTCTCTAGAGCCGAATTACAAAGTGACTTATGGAAGGAGCTTGAGGGAGCTCCCCTCCCACCACTCAAGGAGACAAAGGCCTCTGGGATAGAGGATCCAGGCCCCTTTCTGAGCATGCATCTGCTGGCAGCCTGACCTTAGATTTTCTTGCCTCTAGACTAGTTACTAGTAAGCCGTCAAGTTTGTTACTCTTGCTATAGTGGTCTCGATAGACTAAGACATTCAGATGACATATTTGAAAGCCCCCTCCCTCCCTGGGACCCAGAATAAGTGGGGGAGGAGGTGTAGAGCTACAAGAACACTGAGCAGGGGCCTTCACTGTATTCTCATACACAAACGCAAACTTGGAATATGCACACCTCCAACACGTGCTATTAAACCACAAGAGCAGTCACTTCCACAGATGAAAACGATTTCACTATCAGCAATCTCTTGTGGTTTGACCTAATATTTATTTATGAATTATCCACGTGTATTAATGAGCTAATGCTTAGGTGTTACACAACGTAGTTAAGGCTGAGGTCCACAGTGAAAACATCGAAGAGCCGATCTCTCCCTCCCGCACCCCAAGATGTCCATGCGCACTCCCTTCCCTTGGACATATAAGCAAGGACCAGCACCGATGCCACTGTGCACCTACTTCCTTTCGGTCTCCACAGAGCACTGTTCTAAATGAAACCCGGGCTTCAAACCCCAAGGCTGACCCTGCGGATCCGGACCCGGGGACACACATTTTGAACACAGGGATAGACTGACTCGCCCTCTCCTACATGGCTGCACCCCCCCACCCCACCCCCACAGCTTTCCTAGGCACTGTTCACAACCCCCAACGCTGGGAGGAAGTAGAACACAGAGCACTGCCTTCCACTTCCTCCTACCAGAACATCGAGTCATAGCTCTCTGAAAAGAATCTGCAAGTGTGCAAATGCCTCAATGATTAGAATAAGGCTAAGGGCAGGAAAGCCCAAATAGGTGCAAAAACTAACTGAGCCAGAGAGCGCGTGGAAACCACACACCAGCCACTTACAAGCGCAGGCCCATTAGCACTTCGCTTTGCTGCGTGGGTGGAGACAGGAGCATCCCTCTCCACGCAGTACTCCCCACACCCAGGATCTAAAGCTCGTGTGTTTCGGGGTGAAGATCCCACCACTAGCTTCCTCCTCTCGGAACAGAGGATTTTCCTGAACGCAAACAATACAAACTCAAGCATGGGAAAACAGTTTAATCTGTGCAACAGATCCGTTTCTCACAGCACCCTGAGGCTCCTGAGGCCTGAGGCCTCTCAGCATCAGCACAGCAGCTTTGAAAGTGTTGCTCTTGGCCAACACTGGCCTTGTTCCAATTCCCAAGGTCACTCCTTCAGGCCCCAACTCCATGAGTTGGCCCTGCTCCCCACTTTCTCCTCATGCACCCCAGGAGTGCAGAGAACACTGACTTTAAACAGAATGGCCCCATCCCCAGTCCTTGGAACGGTATGCTTGACATTCCCACGAAGCTTTGCGCTACTGTCTTCCAAGTAGCCAATAAAAATGTTACTACAAAAGGCCAAGGGCAAATTCTTCCTGTGTTAGAGAGAAGCACAGCACAAAAAGAATGTCTGGTAGCAGAAACCAGTGTGTCACCCTCCAGGCCTGCCCTTTGTTCTTCCAGAGGACAGATCACAGGAATCAGCTGTTGCTTCTCACCCCCTCCTCCAACACAGACCAGCTAGTTATAGCCCGGGCTGGCCTCGAACTCCTCTGTCTGCATTTCCTAAGTGCTAGAATTTACAGAGGATGTTTAGTCACACCTTAGGAGCCGGCTTACTCCTTTAAACCAGTCCCTCCCACAACAAATACGGCCCCAGTTGGAGTTTCAGACTGCCAGCCGGCTGAAAGACTATCTATCCTATCTGCTGAGATTAAACACATTCATTCTTTACATCAATGACTTGTAAGCACGCTGGCTGATAAAGTTAGTATCACAGCATAGTACAGATAGGCAGGAATCCATTGGAATTGGTTCTTTTTTTTTTTTGAAGTAATGTTTCTGGTAGCCTAGGCTGACCTCAAACTCCCTATGTAGCCAGAGATGACCCTGACTTCTGATCCTTCTGAGAGCTAAGATTAAAGGCCTGCATCACCATCTCCAGGTGTATGTGGTTTCAAGGACTCGATGCATGCCGGGCGATTACTCCCTCAATTAAGCTACAACACTAGTCTTCCCGGTGCCTTTTTCTAAGCCACCCCAAAATAGGAAAAGCAAGTAATCTCCAGAGCCTGAGTACCACTGGCCAATTTACAGGAAAACTAGATCTGATCAATGGTCAAACCACTTGGGGTGAGGGTTGGAGGAGACATAAAGCAAACAGCCCACAAGCCACAATCTTCTACACACACACACACACACGTACACACACACACACACACACACACACACACACACACACGGACAGCGGCATCCACAGTCATGCCATAACATAGCACACTTTTAGGGACTGGGAGGTACCCAGTGGTAGATCACTTGCCAGCATGTGTAAGGCCCAGTGCCCCATTCTCTACACTACAATAAGTAACTAACACATCTGTTACTAAGCAGTCCCACTACACCTCAAGCACACAACCAACTATGGAGGTCCAGATGTTTGATGTTTTAAAGTTGCTTACATGATTTCCTCAGAGGTAAGTACAAAGCGATAAGCTAACAAGGAGGGATCCAAAATGCTTCTGGTATTTTCATTTTCAAGGAACAATCTATATACTATAAACTACTTCCTTAAGAACTGGAACTCTGCTGCCAAGGACATGGCCAAAGATGGGGGGCAGGGGAGATAAAAGCAAACGCAAGTTTATTTAAGAACAGAAGGAAAGGCTTTTGCACATCTGACAGCGTGGTTCTGGTGAGGCGCCGTATATTCAGCCCAGCAGCATGACCGTGATGGCCAAGTCTCCTACAGAGACCAGATCAGAAAGGGCTATAAACAGGCAAAGGACAGGCAAGGCCCCGAATCTCACCCTTCAGCCTGACCCAGGCCAGACGGCTCCACTGCTAACACAATAGACTCAAGCAGGCTCCTGATCAGCCAGCCTGGACTCTGTGAAAGAAACCCAACACTGAGGCATGCCCTAGAGTCTTGGGGTTGAGATCCCAACATCGGCACTGGGTCAAGCTCCCCAGGTAACTGCAATGTGCGGCAAAGGCCACTGCACAGAAGACAGCAGAGGATGTGAGCAGGGACTGAGCTCTGTGCGGAGGGGTGTCTGTGTGTGGCGCTGGCTCTTGTGAGGCCCTCTGTCTCAGTAAAGTGGACTTTCAATAGTGCTGGCCTTTTCCACTGGCTTGGCGATCTTTAGAGCAAATATCTAACCAGGTGAATGTCAGCAAAAAGAGAAAAGATGGTAAAAGAAAATCTCTGACAGGCACGATAAGAGTAAAATGAAGAGAAAAAAATATCAGGTTTAGAAGGAAAGCATGAGAAGCAGAAGCCAGGGAAATTTTATTCCTACAAAGGAATCAATGTGTCTGTTCTAGGGGGATGGCTTCACTGTGTGCTTTTCAGCTTTCTTGTTCCTCAGACATGAAACTGCTTCTTAACAGGCCATCATTAAACACTCTCTACCTTCCCCCTGCAGAAATCAAAAAGCCAAAGAGCCAAGTTGCCCATTTACTTCTAGAAAGCCACTTTAGTTTCAGTTATGAGTATTGACACCACATGAAACAGATGATCATATGTGTCATCAGGAAGGTACAGGCATCACAAAATGTCCCAAAAGAAAATCACATGGTAAAAACAACAATAAAAAAACAACACAACACAAAACAAAACGAAAGAATGGCAGATATTTACAGCCTCCATCTGCAATGGGACTTGGGTTCTACTTTCAGCGTAACACAAAATCAGAGATGTGCACTTCTCGATGAGGGGTCACAGATGGAGCTGGTGCCAGCCAGTCTGGGGGGAGACATTCATTCTAAGGGAGAAATGCACAGTTAGCCACCCGCAGGGACTGGGACCGAGGACAGGTCTTCTTCCCACCGTTCTACTAACAATGACGGCAGCAAATGACCCAAAGTCTTATACAGAGGACTTGTCACTACAGTTAGGGCAGACTAGCCAGTTACAGGCACCGGCTCTGGGGTGGGCAGAGGCAGATGGCCACAGTCAGGTGAGGGATATTTGTCGCTGTGAGGTCAGAGGGGAAGCAGGGCTCCACAGCCTGGAAGCTTCTGCTAACAAGTCTTCTAATAGTCCTATAAGAGAAACAAAAGTCACAACTTACTAGCAGCCCTGGTTTGATCAAATGTGTACACACACACACACACACACACACACACACACACACACACGCACAATTAAATAAATTTTAGGAGGGAGTTTACTTAAAGAATATTATACAGTTGGGTAAAAATGATCTTAATGTAAACCTAAAGAATCAAAAAATCTTAAAATGTCATAAACAACTGTGTTAGGGAATTTCTGTGTAGCTAAAAGTTCTATTTCAGGTATAATACATTGCATTTCACATGTGACAGTGACTCGCCTTTGTGGTCACAAGAACCATCAATGGAAATAGTAATTTTGCTCACTAGATCACCAGCAAAAAAAAAAAAGAGCCAACATTAGTAACTTTGTATAAATTAATCGAAGAACAGTTTTCTTCAAAATAACATGTGACTCATCCTATAATTGTTTTTGTTGTTTTGATACAAGCTCCCATTTTGCAACTCCCGAAACTCCCAGAGATCTGCCTGCCTCCGCCTCTGGAGTGCTGGGATTAAAAGTGTGTGCTACAATGTCTGCTCTAAAATTTTTAGTAAAGAACACCAGGAAGTTGAAGTATCCAGATTCTAAAAACCAGAATGTGACCACAAATTAGGAACATTTAGACTCTGAAGATCAAATTATCTACGAGCTCACTGGCCATGTCTGGCGATGTGATGTATCTCATCAACAAGGCCCTTGTCTAGCACAGACAAGCCCTGTGTTTGAACCCACGAAAACAAAAATTAAAAACAAAAAACACTGCCAGTCTTCCTGAGTTGCCTGGCTGATACTTACTGCTCGGGGCTTTTTGTTTAACTTCAGATCAATCCTGTGGTAGGAAAAAATGAAAGATATTTGCACTTTAACTTACAGAAACAGGGCAACAAGCAGCTACTGCATAGGGCACAAGCTATAACAAAGCTATTCAGTTAAGTCCACATTCTTCATTAGACTATGTCATAATTTAGTTGTTTTCTCAGATATTAAGCAAGTATTAAAAAATATGAGCAGATACTTTTGCCATACGGCAAACTGAGGTGACTCAAAAAGGAAATATATAGCAGTTACAAAAGCCATAATTTTCAAATAAAAACTAATTGCAAAATTAGAGAAACTGGATTAAGAGGAGGGCATGCTCAGGTCAATGTGTTAGCTCTGTGACTACGTCACTGACAGGTTCGGAGACATGCAGTGACCGACAGCAAAGAGACTAATAAGAGTTTGTGTTTCTGGATATGAAACACAAAAGAAATTATAAGAATTTCAATTTTTAAATCTTTTCAAAGCAAAATATCAAAATCTTAAGCTACTAATCTCCTTATGAAGCAAAGCCAGAAAATCAATTTAAATATGAATTAAAAGTACAGGTTATCTATTTTAAAAGAAATTAAAATGCATAAAAGTGAAGTTTACTTAATTTTGCTTAAGTTATTAAATAAAATGTTACCTCCATCACGTTTTTCTGTTTTTAAAAAAAACTTCCCAGCCTAACCTAATATACATACCTACAATTAAACAGATAAACTATGGGTTAGAAAGATCTCAAAACGGCATACTGGTGTCTACACACTAAACAATACAGCACAGACACTAATTCAAATCAAACTTACTCAAAGTCATAATCAAACATGCCAGACGGGCTGAGGGGCAGCATTGGAGAGGAAGAAAGCAATAGAAATTAATATACTAATTGAATAAATTAGTCGATTAGCCATCCTAGCAAGATTTGTGAAAATAAAGTCAGCTTTAAGAATCTTAAGCCGTAAGGTTTCAAACATCAAAGCACCAAAGACCGTGTGGTCAGGAGGCTCCCTTCCCTCAGTGTACACCAGAGAGCAGATTATGGAGGGAGGTGGCTGCATTTGAGCACTACAGACACCTGGCGTTAGCGGCCAGATTCAGGGTTAGAACTGCTAAGAAAACAGAATTAGGGCATTAGAAGAGAGAGGGGGGTGGGGGGAAGGGAGGGAGGAAGGGAGGAAGTGGGGAGGAACGGAGATTTAGTCATACAGCAGGAGGTGCATAGCATATTACCATTAAAACAAAAGGCAACAAAACACTTTAAAAACAGCAAAACATGTATGTAACTTTTTGTTCAAGTTCAGGTTCTAAACACGTCCAGTGCCACCGACTCCTGCTGCGGCGTTACTCCTAGAAGCCGTGGCTAACTGCATGAACCTCAGTGACAGTCCTGCTCTTTCACAAACTGAGCCTCCTAAACTGGTGATGGCAGTTCACCGTTTATTTTTCTTTTCTTTTCTTAATGAGGTGGGAAGGGGGTCCCCCATACTGGCCTCAAACTTGCCATCCTCCTGCCTCAGCCTCTGAGTATTGTGATTGCAAGCATGTGACACCTTGCCTAGATTGGACAGCTAATCGTTTACATCATTGCAGCAACTAAGTAATACCAGGGTCTGCAGAGCCCCCAGAAAAACAAAGGCAACTGGGGTCCATGAGCATACAGCCGAGGAGGCCACTCGGCGCTGTCATCGCTGACAGGCCATGGTCTGCACAGGCCTCCAAAGTGTCAGCCTGGAGTATGACTCCAGCTCCTTGCTGGCTCTGACACCCCTCAGACTGCAGACAGGTAGTGAGGCAATCCGGAATGGCTGTCCCGCCAGACCACGTTTGTGGGTCATGAAAGCTGAGCTTCAGCAGCGCTTACACACCATCCATTTAGGACCTTCCGGGGCACAGACACCAGCGGACAAGCAGGACTTTTAAAATGTTTTCCTTTCACAGTGATTCAGCCTTCACAGATAAGGCTAGATGGTGTGAGCTGTGAGTGTAGCTGACTGCTAGGTGCATGCTGGGGTAAGCCCGTAGTAATGGAAATAAATACATACATAAATAAAAGGGTTCCTACTTAGCCAAACTTGGGTTTGATGGCAGGCATGGTAATCCCTGATAAACCCAGCATTTGGGAGGATAAAGCAAAAGAAATTAGTTTGAGGCCAGCCAGGGCTACATAATAAAACACAGTCTTAAAAACAAATAAACGATGATTTACAAAAAAATCTTGGGTCCACTGTGATATTAAAACCTTCAAGAGCAGCTATTATTTACTTTCTTTCTCTTTAAAGATGGTGGGACTTAACTATTGTTAAGACATGTAAACTATAAAAATACAATCGTTTCTGTTTGACTAGCATGCTTCGTGAAGCTCTGTGTTCAATCCCCAGCCTGGGGGTGGGGGTGATCACTTGATAGATTCTCATATTCCAGAAGAGGGTAAATTCAAGTACTTCCTCCTGCTTCTCCTCATGATATCTGGGATGTGGCAAGTCCTCAGGCATCTGCTGAAGAGCGTCCTGTCAACAGGGTCTGACTACACGGACCTCGGCACAGTGGAGTAGAAAGCTCTCATTGCTCTGGGTGCCAACTCACAAGCGTGTCCAGACAATGTGCTCCACCCTGCCCTCGGGTGTGCAAAGGTAGCAGGACTCCAGCCACAGCCCACTGAGGTGCCGCTGACCCCAGGAGTCAGCTGGGTAGTTGTGACCCCAGCTTCATGAGAGAGAAAGTAACTCAGTGCTACTGGCCTCTTCTGGGGCAATGAGCAGATGAGCACATAAGGTCCAGGGAGGAGATGAGACAGACGGAATACTGAGGGTAAGAAGCTCAGCCCGTGTCCTGAGCGGGACTCGCTCCTTATGAAAGCAGTGCTAACAATCTTTCTAAATGCTAGTGTGTTTCTGGAAGGAACCTATTCCTGGGGCCAGGAAAGGTAGGAATAAGGGAGAAGTGTTATTCCCCCTGGGAATGTTCTAGAAACCTGCAAGGCAAAGTTAAACTGGATGTCTCTAGCGCCCTCTCCTCAGCCAACATCTGGTCACATCACTAGTGCACGTGGACTATTATTACATGAAACCAGCAGGGTCTAGAGAGAACTCTGGTCAGTGATGCAGAGTACCAGATACTTTCAAGAATGTTCTCCCTGCTCTAGATACTCTGAAACAGGAACAGAATCACCAAAATGACAACAAGGTCAATGTAATAAAAGTAACAACACTGCATTATCTTGCCAATTTGTGTGCATGCAGTACATACATGTGTAGACCCGTGTGTGCATGTGGAGGCCAGAGGTCGACGGTAGGTGTCACTTCCATGTAGCTTTTTGAGAAAGGACCTCACCACATCTATTAGACTGGCTGGCCAGCGAGACCCCAGGACTCACCGTTGCCAGTGCTGGGGTTTCAGACACCTACAGCTCACTGAGTGCTCTGACATGGGTGCTGGGACTGGAACGCAGGTCCTCGTGCCTGCAGAGCATGCACTTTACAAACTGAGCCATCTCCCCAGCCCACAAAGACTTGTTGAGAGTGTGGGTCTCAGTTGCTTGTGATAAGCTAGCCCCAAGCCTATCACGATGTTCCGATAACCTACAGCCTTACCAAGGTGGTAGGGGCAACGTCTGCTGTTTCCTATTATAGTCTGGGATTAGCACAGTGGCTTTTGGTTTGCGGAAAAACATAAAGCAGCAGTCTTTCATCACTATTTATTGGGAGGAAATACTATTTCTGCAATTTAAAAAAAAATAAGAAACACAAAATAATTCAAGAATCTGTTGATGCCGAAAAGATTCAAACCACTTAAATTTAACTCTGTATTATCCCCAGTGCCAGGTCTGTGAAGTTCACAGCATTAACACCTCAGGTGCAGGGACACCCCACGGGTTTCTAAAGCAACATAATTCATTAGCCAACCAGAGGACAGGGAGCCCCACGCAGCCCTGTACACCCTTTCACCACCACAGTGTTGGGGTTTCCGAGACCAAAAGGAGGGGGAGCTCCTTGCTCCAGATAGTCCATTGCCCCCTGAGTGAAGGCCCAGCATTAGCATACAAACCCAGGCAGAGTGACCACTACAATCCCTGAGACACCTGACCTCTCTGTCCACTGGTGTCATTCCCATCTCATTTCCCACTGCAAAAGTAACAGTGCTCAGATGGTTCCTACGGAGGGACGCTCGCATTTAGGAGCTTTAAGTGTTTCCCCGAATCTGAAGGCAGCATACTCAGAGAACTACAAAATAGAAAAGTCATGACAATCAAAACCAAACCCATGTTTAAAAAGTCAGAGAAAGGCATGTCAACTGAGTTCTCGTAAGAGCAAACAGGGCCCGGGACTGAGAGAACTCTATCCCAGGGCACGGCCTCCCAATAACCAGGGTCATTTTTCAAGGAGTCATTTCTATTTCCCTGTTTTCCTCTTAGCAAAGGACCCAAAGCTATGACGTCAGGTAGTCACATTCCACCCTAGTGACTCCCACTGATCCTCCAGGGCCTCTCTATTGCCACCCACTCCTCCCTTGGAGACTACTAGCCCCCTTGACCTGCACCAGAAGAATTTCTGCCACCCGAAGCACTTGGGCTCTGCCACTGTCCTGGGCATTTTTGTTCCAACCAAGCCCCTCCCAGCAGTCATGAGAACTCTGGTACTGGGTGGGACCCTGCCACTAACCTGTGCCGGTTTTTATTCTTCCGTTTTTTGTGGCTGCTGTGGTGACTCCCTGAGGAGGTAGAAGAGGCAGCCTTCTGGGGCTTCACTCCCTGAACGGACCCGTCCAGGTCCTCGGGGTCCTCTTGGGCAGGCTCGTTCTCCTGATTGTGGAAGTCTGGAGAAGTATCGCTTTCTGTCCCACTTCCTGGTTCCCCTACAGGAAAGAAAACAGGTCCCAAAAGCCTGATCAGTATTCCCCAAGTTCCTGTCATCAGCAAAGACTTTCTTTTGAGCCCACAGGCTATGTCACCGAGAAGATACAGGTTGACAGGGAACTCCTGAAAACCATGCGATCTGCAACAGTATAACTGGGACAACAGTGCTGCGGATACAGCAGACCACAGCACGGAGCACCACCCCACTACACAGAGGCTACTTCAACATGGAGTATGCTAACGAGAGGAGAATTACACCCAGGGAATGGCAAAACAGACGAACCATCAGAGAGAACGTGGTCTTTCTTTAAAGAGCTGGTGGGCGGTGGGGAGGGCTAGAGAAATTACTCCAAGGTTAAGAGCATGTACTGCCCCTGCAGAGGACCGATGTCTAATCCCCAGAGCCCACGTCACGAGGCTCGCCACCTGGACCAGCATACCCAACACCTGTGCCTCCTGCGCTCCTGCACTCGCATGCACACACCCCCACACAGACACATACGTATGGTTAAGAACATTAAATAAAAAAACAAAGAAAAGGTACCAACCAGAGAGGAGAGTCTAGTCCAATCCTTGAATGACTAATGTAACTCACGTAACTCAGACCTTGAACTTCCTACGTCACGGAGGATACCCTTGAACTTTTTTCAAAAAAGATTACTTATTTCACTTTTAAATTATGTATATGCGTGTGTGGCAGGGTTCTGGGTAGTGGAATTCAGGCACATGTCGGAGAGAGAAGACATCAGATCTCCTGGAGCTGGTATTATAAGCCATCAGACATGGGTGCTGGGAACTGACCCAGGGTCCTCTACAGAAGCAATAAATACTCTTAACAACTGAGCCATCTCTTCACACACACCCCTTTCTTTTTAAATTACATTTTACATATTTTATGTGTATGTTTGTGGGGCAGTTTGAATGGACCTGTCTCCACAGGCTCAGGGATTTGAACACCTGGCTTCTAGGTGGAGTTGCTTGTGGGGGTGTATGGGGGGAGATAATCTGCAGGAGGAAGGAGGAAGGATGCCACTAGCAGTAGGCTTATGGGGGGGGTGTAAAGATTCACCCCACTTCTTGCTTGCTCTTTTATCTTCAAATGTGACAAGATATAATCAGCCAGCTTCCTGCACAGGGAGCCCATTCTAGAACCATAAAAACCAAAGGAAGTCAAAATAAACCTCTTCTAAGTCACTTTTGGTCATGGTATTTCATTACAGCAACAAAAAGTAACTAATGATGACAGCAAGTAAGAGGAGGCCAGGGAACAACGTGAGGGGATCAGCCCACCCCTTCCGCCATGAAGATCTCAGGGATCAAATTCAAGTCATCAAGTTTAGCTACAAGTGTGTTTATCCACCAAAACAGCATCCCCATCTTGAACTTCTGATCTTCCTCCCTCTCCTCCTGAGTGCTGAGATTACAGGCATGTGCCACCCATGATTTTTCCCCAGTCTTTGGCAATCCTGAGTATCGAACCCAGCCAGTAAGCTGGACCAACAGCGCAAGAGTGCTCAAATGAAGTAGTAATTAATGTTCTTCAACTGACATAAATCACCAATTTTAAAATAGCACTTTAAGAGCTAGGTGTGGTGGCATATGTCTAAAATCCTAGCACTTAGGAAGGTGAGATAGGAAATCTCAAATTCAAGGCCAACCTGGGCTATATAAGGAGATCTTGTGTCCAAAAAACAACAACAACAAAATCATTTAGACATATTTAAATAATAGAAGCGAGTTCCGGAACATCTCATAAATACTGTCTTAGGGCAGGGTGGCTTCAGGGTAAAGTACTCATACAACATGAATGCCCTGGGTTCAATCTTTGTACCAAATAGGAAGGAAAGAGAGAAGGAAGTTAGATATATTTTAACAAACACATACTGAAAAGAATTTCTTGAAACTGTTTTTAAAGACAGGACGTCAGGGGCAGGAAGCTGCCCCACATTCATGACCAGATGGGCTACAGTGAATTCCAGGCTGGCCTGGGCCCACCATCCTCTGCCTCTGCCTCCCCAGTGCTAGTGTCACAGCTGTGCATTACCATGCCTGGCTTCTGGAAACTGCCACTAGACAAGGATGGGGAGAGAGACGTGCATTTTACTCAACTAATGGACCCCAAATACATAAGTATCCACCTCTGAAAACAGTCAGGAGGGTCTATGTCAGCAGCAAGGTCAGGGGTCAGTGTTTTCCTTCCTGACTTTATATTATGAATTTTTTAGAAAGAATATGTGGCCACCAGAAGCAGAGAAGTATAGGCTCAGGAAAACAGAAGTAGAGAGGTGGAAGCAGGAGGATTGCTACAAAGTTCTAGGCCAGCCTGGTCTACATATCAAGTTCCGGGTCAGCCAGGGCTATACAGGAAGACCCTATCTAAAAATAAAAACCAGGACGGGGGCTGAGCGGATGACTCAGTGGGTAAAGCACTTGACACAAAAGCGCAAGGACCTAAGTTTGGATTCCCAGAACCTACATAAAGCGCACATCTGTAGCCCTAGCTCCTATAGGGAGATGGGAGACTAAGACAGGATCCCTGGAAGCCCCTGAGCCAGCACATCTGGCATAGGTAGAGTAGTGGAAAATAAGAAAAAATCTTGTCTCATATGAAGTAGGGGGCAAGGACAAACAGCCAAGGTTGTCCTCCAACTTCCACACATGCACCACGGTGCACTCTCGAGCATATGTACACGTGTGCACACACACACATGCACACGAGCAGCGCACATACACACACACACACACACACACACACACACACACGCACACGTGCGCGCGCACACAGATTTAAAAAAGAAGAGAAAAATAGACAGATGTAGCAGAGTGGCAAATACCTGTAATCCCAGAGCTAGGAAGGCTGAGGAAGAAAGATCAGGAGTTCAAGTCCAGCCTGCACTACATAGGAGACCGTTTCTCAAAAATACATTCAGGCAAACAAACAAGCAAAAAATTTAAAAGCAGAAGAGCCCAGCAAGATGGCTCCGCAGGTAGAAGTGTTTCCTGTGCAATCCAGATAACCTGTGTTGGATCCCTAAAGCCCATGGTAGAGAAGCAACTCCCAAAAGCTGTGTTCACATGCATGCCACAGAACCCATGTAATCACACTCCCCCAATACCTACCTCACCATCCCCTCCAAAAAGCAAAGAGCTAGATTTCAGAAAGAGCTAATTTGGACGTGATGCAGGAAAGCACCAGGAGAGGGAGCTCCAGAGCTACGGAGCCGCACAAGACTAGAAAAGCATCTGATTTCACATAAAATTTACCAAAAAAGCTGGGTGTCAGCACACACCTGCAATCACAGCACTCAGGAGGCTGAGGGAGGAAGACACGAACAAGGCCAGCCAGACTACAGAACAGGACCCTGTCTCAAAACAAATGAAGGATTTTAAAACAAAGCCACAGAAATCAGCACAGCGCTACTCATGGCATGAGGATAAACGGAGACCAAGGGAATAGAGTTCAGCCAGAGTAACCCTGATGCTAAAGGTCAGCTGGCCTCTGGCAAGGTTAATGAGACAATTCAGAAGTTCTGTCTGTTCAAGGCCAGCCTGAGCAACAACACGTCACCTCATCTCAGAAAGATAAACCGGGCTGGAGAGGTGGCTCAGCACGATGAGCACTGGCTACTCTCCCAGAACCCACATGGCAGCTCACAACCATTAGTAACTCCACTTCCAGGGATCCTGATGTCTAGGCATCACATGCATGTGGTGCGCATACATGTAGACAAAACACCTATACACATAAAACAAATTTTAAGTCTTTTTTTTTTTTTTTAAAGATAAAATGAAGCTAGGTGTGTTGACATACACCATTAATCGCAGCACTCTGGAGGCAGAGGCAGGTGGATCTCTGTGAGCTCGAGGCCAGTCTGGTCTACAGAGTGAGTTCCGGGATAGACAAGGCTACACAGAGAAACCCTGTCTTGAAAAAAACAATAAGTAGAGGCTGGAGAGACGGCTCAGTGGTTAAGAGCACTGACTGCTCTTCCAGAGATCCCAGGTTCAATTCCCATCACCCCATGGCAGCTCACAACTGTAACACCAGTTCCAGGAGAGCTGATACCCTTACACCAAAGCACATAAAATAAAATAATTTTTTGAAAAGAACTTACTAGCCAACAAATAAAATAGTGTATGGGTGGATAAATAAGTAAATAAGTGGAGTGGTAAAGGATAGCCAATAAACAATCCAGAAAGACATATTAAAATAATACCAGCCCCCAAAGCTAGGACTAGAGTAAGAGACACTTAACCCTTTTTATATTCATGTTTGAATTACTATTGAAAGCATTCATTACTTTTTTAGGTTAAAATAAAGTAATATAGCCGGAAAGTGGCACACGCCCCACCCTCCCCATTAATCCCAGCCTGGTGGGGCGCCGCAGAGACAGGTGGATCTCTGTGACCTTGAGGCTAGCCAGGTCTCAGAGCAAGTTCCAGGACAGCCTCAGCTACACAGAGAAATCCTGCCTTGAAAAACCTAAATAAATGAATAAACGAACTAATATAAAATTTTAAAAGATGGACAGAACAGGGAGAAATGTAATTCCATCTTTCCTCCCCCATACACAGTCAGTCTTACTTGGAATTAAGCTTTTTTTTTTTTAAAGAAAAGAGAAGAAAAGAAAAGGAATCACCAGGCATGGTGGCCCATGCCTTTAAATCCAACACTTGGGAGACAGAGGCAGGTAGATCTCCAAGTTTGAGGCCAGCCTGGTTTACATAGTGAGCTCCAGAACAGCCAAGACTCTAGTGAGACCTTGTTTCAAAAAAAAGAAAGAAAAAAAAAAGAAAATGAAAATCATGTATCAATTTACCTAAAAAGAAACAAGGGGGACCTTTAAAAAAAAAAAGAAAGAAAGAAAGAAAGAAAATACTTAAAAAATAAACCTATTCTGAGATCTGTAAGATGTCTACAACTGAAATTTTAAGACACTGTGCTGGTAGTGGTGGCACACAACTTTTAATCCCAGCAGTCAAGAGGCAGGACAGGCAGAACTCTCTGAGTTCAAGACCAGCCAGATCTATGTAGAGTCCCAGGCCAGCCAGGAACACACAATGAAACCTCCATCTCAAAAAAACAAAATAAAACAAACAAACAAGAAACCTTTAAGACAATGAGGAAAAAAGGAAATAGACAGGAAGAGTTCATGGTGACTAACATGTGGCTGTCATCAAAGGCAATCTGCAGATTCAATGCAACGCCATCAAAACCCTGGACATTCTTTATATATATATATATCTCCTAAAATCATATGGAAATACAAAAGGCTCCCAAATAGTTATAGCAATTTTTAGCAGAAAAAAAAATGTTGGAGGAACCTGAACTCAAATTATATTATAAAGCCATAGTAACAAAACCAGCATGGCACAAGCAGAGAGAAATGTAGGTCCATGGACTAGAATTGAGGACCCAGAAAGAAGCCCACAGACAAAGCTACCTACTCTGACAATGCTATCAGAGGCACGCACTGGGGAACAGCCTCTGTGGGGAACAGCCTCTGCAGCACAAGGTGCTAGAGACTGGAACCCCATGTGCAGGAGAATGAAACTAGATCTTAATCTCTCACAAACAGAAACCAAGCCATCGTAGATCACAGCCGTTCACGTAACACCTGAAGTTTTGGAACTCTGAGAAGAACTCCTGAAGATAAAGGCACACATGCTCACCAGTACTGCTCTTGCAGATGACTGCGTTCAGTTCCTAGCACCTACGTCAGGGCGCTCAAAAATCAAGCACTTGTAACTCCAGCCCTAGAGAGTCCAATACCCTCTTCCGGCCTCCAGGAGGCAATGTACTCAAGTAGACCCTCAACTTCTCACCCCACTTCCCATGTTATACATATAATTAAAAACAAAACACTAAAAAATGTTTTTAAAAGATATAGATGAAGGTGAGAACTTCCGCACAGGACTACAACAGCACAGGAGATAATCCTAAGAACCAACAGACGGGATTATAGGGAATGAAGGCTCTGCACAGCAAAGCAAACAAACACCAGGGTGAAGGGACAGGTTACAGAATGAGGGGAAAATCTGTCCTATCTACACAGCACATAAGAAAGTAATGTCCAGGATGCTTTGTTTTGTTGCTGTTTTTGTTGGTTTCCTGGGGGCTGAAGGAATAACTTGTGGTTAAGAGGCCTTGCTATACGATCATGAGAACAGAGCTCAGATTCCAGAACCACGTAAGAAGTCAGACCTGCACGTCTGTAACCTCAGCTCCGCAGGTGGAGATGGGAGATCACTGGGGTTTGCTGGTTTCTGGCCGAGTAGAGAAAATACAAGCCTTGGGTGCAGGGAAAGACCCTGCCTCAAAGAAATAAGCAGAAGGCAAGGAGCACATCTAATCCCTCTTCTAGCTTCCACATGTATACACAACTATACACAAAAACACACACTCACATGCACATGTAAATATATAATATATACATATATTATATATATATTTTAAACTGAAAAAATTACACATCAAAAACGAAATTATCTGATCAATAAACAGGCTGATGAACTGAAGGCAGCTGTCAAAAGAGGAAATATAAATTAGCAGGGCATAGGGGCGCACACCTTTGATCCCATCACTAGAGAGATAGAGGCAAGAGGATCTCCGTGAGTTCAAAGCCAGCCTGGTCTACAATAGCGAGCTCCAGGACAGTCAGGACTACATAGAGAAATCTTGTCTCAAAAAAATAAATGAAACAAATGATGGTGAGAACGTAGGGAAAGAAGAAACCGAATTCACTGCGGGGAGGGGGGGTGTGTGGAGGAGGTATAGCCAGTACAGCAGTGGTTCTCAACCCGTGGGTCATGACCTCTTTGGGGAGTCAAATGACCCTTTCACAAGGATCACCTAAGACCATCTGCATATTAGATATTTATATTCCAAGTCTTAACAGAAGCAAAATTACAGTTATGAAGTAGCAATGAAAATAACTTTATGGTTGGGATCACCACAACTCGAGAAACTGTTATTAAAGGGTCACAGCATTAGGAAGGCTGAGAAGCACTGCACTACAGAAATAAGTACAGAGGTTTCTCAAATCACTGAAAACTGACATGGATACTTGAGCGTCCAGTTTACAGCTCCATTGCTCACAATAGCTGGGGAACTGAGCCAGCCTCAATGTCCATCAGCTCATGAATGGGTAGAGTATGGTATATGAATGACATCTGCAGGAAAATGGATGCAACTGGAAATGATCATGTTCAGCTAAAGCCAGACTCACTGTGAGAGGCCTAGATTTAAAGTTATGTATACATGTTTATGTGTTTATATATGTGTATCTGTAGGTCAAGAAACTAGAAAAGACCTGGGCGGTAGTGGCGCACGCCTTTAATCTCAGCACTCAAGAGGCAGAGGCAGGTGGATCTCTGTGAGGCCAGCCTGGTCTACAGAGCGAGTTCTAGGATAGCCAGGGCTACACAGAGAAACACTGTCTTGAAAAACAAACAGAAAGAGAAGAATAGAGAGAGACAGAGAGACAGACAAAAGAAACTAGAAAAGGAATCATGAGAGGAAGAACGCATCTTAAAGGGGGACTACAACAGGGTAATAGAAGACAGTGCTAGGAAAGCAGAATTAGGCACTACCTGGGCGGGGACGGACCAGCGAGAGAGGGGACTCAGGGAGGGAACCAAGAGGACAAAGCAGACGCACAGGAATGAAACAGTATTTCCTATGCCAACCTACAAGTCTTGTCCTTTTAGTTACTGTTGCTGCTTTCTAAGTCTCTGGTGGTCCGGTGAGCGTAATTGGAGTTAAGGAGCAGTGGTGAGGCTCAGAGGTTGCTTTCAGGAACACAGGCAACTTACCAGACTACACTACTGAAGACGTCTGTCTCTCCCTCTCCCACCAACCACGAGCTGCCCGAAGATCCTCAGGCAGGGACGGGTGGGAAGCTATGAGCCCTTCCCAGAATGTAGAGGTGAGTGGAACGGACAAACCACACTTGGATTCCTGGATCGAATGTTGTGGTTATTTATCATACAACAATATCCCATGAGCCTTATACCTAAACATAGGGAGGGGGTCCAAACTAGGACAGCACAACCCAGGCCCACACTTAAACACACTACGTAGCCTCACAAATAAAGGAGTCAAAGTTCTTTCCTTACACTGGACCACTGTGTGTAACATAGGGGCCTGGTTAGGCCTGAAATCCCAGCTACTCTGGAGGCAGGAGAAGTACAAATTCAAGGCCTGCTTCAGCTACAGCATGGCTTCAATTGTACTAGCATGTGTTAAATATACATTTTAAAGATCTCTTCTAAAAAGTCAATGTTAGAAACACTGGCGGGAGACAAAGGGACAGCAGGGCAGGAGACCACAAAGCTTTGGGCCATATACCAAGGTGACGGGGAGACGAGGACTACATCAGAGGTGGCTGGAAAGACTAAAATCTGAGTGATGAGAGAGAAAAGCAAACTCTGCCTACACCAATTCTGAAAAGGCCCTGGGAAGCGAGGGCAGCTGTCTGTCCATCCGCAGCCTCTGCCGCAGGACTACCACGTAAGCAGACAGCTGGCCACACTCTCTAAGCTCAGTCAACGTCCAACCGCTCAAAGCCCATGAACAGAGAAGTCACCTAGGTCTCCTCCCTGATAAAGTGATATCCAAGGCACAGCTTCTGTTCCAAAAGACTGATGTGAACACCGAGAACCCTGAGAGCTGGCTGGGGACGAGGCTCAGTTAGCAAAGCGCTCGCCTACCATGCCAAAGCCCTAGGTTCAATCCCCAGTGCCACACGGATCAGGATAGGTGGCATGTGCATGTGTGGTGTGTATCGTTCCAGCATTCAGGCAGATAAGTAAGTCGAAGGTCATCCTTGGTTGCATGGTGAATTTGAGGCCAGCCTGGGCTATCAGAGGCCCTGTCTCAAAAGTCTCAAAAGAAAAAAATAAAAAGTAAAAAGAATTGTGAGCTACAGCAAGGGGAAGCCAAGAGCATTTTCAAATGACATAAAACAACTGTGTCCTCGAGAACCGTTTCAGTTACTGGTCCACAGTGCTGGGGACTGACACATGGGCCTCACACATGCCAGGTAAATGCTCTACCACGGAACTACGATCCCAGCCCACGGCTTGTGCTGTAAAATTCTAGTCTGTTGATGATATATACAACAGACGAGGAACCATGGGGACTAGATGCAATTAAGATACACACAAGAATTTTCTTCCTTAGCTCATGGAACGTTGACGATTGTGCAACTCTGAGTCCGCCATTCCACTGACGGTGCTGTGCTGAGGACAGCACAAACGCTTGTTTCTCACTGACAGAAAGGACAATGAACAACACATCTTCAGAACAAAGATGAGGACGCCTACACACTAAAGAAAAGGAAGAGCAACTGAGGGCTGG
This sequence comes from Cricetomys ansorgei, assembly GCA_026225945.1. Classification (NCBI taxonomy): domain Eukaryota; kingdom Metazoa; phylum Chordata; class Mammalia; order Rodentia; family Nesomyidae; genus Cricetomys; species Cricetomys ansorgei. Next base: position 12,127,728 of record JAMJFZ010004114.1, read on the forward strand.
GACTTCTGGTGCAAGGCAGGCCTCCAGGAGGAAGGGAAGCTGTCCCCTACAGCACGGAGCACTGAGGCAAAGCGCAGCTCTGCTGGAAGCTTCAGAACGAGCAGCAGCCTGCTTGCCCTTGTTTTTACTTTATACTTTTCACCAAAATGTCCGATGCTTCACAACGTGCATGAAATTCCTCTTTAGGAGCCAGGCAAATCCATTCTCTTTCTGGTTGGGTAAATATATAAAGCCAAAGGAAGCAGAAACAATGCACTTGGAGAGGAAACTTTTGTGAATGGATTGAAAACAAGATGCTCAAAGGAGAAACCTCTGAAGTCCTCGAAATTAAACAAGATAGAAGGCAAGATTCTGGCTTTTCATTCCTAGAGATCACAGGCACCATCCCCACAGGACTCGGCCCACTGCCCTGTTCTTCAGAAAGTCTGCACAGGGGATGATTCTACACAGGGGAGAGGCACTCGGACCATGCACACTGCCCCTGTGACACATCGTGGTTTCAACCACATGGGCTCCAGGGACCCTCAGGCCTCGCATCTGCTGTATGGATGTCCAAGGAGGGTCCTTAGGATGGCTCCGCAAGCAAGACTCCTGTAGCAAGGACTAATGACCTGAGCTTTATCCCTGGGTCCCTCGGTGAAAAGAGAGCACCAACTCCCACAGTTTTGCCCTCTGACCCCCACACGTGCACCATGGCACATGTGTGTGGATACATACAGTAATAAATAAGTAAACTGAGAAACTGATATTAAAAAAATGAAAGAGGGAAGGGAATAAAAATAAACAGAAATAAAAAAGGAAAGAAACCCAAGGAAACCCAGGCACACAGAATCAGATAAAGAACTTTTCCTAAATTCTAGTTAGTTGAAAAAAAATCAAGATGAGCCAGGTGGCCCACACCTTTGATCCCAGCACTTGGGAAGCAGAGGCTGGAGGAGCCCTGTGAGTTCGAGGCTAGCCTGGTCTACAGAATGAGTTCCAGGCTATCCAGGGCTATATAGAAAGACCTTGTCTCAAAATAAATAAATAAGTAAAAATATAAATTAAAATTTTTAGAAGGGCAAGGAAGTTTAAACTTGTAGTCCCAGAACTTGGAGAGCTGAAGCAAAAGAACCACCTTGAGTTCAAGGACAGCCTGGACTAAATAGTAAGGCCCTGTCTCAAAAATAAAATAATATTAATTATTAATAAAAATTAAAGCATTAAGACATCATAGGTTTTGGTTACAGGACATGGAACCGAGCTGGACGCTTCCTCCCTCTTGGCTAGCTTCCACAATACCGTAAGGTACTATGCGGGCTGCTGGGGACAAAGTCTGCAGTCTTACTCAACCTATGGACCTTGTGTGTGACACTACCAATATGCTAGGCAAGAAGTGTCCACCAGTCCAAAAACGACATGACTGTCAAGGGGATAGCAGCCATTCTCTGGATGGACACGATGCCCACTCCATAGGAGCTACTGGAAGCCTGGACAAAAGCCTGTGGTGGGGGAGGTCACAGCCCAGTGGAGAAGCCACTGCTGTGGATTTGCTATGGGACCTGTGAAACTGCCTTCTAGATATCTTTCTTTATGCCCAGGGGCCAGTGCTGCTGTCGGCTTTGGCCCATGAAGCTTCTTTTTGCAGCGGGCAGTGACTCATAGCTGGCCAAATCGCTGAGCACAAGTGACTACTAGATGCTCAGCCCTAATGGGAACATCTGTTTCACTCCCTCCAGAGGTTCAAGGAACTTGGCAGATGACGGGGCAGGAAGAATATTCTTACAGGAGGAAGGGGTGAATAGGAAACCTGCCTACTGAGCACGAACTCACAGACTCACAGAAGCTGTGGTGACTTGCACAAGACTGGGCCTATCATCACTTCCTCATGGATCTGACCTCCCCACAAGTCCCCAGCCTCCCCTGACCTATAAGCAAGTGATGGTTTCTAAAGGATTATCTCCTTCAGAGGAAGTTGCCAATGGTTAAGTTGCCCACGCTCGTGTGAATAATCCCCCAACCATGTTCCTGTAAGTAACTTAGTGGTAGAGCGCTGGCCTAGTACAGACACAACCCCAGGTTCAAGCCCTCGTATCATAACAGCTGAATAAAAGTAAAGCCATAGCCGGGCATGCTGGCACACATCTGCGATCCCAGCACTCCTAGCACTTGTGGGGCAGAGTCAGGCCAGTCAGGGCTACTTAGTGAGGTGGTGACTCAAAAGCCCAAAATGACAACAGACAAACAGAAACAACCGGCTGTCAAGGGAAAACCAGCCCTAAAGGAGGTTAACAGTCAGCAGTAACGAAAAGCATCTTGCAAAACACTGGGATAAAGGCTGGAGAGATGGCTCGGTGGTGAGGAGCACGGGCTCCTCTTCCAGAGAACCAAAGTTTGGTTCGCAGCTCTCCGTGGTGGCTCACAACCATTAGTAACTTCAGTTGCAGGGGATCTGAGGCATTCTTCTAGACTCTGAAGGCATCAGATACACATATGATGCTATACATACATGGCAGAAAAAACACATATACGTAAAACAAAATGAATAAAAACAAGGACATGTTTTATAAGACCAAGTATGTAACTATTCAGTCAAAATAACCTAAGGCATAGTAAAACCCAAGCAATACCACCCATGTAGTGCAGGCAGGTGGCACAGTGCTAGGTAGAGATTTCAAAGAATGGCTGGCCAGTATATACTTTAGAAAATACCCAAGTTCAAGGCTAGCCTGGGCTTCATAGTGAAAACCTGTCTCAAATTAAAAAAACAATAGCAACAAAAAAAAAAAAACTAAAGTAGAAAATGTAAAGATCTGTGTCATCTGATGAGGTAGTCGGACAGGCGCCAAAGGACATTGTGCAGGGTTCTGAAGACGGAAAGAACAGGAGTAACATAACAGGAAGCTGGACAGAAAACTTCTGAAGGACACAGAACAATTGTCTGGACAAAAGTTGGAAATGACTATGGAATAGGCAGGACTGAGGCCCAGGACAGTCTGCCTGAGAGAGAAGTCTACACAGAGATAACTCAAGTCAGAGCAACTCTCAGGTCCAAGGTACCAAAATCCCAAAGCAGGGCGCTGACCCTGCAACGGGACAGAGCACCGCAATGCACAGCAGCCACACAAATGCCAGCTTCTCTCTCTTTTTAAATCACACCTGGCTTCCACACAGAAACGACCTGTGTAAGTGAACAATATCTACAGATATTACATATACATACACAGACATACCCTTAGAATTTCCTAAGTTGAGCACTTAGGGATTTATCAGGTACTCTGGAAATTTCCTACTAAATTATTTGCTGTTTCTTTGAGGTCGGGCCTGTGGTGGCTTGAGTGAGAATGGCCCCATAGGCTCACATATGTGAACATCTGGTCCCCAGTTGGTCGAACTGTTTGGGAAGGGTTAGGAAGTGTGGCTTTGTTGGAAGAGGTGGGTCACTAGTTGCAGGCTCTGAGGGTTCAGAAGCCATTCCCAAGGCCTCTCTACCTCCAATTCCCAGTGTCTGTCCGTCCGTCTGTCTGTCTGTCTGTCTCCCTCTCCCTCTCTCTGCCTTGTGGTTATGTTTCAAGGTGTGAGCTCTCAACTGCTGCTCCAACACTGCCTGCTGCTATGTTCCTTACCATGGTGGTGGTCATGGACTCTAACCCTCTGAAAATAAGCCCCAAATAAACTCTCCTAGAGGCTGCTTTTGTCATGATGTCTTGTCACAGCAATAAAAAAGTAGCTAAGACAAGGTCTCCCTATGTAACCCTGGTTAGCCTTGAACTCAGGAACTTGCCTCTACCTCCCGAATGTTGGATTTAAGGTGTATGCCACCACAACCAGCTCTATGGAGTTTTGTTTTTTAATTAGTTTACTTTTATTTATGCGTATGTGTGTCTCCCTGAGTTTATGTACACCACATGCATGCAGGTGCCCTCAGAAGCTGGAAGAGGGCAGCCAATCCCCTGGAACCACACTGGTACTAGGAATCAAGTCCTGGTCCTCTGCAAGATCAGTAAGCATCCTTAACCACTGTGCCATTTCTCCATATCTAAGTGACAATGACTTATTATTGGAAAAGTTCTCAACCTGAGACCCTTTCACAGGTGTCGCCTAAGACCATCTGCATATCAGATATTTACATTACGATTCATGATGGTAGCAAAATTAGTTAGGAAGTAGCAACGAAAATCACTTTATGGTTGGGGGGGTCACCACAACGTGAGGAACTGTGTTAAAGGGTCGCAGCATTAGGAAGGTTGAGAACCAATGGCCCAGTGGATGATGACACACGCCTAGGATCCCAGCACCCAGAAAGTGGCAGTAGGAGGATCGGAAGGTCAGGGCCAGTCTCAGTTATTAGCAGGTTCCAGGTCAGCGTGGGCTAGAAGGGACTATCTCAAGACACAAACAAGACTCCTAGGAATTCAAGCCCTACTGTAGCAGTGTCAGAGCTTGGGGTCTTCAGATATCTTCAGCCACACTTCATTGGAAAGCAGTGGCAGGAAGCCAGTAGGTTCTTCCTTAAAGATAGAGTAGATGGTATGGTGGTACAGGCCTTTTGTCACAGCAAGCAGGAGGCAGAGGCAGGAGTATCTGAACTGAGACAAGCGTGATCTACACAGCCAGTCAGACTATACAACAAGACCTTGTCTCAGAAGCAAAAGACGACACGGTAAAGATGCACAAAGGCCTCCCAACTTCTAGAAGCAAGATAAAAACCACAGAAGATGCAGTCGTCATGTTCCCAGGGGGACAAACCAGAGTTCATCCAGGGCCTGTGATTGCTTTCATATAAACTGACAAAGAGGGTAAAAGCAGACTTACTCTTTTCGATGAGCTGGTCCTGAACGCCTGCCAATGCACTTACTGCCTAGAAGAGAAGTCACTGGTTACCAGGCAAGTGACTACAGTCCCCAACTCACACAGGGAGGAGGGGAAAGCCCACGTTCCTAGCAAAGGGCCACGCCACGGACAGGCACGCCCTCCACCACCACCACTTACAGCTGCCGATGTGACTGAGGATTTGCTGAAGAGCCGCTCGGCCTCCTTGAACTTCCTGTTCCTCCGATCGTTTTTGCTATTAGAGTTCCTACAACACAGAAGAAACGCTTGAAGCCTACGACTTCAACCCAAACTGGGGTGCCTGGGGCAGATGCAAGAAACCCATTGTTTTTTTAAGTTACCTATTATTGTGTCTGTGTGTGGTGTATGTGTGTGGGGATGCATGTGTGCCACGGTACGTTTGTGGAGGTCAGAGGACGACTTTGTAGATCCAGTTCTCTCCTTCTACCTCCAGTGACTGCACTTAGACGGTCAAGCTTCGCAGGAAGCTCCCTTTCTTGCTGAGCCAGCTCACCAGCCCCACTCTCCCCCCCCCCCCCCCCCCCCCCCCCCCCCCGCCTCTTTTAACCAAGTTCAATTCAGGAGTGCCTGTGATCCACATCCTCAGCCCAAACAAACTTTATGTTGCACGCCTACAATCACCAACGCTCTCCACTTTGGGAGGTGAGATTATTTTAGCTGCTTTACAAACGCTGCCACATTCATTTCTTCACTAGTTTCTTTTAAGGAACACAAGAGAGCCAAGGACAGAGTCATGCCTGGCCTGGCATGAGAACACTGGCCAGCACCACTGCAGGACTGGGAGCCTGGCCTGCCCAACCCAAATCCCTCTCCCCACTCTATTTTCTTATGCATTTGCGATAATGTTTACTGTCAAAAAATGACTCGTGCAGGGTATGGCAAGACGGCGAAGCACCTGCTGTAAAGCCTCCCCTGCAATAAATTTATGTACAAAATAAAAACTGTTTTTAAAGAATGAATCACCTAGATTAGCACTACGGGGTATAGTGGCGCAGTCCTTCAATCTCACTCAAGAGGCAGAGACAGGAAGATCTCTGTGAATTTGAGGCCAGCCTCATCTACATAGCTAGTTCCAGGCCAGCCAAAGTTACATAACGAGACCCTGTCTCAAAAAACAAAAAACAAAACAAAACAAAAAATATCTTGGTAAGAATAGTATATTCATAGTACTTAAAAATATAACCTCATAAAAAGAAATTTGAAATGTTTTGTTTTTTATTTAGTGTTTGTACATACGTGTATGCTCATGTAAAAGGCAAAACTTTCAGAACTCAATTCTCTCCTGCCATTACACGGACCACAGGGATCATGGGTCATGGGAATAGAACTCAGGTTGTCAGACTTGTTAACAAACACCTTTACCCACTGAGCCGCCTCGCCAGCAAGATGATATGAACTTTTAAGCAGAGCCATCACAGGCTCCATGAGCAGAGTAACAGGACTGCCCGCCATTATGTCCCCCAATAACCCAGAGGTACAGAACCAAGGGTTTATAAGCAGCTTACACTTTTGCCAAAACTGCTTAAGGATTGCTCATGAGGTCATAGTAAGAAAAATCTGGGGCTCAGACTGGAGGTTCAGCTCGGTGGCAAAGCACTAGTCTACCATGCTCCATATCCTGGGTTCTATCCCCTGCAGCACCGATTTAAAAAACAAAAAAAAAAACAAAACTGAAAGAGGGATCCTTGCCGGGCATAGTGCCACACACCTTTAATCTCAGTACTTGGGAGGCAGAGGCAAGTGGGTCTCTTCAGAGGCCAGCTTGGTCTCTGTAGAGAAACCTTGTCTCAACAAAACAAAACAAACAAAAAAGATTAATGAGGCATTAATTGAGTCCTGTCAAAAGCAACCGGATCCATGATCAAAACAAAGTAGCAAAGCATTATAGGGCCAAGTGAGGGAATCTGAAGGAGTCAGTGTTAATTTTTTAAGCTGTGATCTTCAGAGTTACCTGCAGAAATGCCCTGTTCTTCTCAGGAGGTAACTGCTTATACACTTAGGGGCAGAGATGCATGGTATGAGGATCTACATTTTCAGGGTTATGGAGAAAGTACAGGGACGAAGAAGTGTAACTACAAAGGCGATCTCTGTGATGACAACAGTTCTGCATCGTTACACACACGCTAATCAGAGCACAACATTCTCGCCTTCCACCTTACTGAGGTGGAGCCGATTTTGACAGCACACATATATTACAGGCTAGCTGGCCCTGCAAGCTTCCAAGCAAGTCTCCCCTTTCCCACCTCCCATCTCAATGTGCTAAAATTCCAGATGTGTGTTTAATTGTTGTGGGGGAGGGGTGTGTGAGGTGGTATGACCTCATGAGTGCAGTAGAGAGAGTCTGATTCCCTGAAGCTGGAGTTACATCTGTCATGGGTGCTGGGAATCAAACTCCCGACCTCTGCCAGAGAGGTGTGCTCTTAACTGCTAAGCCATCTCTCCAGCCCCAAGATGTACCTTTTTATAACATGGGTTCTGGGAACTAAACTCAGGTCATCAGGCTTACACATCAAGTGCTTTTACCCACCGAGCCAAGTCTCCTGGGCCTAGTTTTACACCTTGCAGTTATATACATATGATAAAATGCCATACAACTATATGCACACATTATGCCAATAGCGATTTCCTGATTTTGATAATAGACGATAGATATGTAAAATGTAACCATCAGAGAAAACTGTGTGTGAAGAGTATAGAAGACCTCTCTCTTGTTTTTTGTAGCCCCTAAACAAATCTGCAATTATTTCAAAACAAAAAATCTTAAGCATACATAGATGTTTTCATACGTTAGAGATAGTATGCACCAACGGTAAGTTAGCAACTCATGAATATATGGGAAGAATACTAACTGACCATGCACTACATCATTTCAATTTTTTTATAGGTTTAAAAAATTCTCATGAGTTTAGAAATTTTTACAGGATCATACTGCCAAATCAACAGTGGTACAATTAGCATACCAGGTATGGCAAAATCATAAGTGGATATCATGACTGATTAAAATGTGGAAGACAGTTAAGTCACATGCTGTGTTTCATTTATACCTACACACCCCTGCCCCATAGGCCCTACTTTCCCCATTCACAAATAGGGGCTTTATCCAAGGTTACTCCGTGAGGCAGTGGCAGAGTCAAGTACAAGTTCAAGCTTAGATAGACACCATTCCACACTAGGACTCTATTATGGACTCCCTGAAAAGCATATACCAAGAACAAACAACCCAAGCTGTACATGGCAGGCAATCCATACCTTTAAATCCAGCAACTGGGAGTCAGAGGAAGAAGGATCTATGTGATCCGTGAGCTTGAGGTGAGCCTGGTCTACACAGTGAGTTCCAGGCCAGCCAGGATTATATAGTAAGACCATATTTTAAACAAAACAAAAACCCTACAGATAAACCTTAGTAGAGAATAAAACAGATACTACTAGATCTCCACACTTACTTTTGATTGGTTAAATAGCGATCCCAGCCACGGATAATATTGCCATACATCTGAGTGTCTTCCAGGTAGCTTCCTTCAAAAGCATAGATCTGTCTCTCCAAGTTTGCAAGTGTTTCCTAAGAGATAAAAACCAGGAACGTGGAAAAGCAAACATTAAGCATGAACAAACTGAGATCCCGACACAGACTTGTAAAGTCAAGCTTACTCACACTGAACCATTTTTTGTGAAAGAGCGGAGGTGATGGACCCCTTTAAAAATAGAATAGAACATGTAGTCTGTCCTCAGAAAATGTACACGCATGGAAGATTTTCCATTTACTTCAGAGGGAAAGTCAGCTATCATGAGCAGGGATGAGGCGGAACGTGAGCTGTCTCCATTCACACTCACTTAATGTGTCGCTACCAGTAGAGAGAAAGGGTGAACAGCTTTTCAAAATCATCTTTTCTACATCAATTGCTCCCTTCCAGCTAGCTCTGGAAGGGCCGCCCGCAGTGGATGCCGGTTGCTATGGAAACCTGGAAGGGCAGCTTCAGGTGAGCTTTGCCTCCCGGATGCTCAGTGCAAAAGGCGGGAGCCTGGAGGGCTCGGCCACCACGGTGCCGGCGGGTCTGGGTGCGCGTCACGACTCCAAATTCCCTAGACTGCGTCCCGCGTCTCCCGCCAGCCGCCTTCCAGGCATCCCCGAATACACCACATTCTCCGGCCAGCGAAACGCGCCGCCCGTGGGATCCGCCGCGGGTACCCACCCGACGCGCTCCCGCATCCTCTCCAGCCCTGGGTCTAGCCGCCTCTCTCCCACCCGCTGAGCCCAGCCGGAGCGTCGTCCCCGCCTCCTGCCTCTCGCCCTTCCCGCGCCCTCACCGCCCCGCCCTCCCCGCCGAGCGCAGGCCGGGAACCGCGCTGCCGCAGGGAACCGCGCCGCGCCCGGCCGCCCAGAGCGTCCGGACCCCGGCCACCCGCCGCTCTCGCCTCCGGAGCGGCCCGAGAGGCCTGGTGGGGACGTCGCCCGGGCTCCGGCCACTCACCGCCAGCTCCTGCTTCCGCTTCACCAGTTCGGCCAGCTCCCGCCGGGTGTCTGGGATCTGCGGCGGCGCCGTCTTGTTGTGCATCGCCATGTTGGGCTCAAGCGGCGGCGGAGGCGGCGGCGCGCGACCGGTAGGCGGACCCTGCGTACTACCGCCGCCGGCCGCCAGGGGGCGCGCCGCCAGTGCGCCTGCGCGCGCGGCTTCCGGGGAGGCTAGCAGGCTCAGCGCGCGAAAGCTGGGGCAGAGCGGCGCTGGGTCGTGTGGGGTCGTCGTTGCGGCCCCGCCGTGGGCCTCTGAGCTTTGCAGGCACCCACGCACGTTCACTGCATCCGAAGCCCAACTGCAGGCATAAGCCTGTTAAGTATCCCGAGTTCCTGGCCTCAGACAATGCCCTGGCCTCACACCCTGCTGCAGGTGGAGTACCTGAGCATGACCAGGGTCCGTCCCCACCATCCCGGCTGGAAAGCGGATTCCAGACCCAGCCCTTCCCTGAGTGGTGGCGCACGCTTTTAATCTCAGCACTCAGGAAGCAGAAGCAGGCGGATCTCTGGAGTTTGAGGTCAGCCTGGTCTACATAGAGCGTTCCAAGCCAGCCAGGGCTACAAAATAATAAGTTAATTTATCTCTACATTCCTATCTATGCCAGTGGCAAGTAACTAAATTTACCTCGGTTACCTCCTAAGAGAACCTACTGAATACAGTTGCTGTAAGAAGTCCATCACTTTCTTGGATATGGTGGCCCCTGTCCTTAATCCCAGCACCCCAGAGGCAAGCAGGTCTCCTGTTGTAGATGAGTTGCAGGAGAGGAAGGAGTGTGAGAGAATTAGCTTATATCTTCAGGTCTAGTACTGTATCCCAGGCTGGTGTTGAATGGAACACATAGACCTTGAATTTACCTTCCTGCCTCTGCCTTCCCAATGCTGGGACTGCAAGTTTAAGCCACCATTCTGGGGAATGGAACCCTAGACAGATTAAGCAAGCACTGTACCGATGGAGCTTTACCCCCAGCTCAGCTCTGCGTCCTCAGTGCTCTGCAACTTCGGGGTGAATCTAGGCGGCATTCTTTTCCCCGTGTGTGGATGGATGTCCTTGAGTTTCTATGCTCTGGGAGGATCTTGTTTAATGGGTCTGAGAAATTCACAATTTTTCTTCAAATCCTCTTTCCTAACGTTCTCTCTCCTGGAACTGAAACATAAGTCTGTCCTCTCATGTTCCCCTCCAATGGTACATGCCTACAGTCATGAAGGAAGGTCAAGATGCTGCGTAGTGTTTGGGCTAGCCTGGACTACATAAGACCAGTCTCAAGAAAAACAAGTCAGGGCTGGAGATACATCAGTTGGTAGAGTGTGTGCCTAAGCATACATGAATCCTTAGATGTGGTCTCTTTTCCTGCCAGGCTGGGCCACATAAGAACTTCTCAAGGCCAGGCATGGTGGTTCATGCCTTTAATCCCAGGACTCAGGAGACAGAGGCAGGTGGATCTCTGTGAGTTCCAGGACAGCCAGAGTTACAACAGAGAAACCCTGTCTCGAAAAAAAACAAAAACAAAAAATTAAAAAATATATCCCTTTTCAGACTTCTTTTGTTGCTGTTTTTTCGAGACAAGGTTTTCCTGTTGTAACTCTGGCTGTCCTGGAACTTGCTCTGTAGACCAAGCTGGCCTCCAACTCACAGAGATCCACCTGTCTCTGCCTCCCAAGTGCTGGAATTAAAGGTGTGCACCACCACTGCCCAGCCATTTTTCCAGACTTTTTATGAGTAATTTTGTCTGCGTGTATGTCTGTACACCATGTACATGCCTGGTACCTGGGAAAGCCAGAGAGGGCACCAGATCCGCCTGGAACTGGAGTTACAGTTGTGAGCCAACGTGTGGCTGCTGGGAATCGAACCTATGTCCCCTATAAGCATAACAAATATTTTTAACTGCTGAGCCATCTCTCCAGCTCCCCTCTAGCTTCTTAATGTAGTGGATTACACGGATTGCCTCTCGAATGTAGGAGCCTTGCATGTCAGGAATACATTTCTTGGCCATCTTGCATTGAATTCAATGGACACCTCTCTAATACATTTTTTCTTCCTTACGTTACTGGACTCAATTTGCTAATTTTTAAATGTATTTTTAACATTTAGTTGTGGGAGTGCTCAGAGAGCCAGGACACGGGTGTGGAGGTCAGAAGATGCCTTGCAGGTGTCAGTCCTTTCCTTCTCTCTCCCCTGGGTTCTGAGGAGTGAACTCACGTCATCAGTTCCTGCGTCCAGTGCTTTACCTGCTAAACCCTCTCGCCTGACCTACTTTGCCAACATTTTATTGATGTCTGCAGCTCAGTTCATAAGTGATTTGTGGTGTTTGTTAAAGATTTATTAATTTCCATGCGCATGGGTGTTTTGCCTGTATACATGTCTGCATATGTTTGTAATGCCCTTGGAGGTCAAAAGAGGAATCCTCTGGAATTGGAGTTACAGAGGAATTTTTTTTTTTTTTTACAAAGTTTGACTCCCAACATGTGGGAAGAAAACCAGAACCCCTACTCCTACAAATTGAGGCTTGGAGAGATGGCTCAGCAGTTAAAGCGCTGGCTGGTCTTCCAGAGGACCAGAATTCAATTCCCAGTTCTCACACTGTGTCTCACAATTTTCTCTAACTCCAGTTCCAGGGGACCTGACTCCCTCTTCTAGCCTCCCTGGGCACCAGGGATACACAAGAGATAGACACGTGCAGGCAAAACACCTATACACACAAAATTAATTTTTTAATTAAAAAGAATGTGGTATATGGAGCTGGAAAGATGGTTCCAGTTCCAGTGCTTAGGATTCTTGCAGAGGACCTGAGTTTAAATTCCCAGTACCTACATGGTGGTTTGTAACTCTCTATAACTCCATTTCCAGTGGATCTGATAGCATATTCTGGCCTCCATAGGTACCAGGCATACACAGGGTCCGCAGACATACATGCAGGCAAAAGACCTGCACACACAAAATTTGAGACTTTCAGTGTTTAGTGCCTCTCATTTGCAAAAGTCTAATCCTGCTTAACTGAGGATGGAGAGAGCTGGTATGAGTTTGTACATGTTTAAAGTGCTTAGTATTGTATTTTCCTAAAAAGTGCTCTTATATAGCAACATTTTTTGTGGGGTTGTTAAAACAGTCTCTTTGAAAATTGAAACATTGAAACATTACATCCTCCTAGGAAGCTCCTTAAGCGGGAAGGTAAACAACTCAAAGTAGCTTTAGGAAGTCACTGAAACTGACCAGACTCACTAGGCCCCTCCCTCCCAGAGTAAAACAATAAAAGCTGAGAGCCCATCTAGGACCGGGAGCTGAGCTGCAAAGAAGGCTCTTGAGACCAGACCAGCTGCCTGGAAGAGGCTTACACCAACTGAACCTGGAAAGAATACTCTCGAACTTGTTGAGCTGCCTGCAGGCTGTGCAGGGTGCTCCAGATTCCCAGCCTTTGAGAGCTGTCACCCATGCTGGGGTGGACTTTGGTGATGCAGCTGTCTTTGAGTTATTTCTGCTCCTGTAAGTGACCCCAATAAATAAAACTCACTGGTCCACCAAGTTGGACTTTGGTGGTATCCGTATTTTGGTCTGTTGTGGGGTCCCTATCTGGGGTGAGTAGATGTGTCTCCTCGGGGGACTGTTGTGTTGTCACACAACAGGGGTGTGCACATCCGTGTGTTTGCACATGGAGGCCAGAGGTCAACATCAGGCATCCTCCTTTTTCACTCCCCACATTATTTTTTGATGCAGAGCCTCTCACCGAACCTGAAGCTCACCAATGGACTCCAAGGACCCATGTGTCTCCACATCCCCCAAACTGGGATCACAAACAAATGCTTCTATACTTCTGACATGGGTGCTGGGGACCCAAATTCAGGTTCTCATGCCTGCAAAGCAAGCAGTGTACCATCATCATTATTACTGAGACAGGCTGGCCTAGAATCTGCTTTGTATGTCAGGCAGACATTGGAATTGCTGAGCCTTCTGCCTCCTCCTCTGGAGTGCCGGGATTCCAGGGCTGTGACTCCCTCACCATTTATGTGGTACTGGGGTCCGGACCCAGTGCTTCATACGTGCGAGGCAAGCTCTCTACCGACTGAGCTATATCCTCAGCCCTAATATTAAAAGTTCAGTTCATGGCATCCCACTCAGTTCTTTTGCCTCTTCCGTGCAGCCCATCATGCTCTGCAGGTGACTGTGTGCCCTCAGCGCTACTCACCGCGACAGAACTTCAGAGCGTGCACCCTCTCCATGCACCCCTCTGCAGTCCCGCTGCTGCTTCTTCGACTGTCTCAACTGGCACAGGCCCCTCTCCTACTAGTTCAAAGTCCACCTCTGCCTTAAGGCAATCCTCAGTCACCCCTCCCAGGAGTCAGCCTGCTTCAGTGTTGCTGCGTCTGACTCAGTTGCAAACCAACTACTAACATGCTGTGCTCATACGACTTAGACTCGCTCCAGCTTTTCAGTAAGTGAACTCCGCTGTTGTCGCTTTGGGAACTATAGCCCATCACACCCAGCTGTCTCTCTTTTCTTTTCTTCTTTTAAAGTCTTCAGTGCTGGAAACTGAACTCACACAAGGCAAGCACTCTATGGATAAACTAATCCCCAGCCATTTTAAATTACCCTCACACGGCAGAGGCTGTTTAATGGGCTCAGGACAAGTCAAAACACAAAGCTTTCTAAGGACTGGCCGTAGGAAAAGGCATATATCCAGGACTTCTGGGGAGGATGTTTTCAGGAACCTCAGACAGGAGTGGGGGCCTTAGCTGGGAGACATGGAGTTGGACATACTCTGGGATTCAAAGGGTGAGCTCCAGGAGACTGGGGACGTATCCCTAGCAACTGGAGATGGGGAATCCAGGGGCTGGAGGGTACACCTCTGGGGCACGACAGAGTGGATTGCACAAGCAACACACCTGGAGCCTGAGAGTAAATCCCAACTGATGAGAGATGGCGAACACCTGGGGCTGGTTGGGTAGACTCCTGGTTTTGATGAGTGGAACACTAGTACTGGGAGGTAAACTTGAAACCAGTGGCGGCATTGGGTGTTGGGGGAGCACAAAGATACAGAAGGGGCACAAAAAGGCTACTAGACAGTTGGTGGGAATAGGGGCTTGGGGACAAGGCAACCAGCAGTCCATGAGCAAGGGTGAGCACTGCTTGAGATGTGGGTGGAGGTAAGGGTATCTCCACCGTAATGTGAAACTGGAGGAAGAACTGCTTAGTCTTGAAGGTTGCTGTGGGTTTAGGACTCGTCCTGAGCCTTGTCAATCTCCCAGCCAAGCTGTGGTCCTATAGGGGTAGGCTCCATGGTCCTTGACCCTCTGCTCCTAGGAGAACATGTAGCAGTTATGTGACATGATGTTCTCCATGGTCTCAGGGTAGCCAACCTAAAACAGCAAGCTCTGCTGGACCATTTCCATGTCCTTTGCTTGATCACTTTGTAGCCCTGCTGGTCAATCTTTACAAACTTTACCTACGCCCTGACCTAGCGTGCAATCTGCCTTGGCAACTGGCAGGGCCAAGCTGGTCTAATGTTTCTGTACTTGCGTATGGGCCAGGTAGCTGTCTTCATTGTGCAGAGTCAAGCAGAGTTTGCATTCATGGGATCCCAGGTGTTTCTGCATAAAATACAGGGCCTTGTTGATGTTGATGGCTTCTGGGGCCAGATACTTTGGGTGTTCAAGATTGATGCTGGAAGACCTTAGTGAAGACCTGGCAGTGTTGAGACAGGGAGAAACTTGCTGGGACAGGATTGCCAGTAGTTTGAGGCTAGACTGGACTACAAGGTGAATTCTAGGCCAACCTAAGCTATAGTACTCTGTTTCAAATATCATTATCTCAACTGATTATTCCTATGGTTCACAGATCACCAAGACACACAGTACAAGTATCTGAAAGAGCCATAAGCATTTGCACTCAATGTTATTACCTCTGACAGTGTCAAGGAGACAAGGAAACAAGGAAACAACTAACTGAAAGGACTGGTGAGAACAGCCTCTAAATCTTTACTTTTACTTTGTTTGTTTGTTTGTTTGTTTGTTGTGTTTTTTGTTTTGTTTTGGTTTTGATTTTGGTTTTTTGAGACAGGGTTTCTCTGTTGTAACTCTGGCTGTCCTGGAACTCACTCTGTAGACCAGGCTGGCTTCGAACTCACAGAAATCTGCCAGTCTCTATCTCCTGAGTGCTGGGATTAAATGCCTGCGACACTGCCACCGGGAAACTTTTACATTATCTTGTGTGCAGATGTGGAGGACAGCTTGTGGGAGTTGACTGTCCATGTCCTTCCACCATGTTTGTTATGGGGACCAAATTCAAGGCCTTGTGCCAAGCCCCTCAGCTATAAGCTGAGCCATCTCATTGGCCCACATCTAAAGACTCTTTCATACCTCTGCAGAAACGGGGCCACCAAGGAGAACTTGGTGCAGGAGCTCACCAACAGAGCTGTTTCGAACACAGCTGCACTTCCAACAGGGCGGAGGAAGACAGTGAAGAACTTGCAAATAGCTAAGATGAACACATCTCTAAGAAGAAAAAGACACCTTCCCAGAGGTCTGACATTAACTTCTTAACCTAGGACACCATTGCTCCACTAAAGCAAACGTTCACAATCAATGGAACTGGGACACTTTTGTTGTTGAGATGAAAGTCTGTGTGCCTGTGGGATGTCTAGATGCATGCAGGATGACCAGATATCTGTGAGATATCTGAGTCCCTACAGGAAGTCCAGATCAGTGTGTGGTGTCTGGGTGCCTTCATGTTTAGTTGGTGTGCTGTAGAAATTTATTTTTAGTTGTGCTTAAAATATTGTTTTATGCTGGGTGAGGGGCTACCCTAGGTCTTGGCATTTTGTATTGTCTGCACGTGTTGCATTTATGTGAGGGAAGTTGATTGCTAATGATTTGCATATGGTATCAGTAGAAGACCTAAGGAGTTCTGAATCAATAAAAACACCTGAGCTCACATGCTCAGGGCTCCACTGTGAGTATTGTGCTAGCCATGATGTTGGTTCCCTCGGCTGAGGTCTGGCAGAGTTTGCAACCATGAAAATGCCTCCTTGTCATCTTTGCTGGGCCACCACAGCAGCATACTACTACAAATGGCGTACCAACATGGGGCACATCACACTAGCTAATCCAAGGTGGAACAAGGGAAAAAAAAAGAAATTCTAGCTCTCATAGAATTCGGTAAAGTACGCACGGGGCAACTCCTAGAGGACAGAGATTATATATATGTGATAATGAGTAGAAGTCTCCTGAAGGAAGGAGAGTGGGGAAGGAAAAAAGCCTCTATGAAGAGAAAAGGCTGTGAAACTAATAAGTAAATGAGGAAAAAAGCTCCAAGGTGAGAGCCACAGACTAGAGGCCTTTAGAGAAAGACATTTTCATGGTAAAAACAAAAAATTCAGCTGGGAGCAGAAAAGAAGCAAGGTTTTGACCCCTTTTCCTGATCATGGAGCTAACGCTCCCTCCCACCGCTGAGGGCGGGAAACAGAAACCAGAGTGCACTGTTCTATAAACTGAGTTTGTTGGTGGCTTTTTGTGTGTGTGAAGCCCAAGTGGGTTTGTGTTTGAGGTCTGTTTAGAAGGGTTTGTTTTCCTGTAGCAGTGGTGGGGATAAAAAAGCCAAACTGCCAAGACTTTGCCAGATATTCTTCCCACAGGCCCCCTGTTGGTGAAGCCACAGATCAGAGCCAAAAAGCCTAACGAACATTTATTTTTCCCTGCAAACCTGACTACAAGCGGTCCAGATACTAGCAATGGTGATGAGAACTCCACCCATGATGAGGAGACCCTTCCTGCAGACACAGTGGCCTGTTATTCTTCCAGCAAACCAGACTCTCTCTTAAAATATGGAAAGTGTTTCCTCAGGGTCAGCACACAGAAGCTGTCTTCCAGAACTGGCCAAGGTTGTATCTCGTGCTGGCAGCCAGACGTGGTACTGTAAGAGTCACCCAGGTGTTACTGGTTTTGAAGCCATGAAGGGGTCTTTGGAGAGCAACTGAGGCTTGGCACTGTGAGACTCCAGGAGAGGCCAGTGGTGAAGGTGCAGCCTTGGTAGCAGTTGAAGGCCCAGATGAAGGGGTCATGTAAAGAAGTTGAGGCTTGGCACCATGAAGAGAGCCCAGGAGAGGCTATTAGTGAAGGTGCAGCCTCAGTGGCAATTTGAAGGGGTCATGAAAAGAAGTTGAGGCTTGGCACCAGAAGAGGTTATTGGTGAAAGTGCAGCCCAAGTTGCAACAGAAGACCCCAGCATTCTGGAGATGCCAGTTCCGTGGGACAACCACCAAGAACAACAGTAGCAGTGGAATGGAGCCAGCCAGAACCTGGAGGACAAGAGCTCTGTGTGCTGCAGAGGGCAGAGCCAGAAAAGTGACCCAAGCCCTGTGGAGGAGCCCAGAAGATCATTGAGTGAGTTCCAGATAATTGGACAATGATGATGTTTTTCTGCTGTCCAAAGACATTGTGAAAGGCTTGATAGATGTTTAGTTTCATTTGGTCCTGTGCACTAACAACTCTTGTGACTGTTTCTCTTGTAAATAGTATTGCTGGTATAGTGTTAAACTGTGTTGTAGAGATAAAACATTTTTTTGGAGGCGGGCAGGATTGGCTTATACAGAAAAGGGTAACTGTGGAAGTTTATTTTTACTTGTGTTTAAAATAATTGTTTTTGTGCACTGTTAGAAAAAAGGATGCATAGGCCTTGGCATTTTATATTGTTTGCAGGTATTGGATTTCTGTGGGGGAGGTTTGATTGCTTATGATCTGCACCTGAGGAGTTCTGGATCAATAAAAACACCTGAGCTCAGGTGCTCAGGGTTCCACTGTTGGGTGTGGCATTAGCCATGACGGTGGTCCCTCTGGTGAGGTCTGGAAGGGTTTAAGTCTATGAAAACATCTGTCTTCCTGGTTGAGCCACACAGTAGGTGTACAACTACAGTGGTGGGGCCCAACTTCAGGTTGAACTTGGTCATGCTTGCTCTCAGGCTGGTGTGTGCCAGGTGAATGTCCATCATCAGAGCAGCTTGCTGCCTCTAGGAACTATGGTGACGCCTGTGATTCATGCTTCCACCATACAGGCTGGACTCAATTTTATTGTTTTTTTTTTTGGAGGGGGAGGGGTTTGGATACAGGAGTAGGAGGATGGACTTGGAAGGAATGGGAAGAGGGTATGATTGAGATACATTATATGAAACTTAAATAATAAAAGTATTATGGGAAAAAAAAGAAGAAAGTCTTCGTAGACCAGGCTGCCTCACATTCCATGTCCCCTACAATTTGCAACCATCTTCTTGCCTTAGCCTTTCCAGGGCCTTGATTACAGGCATGAGTCACCACTTCCTGATTCTAGGACCTCTTTACTAAAAACTGAAGGCAAAGTGGTCACCTCCCACAGTGTTTATCCAGAAAGCAAGTCCCCAGAGCTGGGGGACTGGAGAGATGGCTCGGGTTAAGACGCTGGTTGCTCTTCCAGAGGACCGGGTTCAATTCCCAGCAACCCACATGGCAGCTCACAACTGTCTGTAACTCCAGTTCCAGGGGATCTGACACCCTCACACCAAATGCACATAAGATAAAATTTAAAACATTTTTTTTTAAGGAAGTCCCCAAACTATCACTGGACAAAGAGGCCCTGGAGTAGGCCGGCAGGTTATTATGGAATCCCAGACAGAAAACTTGTCTGGATGAGAGAAAAACCCATCAAAGTATGCTTTCTGGACACAGTAGGGACTATATTAATCTCTTAGCTTCTAGCCTGAGTACAAGTGAGGTCATGACTATGCAAAGCAAAGATGGACTACTTAGCAGCATCCTAAATTCTAACCCAGGAGGAAGTTAAGAGCAGCACAGGCTGAGTGGTGTCACCTATCCGTGTCCTCACCCTCGGGGCCATCTACACAAAACCTTCCCTGAAAGCTCAAAAAGCACCGGTGACTTCGCTGGCCCATGCCCTCCTTGCGATGTGAGGGTCTGGATTCCAGCACGGGCCAGGTTCCTGCCGCAGTACTTCTGAGTCTCTCCCTACTACTCTCTACGTACATAGTACTTTTACCTCAAAACACTGATACAAAGATTCCTTTAGAAGCAAACACACCTATGAAAAAAGTCCTTTATGCTGGGAAAGTATTACCCTCTAAAACGAGGTTATATTTACAAATTTTATTTATTTTTTAATCCCAAAAATACATATAAATGAAAACCTGCTCTCCAAATGCATACAGGCCTTTGCCTATTGTGTTATTTATATCACAAAACACTGTCATAGGATAATCAGCAGGTAGCTCTGAAACACACCATTTACATGAGACTGTTCTGAAAACAAGCACTCACGGGCAGGCGGCTGCTGGGCCAAGTTCAACAAAACACAAAGTTAGAGTTCTCAAACTGCAACACAAGCTGGGCAGCAACAGAGGAAAGACTTAAGGCAGAAGAGGTGCTGTGAAGTCAACCCCACAGCCTCCAGGAGGAATGGTTTCTAACAGTGAAGGCTGTTTCTCAGTTGCTAGCTGTCAGACACCGTTTCCTCTTCATCGTCTTCATCCTCCTTCCTGTCTAGTTCAGAGGTGTCTGAAGACTCGTGTAGTAAGACGTACTCTCTGCTACTAAACCCAAATTTAAGTACATCCTTTTCTTTCAGTTCGTGGTATCGCTGTGGCTCAATACGCTTGTTGTTCAAAAAGGTCCCATTGCCTGAGCCAAGGTCTATGATGTAGGGCTTCACCCTCCGGCCAACTGTGCCATCAGCGCGGGTGTACTCCACAAGCCTAGAAGAGACCAAGGAGAGAAGCCATGAGCCAAGTCTACTGGTGACCATCTATCTTCTCTTAGGCTCTCTGCTACAGATCCAGATGTCACTGACCTGGCTTGAACACAGTTCAAATGAAAACTGTGGAAAGTCACACATATACCTAAGAGAAAAGGTAGAGCTGGCGTGGGTGGGAATGGAGGGCCATAAGAGATCCAGCAAGAACTCCAGGCCTCTGGCTATGGTTACAAATATATTTCTCCCACTGCTGTGTCTATTTTAGCCCCAGCCCACCAAGTGGGGGAAAAAAAAAAACAGAGGAATTAGGATTTGAGAGTCAGGGATTAGATGTGAGGCAGAGTTCTGCTCTGAAGATCATTTACTGAGCCATCAGCTGACTGAGCTGCGTTTTCTCACCTATCAAGTGAGATATTAACACTGGCCCTGTCTTCCTCAGGGGATTGTTGAAGATGAAATGGTAGGAGTGTATGACCCAAGCAGCAGACCCAGCCAGCATACACCTGACAGTCTGACTCTGGCTTCTATTTCTATCTGGTCCTCACCGGAGCCCTGGGGGCAGGTGGAAACAGGAATTCTGGAATGTGGCCAGATTTTTTCTCTTTTTCCTCCTTTTTTTTTTTTTTTTTTTTTTTTTTTTTGAGATGAGATCTTGGTACAGAGCCCACACCTAGAAGGCACACCAATCATCCTGCTCAGCCTCCTGAGAGCTAGGAGTACAACCCTGCACCACCATGCAATGGTAGGGCTAACATCTGTGTTTCTGACATCAAGCTCAAGCCTCTGATACAAATGTTAAGCAATTACTCAAGGGCTGTTAGACTTATAGGAATCTTTCAGCCCAGCTCATTAGACACAAGGGGTAGTGGGCATCTTCTGCATCTCCACACAGACAGCCTTAGGAACCCCAATGAGACATTCACCCTGGCTCCCTTTCCAGTTCTCCCTTTGGGCTACATACCGGTACTGGAACACTGCGTGCTGCTTTGAGCAAGAGGGATGGTCAATGGGAATGTCAGCGATGCGGCGATGTCGACCCAGAAGGTAAGCACTCTGCCTATGGATGTACATGACCGGAAGTATCTCGTCATTTTTAAAGGGGTAGAGACGCCACCGTTTTTTGGGAATCCGGGCTTCTGGGGGCTCACTGTATTTAATAACCACACCCCGGAAGGTGTTGGTGTCCTCAAGAAGTGCCCCAGAAAGTTCAAAGCTTGGTTTTTCTTTAACAGGCACCTCTTTGCTTTTGTTGCCAGCAGGGCGAGGGATCACCTCCTGAGCCGCACTGCCAGTACCTTCATTCTGCTGGCGATGCTCCCGGCGCCTGGCATTATGAAAGTCCCTCTCTTCTTCCTGGGCCTGCAGGTTTAAGCTATCTCGATCATGACCCTGCCCACTGACAGGCCTCTCATCAGAGCTCCTCCTCTGGCGGGAATGGTCCCTGTGCCGGTCTCGCTCACTTTTCCGAGCTCTCCTGTGCTCCTGCTCTGATGGCTCACGATGCTGCCATTCCTCTCGTCCTCTCCGTGGATGGTCCTCATGTTCCTGCAATTCACATGGATTCAGTAAAGGAAAGATGGCTTTCACTCTCTGTGAACAAGCTGCCAGGGCTGGAGAGATGGCTCAGCTGTTAAGAGCACTAATTGCTGTTTCAGGAGACTCAGGTTCAGTTCCCAGCACTCACATGGCTATTCAGAACCATCTATAACTACAGTTCCAAGTGAATCCAATGCCCTCTTGTGGCATGTGTGGGCACTGCATTTACGTAGTGTACAACAGGCAGACAGGCCATCAAAATAATTAAATCTCAGCTGGGCGCTGGTGGCCCACACCAGCCCACACTCAGGAGGCAGAGGCAGGGGGATCTCTGTGAGGTTAAGGCCAGCCTGGTCTACAGAGTGAGTTCCAGGACAGCCAGAGTTACAACAGAGAAACTCTGTACCAGAAAACCAATAATAATAAATAAATAAATAAATAAATACATAAATAAGGACTACAGAACATCTGTGACCTGAATTCTGGTATCCAAAATCAATTTCCAGCCACACAAGGCTATCTGTGGTGGTTCTGTTCTCTTGAAGGGCCATTAAGACTTTATATTCTACACCGCTCCTCAAATATAGCCCTGATAGCTCAAGCCCATGTCCAGAGCCCTCAGAACGAGACTGATATAGAGGGGAGGAAAAATAATATCCTCTAAGTCATCTGCAGGCAAATCACAGGGCAGCATGTGTAAAAAATAGAGTCACAGTTAAGATATGTAAAGGAAAAGGTTAGCTTCCTCATAGGTAAAAAAGGAAATTGAAATTTCAAAAGCTCCAACTTTTACAAAGATTATTCAAACACCTATGAATAAAGCTAAAAAACATTAAAGACACAAGAAACCCACAAAAAGGTATTACTTGGCAGTTTCCAAATTTCTGACAGAATGGAAACACATACTGAAAATCAGCCTGCAGAAGCTGCAGTGCACACCTCACATGAATAGACCAATGAGAGCCGGGCGGTTGTAGCACGCCTTTAATCCCAGGACTCAGGAGGCAGAGGCAGATATCTGTGAGTTTGAGGCCAGCCTAGTCTACAAAGAGAGTTCTAGGACAGCCAAGGCTGTTACACTAAGAAACCCTGTCTTAGGGAAATAAACAAAAAACCAAAAAAAAAAAAAACAAACCAATAACAATAAAAATAGATCAATGAGAAATCAATCAGTGATGCAATCACTCCGAGGGCAAAGAATATCAACAGCAGTTTCCAGAAGAAACTAATACCTAAAGCCCCTGAAGATGGCTTCCTCTCACTAATAACCAGAGCATCAATGCTGGAAGAAACAGGAATTTTCTTAACTAAAAGAAACTTTAACTAAAATTAACAAAACTAAAAAGGTCTGTTCTGGGATCTTTTACTCCTGTGTGCTGTTTTTGGTTTGTAAAAGGGCTTCCTGTTGCCTTGAAGCTCTGCTTCCTACACATTTACACCTCTGTGCTAGTCATTCAGATCTCCACATGTAAAGGTCAACTGTTTACAGTTGAAGGATCAAAGGTCTGCGGCCTTTGAGTATACTAAGATACCACTGTGTTGTAATGAAGGCCTGGACGTGCAGAGGGGGCTTGGGGAAAAGTTTAAAGGATCTGAGGACTAGGAGGCAGGGAAAGAAGCAGGAGAATTGAGAGAGAGTAGTGTGAGAGGATGATGGAATGAAGTCTCTGCCTGGCCGCCCGGGTATTGAATTCCCTGATAATTGTCATGGCTTGTGATTAATAAAGAGCATTGGAAAATCAACCATGGACATTTATTAACAAAGGTCAGGAATAGCTACTGTCAAAAGAGAAGGGATTGGGGCTGCACACCTTTAATCACAGAATATGGGAAGCAGAGGATCTCTAGGGTTCCAGGTCAGCCAAGTGATATAGCGAGAATGAGAACCTACCTCCAAAGGGGGTGCAGGGCAGGAGACAAATCACTGGTGGACGCTGACTGATAGGACCCCACTAATATCAACACTCAGAGGCTCAGGAAGGAGAATCATCAAAAGTTCTAGGTCATCCTGTGCTACCAACCAAGTTTCAGGCCTACCTGGGTCTAATTAGCAGGAGATAGCCTGTCTCAATTTCGGAAATATGGAATCAATCTTTTTCTGCCTGGTTTATTAAGCAAGTCATCAGGGTTCAGACATCTTGCAACGTGTCATAATTTTCTTCCTTTTAAGGCTGAATAAATATTCCATTAATATGCACACATAAGTTAAGGAATAGTAATGGATCTAGGAATCAGGTCTGGGAACATGCTAATCAAGCACCCTACTTCTAAACTATCCCCAGTCCCTTTTACTTTTTGAGATAAGTCTCTCTCTTGAACTTGTGATCCTCTTGCCGCAGCAAGGATTACATGCATGCACCACCACACCTGCCTCTAGCACAGCATTACTAGAAACTCTGGATAACTCAGTTGTTAAGAGCAGTTTCTATTCTTCCAAAGGACCTGGGTCAGTTCCCAGTACCCACACAGTGGCTTACAGCCATCCTTAACTCAAGTTTTAGGGAATCTGGTACTCTCCTCTGGACTCTGTGGGCACCAGGCACACACACAGCACACATACATAACATGAAGGCAGGCAAAACACTCGTACACATACAAAAAAAAAAAAATTTTAAAAAGATTTTTACCACACATACTTTCATTCAAGACTGTTCTAACATTTATACGGAGATGCAGACAAGGAAACTAGAACAACTAAGATACTTTTTTGAAAGAATAAAGTAGAAGGAATCAGAAACTCAGTCTCAAAACTTATTATTTAAGTGTGGTAGTCAAGACAGCATGGTATTGGCAGAATGATAGACATATTGTCTAAATGATTTTTCAGTGTGTGAGTAAAATAGCAATCCAACGGAGAGAGGAAAAAAAAAATGTTCTTTGCAAAAAATGGTCCTGGAGCATGTGGGCATCACAGCCAAGCTGAACCCAGCTGTGCTGTTGTAAGCAGCACCATAAATGATCTCTAAAGAGAGCACAGGTTAAAATGCTTCTGAGAAATGGAAAACAGAGAAGCAGCCAGAAAGTAAGGAAGGATAAAGGTGGGAAGGAATGAGACTGGAAAAACAACGTGAGGCATCCTAGTGGTAGTCAATGTCTGTACCCTGACTGTGATACTGCCCGCAGATGCGTGAGGTTACCATTGGGAGAAATGCGGAAATGTACATCTCTCTGCAGTATTTCTGACAAAGGGTTGTCAGAATCAAGTCAGTAATTGCCTCCAAAATTAAAATTTCAGGAAAAACAGCCCAAACATATATCCAGTTTTTAGAAAAGTCCACGTGTACACACATGGGTGCAAACCCTCTTTAGGTCCAGCAAAAATGCTGGGTTTGAACTTCCTATCAAAGGCTCCTGCCCCTCATTCACCTGCTTCACTTTGACCGTGGAGTAGTGGGGACTCCGGCTTCTCTTACGAGGAGACTTGCTTCTTCTCCCTGAGGACTTGTTTTTCTTTTTGGCTGGGGACCTTTTCAGAGAATGGAACACAGGATTTTACTTCAGTGTCCTTTACCCCAAATAAATTAGCTTCAAGTTATCAGGCTCACCTACTATAAACGCTTTTGTGAAACTGCCAGCGGAGTCAGGCCTTCACAGTTCTAGTCACTTCTCCCAGACTCACGTACACAGCTGCCTGCTGAGCCGCCTTGCGTAAGATAATCTAGTTCTTGAACCCCAAAGCCAAACCTTTCTTTGCCCAGTCTGACATCCCACTAATTGGACCACATCCAGGAAGTCACATCCAATCCCTTGGCAGGCTCTGGGGCCCCACCCGTCCTCCATCCCACGGCATTCCTACCGGTGTTATCAATTAGATACACTGGCTGTTTTGTTTTTTGGTTTTTTTTTTTTCAATTTCTAAAACAAACACAGTTCTACTTCAGAGTCTTTCTATATCTTTTTCTCTGTCACTACGGAGCCTAGCATGGAATTCAGGATCCTCTGGCTTCAGCGTCCCTGCTTCTGGATTACAAGAATGTCGGACCACACTGCCTGGATTTGTCAAGAGACTGGATCAATCGTATCAGTCAGGTCTCAGCTTAAATGGCAACCCTGAGGCATGCAGGCAAAACATCTACACACATAAAACAATTGAATCTCAGTTGGGCCGTGGTGGCCTACACCTTTAATCCCAGCACTAAGGAGGCAGAGGCAGGAGGATCTCTGTGAGTTCGAGGACAGCCTGGTCTACAGAGTGAGTTCCAGAACAGCCAGAGTTAAAACACAGAAACCCTGTCTCGGGGAAAAAGCAAACAAACAAACAAACAAAAACAAACCCAGCTCTTGTAAATGGCACCTCTGTAGAAGCCCTCTCCTCTTTCCACCCCAACCTCTCACTACCACATTACTGTTTTAATCTATCCCTAACACTAATTGAAGCTACCTACTTGTTATTTTCCTTCTTGGGGTTAGAGCATACCCAATTTCGCCAGAGTAAAAGCATCTCTCTTCTTCACCCTGTGGCCCAGAACCTCAACTGATCTTTAGCCCACACTATGCCCTCAATAAATCAATGCTATACGGAGGCATTGGCGAATAAATGCTGCGAAAAAGTCGCCAAGACCCAACGCGAGACACTCTTTGGCGATAGACAAGCGCAAAGGCATTCCCGCCGTCCACCCTTGGGCAGGAGGGGGAATCTCATTTCCACTCAACAGGTGCTATACACCCCGAGTCGCTCCCACCGCCGGGGCCCCGCGCCATCCCGGCCGCTGTCCACTCACCGGCTCGCTCCCCGGGCTCGGCTCCCGCGGTGGCCGGCGCGGCCCGGCTCGGCGGCGGGCGGGGACGGGCTGGCTGCTGGAGCGTCAGGCCGGCGGTGCGCGATGGGTTCGGGGCTCAGACGCTCCTGCTTCACCACCACGGCCGCCAGCGCGTCGTCTGCCCGGTGTCGCCGCCGGCTGCTTCGCTCCCGCTCGCTCTTCCTAGCCTTCATCCTGCGGCCCAGCAAAGAGCCACTTGCACGGTCCGTTGATCTACTCGAGCCGAAGGAAGTGACGGGCCAACCTCTGCACTTCCGCTTCCGGGCACCACGATATCCCAGAAGTCCTCGCGGCGGCGCCCTCTCCTCCTCCCCGGTGGGCGGAGCCGCAGATTCACACGCTGGGTTCTCCCGGAATGGTGGCCCTGGGTTCTCCGCTGCTAGGGACCTGAGGCTAAAGGATTGAAAAGTCAGGGCCAGCCCTCCGGAGGCTGAGACAGGAGGATAGCTGTCAGTTCGAAGCCAGCCTGGGCTATTGAGTGAGACTCTGTCTCAAACTTTGAAAAAGTTGTCGCTCAGGTAGAGCGCAGCCTAGCCGAGCCCAGAGCCCCTGGATTCCCTCCGCAGCACCACCAAATAGAAATTAAAGTTAAAAGGGGAAGGGAGACTGGGGAGTAGCTTAGTTGTAGAGCGAGCGTTTGCGAAACCATGGGTGCAATCTCTAGGATCTCAAAAATGAACAAAAACAACAACAAAAATCTTATGTGGGAAAGCTAATCAAACGCTGTTCGTTGCGCATTAATAGTTAACAAAACGCATACAAGAACTCAACAATAGCAAATTCTTTCTGTTTCTTGAGACAGTGTCTCTAGCTTTGGCTGTCATGGAACTCACAAAGATCCTCTGACACTCCCAAGTGCTAATCGTCGCCACTCGAAGGACACAGGAGATGACTTCTGTTTTAAGGCTCAGCAAAAGTGGTCTGCCCATTTCACCACATCCTGAATCAGACCTAGAGCCTGGCTCCAATCTTGTTTACCAAGAAGCCAAGGACTAGGACTTGAGGAGCGAGCAGGCTCGATATAGCAAAACTTGCACGCGGCCGGCTCCGCCTCCCTCCTAAGCCCCGCCCCATCCATGGGGCAAGGAGGGGAAGGGTTTCCATGGTGACCGCAAACAAGGCTCCATCTGGAAGGGCCGCTACGGAGTTGCCACCCCTGCTGCCACCATGATACCCCCCGCAGACTCTCTGCTCAAATATGACACCCCGGTGTTGGTGAGCCGGAACACAGAAAAACGGAGCCCCAAGGTATGAACAGGTCTCAGAATACGGGATCCTACAAACTCCCATGGGGAAAGACATCCTAGCTTTGAGGATCTCTGGAATTTCAGGAGACAGGAATTGCTGGGACTGACAGCCAAGAGAATAGGTACAGGAACAGAGGTTGGGAGAGGTGTACAAGAAGTCTAGATGTGACTCCAAAGGACAGATTTAAGATAAAAAGAAGTCACAGGGAAATGGATGGGGCTTGTGGTAGTCAGGTCCAAGAATAGGCCTGGTAGTGACCTTCCCATGTCTAGGGAGTCAGAACAGAGGCCTGACCACTCATTCTAGAAACTCCTTTTCAAACGCAGGGTCAGAGCTAGATATCCTTCATGGTCTCTTCAGCTCATACTTTTGTGGAGACCACAGATGAGGGAAGTGGGCTGGTAATGGAGAACACAAGACCTGGAGAAATCTGGAGGTCCTATCTCACCTGTCTCTTATTAGGCTCGGCCACTGAAAGCCAGCCCCCAGCAGCCTGGACCCTCAGGTCCAGTCCCACAGTCAACCAAGTCCAAGCTGCCCTCTACTTCCTGTGTCCCAGATCCTACCAAACAGGCAGAAGAAATTTTGAATGCCATCTTGCCCCCCAGGTAAAAACAAATGAATGAATGAACAAATGAACAAACAAACATGACTGAGAGAGGTCTGGAAGTTTTCTCTCAACTTTCTGGAGTTCATGGAGTCTGAGTATGGCTGGATGTTCACAGCCTGGCAGGCAACCTCTCTAAATCCATCCTCATACCCTCCATGTTCTGATCCGTCTCATGGCTTTAGATACCAGCCAAACAGTCAGCTTTCAAATATGAGTCTCTAGCCCTGTTCTTCCTAAACTCCATTCCCAATATTCTGCTTCACTGGCACCTCCATCAGGATCCCCCGTAGATAGCCTGGTGAGGTGGCATGTGCTTAATCCCAGCACTCTTCCAGACACAGGAGGATTGCATCAAAGTCAAGGCCAGCCTGGACTACAAAAGGACTACCAGGTCAGCTAATGCTACGTAGCAAAGCTGTATCTCAAAAACCCACAATTTCCTACTAAGGCAAGGCCCAGTGAAGCTCACTTTTAATCCCACAACTCAGAAGGCAGAGGCAGGAGGATAAGAGTTTGAGGCCAGCCTGGGCTACATAGCCAGCTAGACCTCACAAAAACCTCCACCTAATGGACATTTTTATACCCAAGGGAATAAAACTTTCTCTCAGAATAAAAGAAACACAGAACCTGTGATCTCCTCCTGAGATGGAGATCAAGAGAGGGGTGTCATTTATTAGTGGCTTCTGTCCCACCAATATAGAAGTCCTCCCTCCCTTTCCCATTCTGCCTGCAAGTTCATCCCTGGAGAAATTGGCTGTGCCCCCCGCATAGAATTCATTGTTGCAGCCCTTGCAAACACAGCCCTTCAAGAACTTCCATTCTCTCAACACACACAAATACTGCCTAGTGGCTTGCATAAAGTTCTTGGTGTTCTGTGTCTCTACCATAAGCCAATGTAGGGAATTCCCACTGTATCTTGTATTCGAATCAAGCAGCAGGACCATACATTTGTCTTCAACATGCTAGGGAGGTGCGACCTGGAACAGAGGTTTGTAGTCTCATGGAGATTAGAGATTGCCCACTGTCCAGCCCTGAGATAGGTGTCCTGTGGGAGCCTCATATCGAGTGTGACTTGGGAAAGAGAGGGAAGTTGGTTCTGGTGGCATCATGACCATGCTGCTCCTAGCTCCTGCTCAGGCAGGGTTCCAAGGGCCCTCTGCTCACATCTGATGGCTTGTGTCCGTGTCACAGGGAGTGGGTAGAAGACACACAGCTATGGATCCAGCAGGTGTCCAGCACACCCAGCACCAGAATGGACGTGGTGCATCTCCAGGAGCAGCTGGACCTGAAGCTGCAGCAGAGGCAGGCCAGGGAGACGGGCATCTGCCCTGTGCGCAGGGAACTCTACTCTCAGTGTTTTGGTGAGTAGCCTAGGTGGGGTGAGCATTATACGCTCTCTGAGTCCTCCTAGCATACAACCAAGCACTGGTTACCCCTAAACTGAACCCCCCATTTGGGAATCATCTCTTCTCCTTTTGCTTGATTCCCCCATAGCTGCTGGATACAATCCCTGCCCCTCCCAGTCCTACCTCTCCACCTCCGTGAGCCATCCATCTGGCCAAACATTTGTGGTCACTTGGATGCCTTCTACCTCACAGGTGTTTGTTTGATTCTCATTTAGATTCTGATTTATTTTGTGTGTGTGTGTATGGGCACACATGTGTATGCATGCATGTTTTTATGAGTTCACACATGTGCCATAGCATGAACATGGAGGTCAGAGGACAATTTGCAGGAATTAATTCTCTCCTTCTACCATGTGGGTTCTGAGGATTGGCTCAGGTCATCAGGCTTGGTGGCCAGTGCCTTTACTACTGAATCGTCTCACTGGACCCTTTAGTAGATATTTGGAGTAAGGTAAAAGTTTTCATTTTAGCCAGGCATGGTTGGTGCACACCTTTGGTAAAGAACCTCAGGAGGCAGAGGCAGGCAGATCTCTTTAGCTTGAGGTCAACCTGGTCTACATAGTGAGTTCCAGGCAGCAAAGGCTACATTAAAAAGATTTTTCATATTGAGTCTTTGGTTTTTTCCCAAAGATTTCCATAATAAGCCTTTGTTCGTTTGTTTTTAAGACAGGGTCTCAGTATCTAGCCCTGGCTGGCCTGGACTCACAGGGATCTACCTGCCTCTGCCTCCTGAGTACTAGGGTTTAAGGAATGTGTCACTACTCCTGGCTGTAATTTTTTTAAACTTATTTTTCAATACCAAATGAGCAGCCCTGGAGACATATACATACAAGTAACATTATATGGCCTGAGCATGTTGTAGTTATATATTTAAGAATATACACACACATATATATGTTTGTAACAACAAGAAAAATAATCTTGAAAGAGAGTGGGGGGAGGTGTACATGGGAGAAGTTAGAGGGAGGAAAGGAAGAAGGAAAATGATACAATTATTTTTGAAACCCTCAAAAATATTTTACATGGTTTATTTTAGTGTGTGTGTGTGTGTGTGTGTGTGTGTGTGTGTGTGTGTCATGTGTGCAGGTGCCCATGGAGGACAGAAGAAGGCATTGGATGCCATGGAGCTAGAGTCGAGCCAGTTGTGAACCACCAATCATGGGTGCTAGGAACTGAACTCTAGTCCTCTGGAAAAGCAGCAAGTGCTCTTAACCACTGAGCTAGCCCTCCAGCCCAATATGCTAATATTTTAATCATTAGATTAACATCTACCTTTATGTCTGTCCATCAACATTGCCCACACTCCAGAAAAATACTGCAGTCATTTGTTGTTGGGCTGACACTAGGATGTAAGATGCACTGCGCATGTCAATGGCTGTGGCTGTCAATGGCTGCCGTCTGCGCAGTCACCCTTGGCGCCACGGGCTCTCAACTGTAAACTCCCTTCAAACTCTCAGGCAGCAGCAGGTTCTGCAAGCTGGCCTTGGCCCCAGTATGAGTATGGTTTGTCCTCCAATTTGGGCACTCCGAGAGGGAGAGAAGTAAGTTCTAGACCCTGCCGATCTTAGTTTCAAACCAATGTAGCCAAAAGGAGTGCTTTTCAACTCTGCCATTTGGGAAGGCTAGTTCTTCCAAAATCTAATTTTTGCTTGAACATGGAAGTGGGGTGGGGGATGGGGGTACCAACTACCACAAACTAACCTGGGACTCTAGTCTCTGCCTCCCTGCCAAGCTTGCTGACTGCATACTTCTTCCTGTGTCAGGTTCAGAGGAGTGGCTGTGTGGCCAGTTCCTTGGGTCATGGAAGGTACCCTCTTTCAGTGCCTTCTCATAGAGCATATTTTTGTTTTTGTGTGTGCTGTATGCATGTGTGTGTGTGTACATGTATGTGTGCAACTGTGCCTGGCTTTTTACATGGGTGTTGGGTATCCTACTCTTACCAACTAAGTCATCTCCCCAGATCCATGCCTCTGAGAACACAGCCCAAGTCCTTCCCAAGAGGAAGGGTGGCTTGCCACAGGCAAAGTGCATGTCCCCTCACCACTGACTTTCATCTCCCTGTGTGCACACTGGAAGATGAGCTGATCCGGGAGGTCACCATCAACTGTGCAGAGAGGGGGCTGCTGCTGCTTCGAGTCCGGGATGAGATCCGCATGACCATCGCCGCCTACCAGACTCTGTACGAGAGCAGCGTGGCATTTGGCATGAGGAAGGCCCTGCAGGCTGAACAGGGGAAGTCAGACATGGAGAGGAAAGTGAGTGGGGTTTACCATGTGCTCATGGCTCGGGGCATGCAGTTGAATTCTGAATTCTGGCCCCTACTGTGCCTTCTACACTCATATTGCAAGGCCTCGGTGAGGAGGTGGTCTTGTCTCAGGACACTCCTTGTCAGTCACTGACTTCCCACTGGGTGGCAGTGCATACCCTGGCATTGTCTTAGGTTGGGCAGTTGTACCCTAAATCTCCTCACCCCAGGCTCTCACAGCGCTCATCCACTTGGGAGTGTCCCAGGATGATGGCCATTCTATCTTCAGATTGCAGACTTAGAGACAGAAAAGAGAGATTTGGAGAGGCAAGTGAATGAACAGAAGGCAAAATGCGAGGCCACCGAGAAGCGGGAGAGCGAGAGGAGACAGGTGGAGGAGAAGAAGCACAATGAGGAGATCCAGTTCCTGAAACGGACCAATCAGCAGCTGAAGGTAAGAGAGGCCCAGGCCTGGCACCTAGTCTACAGGGGGCCAGCCCTACAGAGCCTTTCCCACCTGTGACCTCATTTGTCTTCATTTTTTGGAGTAGCAGTGGAGATTCGAGGTCATGAAGAACACTAGGCAGAACTATAACCCTCATCTGTATCTTCAGGTCTCCTTTTCACTTTTTTTTTCTTGCTTGGAGTTTTGACACAGGGTCTCATGTAGCCCAGGCTAGCCTCCAACTCACGCGCTTCCTTCCTAGTCTGCTGCTGGGATTACAGGCATGTGCCAACGTGACCTGCTATCCTCTTTTAAAGAGTTGTTTTTTTTTTAAGCTTTGTTTTTCTTTATGTGTATAAATGTGTTGTCTGCAATACATAAATGCACCTCATGTGTGCCTGTTGGATCCCCTGGAACTGGAGTTACGGATGGTTGTAAGACGCCTTTGTGAGGGCTGGGACCACCACAGATCCTCTGCAAGAGCAATGAGTACTCTTAACTGCTGAGCCATCTTTCCAGTCCTCCTTTTAGTTTGCAATTGGAAACAGGATCTGAGTTTCCCAGGCTAGCCTTGAGTTTACTCTATAACCCAGGGAGGCCTTGAACTTGCAATTCCCCTGCTTCTGTCTCTCCATAGCTGGGATCACAGGCCTGTGCCCATGGCTTTTAAATGTTGGTCCACTTGCACTGCCAACTACTAAAGGATGCTGACTGGGGTAGGGTGGGACTCCTTTTCTAAGTTGTTTATCCCCCTAGCTGTAAAGGAAGTCTATTCTAAGCTCTAACCAATACCTCAGCCTGCCTCTCTATTGTAGAGCCATCATACCTGCCAACATACCTGCAGATGTTTCCCTTCCGGGAAAAAGATGCTAACAGAGAGAATGCAACAGCTTCTGTCCTCTCAAGCTGGTCATTGGAGTCTTCCTCCAGGACCAGGTCTCGTCAGCAGGCTCTGATAGGACTGCTATCCACCCTGGCATCTTGATGCATTGTGGCAGACGCAGAGAAGGCTCTTGAGAGGAAGAATATGTGGGAAGCCCCTCTGGGCACACACCAGAGAAACCCAGCTGTAGGTGGTTTTCCTCGGCCCAGCTGGGTAGGAAGGAGGCTGGGCTCCAGTCTGCAAAGGCTGAGCCCCAAACATCACCCTTATTACAAAGCAGCTTTTATAAATATTGGCCACCCCCAGATGTGCTGAACAGAAGGTATGAGCTGGTGCCCAACAGCACAGCTTAATGAGGTCTCAGAAGGTTCTGGGGCTTGCTGAGGTTTGAGCGCTCTTCTAAATATGGTGCCTATAAGCAGCTTCCTCCTTCCTCCTCACACAGCCAAAAGGTCTGGCCCTTGAGATAGGGAAGGCTTTGTATGAGCCCTCAGCAGAGGAGGAGAGCTTTTGCTAGTTGCTGCAGAGTCTATTAGAAGTAAAGAAAAGCAAGAGACTTCCCCAATTAGATGTAAACGTTGACTCAGCAGATTCCAAAGCTGGCTGCTTAGTTCCGACAAGAACAAAACTAAATACCTTAGCATCCTTCTAACATCTAAAGGCAGCCTTGAAATCTCCAGAGCAAAGGATTCTTTACAAGCGAGTTCTTTTTATTGGCTCAAAGCTGCACTATAAAGAAAGCAGTCTTTTCAGTCCACAGGATAGACCTTCTCCAGCGTCTGTCCACATACCAGCCAGAGTAAATTCCTGCTAGAGAACTGAGTAAATAGCCCTCAGTGACTTCACTCCTTTCCTACTCACTGGTAGCAATTTCCTCTAAGTGAGCGTCAAGTTGTCTCAGTGGCTGATAATTTGCTTTTCCCCAAGCCTCTGCCCCAGCAGAGCTCCACGATATTAAACCAGAGCCAAATGTTTAACTTAGTGGACATACTCAGGCCTAAGTAGGAGCGATGGAAAACCACTATTTCAACAACTTTTATTCCATTTCCTTTTCTGTGCTTTCTGTTATACACTGAGCTACTATTGTATGGAAACCAGGACAGCTCTGGTTTCTGCTCATGTAACAAAACCATGCCAAGCCTGAATCCAGCCACTCTAGAAAACATGGAGCTGGGTCAGAAGGGGGACGCTCAGAATGGCAGCCTTTGGGCTACTCCTCCCAGGCTCAGCTATGTGTTGTTAGGGTGCAACATTCAAATATTAATGGAGTTTTGTTTTTGTTTTTCAGGCCCAACTGGAAGGCATTATCGCACCGAAGAAGTGATAATTTCCATATGGGTCTCAGCAAGCACTACGCCCCATCATAAGCCCGTTGTAATAAAAAGCCAGTTTCCTGAGTGAACAAGCCATCCCCTCCCCTGATCACCACTCATGTAATTGTTAATACTGTTGTCCCAGTGTCACGAAACACCTAAGGTCTGGCAGCCAGGCTCCTGGTTGGGCAATGGAAGGTGGCGTAACCCTGTGTCCATGTGCAGCTTATAGACTGGCCCGGAGATCTGTCATCTCAATAACTTAGGAAGCAAGTGTTTCCCCAAAGAAACTACTTTTGCACCAAGTTCAGTTCACACTTCCCCTTCTACCTTGGGCTTCTCTGGCCCCATCTTCCACTTCAGCAGTTCTCAAGTGTGACTTTTAGCAACTCATTTTGAAGTTTGGTTTTAGACTATATTGTCTCATTCTGACCCACCAAGTAGGCAAGACCTTGTCCTTAGTGTGTCTGGCTCTGTGAGGAAACAATGGCAGAGTCAAAGCCATGCTTGCTGAAAGGTATCAAAGTCTCAGCATCTTGAGAGCTGTCTGCACCCCAGGTCCCCACACCATCTATTCACCTTCTGCAGGGCATCAAAGCGTGACTACACACTCCCTAACCAGCCATTAATGAACAGCTAAGGAGGCAGCCACATCTCACATGCAGTTCTAATCAGTGTATGGCCCACCAGACACTAAGACTACAGACAAATCTCCATTCAGGGAAGCCCAGGATGGGAGAGGACAATGAGCCTGGTGATATCCACCATTCAGTCAAGTGTCAGAGTACTGTTCTTAAGACGACACTATCATTTCCTTCCAGTTGGTTGGAATGCCTCAAGTACACAGGACCCACTGAAGGGGTGCCAGAAAGGACTCACTCCTTGGCAGTTTTGACCTCCATCCCAGTCAAGGCTTACTGCAAGACCCAGGATCCCACCGGAGCTGTTCTGAGTGGAACGCACCCCAACATTCTGACCTTATACTAGAAGTCACATCTTTGACCCTTACCCAGTACCCACTAAAGCAATCTGCCTGTGCTGCCCCTTCCTGGAAGAGCCCGTTCCCTGGTGTGCTGGCCTTGTGGCCTGTGCAGGAAATCATTTGTATTCTAACAAGCCCAAGTAAACGCACTAAAGTTGCTGGGGTGCTCCTCAGACCTCCAGCCTCAGCACGAATGTCTCTGAAGCACGTGTGCTTTTACAGCTTCGTACGCTCCTGTCCCCAGTACAGCTTAGGAGTAAGAAACACACTGAGATGTCACCTACGTCTATAGTAGACAAGAGAGTCACAATCTAGAGGAACTAAGGGCCAGGTCAAGTGTTTGAAGAGCTCTCTGGGCTGAGGGTTTACTGCTGTTACTGGCACTGAGGTAAAGCCTCAACTGCTAAGCTGCCCAAGTGTGCTGTGCCTTACAGATGCCAACTGGGCATGGAAAAATGAACACAATTCCTAGCGGCATATTTTTGTATAATTTAATAAACAACTAATGTTACTGCTTCTGTCTGAATTTCTTGTGTTTGTGTTTCTGTCCCTCTGAGTCGTTTGTCTTCTTTTTGTTCCTGTTCCTGTTTTTCACATTGTGTGTTTCATAGTAGCGCACGCCAACTTTTTTGGATTGTTGCTGCCGTGCTGCTCTCCTCCGCTGTAAAAACATGACAAAAAGAAAACCGTCAAACACTGAAGGTCATGAAACTGGAGCCTGTCTCCCACCCCTCTCCATGCCTGTGCAGCTACCACAGCAACGGAAGCAATGGCGGAGTGTCCACCTCAGACCTGATGACCTGCAGCAGACTTTCAGAGCCCAGCCCTCATCCCTCTCCCCAGAGGGTCTGCTTTCAGCTCTGCACAGCTCCATTCCAAAGCTGTCCTTCCCAGGGGTCAGTGATCCACCTGCCTCATAAGCTCTACTCTTTCTGTGTCACTTCCCTGGAACCAAACAAAACCACCAATTCTTCTAGCAAATAGGACACAGGTTTGAAGATGGTAACCTAGAATTCCTGAAACTTAAGATTCAGAATCAAGGACTTCTATCCAGTGGGCCTCTTCTTGACCCAAATTAAATCACACCAGGTCACTAAGCAGAGGGGTTCCTAGGACACTCAGCTCTAAACTCTGTTTCAGAAAGAATGGGTCTTAGGAACTAGACTTCTAGCTGGGTGTGATGGCTTATACCTGGCACCCAGCACTTGAGACTGAGAAGGGGACTGCTTGAGTTTGAGGATTCCCAGGACCAGTACACCAAGACTCTGCCTCAAAGGAAAGAAAACAGCTGAAGGGATGGCTCAGGGGTAATGGTGTTTGCTGCTCAGCCTGAATTCGTAAGTTCCACTCCCAGGACCCAGAAGTTGAAGTAAACTAACAATTTGTCCTCTGATCTCCAGGTTCTCACTATGTGATGAGATGGCTGCACACACACACACACACCTTTAATCCCAACACTCAGGAGGCAGAGGCAGGCAGATCTCTGTGAGTTCCAGGCCAGCCTGGTCTACAGAGTGAGTTCTAGGACAACCAGAGTTACAACAGGGAAAACAACAGAGAAACCCTGTCTTTGAAAAAAACCACCCTCGCAATGACTTGTTTTGTTTTCTCTCCCCGGCACAGGGTCTCACTATGTACCTCTGGGCTGTCAGAGGACTCACTGTATAGAACAGGCCGGCCTCAAACTCAAAGATTCACCTGCCTTTGCCTCCCAGTGCTGGGACTAAAGGTGTGGTGAGCATGCACCACCACACCCAGCTGGACTTCTTTCTATGCCCATTACTAAAAGAAGCAGAATACTTACTTCCTTACACGTCAGCATCCTCTGAGTTTTATTTGAAGGTTCTTCTTCCATCTGTGCATTCCGCTTCCTTCCCTTCTTGGTGGGTGCTGGATACAAATGATACATAAATCACAGAGGAGGTTAAAAATAGAAAAGTAGTCTGGAAGACTACAATGGGAACGAGCCCTGTGTAAGACGACAGAGAGAACCAGGGTTACAGCAGGAGATTAGCGTCACAGTGGCGTCTGACTTCCATTGTGTAGAAACTATCAGTACATTTATGAAACATTTGTAGTGGTTGAATGAGAACGGCCTCCAGAGGCTCATGTTTGAATACTTGGTCCCCAATTGATGGAACTGCTTGGAAAAGATGACATGTGTCACAGTGGTGGGCTCTGAGGCTAAAAAATAAAGCCTCCATCCATCCCCAATGTGCTATCTGCTTCCTGTTTGTGGTTAGGATATGAGCTCTCAGCTGCTGCCCCAGTAAGTGCCATGCTATGCCTGCCTGCTACCATGCTCCCATCCCCCCTGAAACTGTAAGCCCCCCGTTAAGCCTTCCTTCTATTAGTTTCTTTGGTCATGTACTTCATCACAGCAATAGAAAAGTAACTAAGATAGACCTCCTGCCCCAGTTTGTCTGACGACTCTTCTCTTCAACTCTGAAGTTATTAATGTGGTCTTTGAAAAAGCGATATTCCTGAGCTATCAACTTGATCTTAACAACTGTGCAGAATTTCAAGTGGAGAGTCCAATTGCATGGTAAGTAGGATGTGGAACCAGGTGCCAAATATCTGTCTGGAGGAAATTATCCTGAAGCTACAAATCATATCTAAATGGTTCAAAGAGTCAACCTCACCTGCATCACTGACTTCTGCAGATGTTTTCTTCTCTTCTTCATATTTCGCAAAAACCTTTTCACTTAAACCCTTGGATATTCTGAAAAATAAAAGCAAAGTCACAAAGCTGCCCAGCATTCTTTTTTAGCTGCTCTGAACAGGCCAGCGTGGAGAGGTGCAACACTCTCAAAGAAAGGAAAATTCCACCATGTTTGTGGTTATCACTGGGTGATACAAGCCAGTGCCCAGCAGTTTGTACAGCTCCTGGGCTAAAACACTAGATAACCAAGCTCCTTGTACCTTAGGTGGCTGAAGACTACAAATTTGTAGCTTTTTTTTTTTTTTTTTAAAGCAACCACTTCCAGAAAAATACTGTTCAGACTGGGATTGCAGCTAAGTGGTAGAGCACTTGCCTGGCAGACACAGGCCTTGGGTTCTACCCTAAGTACTTTAAAACTGTAATAACAAAGCCAATGTTCATGGCAAGTGAGAAAGGAACAGGTAAGCTACAAAGAAGAAAAGGAAGGAGGAGGAGGTTAAGAGAAGAAGAAAAAGGAGGAAAAGAAGAAAAAAGGAGGAAGAGGAGGAGGGGGAGAAGAAAGAGGAGGAGGAGGGGGAGGAGGAGGAGGAGGAGGAGGAAGAAGACAGATAATTACCTGATGGCTGAGAACTTTTTAGCTTTGGCTTTATTTAGAAACTTCTGGTACTTGGCAATCTTCTCATCTAGGGCTCTAATCACAGCTTTGGTGTTATTTCCCACTGATTCTTCTTCCTGAGAGTCCTGGTAAGGCTCTTCCTCGGCATCTCCTGGCTGTTCCGGCTCCTGTTCCTCTTCATCTGAAGAATAGCTTTCCAGATCTTCCATGTCTGACATCTCCACAGGAACCAGGTCATCGGCAGAAAACTGAGGCCCGACATTGATTTTCCCAAAGTTCTGGCGAACCCGTGCAAGGATCTGTTGCATCTCCGAGTTTGCATCCTGGGAACAGTCCACTTCTGGTTCCTTCTCAATGACAGAGTCTGACTTTTCAACTACGGTTTCTGTGGTCTCTTCTTCCAGGCTGTTCTGGGTAGTTTCTGTGGGAACTTCCACTGGTGAGGAAGGTGGAAGCTATTGAGGACCAGAAGAGGTATGAGCAAGGAGAAAAATGGAATCAGGAAAGGAGAAGAATGTTCCAACTCCCATCGAGCTCCCAGATGAGCAGTCCTCCTCTCAGATCTAAGCCAAGTAGGGAAGACCCTCAAATTCAAACTGAATCGCTCGTCTACTCTGAGTCAATGTAACTCAGCGCAGTAGCCAGGACTCTACAGGAGCAAAGGGACAGAGCTGTGGTCCCAGAGGAGGCACACAGAAAACTGGAAGACTCGAGTCCAAGAAAGTGGAAGCCAGGCTAAATGAGGAT
The DNA here is from genome assembly GCA_026225945.1 of Cricetomys ansorgei. NCBI lineage: Eukaryota > Metazoa > Chordata > Mammalia > Rodentia > Nesomyidae > Cricetomys > Cricetomys ansorgei. The sequence goes on from JAMJFZ010004114.1 coordinate 12,167,247, forward strand.
CAGGAAGTAAAAGGAGAGATGTGGGGAGGTAACTTTCCAAAGAAGAGTCCAGGCCAGAATTCAGGATGAACGCCAAGTCTAGAAACACTGAGATGACTGGCCTATAGATATCCACGCAGAGACAGCATGTGCCAAGCTGCCCACAGCATTTCTCATATGGATCATTTTATTAGCGCGGTGATCTAGACTCATATAATGACCAGGAGTGGCTGGGTAAAATGCTAAAGTCCAGAATACATAAAATGCAGGACACTATATAAAAGTTTGTACATTCTGAGCTGGCAAGTTGGCTTAGCAGGTAAAGGTGTTTGCTGCCCAACCTGACAACTTGAGTTCAACCCCCAGAATTCACATGGTTTAAGACAAGAATCAATTCTAAAGTTGTTCTCTGATCCATACACATGAACCATATGTGTACCATGGGACATGTGTGCAGAAGCATATGCACAGAGGAACACACACACACACACACAAATTTTAAAAGTTTGTACACTTTGTAGTGAGGTGATTTCTAGATTTCTTTTTTTCTTTCAAGATAGGGTTTGGTTTCTCTGTGCAGCCTTGGCTGTCCTGGAACTTACAGTGGCCTCAAAATCTAGAGACCCACTTGCCTCTTGCCCCGAGTGCTGGGATTAAAGGTATGAGCCACCACATCTGGCAATTTCTAGCTTTCAGATCCCCAAGAAGTTCCTACTTTACCAGTAGGAAAAGGAGGATGAGAAAAAAAAAAAAAAAAAAAGAAAAAAGATAAAAGCAACAGGGGGCTCATAATTGTTATGTGCCTAAGAGTTAGCTCTCTGCTATGGTGCTACTTCCTCAGATGCCTTCCCCAACCTCTCTTCCAAGTCCTCCTCTGACTCCTTCAACACCTTATCCTGGTGAAGTCCTCACAGTGCCCACAAGCCCTGCACACTTGGCTGCATTTAAGCATAATAAGCATATGTTCTTGGCACAGAGCTCCTAAACCTTCTGGACATTCGTGAGAAATGTGGTGTCTTCCAGTATCCATGAGGAACGCAATTTCTGGCACACCTGAATGGAAGCTAATGTGCTGAATGGTGGGAATCTAGCTGGTTTCAGGAAGACTCGAGTAACATCCATAGTCCCACCTCCAACCTCTGGGAAGAGAAGAGGGGCCAGAGACTGAGTTGAACTACCTGTAGCCACTGACTCATCTGCACAATGAAAAACTCCTCCAGGATGTAAAGACACTGGTGTGCCCACCCAGCACGAGAACAGAAGTTGCTGCCTCTTCCCTACCTTGCCTAGGCATGGCTTCCATGAGCACTTTACTGAGTTGTGTTGTTCCTCTAGCAAATCACACCCCAGAGCCCTGAATTTGTAGTTGGCTAAATGTGACTGTGATGCTAAGGGGAGAAAGCTGTGGGACGCAAGCCCTTGACTTGTGGGGTCTCCACTAATTCCAGAACTTAAATCAAAACCTCACTAGTCAGAGAACTACAGAGGTGGAGTAGAAAAACAAAGCACCACATGGGTGGCATCCACCACACACATGTACATGAACTTACACACCTGAAACCCGCCCCCACTAGAATCTAAGCACATCAGGGTGGGGACCTGCCAGCTTTTCACTGCAGCCCCTCTGGTAGGAGCTCCACTCCACTTGCTAAATGAATAGATTAATGAATGAATAACATCACTTCTAGGGCAGAGAGAAAGAGAGAGAGAGAGAGACAGACAGACAGACAGACAAAGTGCTGTGCTTGGTTGTGGTTTTTGAGAGACAAGGGAGGAAAGTCAGATAATATCAATCTCAGGCACACTAAGGTATTTAAAGTTGGAGAAAATACCCAAATGGAAACATCTTGCTTCAGCTAACAGGCATTCCTAAGAGGAAACCAGAGCTACAAGGATCCCTATGATACAAGCACAGAAACAAAACCTGAAACCTCAACTTTTCAGAGACTTGCTGAGTTTCGAAAAGACCCTAGAAACACGAAGTCAAATGTTAAGATTGAGCCTTAGGCTAACCCACTGTCAGGGTAAGAGCTATGGGGCATCAGAGGCAGTCCCCAAGCCCAACACTGCCTGGCCAGAGAGTCACCAACTCTATTGCTTCCCGGCCCATGTGTACCTGGCTTTCTTTAGTGCAAGGGCTCCTACTATTCACTCCTTTGCTCCCTGTGGTCATGGCTGGTATGAATAAAGGTTTCTTCATGAATGACCTTTGGTAACACCTATGCTTCCACAAAAGACAGACATTTAACGAAAGTTAATGTCTACTTCTTCTCTTCCCAGCCCCAAAGGCTGGGATCTGCATTCATTCCTCTGTCTTATTTCCACTCATTTGTTTCTAATGCTCCTCAACAAGTCTATATACAATGGCTCTCTGGAATGATACACACAAAAAAATGAAGATGTTCCATGGAGGAGATAACCACATTACATCGGGGTCATTTGACCCCATTATCTGTATTCACCTTGTTCTTACCTGGGAGGCTGTCTGCAGCTCTGCATTGGGTGGCTTGACAAAGAAAGGGATCCGGCCTCTCTGCCAGTCATTGAGAACCATCTTACCCACAGTCTGCAAGTCAGGCTCTCCGCCCTGAAATGACAAGACAAACTCCCAGTTAAATCCAAAGAGCAAAAGCACTTCCCCATGGGACCATTTTAGGCATCATGGCTGCTCATCACCATCCAGCTGACACACTGTGTCCCAGTCCCAATCCCCAAAGGCACTGGCTCACCTTCAGTAGCTTCCCAGTGCGGAAAGCTAGCTTCTCAAGAAAGTCCTCAGCATTCTCCCAGGAGTCAATCTTGTAGGTCTTGCTGATATATTCTGGCTTTGCTCGTTCAAGGACAGCACCAATGTGGTCTTGAGGAGCCTTAATTTTTTCAACTTGAACCTAGAGAGTAATAGAAATGCCTTGTTCAACTCTTTTGCACAGACAGGAAAATACAATGATCTTTATAAGTGAAACAATCTCAGTATCACAAGGCGAGTGATGCCTTTCTGAAAGTCTGTCTGAGATAGCCAGGCAGGGACAAGGAGCACAACTGAACTGACCACAGCCATGGAGCCCAGAAATCAACTCTAATCCTACTTGACCACAAACTCACTGTGGCCTCCACAGGCAGTTTGAACTTGGAATGCTTTGTGTTACCCACTGGCAGGAATGATTAAAATGTTTCCTAATCCCAGAACCCAGAACACAAAAAAGAATCCAAGAATTTCCGAAGGAAGGGAGGAATGTGAAGAGGATGTATGGCAGAGGAATGGTTATGGTTAAGGGGAATCATTTAAAGTTTGCAGTCATATTCAGAAACAAGTGAGGAAATGACTGGGTTCCAAGATGACTCAATCCATAAACCCAAGAAGATGAATTATCACTAAGCATAAACAAGCCCTGCTTCCCTTTGGATCCCATGTGGAAACGACATACTGCTGTGGGATGACACTGACCAGATATACCCCCAGCCCCTCAACCTCCTGAGGCAGGCTGAGTGAAAAGGAGGCTGCCCTGTTCAGCATCACGTTCCTGCGTCTGGTTAGACAGGCTGACCCCAGACTGCCTTCTGAATGAGGACTGGCAAAGGCTCTCAGGGCTCCCCACAAATGAAAACAGAACTGTTAAGACCAAATACTCACCACTCCTTTGAGCACAATGTCGGTCTCTGAGTCCTCCGAGGGGTAAACCACGCCAGGGCAGTCAATCAGGAATATACGACGCATCAAGGTAATATACTGCCAGACCTGCAGACAGAACATTCTAAGTGTTGCCAGATTCAAATATTGGGAGAGTAACTTCACTAATCTGCGACGTAGCAGTATTAAGCTTGTAAAGGGGAAGGGAGGGCTGAAGAAAAGCAACGTGCTGAACAGTTTCTACCCTGCCAGACTCTACCCTTTACCTAAGTCACGAGTGACACACTTCTTCAAAGCACAAACGAGAGCTCCATCACCAGGAGTCCAAGAATAAGGCAGAGGCAGGATTTCCATTCAGTACTGTACAAAACCACCAGTGAACTCTCCAGGTCTTAAAAGTACTCAGGAGCACAGAGCTGTTAGCCTCTATGTTCTAGACAGAGCCAAGCTCTTCCCAAAGCCCTCTATGTTGAAGCTACTAACTCTCAAATACTGGAATCTACCTAAAGACCAAGTTTTCTTTCCTTCTTAATCCAGATGCCAGATATTCTTGGATTGGTTTTATCAAAGCAAAAGATTGGAATTAGGGGCTGGAGGGATTGCTCTGTGGTTTAGAGCATTTGCTGCTCTTGTAGAGGACCCTGGTTCAGTTCCTAGCATCATGTGACACATCACAACCATCAATAATTCTAGTTCTAGGGGATCTACCCTCTTCTGACCTTTGTTGGCAACAGACATACACAAAGTGAACATATATACATGCAGGCCACTTATACACATAAAATTAAAAATTAAAAAAAAAAAAAAAAGGTTGGAGTAGCAATTTACAAAAGACTTAAATGTGAAGGCCATCAGCCAAATCACACCACGCCACCTAACAGCATACAAGACATGCTCAGCCTTGAGAGCAGACAGGGACTGGGTGCCAGGTTCACTACACAACACTTGCCTAGCATCTATGTGAGGTATCCTGGGTTTGAGCCCCAATGCTGTGAAAGAAAGGAAGAGGACAGGAGGAAGGGAAGGAGAGAGGGAAGATCTCCATAACTTAAACAGTCAAGTCTCCACAGAAATAAAATGCAGAGTAGAATCTACACATACCTTTGTTTCTCCTGCAATAGGGGCCACATTGCAAACTTTCTTGGATCGTAATGTGTTTATCACAGAGCTCTTGCCTACATTTGGATAGCCAATGAACCCAACACTGATTTGTTTCTTGTCTGTGTGCAACTGTGGAGGAAAAAAAAGAAGAAGAAAAAAAGAAAAGAATATCAATCACATACATGAAGACACGAATCCCTCAGGTCAGACTGTGCTACTTGGTTAATGTGAACAGTACTACTACAGTGCAGAACACAACACAACTTGATGTGAAGCCTAAACATAAGCCAGCTACACAGCCTGAGTGAGATACACGTGTATTTACACATCATGAGTGAGCCACGTCCTCAGGCACCCAAGGAAAGCAGCTTTGCTTTAAGTTAACACAAGTAGATCAAAACCAGGAAGAGGCAGCTTGTCCATTTCCTCATCTTATGCATCACCAGCCACTGAAGAGACATCGTTAGTATTAACAGATCCCCACCTGAGACATGCATGTCTGACCACAGCCTTGGCTGTAGCAGCAGCGAAAGGCAGGTGTTCAAGTCTGACCACCAGATGGTAAGACCAGCCCTCTAGCAATCTGCTCCCTCAGGGCTCTCAGAGCTAGGTCTAGAAACTGGAAGACTCTCTTCTGGAGATACTCACAAACCCAAGGAAAATACCTGTATCCCTAACTAATATACCCTTCAGTAAAATCTATCAGTCAACAATCTAGCTACCTAGCAGTCCCCATACCAAAAGAGACACCAAGAGTCTATCAAAGTTGTGGGCACTTTTGCTCTTATTTTGATACCATTTCTATGTTGCCCAGGTCAGTTTCAAACTCCTGAACTTTTTCTTTGGGGGGAGGGGGAGAGATGCAGGGTGGGGAGTGCCTGTCTCTGAGTAGCTGAGACTATAAGCTTGTGCCATTGTGCCCAGTATAGTACTTAAAGGCAGACCACAAGCTGGAAGCAGCCCGTTCCCATTGGAGAGTGGGGCTGGCTGCAAAGTGAACTACCTGTTTGCTCAAGTACTCTACCAGGGTGTCTGCCCAAATGTAAATGTTAAATATACAAAGAAACAACAGAGCAAATTAACTGAAGAGGAGGCAAACACTTCCATCAGAGAACTGCAGTGACAGCATCCTGAGTGGACTGCTGTAAATGGCACTTCAATCAGAATACTGTGAACATCAAGTAACAGTCCGTCAGCTCAACACTGCTGTCCACAGTATAGGGAAAGCAGAGGGAGAGAAAGATGTGTGCGGGAAGATGAATGCGAGCAACCTGGTTGTGCCCAGCATCAGGAGGCGACAGTAGGCTGAGGGGGAAGATTGCTGCAAATCCGAGGCCAGCCTCGGCTACACAGTGAATATGAAGACAGCTTGGATCACAGCAAGATCTGGTCTCAAAATGTCACAAAATAAAACAACTCTCCCCCATAAGACAATGAGGAGCGGGGAACATGCAGGAGCGATTCTTCTAACTGAGCTTGTAGATCAGTGGTAACACGTGCATGTGCAAAGCTCTGGGTTCAATGTCTAACACCAAAAACCAAAGAAAAACACACCCCAACAAAAAACCTGGCCTTAAATTTTTAAAGTAGGAAGCATTTACTAAGTATGTAAAATTATGAGGCGGAATTGGGAGATCAAGAAATAAATCATAAGTATGTACTAACAGCATGTAGGAAATAACCAGAAATGATGGCTAAGAGTCAAAAGTATTGCTTCTGGGAAATGAGGAAGGGTGGGACAGGAGCCATGGCTTTTGTTAGAACCAGGCAGAAGAGAGGGATCTGGTTCCAGGATGTCCCTGAAGGGTGGGGATCAGAGTGTGGAATGGGCACCTATCCTCTGCCAAGGGCTGAACCACTAGGTGCTAGGGATATGACAGAAAGGACAGAAATAAAATGAGGAAATATTTCAGATCCCTCATAATCCAGAGAGCTTGTGGGTTTTATACCCTAGAGACAGTAAGAAGTGAAGTCAACAAGTTGTTTTGACACAGGTTTCATTATGTAGCCCATATTGGCTTCAAACTTTTGATCCTCTTGACTCAACCTCCCAGGAGCTGACATGAAGTTACCAACTTTGGACACACAAGCCAGCCCCTCACAGAAACTCAGCTACGAAACTCAAGCAGAAGCAGTCTCCTGACCTTCCCAAACTGCCGCAGAAGCTGAATGAATGCTCCTTTTCCAAAGGGGTTAGTGAGACTTGCATGAAAAGCAAGCGTTGGGTAGTCCTGGGAGAGCACAGCAACCCATCGTTTCTAAAAGGGAGAAGAAAACATACTGGTAAATTATAGCTTGTTTACAGTATTTAGAAGAATCTGAGTTGGAATTACCAGATGGCTTCAAATACACTGTTGCCTAAGGGAAACAGCAGCTATAATTCTTTGAGATATTCTTTCAAGTATGACAGTTACTGCTTTGTCTTTTGTCTAACAACTAACTGCAAAACTATTCCAAACAGCTATCATGACCACTAAATGCAATTAATGGGAAGCAGCCAGTGAATGGCAGCTGCCTCCACTGAGGGGACACAAAATCCTGCAGCTGCCCCCAGCCAGAGGATGGAAGGTGGCCCTGCCCACCATCAGTGCACATGTTAACCCTCTTTTCAGCAAGGATGTACCAGTGACTACAATCTCAAGAGTGTGTCAATTCAATGCCCTGTGTTCAGAACCTACACACTCATCTGCTAGTGAAAGGCTCGCCCTAGTGGCCTCCGCAGTGAGTTTTAGGTCATTAGTTGAACTTACTGTTGCCCAGGTTGGAACAAGGTCACACTTGTTGAGTACAAAAATGAGGTGTTTCCAGGGTTTTTCCTTTTTCAAGTAAGCTTCAATGTGAGGGGAACGAGTGCCCATTGGATCTCTAGCATCAAGAACTTGAACTACAACATCTGATGAGTCTATCACCTGCAAATCCAAAGAGGCACAAACAGTTGGGTTACAGGACATACAAAATGAAGGGGGCCATTTAAGGGAGCCCAAAAGAATAAAATGGAATTCAGAGGCAACTGCAGACAGTCCAGTGAGAAAGAATGGGGAGGCATCCAGTCTCAATGCCCACGGATCAGAATTAAAAAGCTTTTCATTCCAAGAATATTCAAACTTGTCAAATTTCAAATGGGAAAGCTAGCTTAGATCAAACCCATCTGAGTCACAAGTACTAGGCATTCTGGGTTTGTGTATTTTACAGAAAATTAAATTTGCCTAGTTTACCTTTTAAGGTACTAGTTTCCTATCATGACTCTATTTAATTACATGGCTATGCTTGTAGCTCTTTCTTCCTAATATTATTCTCCCACAAACATAAAGCTCAGCCAGTTCACAAGCACTATGTCAGCACTCAGGAATATTCACAAGCTTTTGTGAAGGGAGGCTTTCCTTCCCTTCCCCACAGAGCTAGGCTAGCTGGCTAAGGTATTAACCCTTCTCAGATGTGTGCGCTCATTTACAGAATGAGACAGTGAGGCTAAATAACTTACAACTTCTTATGCAGCGCCAACCACGTGGGGCATTTTAACAGGTAGTACACAGAAGACTGACAGGCAATATTTAACACAAGTGCTCTTCCTCTCAAAAACAGTGGTGGTGTGCATAAGGCTACATATAACACAGTTCCTTATGGAAGAAAGAGGATGTAGCAAGCAGTAGAGTGTTATTTCATCTGAGAGCTTCTGTCAGTCACATGCCTGCAAGTTCATAAAAGCCGAAGGAGCTGCTCAGTGAATGCCTGTCTTACCTTGTAGAGCTCTCCCCATATTCTTTTTGACTGCCCTTTTTTATATATCTCTTCTTGAGCTTCATTTCTAGGTAAGAAAGGAGCAGAAATAAGTAACTGAAATCTGAACTCAGATTAAAAGGAAACAGTTCATGGCTATAATCCCAGCACTCAAGGGGCAATAGTTGGAGCTCTGTGAGTCAGACAGTCTGGTCTACAGAGTGAGTTCCAGGACAGCCAGGACTACATAGAGCAAGCAACCCTGTCTCAAAATACCAAACCAAAAAAGAGTTCAAGAGGGAGGAAAAGCTCTGTGAGGTCAAAGACAGCTTAGTCTACATACTGAGTTCCAGGCCAGCCAAGGCTACATAGAGACCCTGTCTTAACAAAACAAAACAAAAAAGATTAATTTGGGGGCTAGAGAGATGGCTCAATGGTTAAGAGCTTACAACATTCTTCTTTTTTTTTTTTAATTCAAATAGAGAGATCAAGAAATGGCTTGTCAGTAAAGTGTTTACCACACAAGCCTGAAGGATTTGAGTTCAGATCCCCAGAACACATGTAAAAAGCTGGGCATGGTGGGGTATGCCTGTAATCTCAGCACAGCAGAAGGCAGAGAAGGCAGAGAGCTTGCTAGCCAGATAGTCTAAGCAATCAGCGAGCTCCAAGGTGAAGAGCAATTGGAGAAGATACCTGGGGACTGGAGAGATGGCTCAGAGATTAAGAGCACTGGCTACTCTTCCAGAGGATCCAAGTTCATCTCCCAGTATCCACATGGCAGATTACAACTATCTTTAAACTCCAGTTCCAGGGAATCTAATGCCCTCTCTGGCCTCTGTGTGCACAGCGCACACTCCTGGCACACAGACATACACGCATGCAAAATATTCATACACATTAAAAAAAGAAGGTATCTCACACTCACCTCTGTCCATGTGCATACTATGCACACATATTGACTTCTGTCTGTGTGCATATGCACACCTGCTCCATATGAACACATAAACATACAAACATTAAATCCATTCTAAGAATAAACAAACATGCTGTTTCTTTCGTTTTGGTCTCAAGCGGCCTGCTGTTGTCTTTATTGAGATGGAGTTGCTCTTATCTTTATTGAGATGGGGTGGCAACAGCAATGAGTTAACAACACTGCAGTCCAGTCCACATGCTTGTGTGAGCAGCCAAACCTGCCTGCACATCGTTAAAGGAATGTGGGGAGAACAGTTCTCCAGCAGCACCCAAGAGAAGCCAAGTCTTCCTGCAGGACAATGCAGTAGCTGCTTATCAAAAGTAGGCATACCTTTTGATATCATGTCTTGCCTCTCAATAACTTTTTTGTTTCAGTTTGGTGTTTTGTTTTTTTCAAGACAGGGTCTCACTATGTAGCTCTGGCTATCCTGAAACTCACTATGTAGAAAAGGCAGCTGCAAACTCACAGAGATCCATCTGCCTCTTCTTTCCAGCTTGCCTTTAATAATCCTTAAGGATGAGGAAGACACAGTGTCACTGATGACCACAGAGAGAACCTAGAAACAGGACAACTGTCCAACAGAGAGGCTCACAATGAAAGTCTACTGAGAAAAGTATTATTTGTAAATAAAAATTACCATAACCAGGTGTGGCGGCACATGCCTTTAAGCCTAGAACTTGGGAAGCAGAGATAGGAGGGTCTCTCTGAGTTTGAGACTATGTAATAACTCTGCATAGCGAGTTCCAGCCAGCCAGAGCTACACAGAACGACCCTATCTCACAAAAGACGATATGAGGAATCCCTATTAATATCTTCAGCATATGGATCTCCATGAGAATTAAGAAAGCTAATGATCTTTCCTTTCCTTTTCCCTCTCCCAAACAAAACATAAAATAAAAATATAAACAACTCACCACACATACAAAGTTGGACACATACATATGAAAATGCCATAATGACACCTATTACTCTGTACAGGTTTGTTGTGGAAGTTTTAGTTGTATTTACAATAATTGTTTTTGTGTACTTTTGGAAAAAGGGATGAATAGGCCTTGGCATTTTGTATTGTCTGCAGGTGTTAGATTTATGTGGGTATTGTTTAATTGCTTATGAGCTGCTAGTGGCATCAGTAAAACCCCTAAAGAGTTCTGAAGCAATAAACACACCTGAGCTCAGAAGCTCGGGGCTCCACTGTCAATTCAGTATGGCACTGGCCATGACAGTGGTTCCCTCTGCTGAGGTCTGGTAGGGTTTGAGTTTATGAAATGCCTCCTGGTCTCTCTTGGTGAGCAACAGCAGCCATACAACTACACAGGTTCACTTTTTCCATATTATTTTTGGAGGGTCACAGAAAAAGATCAACTGTAAACCACAGTGGTCTACAGACCCAGGAAGCCAAAGTGTCAATTTCCAACTTAGCTACATTCTGTAATTTGTAAATGACAGTGTACACCACGGATATAAAGAAGAAGAAAACATTACTCCTTTTCCCTTGGGAATGAAGAGGGGTATGTTGTAGTGAAGCCATGTGAAATTATTTTTGGTTTGGCCTCCACTGCATTCCTTCTAGTCTGAGGGAAGAGGAAGCTACCTCTGAGTGCAGCCATGTCCCACACCAGCACGAAGAGCTCCAAGAAATCATTCAGTAGCACAGTAGCAAAAGATGAGAACCTCAAATACATACCTTACACCAGTGTCCTCCGTCACCAAATCACGGTCCTTGCCCTGGTCATAGCTTTCAGTGGACATTTCAGCGTTCTCTAGAAGGGACTGCACATCACTTGCAAACAAATTTGGCCGCTTTCTCTGTGACTTTGGGCCAAATGTACTTTCAAAACTTTCAGTATCAAGAATGTGGACCTTTGCATTCTAAAGACAAAGGAGAAGTAAGTAAAGCAGGTAACACTTAGGAAAACACTGAACCAAAGCAAAAAGCTAAAAAACACCAGGGCAAAGGTGTCTGTGTTTACTTTTCCCAAAATTCAAACCACACCTACAAGACCTACAAGAGCATGGACCCAGCCCGGTTTCAAATCCGCGATGCGTGTTTAAATTGCACAGGGCTTCTATTCCGAAACGCTATGAGCGTTCCTGCAGGAATCCAAAGGTAACACAGACATCAAGCATGAACATGAGAGATGTGCCAAACTCTGCTTTCCTTCACCCGTCACATACTCCAGTCAAATGTAATCAGGGCTACAGTGATGAAAATTAACTTATCTTTTCTGACCCTTCTTTGGAGCTTTCAAACAAGTGCAGAGAATTTGCCAAATTCACAGGTTTTGTCAAGGACAATCAGTCAAATGTGTGTGTGTTTTCTTCTTGTTTAAACCAACTGTAAATGCCAACTTTTTCTTGGAAGTTAGTTTCTCTCATGGCTAAAAGGAATTGCTTGTTTTATAAGATGCATTTTAGTTTCAGATAACATTCTCCCTAATTTAGGTAACGTTTTTATTAAATGCACATGGAAACTCTTCAGATGAAAAACATCTAGCGAAAGTCCAAAATAATAGGTTAGATGTGATAAAAGGAATCTGATACTAACTAGAACTTGATGCGCCTGTAAAGGAGTTACAGGCATAAGAATTCTTGAAGCAGGATAAAAGTCAAAGTTTTTGAGTTAGGATCTACCATGTAACAGAATGTTAAGAGTCTGCAGAGACTCTCTTTAAATTAAACAAAACAAAAAACACACCTTCTTCCCCTTAGTACAAGGCTCTGGGTAAGCACCAGCTAGGAGTGACGAGCAGCCCCATGCCTTCCAAATGTCCAGTGATCCTCCAATTCCTCAGGTCTTAAAATGGCCATCATTTACCCAGACCCACTGACCTGTCAGTTTATTTTCCCTTGCTATCCTCTAACTGAGGGAACATCCACAAGGAAAACTGCATTTTCTGTGACAAAGGGTTCTGAAGACAATGAGTAAAAATTAAGTATGACGGTCTGGGGAGATGGCTCAGTGGGTAAAGACCCAGCTTAATCCCTGGAAGCCATGTAAAAAGCCACATTAAAAAGATGCAGTGATGTGAATCTGTAGATAATCCCAAGGAGACGGAAGGTGGAGACCGGTGAATTGCCTGGGAAGTATGCAGGTCAGCTGGCCTGGTGTACACAGTACAGCAGAAACAAGAGGCCCTGCTTCAGCAAGGCTGAATGATGGTGAGAACTCACTCCTGAAAGCTGCTTGACATGCAACATACACACAAACACACACACACACACACACACACACACACACACACACACACTATCAACTTTAAAAATCAGGTATGACACTGGGTGGTGGCGGTGCATAGCTTTAATCCCAGCACTTGGGAGCCAGAGACAGGCAGATCTGAGTTTGAGGTCAACCTGATCTACAGAGAAAGTTCCAGGACAACAAAGAGTTACAACAGAGAATCCCTGTCTCAAAAAACAAAATATAAAACAAAAACAAACAAACAAACAAAAAACAGGTAGGAGCAAAAATTATTCTTGGAAATTTCGTAACTGGATTGGAGAGATGGCTCAGCAATTAAAAACACATACTGCTCTTCCAGAGGACCAGAGTTCAATTTCCAGCACCCACATCAATGGCTTATAACTGCCTATAACTCCAATACCAGGGGATCTGACACCTCTAGCCTCCAAGGGCACCTGTCTCACATGCACATACACATCACACACAATCGAAAATCAAATCTTAAATCTCCTAACTTAGGAAGCACATTGTTTTGAACCCATAAGTTTACTACCATACTATACAAGTAAAATACACATGCAAAGCCATTTATACTGTTTTTACTACATTGGTACAGAGATACATCTAACACACAGAACTGAGTGCACAGAAGTTAAAGCATATCTGACTTGACTCCCCTGTGCAGAACCATTTCAGAACTAGCGTCCATACCACACCACAGCCACCAGATTAAAATAGGAAGGGTTTTCAAAGCCAAAGCAGAAAGACCACCAATTATTCTGAGTATTTCCCTAAACACAAGCTGATCCTGCTACTGAAGGTTCCTTCACTCCACACATCAGATATCTGAGCAACGAACAAATGGAACAAGCAACAAAGCAACAAATCCACAATAGAACCTCTGTTCTTCCCAGAAATGGGATTCAATAGTTGGTTAGAAGATAGCTTTAGGGAGAAGAGACAAAGAGAACAAGAGAAATGAGCAACTTGTCTGTGGTTCATGAATTACGCTCATGTTTCCCTGAAAGAAAACAGTCACTCCACTAATAGGTGCCATTCTTCTAGTCCATCATAAAACAGAACATAATTGACAAAACCTGAGGCAATAGGCAGCTTTGCTTTTGATTTTTGTTCTGTAAGTAAACACTTTTCTTTGAACTCTTTAATCCTTGTATGCATGTCAATGTTTTCCTCCCCTCCTCAGACTGGAACTGAAGCATGTGCACTGGCTGTGTTTCTGGGAATTATTATTCAATGCAAGTTAAAAATGTGCAGGCAAACATTAGGCCCTTTTTTTGTTCCGTGTGAACTCATTCCACTCTGGCCAGACTCAGCCCTTATTATACTACAAAACTCCAGCAATCAACAATCTCGACAGCACCCCTTCCTTCAGCTGGAAAAAACCTCCAAGGATCTCACAAAGGCTGAGAAGTATACAACACCAAAGTACTCCTTCCATCTCAACCTTCATTCTACATCTCCCCAGAGATGATGAACTACCACTAACAATACCTGGGACTTCCTAGTCAGCCTGGCCTACTTAGTAAGTTCCAGGCCAGTGAAAGAACCTGCCTCAAAAAGGAAAAAGAAAAAGAAATGGTAGGTAGTGCCTGAATAATGACACCTGAGGCTGTCCTCATCTCCACACACTTACACAAATGGCATTACTAGCTATCGTCTCTTTAGCCTCATTAGGCAGGGTGCTGCATGCCTACGAGGCCAAGCACTCACGGGTGCTTCAGCTGTATCCAAACATGAAAAGAGGCAGGTTCTCTTTGTGGCAAGAAGTTAAAGTTCATGGAGGATAGAGGAGAGACAGTGAAGATGAGGATCCAGATCTCACTGCAAAGCCTTGTTTGGACCAATGGTGCTGCACCTCCTGGACTGAACTCAATTCATACCCAGGGTGACAAAGGAGAGAACCCAAGTCTCATAAAACTCCTGCTGCTGCTTATGAAAGCCAAAGATAAACCCAGAGGGGTAGTCGCTGGAGTGGTCCACAAAATCCCAGCACCAGCACAGTGCTTCATCTTACATGAGGCTGGATTCGATCATGCAGAAGGGACATTGGTAACTTGCTCTGCTTCATGACAACTTTGTATGGGTCCTTCATAACTTTATCCATTTCCTCTTGAAATTTCTGTAATGATGCCTGCTTGATCACACGAGTGTTTCCTGTTTCACAGATAAAGAACATTGCCATTCAATAAGGAGATTGGTTTCTCTGCACTCATCTTCTCGCTGACATGGGGAAGGCAAGATGTCAGGTCGCTCTCAACCACCCAAGTGCCTGCAGATCCACCCACTCCTGAAACTCTTCACAGACTTAGGAAAAGGGGGGAATGTGCCTCCCTTGCACACACAAATAGAAATTCCCACCAACTCAGACGCATAATGGGTTTCAACAATTTTCCAAGCCCAACTTCCTGGCTGGATAAAAGTAAAAATTAAACGTCACTAAATGGAACTGAGATTTGACAAATGTCTTAGTTCCTGTCAGTCCTGGCAAAGAAACCTGGAGCCAATCACAGCTGATCAGTTCACATGGACAGAGAGGGAACCCCAAAACCCACAGTTACGAGGGCTTGAAGGGACTACTAAGGTATCCGGGACACCTACCAAAGGCAACAGTACCTGGAAAGCACCAGACATTTGATGCTGAAGAAAGCACCAGTCAACAACAAATGCTGCCAGCACTATGCTAAGCACATGGATTTCTTTTTAAGTTTATTTATGATGGGACACCACAGCACCTGTGTAAATCAGAGGAAAACTTGCAGGAGCTGGTTACCTTCTTTCCTCCTCCTACTGTGTGGGCTCCAGAGACAGAACTCAGGTTGTCAGGCTTGAGGGTAAGCACCCTTTACCACTGAGCCAACTCACTGGCCCATGCTTCTTTTGTTTTCTTTTCCTTTGTTTTTTTTTTTTTTAAAGACAGTTTCATATAGTCCAGGATAGCTTTAAACTTCTGATTCTCCTGAATCCAACTCCCAAGTGTTAGGATTATAGGTGTGCCCCACTACAACCATCTTGAGATAGTACCATTCTTAGTCTCACTTTAGAAATTAGAAAATTAAGGGACTTGTCTCTAGCCACACACACAACTTGATTCCAAATTCAGATACTTTGGACACGGAGTCCCAGTACCCAGCTCCATGGTAAGTAAACCCTCTAGTCTTCTCTGATACACATACACACCAACACTTTTTTTTTGTTCTCAGTGATGGGGACAGCCTCTAGTGCTCTGCACATGCTAAGCAAACACTCTCCCCTGAGCTCCTCCTGATCCTGTCTTTGACACTCTCTGTTTCAGTTCTTAGGGAGCAGCCAATCAAAAGGCATTAAATACAGTGACAGGCAAAGGCTATCTGCACCTAGCACAGAGGTCAGATGCCAGGCAAACAATAACTATCTACATATTACAGCAGGAAGTGGGAGTTCCCTGAAAAGCCCCAACACCCTGTGACTGGAGAAACTCTCAAATCCTCTGAGGACCAATAAAGGACATCCATGCTGCTGCAAGAAAGGGACCAGAGCTCCTGCAAGGCCACTTCTTGAATAGCCATCTCCCAGGCAACTAGAAATGAAGAGATGAATGGTCCAAGGTCTGTAGAAGCTGTCGTGAGGAAGGTCCTATCTGCCTCTGTAGTCACGAGGGCTCACTTCCAAGTAGGAATGAGTTCTCTTCCAACGGAACAGCGAGGAGTCCGCCACACTTCACAGCGCCTTTCCCGCTATGGGTACTCATTCCCTTTTCATGACCTCAACAGTCTCACTCACCAAAACACCCGCGTCTTTTCCATTCAACACACACTGTGCAGAGCAGATTCAAGACGGTACTCACCAAACCATTTAATATTCGGCTCCACTCGTGCCACTGTGCCAGAAGCCACAGTTGACTGATACTGCAGTGGCTTAATCACTTTACCACGACTGTTCCTAAATTGAGGAAATAACAGATTTGGGTTGACGACAGAAGAGAGGCAGCAACATCAGAGTCTGGCTTCAGAACATGCTTTCCATCAAAAGGACTTTGGGGAGGATTTAAAATGATCATGAAATACAGACTTCAGTAAACAAAAAGTCCTTCTACATTTGAAACAGATTGCCCAAAAGCTGTTTAACCTCTTGCAACAGAGCACGTAATGATTTCTGCTAGATGAGTAACAATGCTGATGTTTAAAAATCCATTTACTGTTTGTTTGCTTTTTAAAAAAAAATCACATACTTGAGTTTTTTTGGTAATTATTTAAAGTCTGGTTTAAATGAATTTTAAGTAGAGGGTGATTTATCCTGGAACTCAAAATTCTAAAACAAACTGCAAAGTAGGTGACTACGGCAGGTTAGGTTACTGACGTTTGTGTCTTACACAGAACTTTTAGAAGAAATGAATCTAATTACCAAACAGATGCCACTCTCAGCAAGTCCCTGGAGCGGAGGCTGCCTCAGCAGAGCGCCAGGCTGGGATGAGCACCCTAGTGCCACAACGCTGTGATCTCAAGTCTGGCTCTGAAAGTCGAGTTTCCTGGCAGTTTTCATAAGTAGTTTTACACACTTGGTGCTTGTATCTGACGGGTACTTAACTGAGATTTGACATGACACTGCTGGAGACCAGCGTGTGAGGAACAGGATGGCCACTTGCTGAGCAGTGCTGGGAAATAACCACTGCGTCACCACCCATTACCCACGCCCTTAACTGTATTAACCATTGTCACAGCGACACTCATATGAAATGGTACTTGAAAACATCCTATTCCTTATTTGGAGGAAATGGGGATGGGAATAAAGGCTTAACAGGCCTCAGCTTTAAATTCAGGGCATAAAGGAAAGAAAAGGTTGGTTGTGCCCAGTGCTCACCTGCGCTCCTTTTGCCTGTACATATTCAGGCGCCGAATTGTGGCCCGGTCCCTCATGTTTTGGCCTCCAGCTCCCTGTACTCGATCTAGAAACGGACAATAAACCATTTGATGACCAACAACTGTTAAGTACAGACACTGTTTAAAATGTGCCAAAGAGCTTACTCAACTAGCCAAGTTACCTTCCCAGAGAATGTCTACTCTCTCCATATGCTGCTCCAGTAAATGACTGCAAGAGGTGGTATGACAAAGCTGGATCCCACCTCTGAACTTCCAGAAGAACTGCCATTATGATGCTAACATCACCAGTTTTTAACTTCAGCACCGGCACCATGCTGTCCCCACTACCGCTTCATCTCAATCACATGACAGTCATATAGAGAGATACATTACATCATGCTACAGGGCTAAGACACTGAGAACAGTGAGTGTCATATTGTGCCACAGTCACGTGGCTAATCAGCAGAGCCAGAACTTAAACACAAGCATTTTATCACAGTCTGTGCTCTCAACTACAAAGGATACTGATCTAGGTCTCACTTTAAAAAATAAACAAAAAAAATAGTGGCTGGGGAGATGGTTCACTGGTTAAGGGCACCGGCTATTCTTACGGAGGACTGGAGTTTCCCAATACCCATGTGAGAGCTGACAACTGTCTCTAACTCCAGTTCCAGGGAATCCAACACCTTTTCCTGGCTTCTGCAGGCACTAAGCACATACATGGTGTACATATATATACATGTAGACAGAACACAGCTACACATAAAATAAATTTCTCCAATCATAAAAAACAGAGTTGTAATATTGGCAAAACTGAAAAAAGAGAGGAAGGGAAAAAAAAAAAACCTACACAGAACCAATCTTCAAAGAATAATCCCGTAGCTAGCATGCACTCTCCAGATTCCCAGTCCTTTTGACTGTGTTTGAGACAGGGTCTTACTATGTAGCCTTGGCTGGCCTCAGACTCAGAGATACATCTGCCTCTGCCTCCTGAGCACTGGGAGTAAAGGAGTGTGTCACCACGTCCAGCTCCAGAGCCTCAAGACTCCGAGGACCATCCTGAGCACGCGGCATACAGCAGCCCTCACAGGCAACTTTACAGCATGGTCACACATTCATCCAGACACTTCATAACTCAAGACTCTGGCATGTGGGAATCTTATTCTTCTAGCTTCACCTTGCCTTGCTCCAAAATGAAGAAACAGTCTGGGAAAAAGGAACTTTGGAATATCAAACATCAAAGCTCTCATTCAGCTTTATACAAACTGATTTTCAGAATTCTGGTGTTTTTATTTCTCTAAAGAAAGGATTGTGTCAGCCTGGTCTACAAAGTGAGTTCTAGAACAGCGAAACCTTGTCTCCAAAAACCAAGAAAGAAAAAAAATCAAGAAGGAAAACGTACATAAAAGTAAAAAATAAAAAATGAGAGGAGTTATGAAAGTGCCGCTGTGGGAGGAATTGATTATCCATTTGATTTTTTCCTTCTATTTTTGAGACAGGGTCTCACAACGTGACTCTGGCTAGCCTGCAGATCCTACTCGCTTCTGCTTTCTGACTGCTGAGATTAAAGGTGGACACCACCATGCCAGGCCACTGTTTGATTTTTAATCCTCAAGCACATTCTACATTGGCCACATAAAATCAGTATCCAACATAATAAGCTTGACTAAACATTATCATGCCCACAACAATCAAGTAGCTCAATTGGTAGGATGCTTGCCTCGCACACATACAGCCCTGGGTTTGATCCCTAGTACTGCACAAACCAGCCATTATGGCACACCCTATAATTCCAGCACTAGAAAGACAAGAGGGTTGGAAGTTCAAAGACATCCTTGGCTACACAGTGAGTCAGAGGTGAACCTGGGCAAGAGACCCCGTCTTTAAAAAAAAAAGTGGGGGGGGCAGGGGGAGGACATGGTTCAGCAGTTAAGAGAGCTTGCAGTTCTTGCAGAGAACCTGGATTCAGTTCCCAGCATCCACAAGGAGGCTCACAACCATCTACAGGGATGAACAAGGTGTACAGACATACATGCAGACAAAACTCATAATGTAAACAAGTATTTTTTAAAAGGAACTATTTGTAGTCTTAACTTTAAAGAAATGATGCTTTTTAAAAGATGTGCTGAATTCTACACAAACTACAGCTTACAGGACTGATATCTTCAGCTCCTAGGTTTAGAAGCAGCATATCTAGACATTCTTCGAGAACTCATAACTAGTTCTCTGAAATTTTTAATAATTCGATTTATTTATATGTTATGTGTGGGTATCCTGCCTATATGTCTACATACCAAGTGCGTATAGTGTCGGTGGAGGCCAGAAGAGGGTGTCAGGTCCCTTGGAAATGGAGTTACAGATGGCTGTAGGCATCATGGGTGCTGGGAATCACACCCAGGTCCTCTGCAAGAGCAGCCAGTGCTCTTAACCCCTGAGCCATTTCTCCAGCCTCTCCTAATCTAAATTTTAAAAGAAAACCCCAAATAAAACTAATTACTGGAATTCTCTATTGAGAAGTCCACAGGCTACGTATCCTGTTCCTGAATATCTCTTTCTATTAATCCCCAATGCTTACATCTATATTTAAGAACTGCTGATGAACTTAAACTCTGCTTAAAAACAACAGCAAACGAATTACCAACTAACCCTAAGTATGTTTTCCAAATAAATGGTATCATGTGACTAAATACTGTTATGAAAGAGCAAAGTAATGTGGCAACTTTACATTTGAGCACATTCTCATTTAGTGTTGCTACATAAATGGTGTGCTTGAGGGTTTGCTTGTTTTTTTTAATTAGATGTATGTGTGTGGGTATGTGCATGGGAATGTAGATCCGTTGAAGGCCAGAGGCATCCGATTGATTGCCCTTAGAGCTGGAGTTATAGGTACTTGAGAGCTGAATGAACTGGGTGCTTGGACATGAACTCCGACCCTCTTGCAAGAGCAGTAGGAGTGAACTCTTAATCTCTGAATGGTCCCTCCAGCCTCCTTGGGTGATTTTATTGCTTTTTTAAAAAATCCAATTAAAGACTGAATTATGCAAATTAAGAGAAAACACTGAGGTCAGCTATCCTTGCAGCTCCAGGAAGAGTATATCTAAACTTTTTTATTTATTTATTTTTTAATTTGAGACAGTCTCATTAAGCAGACCGGGCTAACCTCGAACTCAGAGGTTAGCCTGCTCTGCCTTCCCAGTGTTGGAATTGTACGTATATACGCCACCAAACCCACTTGTGTCAAAACCATATCTAAACACAGTTTTAGTAGCTAATCCAAACGGGAGAGAATCCTCTAAAGCCCATTTTGTTCACCCTGGAGGGAACTGATCTCAAAATCACCTGTACTGAGATCATCGAATAGGGTTGCCTAGCTGATTCTAAGGGCCAACGCTACCATCTATCACTAATATAGTCAAAGCTAAGGGTAGGAAGTCCCCTGGTCAATCTACTGCATTTCATGTCTTCAGAGTTTGCGCTCTGCAACTCAGGTTGCCTCGAACTCGCGATCCTCCTGTCTCAGCCTCCCGAGTGTTGGAATGACAACAGGCGTGTGCCAGGACTTCAGGATCTAAGTCCACTTTTCACCGCCTTTCTCCACACCTCGGCCTGAGAAGCCAGAGACTGGCGTGACGCGTTCGGCTTTAGAGCAGGTGCCCACACCCCGGGCCCGCCGCACAGGCCAGGCCTTCCTCCCCGAGAGCTCCCGCGGCCTGGTCCCGCCCGGCCCGCCGTACCCGGGTTGGTGCTGGCCGCCGACCGGTTGACGGTGCTCCGTCCTTTGTACTTGGGCTTCACCATCTCGCCGACAGTACTGACGCCGCTCGGCCACACGCGAGGTAAACCACTTCAGAACGTCCCAGCCGGGAAAGCGACCTAAGTGAAACACGTTGGACAACCCCCCGAGCACGGGTGACGTCACTTCCGCTCGCGCCACGCGCGACCCAGAGCGACTTCCTGAGAACGCGCCGCGCTTTCCTAGAGCCGGCCAGGCTCCGCCTACGCCCGGCTCCTTATTCCTTCTGGCATAGCAACCACCAAGCGTCCCTTTCCTAGCAACGTTCTGCTCCCTAAGCAGCCTTGGACTCCTAGTAAGTCCGGTCCGAAAGAGAGAAAGAAGCCTCTTCTCGCGCCAGAGCACGAGTTGATCGGAATTTGCCCTCTGCACCCTTCCAAAAGTGGCCCAGCAACAGCAGGCAAATATCAGAACAGGCCATCCCCTTCCTTCAAATTTTAGGCTGGAGTAGAGCACGCTTCTAGTACGCACCAGCTTCTGGGTTTAATCGTCAGCATAAAAATAAATAAATAAATAAATAAATAATAAATAAATAAATAAATAATAAATAATAAATAAATATAAATAAATAAAAGTAAATAAATAAATAAAAATAAATAAATAAATAAATAAATAAATACTTCTGAACCCCTAATGGCCTATTGTCACACACACAGAGACAGATTCAAACTCCTTTCCATCCCTACAAAACTTGTGATCTGGCTCCGTTTCCTCTGACCTCATTTGTCCCTCCTTCTGACATTTATACTGGATGTTCCTCTGTCAGAATCACCCTTTCCCCGAATCTGCATAGCTGCTTCCTTCTGGTCGACCAATCCCCTGCTCAAATGTCACCTATCTATAGCTGAGCAAACACTAGCAAATAAATCAGCATGGTGGCACACACCTGGAACACCAGCACTCAAGAGAAAAAGGATTGCCGTCTGCTCCAGAGCAGTCCAGATTATATAGCAAGAGCTTGTCTTAATAAACCAAAAAGAAGAAAATTATCAAGGAAAAAAAATACAGAACACAATGAAATTTCAATTTTCAGATTGAAAAAATAAAAAAAAAACATATTTTCTAGTTTATATCCTAAACATTGTTCAAGATAACTTAAAGAAATGTGATACACTTGAGAGGTTAAGACAGGAGGGTTGCCAAAAATTCAAAGCCAACCTGAGCTACATAGAGAGATCCTACCTCAAAAAAATTAAAAAAAAATTTTTTTCATTGCTAACTTGTCATTTTCAAATTGAACTACATTTCCTTCACACACACACACACACACAAACACACACACAGAAACACACACACACATACACACATATATATATATAGGTGTTGTTTCAAGACAGGCTTTTTTTTTTTTTAATCTGTGTAGCCCTGGCTGTCCTGGAACTCGCTCTGTAGACCAGGATGGCCTTAAACTCACAGAGATCTGCCTGCTTCTGCCTCTCAGGTGTGGGATTAAAGGTGTGTGGCACCACTGCCTAGCCTACATGCTCTTGATTTATCCAGCAACTTATCCTATTGGTAGAAGTCTTTCCTGTTTTATTTATTTAAATCAACCACAACCCCCCTGTTACTTTGTTTCATCACACTTCGCAGCCCATGCCTCTAGTCTCGATTACAAGAGTATTGGCTATTTCCCCAAATCTAGGCCACAAGCTTCAGTAAAGATGGTAACCTTATACATTTCTTCACTTCTATGTCCTCAGAACCTAAAACAAAGCTGAGTGTGGTGGTGTGAGCCCGTAATCTCAGCATTTAAGAGGCTGAGGCAGGAGGATTGCCTTAAGCTCAAGGCCAGTCTAGCCTGGGCTATACAGGGAGGTACAAGCCAGGGTTATAGACTAAGGAATTATCTTTAAAAATAAAAATAAAGTTAACATGTCGTGAAGGTGCAGTCACGTGTATAAAGACCCCTGGGCTTAAAAACGCTTTGAGCAAGCACCTGCTGGAAAATAAAGCCTCACTAAACCTTTCCCACGAAGCCCAAAAGGGCAGAAGCAAATGCCTCTCGTCTGACTCTGAAGGAGAGCTCAGAGACCCAGAGGTTTCTGTTTCCAGGGTTCCAGCCAAGAGCCTCCCCTCTGTTTAAGGACCATAAGCTATCTGGAAGTGCCCATCTGTGTGCCCTCAGGAAGGCCCAGAAAAGTGCTGGTTAGGTGAGAAGTGTGGATCCTTGGGTCTGCACTCATTTCGAGACGAGAGAGAACTTGTTGTAAAGCACTGCAGTCATGAGAGGCACCGAGTGTTTCTCTGAGTCTAAAGCAGACAATCTCCAAAATATTCTTTCTAGTGCAAAGGCAGACCACGTCCTGGAGGAGAGATGGAAGTCTCTTCCCCTTCTTAAGCTTTGCTTTTCTTGCCTCAAGGGCAAGTGCCATGAGCCTCAGCTTTGCTAGGAAGTCCCTGCCCCTGATATGTGCCCAAGGGAACACTGAGCACCAATCAAAGAAAACTGCACGTTCAGTAAGGAGCTGAAGATGGTCCCGTCTGCCATATTCTGTCCCTTTGATCCCCAAATGAGGGTGCAAGAGCCTCCTCCCAGAGAGAAGATTAAATTAATGTGTTTCTGATGCCTCAACTTGGTGCAAACCAGAATAAACACGAATGGCAAAAATCAGCCCATGAGCTCATGCAGGCTTTGATCAGAGACATAATTTCATTATGAAATTTTGAATCGGGCTGTTGTGAAGTCTTGCCAAAGGGTTTTATTTTCCCAGATGATATGATGGGTTGTTTCTCTCCGATTCTCCTCCCCTCCTCGTGTCGATTGTACACACTTCTCATCTACTTTTACAGTCTGACCTATCAACCCTTCAACAGTATCCGCTGAACCTGACAACCACCCTCATTCCGACCAGCAGATCACGAGCCTGATGGAGGTGAGCTGAGCTCATGTTCCCAGTGCGTTTTGTCTATCCTACTTCCCACAACTGTAATACAGTGACTGTTTCTTCACTCTTTTTTTCCCTAGTGCATGGCAACTAGAGGAGGCAAGACACATCCAGGAGTACAAGTCCCCAGCTTTACAGCAGACAGAATGATTTAAGTACCCTGAAAGCTTGCAGAGTGGATTTCATGAGTTACAATATATATGTGAGCGCATTGTAGACACAGTTCATACTGTGCAGATGCAATGCTCTCTCCCTTTCTCCAGACCCAGGGTTAGCACCCCATCCTCTGTGATCCTGTTGCTCATAGCCATGGGTCTGTGTGGACAAAGACCCACTGGAAATGCCTCTTTTCTGAAACAAACCTGTGCTGTGTACTGAACTGATGTTTTCACAGGAAGTGGAGAATCCTGACCTCACTTTCATCTTGACATTGGAGTCAGGTGGGTAAACAGCAGTTGCTTCTAAGGAAGGATTTTTTCAGTGTAGTCTGAGGACCACCAGAAACAGAATCACTTGGGAAGGTAGATTTAAAAAATGCAGCCTCCAGCTGGGCGGTGGTGGCACACCTCTTTAATCCTAGCACTCAGGAGGCAGAGGCAGGTGGATCACTGTGAGTTCGAGGGCACCCTGGTCTACAGAGTGAATTCCAGGACAGCCAGAGTTACAACAGAGAAACCCTGCTTGAAAACAAACAAAACATGTAGCCTCCTCAGCATCTCCCCAGAGCTTCCCAGCTCCACCTGATTGGAGATAGGGGCTCAAATGTAAAATAATTCATCTTTTAAAGATTTATTTTTCCTTCCAGAACTAGGGTCAAACTAGGGTCACTAGCATACTAGGCAATGACTCTATCACTGAGCTACATGCTCATGTCCTAGTGTCCCTAGTGATTGCTTTGGTGGTGGTAGGGACTGAGTCCAGGGCCTCATTCACACTAGGTAAACACTCGGCCATATTCCCAGCTCCCCTAGTGATTCTTTTATACAGAGAAGTTTTAGTCTTTCTGTTGTTATTGTTTTGTTGATACTGGATCTCATATAGCCCAGGCCGGCCTCAAACTTGGTATGTAGCTGAGGATGACCTGAAACTTCTGATTCTCCTGCCTCTACCTCCCAAGCTCTGGGATCAGAGGCATGCAGTGCCACACCTAGTTTATGTAGTGCTGGGGACCGAACCCAGGATTTTGAGCACGTTAGTCAAGCACTCTACCAACAGAGTTACATCCCCAGTCCTGACACAGAGGTTTTAGATCTGATAAGCAAACTCTTAAAAGTCACCCTGACAGCTCTCTGTTGACCTGACCAGAAGCCAGCCCGGGAAGCCCTGGCTTCCTCTCCACCAATCTTGCATCCTCTCGTTTTCCCTAGCAGAGCCAAGGTGAAGAAGGCTGGAGTGGGCTCTATTGCTCTCTGAAACTATGTCTTAGCTCTACCCCAAGTGTCTGTATTTATGCTGCAGCCCAGTGTCCTTATCCTTAGGCAATGATCCACTGTAAAGCCATTATCTCTTAATTAGTGCCAGCTTGTTGGCTTCTTCTTCCCAGTTGAACTGCCACAGAGACTCCTTGCTTGTTCTCCTTAGATCCTTCTCTGACAGCAGATTCCCATCTACGGGGGCAAAAGTTGTGCCTGGAGAAAAGGCAGGGGCCACAGTCCTGGCAGTCAGAAGGCTGAAGCAGGGAGATTGCTGTGAAGTCATAACCGGCCTGAGCTACATAAGGAGACCCTATCTACAAGCAAACAAACGAAAAGAGACCTGGAGGTGTCGCTCGGTAGTAGAATACACTCTACTCCTTGTGCATGTGCACAGCCCCAGGTTCCACCCCCAGCACTATATAAAACTACAGACCAACTACATAAAACCTGGCATGGTGCTATATGCCTGTGATCTCACACTCAGGAGGTGGGAACAGGAGAATCAGGAGTTCAAGGTCATTCTTAGTTACATGTCCAGTTTGGGGCCAGCCTGGCATACATACTTAAAAGAAAAAAAAAAAAGATCTGGACTCTAGAGTGACTGCTACTCAATGCAAAATAGTCCGAATGCCAAAGCAGAGGATGCTGAACAGAGAAAGATTCTTCATATGGCTTCAAGGTTTTGTTGCTTTGTTTCATCTGCAGAAAACCATCAAACAAAACTCATTATACGCAATCTGAACAATTAACCACCAAATACAAGAAGAATGGGGTGTGTCAAATTAGGGGTTCACTAGTCGAGTCTCCCTCCTTCTTTCTTCCTTCCTTCTTTCTTTCTTTCTTTCTTTCTTTCTTTCTTTCTTTCTTTCTTTCTTTCTTTCTCCCTCCTCTCTTTTTCTTTCTCTCCTTTCTTTCTTTTCTTTTAAAGGATTTATTTACTTTATTTCTGTGTGTGAGTGTTTAGCTGCAAGGATGTATCATGTGCATGAAGTGCCCACAGAGAATAGAAGAGGGTATCTTATCTCCCGGAACTGCAGTTACAGATGGCTGTTAGCCGCCTGACCTGGCTGCTGGGAACCCAACCCCATTCCTCCGCCAGAGCACCAAGAGCTCTTTACTAACTGCCAAGCCATCTCTCCAGCCCCATGCCTCTGTTTTCAATCTAGAATGCCCAGGTAGTTTTCAGATCAGGACACAGTAAGCTGGTAGCCTGGCTCCCTATGGAAAGTAGTAGAGAGAACTTTGCTCTTGGCACCTCTCAAATTTCAGCGTAAGAAGGTCTTCAGAAAAGGTCCCTAGATTAAACTCTGGTAAAACAAACAGTGGCCTTTTGCTCCTGCCTATCACTGGGCTCCCGTAGTTCCCCAGCTGCTTAAGAACAACCCAAGAAGTACTTTTCTGAGACACTGTTAGCAGCCTCTCATTTTCAGCCTGGTTTAGATAACACAGAATTGCTGGCCACATCCTGAGAAATACATCCAGAACGCACACTGATGTGGGAATTGAAAGTCCAATTCCAAATTGTAGATAATTGCTAAGCTCCAAGGAGGCTGGAGGCCCATATTAAGTCATCTCTCCAGGATCAGTGTGTTTCTTATTATATTTGATATCTATCTGTCCAGTGATCCTTTTGATTTTTAAGCCGTTAGACTAAATCTTTGTGTAATTCTCCTCCTCCTGCCCACCTCTCCCCCTTTTCCTTAGGAAAACACTTCTTACAAAATGTTCACCAGGTCCCTTGGCTAGCTTCCAGAAGAGTACTGTCACACCGAAGAGTCTGAAAAAAAAAATCAGCTTTTCAAACCGTGGTGTCCCGGGGAACTCTATCAGATGGCCAGTCTTATCCTAAGGGCAGCTTCTCCCCAAGAAGGCACTGAAATTTCTGTGACTTCCTTCATCTCTCTTGCTTCCAATCTGGTCTAGTCTAGATGTGGGGGTCAAAACCTTAATTGCAAAATAGAGATTAATGTCAATGTGTACAAGAAATGTTATGGTGAATAACTCCTCAGGTAGCCAACGAATAAGAAAGTGATCCCCCCAACATTCAGACTTTCTTTCTTTCTTTCTTTCTTTCTTTCTTTCTTTCTTTCTTTCTTCCTTTCTTTCTTTCTTTCTTTCTCTTTTTGAAAGAGTTTCTCTGTGTAATAGCCCTGGCTGCCCTGGAACTCACTCTGTAGGCCAGCCCTGGCTAGCTCCGAACTCACAGAGATCAGTCCAACCCTCATTAGCTTTCATTTGTTTATTTCCAAGTATATATGTGGTGTAGGGATGGGATAGGGTGTTTACATGTGCAGGAGTGGGTGCTTGTGCACACGTGTGCACGTGCATTGCGGAGACCCCCAGGTTGACATTAGGTCTTCCGTGGTTGTTATCTGCCTTACACATTGAGGCAAGGTTTCTCAATTGAACTCTGAGCTCACAAAAGTGATGCAGCTAGCCAGCTTGTTCAAAGGGTTGCATCTCACTCTCTGATTCTGGGATTACGGACAAGCTACCATGCCTGCCTGGCTTTAGGTGAGTGCTAGGAATCTAAACTCTGACCCTCGCCATTGCAATGCAAGTTCTGTATTCATTGGTCATCTCCCCGGCCTGTGTACAACCTTTTCTTCTCTTTCTTTCTTTCTTTCTTTCTTTCTTTCTTTCTTTCTTTCTTTCTTTCTTTCTTCCTTCCTTCCTTCCTTCCTTCCTTCCTTCCTTCCTCTCTCTCTCTCTCTTCCTTCCTTCCTTCCTCTCTCTCTCTCTCCCTTTCTTCCTTTCTCTCTCTCTCTCTCTTTCCTTCTTCCTTTTTTAATACAGGGACTCACTATGTAGCTCTGGTTGTCCTAGAATTCACTATGTAAACCAGGCTGATCTTGAACTCACAGAGATCCTACCGCCTCTGCCTCCCAAGTGCTAGACTTAAAGGCCTACGTTAGCACACCAGCCCTTTGTGGAATTTTTTAAAGCCCTGATTAGAAAATGATCACTCTTTTATCTTTGGAGAAAAAAAAAACTATTTCCAACACATCCTACAAACCAGAATAGAGGAACTTTCTAGTTACTTCTAATAAATTTGAAGGATTGAGAGTCGTCTATGATTACAGTATGCCTCTCCACTTTTCCCAGGACCAGATTTCTGCCTCCACACCCTCCACTCCCTCCTCCCACATCAGTGCTCAAAAAAAAAAAAAACACAAAACAAAACAAAACAAAACAAAAAAACCCAAAAAAACCCACGAACCAAACAGTTTAGCTTATTTCCCAGCACAGGGATAGACAGACTTACAACCCACTGGCCAAATCCCACCTACTGCCTATTTTTATATGGCCCTAAAGCTAAGAATGGATTTTAGTTTCTTAAATGGTCGAAAAAGTCAAAATAAAAATAACGTTTTATGACGCATGAAAGTGATATGAAATTCAAATTTCAGGGTTCATAAATAAAGTTTTACTGGAACACAGCCACACCATTTGTTTACATGTGGCCTTTGGCTGCTTGGCACTACAAGGGAGAGATGAATTGCTGCAACAGACAACATATGGTCCGCAGAGCCTAAAAATATTTTTACTCCTTGGCCCTTTACAAGACGATCACTTGCCCACATCCCTATCCAAGGACACTGGTGTGCGTTCCCCGAGTTGACTAGGCATGTAACGGACAGATGATGCAGTTGCCGTTGTTCTCGGAGAGTGTTCCCCATTCCAATATGGAACAACCCCCTCCCAACCCCCGCAGGCACTGGAAATTCAAACCAGGCACACCCTGTGCTTCTGAGTGTAGCTGATGCTTTCCTGGGCCGGCAGGGGGCTCTCTGAGAGGTTTAGATTTCATGGGGAGGGGCAGAGAGGCCAAATAGAGTCTGTCAGGTGTATGCCCCTGTCCCCCCACACCACCAACGAGAGCCAGCCTGTCGCCTTGTGATTTCAGAGAAGAAGGGGACTTCAAGAAGAGATTCAAAGATCCCTTTATCTGGATTAGTTCAGTCAATAAAGTGCTTTGCAAGCAGCACAAGGACCTGAATTCAATCCCCAGAATCCAAATAAAAGATCTGAGTGTGGTGGCACATGCTTGTAGTCCCAGCACTGGGAAAATGGGGACAGGTGAGTCCCTGGGGGCTCACCAGTCAGCCAATCTCACCCAATGAGCAAGTGCCAAGCCAATGAGAGAAACTTGTATCTAAAAACAAGTGGAAGGCTCCTAAGGAGTGGCATTCACAGCTGACCTCTACTTTCCATACGCATGTGCACACACCTCCATGCATACCTGTACACGTTATATGTATACAAGAAAAAAGTTCAAATGGAACCTTTTCATTAATTCTCTTTTTTTCATCCATTCACCATTTAGTCCATGATAACAGAAGGCAAATTTCATTGGCCAAATATCCAGGAGACATATGGACTAGGTGAGTCATGACCATAACCTGGAGACATTCAAGTGCACCTTTTAAAAAAAAATTAAAAAGGACAGACAGACTAAGGCTGGTGGTGTACAGGACAGTAATGGCTCTTCAGAGGAGCAGAGAAGTCCAACTCAGCCCTCGTGGAGAGAGCACAGAAGGAGCGGAGGGTGAAGCGTGTTTGAAAAAAAAGGAAAAAAAAATGGTGGAAACAGAAGAAGGGTAAGGCATGGGAATCAGCGGGAATGTGTTTGTGAGAAACTGAGACTCAATGTCTGTGGACACTTTGTTGGTTTGGTGGCAGGGAAAGAATTGTAAATATGCGTGGTAGGCAAATACCTCATACAATAAAATATCTTGGGAGAATGAATGTGAGGGCAGGAGAGAAATCAAGCACAGTCTACCGGCAACGATCCTGCCCTTGGGAGAGAGGCCAAGTGTATATTCAAGGCAGTCGTTGCCAGAATCTCCAAGCCTCCGGGGCATAGCGGAGGTCTTAGCCAGATTTGTTATGTGTATTTCAACCTGGCATAGGCAGCTCTTATCAGGCAGGGAGGCATGGACGCCCTCCTCGACTGGGAACACAGCCCTGTGAGCTGGGATTCTGCTCCTGTGCTCACAGAGAATGGCTTCAGCTGGTTCCAGTGTTACCACCCAGAACCCCGTAGCACCGAGTGCTACATAGAGTCAGGATCGGTACAGTGTCCTTCAGGAAGAGTAGTCAGAAGTAGATCCTGGCACAGTCAGGGACCCCAATCTTCTGGTAGGGCTCTCAGAGACAAATCTAGTAGGTAGAGATGTTCAGATTGAAAAAGGCAGGTCCTGGGGCTTGGGAGATAGCTGGGACAGTAAATAACTTACCTTGCAAGGATGAGGAGATGAGTTCAGGAACAAGAACCCATTTTAAAATGCTGGGCATCATTGCATGTGCTTGTAATTTCAGCCCTGGGGAGGCTAAGACAGGCAGATCTCTGGAGCTTTCTGCCTAGCTAGCCTAGCCTACTTAGTGAGCTCCCGGCCAGTGCAGAGACTGTCTGAAAAAACAAGGTGAATAGCTCCTGAGGAACGACACCAAGGTTGTCTGCTACCCTCCATACACCCATGTGCACAAACATATACAAGTGCATGTGTACACACACACACACACACACACACACACAATGTGCATGTACATCTGCACACACCTGCACCTGACATGCTCACAAATGCCAGATTTTGAAACAATCTTGAGGCTGTTCTGTCCTTGGCCTTGACACCATATCTTCCCCTGTTCCCATACTCAAGATGAGATGGCAATACAACATTGCCCCCCCCCCCCGCCCCACTACCCAAATGTCTATCCTGGTGTACAGCCCATCCCCCCAGGCAGGCCTGAGGACAGCTGGGCCACAACCCATTGACCCATCATCCCAGCCTCTTTCTTTCCCTTTGCCTTGCTCCAGCCCTCAGTCCTTAAAAGAACACTTTGCATGGTCTCAGAGGATATGACACCCTTGTCATCACGACTTTTGCCAAGTTTGCCTTCCAGGGCTGGTGTCAGAAAGTGCTTCTACTGTCCCTTGAGCCACCACTGCCCTTGCCAGGCTTGGATCTGGTCTGGCTGCTGCAACAATACCTATCCCCTCATCTGTCCCCAGTCTCTGGTCGGCCTCCTGTCTCCATGCCCTGGGGCTGCTGGCTTATTCTTTCTGGAGATGAACTCATTGTTGACTTTAACTCACTTCGATGTTTCCCAGGGAAGCATGCTGGCAGGAGGCCCACCCAGCTCCTTGAAGAAGACAGCCAGGCCAGGGCCAAGACTGGGAGCCAGAGACAATGGAATTGCCAAATGCCTCCCATTTTATGGACAAGCCTGGCTCAACCTGAAGACATTCCCAATACTCAGTCAACAGCTATGGTCCATATAAGGTTGGATAGGGAGCCCCTGGAAGCCATCCCTTTCAGGACATGAAACTCAGCTGGAGGAAGCAGCTGGCCTTGTCCATGTACCAGGTCCAATAGATGAGGGAAGTGCACCACACCATCAATAATCAATAATCAAAAGCTGGCAGCTGCTCGGAGCTGGCTTCTGCCCTCTTTCTCACACAGGAGTGAGCCCAGCCAGGAATCCATCTCACCCACCTCCCTGCACCAAGCCCAGGGGAGGGCAGGCGAGGGAGGAACCATTTTTCACATACTTTCTCTTTCAAAATGCAGCCCTGTTTTGCAATTTCCTACTTAAGTTCTGGAAGGCTCTAGGGCATTAACCCAAGCTACCTTCTCCAGTCACTGGCCAGAGTCTTATATGTAGGCACCAACTTGGTAGGCAATGCCTGCTGGAGGTAGGTAGGAGCTCACTATGTTAGATCTCCCGCATCTCACCAATGAGGGCTCATTCCAGACAGAGCAGGTCACTGACTGACTCCACAGCCGGGGGTTCTACCGCACCCCCTGCAAAGTGTTTATTCTTCACTGTTGGTTCTTTCTCTGGGAGAGCAGGGAGGTAGGCCACACCAAAGCAGGTGCACCCAGCCCTGGTATGCTTGTATCTCAGCACCCCCCAAGGCGATCCATCTTCAGATCACCTCCTTCTCCTTATAATAAGGTTATTCTTGATCGATTCCACCTGCGGTACTCCCACCCTTTCCAACGAATCCATTTAGCCCTGCCAGATAGAACCCGTTCTTTCAGCCTGTTTCCCACTTCCCAGCCACCATGAAGGTTTCTACCAGCTACCCATTGAACCCACATCAGACCCATAGCCGGAGGGGTCTGAGGCAAAAAGCCAGTGCCTGAGGGCCTGGCCCTGTGTCAGGGATGTGGGACAGGGCCCTAGAGCTGGCCGTGGTCCCCAATTCTCTCCCAGGGCTCTTATAGCAAACCAAACAAACCAGAGAAAAGGGGAAATCCCCACTTTAAAAAGTATCCAGAAAGCACACAACTTCATCACCTCAAACAATGGGATGGGGAACATACCAGAGCTAGAGGTGGAAGGACAGCCAGGAATGTGTTGGTCTGGGTAAATGTGTGACCCCAAGGAGAGAGCTAACATTTTCCAAACCATGTGGGAAAATAACCACATAGAACTATGTGCTTTCACCATCTAACCCTGGAGCAGGGAGAGGCAGCCTGGCATCTTGAACACAGATAGATAGCCCTCTCCAACGCTTGCTCACCCTCCGAAGCACCAAGTACCATTTCAGGACCATCCATGGTTATTGGCAGCCCTACGGTTTCAACCTCTGTAAGCAGATAACCAGTCCCTCGCTTTTAAACCTAATTCACCACCCAGCTCAGAAACAGGCAAGAATAGACCCAGGGCTCACTGTATTTACAATGTGTTAGGGTCACATCCAGAAGTTCAGAAGGTACCAGGATGAGCACGCCCCCTGACCAGACGTTCTGCAGATGTGGACGCTGAGGTTTGAATTACGCATTTGCATACTCAGGACTTCCTGGAGATAGTCTCCCTCCCTGAGCTGCTCCTCAGATTCCACGAGCAGCTTCTGGGAGTTGGGGGATGCAGGAGGTGATACAGAGAAGCTGAGTCCCCTATCATCCCTCACCCCACCCCTGCCCTCACCACCCAGAGAATCACCAGGGTGATACAGGCACTCAGGAGATTCCTCCCTCTTATTCTGGGTGTTGTTTTAGAAGAAAACTTGTGTCAGTGCGTGCTTGAATTCCCCTGGGGTGTGCTGTTATAAGCAAGTTCCCAGGTAAGGCCATGATTGCAGGCTAATGGTCACACTTGGAATCACCTAAGGATCGGGGAGATTGGATGATGCCGGCTAGAGACAGCCAAGACATATGGAGGCTGAGGATGGATCTGGAAGAGAGCTAGATCAAGGGAGACTGATGCATAAATGGAGTCAGAGACTAGGACAGGAACACAGAAAGACAGAGTAACAAAAAAAAAAAAAAAAAGACTTAAGGAGACAGTTAAGTAACAGTGAGCAGGCCTGGCGAGACCGCTTAGTGGTTAAGAGCACTGGCTGCTCTTCCAGAAGACCCAGGCTCAATTCTCAATATTGACATGGCAGTTCACAACTGTCTGTAACTTGTTTTCCAGGGGATCTGACACCCTCACACAGACATACATGCAGGCAAATCACCAATGTACACAAACTAAAAGTAAGTAAGATATTTTTTTTGAAAAGGGAAAACAAAAAACAGTGAGCAAAAACATCGATGGAACACTGCCCGGTACAAGAAGGCTTCCAGAGACAGGGAAAGGAGCAAGACAGATCCCAGGGGAGAAGCTGAAGCTTGCTGTGGGCAGCCTGGGACCGGCCATGCTAACACAGGCTCCCAGTCTCAACCAGCAGTAAAGGGACGGCAGGTCTGGGTGAAATGAGACCTGCAGGTTCGCGGGCCTGAGTTCTAGCTTCCTTGCTTGTGAGCTTTCCAACACTGGAATCACCTTCCCCTGGTTCCAGAATGCACCTCTCTCCCAAACCTATTACCCTTCGTATTCAACCTTTCCCTTCATTGGACTCTTCCAGGTTTTAAATATGTTCTAATCTTTTCTATTATTTTTTTTTTTAAAGACCAGAGGTGGTGGCATACACCTTTAATTCCAGCACTCAGAAGGCAGAGGCAGGGGCAGGCAGATCTTTGTGAGTTCCAGGACAGCCTGGTCTATAAACACAGTGAGTTCCAGAGCAGCCAGGCCTATATAGTGAGACCCTGTCTCTAAAACAAAACAAAGAAACTTTGGAGCCATGTCACACCCTTGTGGCTAAACCCCAATCCCCCAACACACACACACACACACCAGCTGAAGAGCCTGAAGGAACTGGCTCCTTCCTCCTGCTCCACAAACGGTCCTAGCTAAGGAGGTCAGTGGTGTACATCAAGTCCCTCTTTTTTTCTTGGCCTCCCGGCAGCTTTGGGATCTCTCAGCTCTCCCTCCTTGCTGGTTCTGGGGATCACTGTCTCCCTGTTTTCCTCCTGCCAGCCCTTTGCCCAGCCCCTTCATCACCTGGGCCTCCACTGCCCGATCATCAGAGCCTCACATCTGGGTCCCAAGCCCCCTCCCTCACCCTCTATGCCACTTTTATTTAGCTTCTTCCAGACTCACAGCCCTGGTGATCTCCTCTAGCTAGAACCTCATGGGACCCTCGTTTTGGTCGGGCAATGCCTTCTCCTGCTCCAAGCTCAACACGGTTAAAGCCAGATGAATATTCCTCCTTCGTTCACACTAGCTCTCCTCTCAGGCTTCCCTCTCGGCACACTGCACCCTGTTTGTCTGGATGTTTGAGCCAGAAACAGAGATTTTGACATTGATACCACTCTCTGCGCACCACCCCCACACCCAGTGCATCCAACCCTTTATTCCTCAAATGCCTTTGACACTGCTCATGTCTCTCCATTTCCAACATCATTACCCCAGTGCAAGCCTCTGAGCCCTCTCTCCTGGGTGACTGCAACCGTCTCCTGAGCAGCCTCTCCAGTCACACAGCAGACATTATGAGCTTTGCAAAATGCAAATACAGTCTCGGAGACTGTTACTTGTGACTCGAGTTTGCAGAATGAAAGCCCAGCTCAGAGAATCTTGCCAGAATCACTTTGCTTCAGCTGTCCTCCATACCTTCCAGCTATCCTCCTGACTTTCCTCCAGTTCCTCAAACGCCAACCTTCTCTCTGTCACAGGACATTTGATTATACTGTTCTCTCTGTCTAGAACTGTGTTGTGGATGCCAGGTGGAACATGTCTTTAATCCCAGTACTAGGGAAGCAGAGGCAGGCAGATCTCTGTAAGTTCGAGGCCAGCCTGGGCTACATAGTGAGTTTCAGGACAGCCAGGACTATGTAGAGAGACTCTGTCTAAAACAAAAACAAAAACAGAACTGTGCTGTCCATGGCAATGACCACTAGCTACGTGTGGCTATTGAGCACTTCAAATATGGCCACAGAGCAACTAAAAAAAATTGAATTTTTAGTGCTAACAAACTGATGAGATTTAAAACTTTAAAATATTCAATTTAATTATTAGAAAATTATTCTTAAAACAACTCAAGTATGCAAATCTCTTGCTCCATTCAATCTTGGTTTTTATGAAGTCTAAATACAATTCAAGTTTCTGGCAAAAATTCTAGCAAAAGAATATTATACTGTACATGTAAAAATATACACAGAATGTGGAAGACTTAGTTTAAAATGTGAATGATTTCTCTAATAATTGTTCATGTTGGTGACATACTAAAAAGACAGTATTCTGCCTATGTTTGCTTAGGTAATAGAAACTGGCCTAGATACATTTTGGCTACTAGGTAATTTGAAAGTCCATGTGGTTCACAGATTTCTACTGGACACTGCTCTAAAATGCCTTCCCCTAGGAGAGCTCTGTTCTGAGGGCATGTGGGGGGAGGAGTTTTGGGGGGAGGAAAGATGAGGGGAGCTGGGAGGAGTGGAAGGGGGAAGGTGAGGTTGGGATATAGTAGACGAGAGAGAGAAAGAAATAAATTTAATAAAATAAAATGCCTTCCCTCGGGGCTGGAGAGACGGCTCAGTGGTTAAGAGCACTGGCTGCTCTTCCAGAGGACCCAGGTTCAATTCTCAGCCACACACATGGCAGCTCACAACTGTCTGTAACGTGAGTTTCAGGGGATTCACCACTCTCACACAGACACATATGCAGACAAAACACCAAATGCACATAAAATTTAAAACAAATTATAAAATGCCTTCCCTTGGTGCAGGCATTCCCTCTGCTTCCTGGAGCCACTTCCAGGCCCCTCTCTGCCATACCCTCCTGGCCATGGTGGACTGATGCCTCCATAACCAGGAACAGAGCCCAGAACATCCAATGGTTTACAGGTAACAGCAGCTGGTGCTTCAGAAAAACAGGCTACCCAGAGTTTTGTAGCGACCCCAGGAGCTGCCTATCTGATATCCCTCTCCAAAGCTCCCTTTAGAATCCCTTTGCCAGCCACCCAAAGGCTTATTGTCTTTTGTGAGAATACCTTATATACTTTCTTTAGTTTCCCTAAAAGTGTGTGTATGTGTGTGTGTGTGTGTACACATGTGTATTAGATGCCTGCAGAGGTCAGAGAGTATGTCAGCTTTCCCGGAGAGGAGCTACATGTAGCTGTAGGTCACCAGACTTAGGTATTAAAAAACAAATTCAGGTTGTCTAGATCAGTGTGCATTTTTAACTACTGAACTCATTACTTCAGCCCCTACCTTGCCTTGTATTTGTTTATTTGATAGATTGGTTTGTTAGGTGGTTGGTGGTTGATTGGATGGTTGGTTGGTTGGTGGTTGGTTGGTTGGTGGTTGGTTGGTTGGTTGGTTGGTTTTTTGAGACAAGGTCTCATGTAGCCCAACCTGAGCTCATTCTCACTATGTAGTTGAGGATGACCTTGAACTCTCTATCCTCCAGTCTCTGACTCCTAAGTGCTGGGATTGCAAGTGTGAGTGCCATGATGGGCTTGGCTTATATACTTGTTTTAGTGGTTCTGAGCATTACAGGAGATCTACTGTTGGCCTGCAGCCTCATGGCTTCTTAACTAAACCTTGTTCTGTCATTCTTACTCTTAAGGACTTTAACCCTTTAAAATTTTTTTGAAGAGTTTTAAAACTTACATTATTTATTTACTTATTGTGTGTGTGTGTGTGTGTGTGTGTGTGTGTGTGTGTGTGTGTGTGTCCCCATGACCGAGTGCGTGCAGAGGTCAGAGGACAACTTTCAAGGGAGTCACTTCTCTCCTTCCACCATGAGTCTCAGACCCACCCAGGTTGTCTGGCTTGGCAACAAGCACTTTCACTGGCTGAGCCCTTTTGCTGGCCCAATGCTTTAATCTTGATCTTAAATCCTTCTACTCATTCTTCACAGCTGGTCTCAAATCTCCCCTGTTCTGAGCAGCAGCCGTGGGATAAAAGTCTTTGATTTCTGTCTCATCATTCTCTCCACTTTCACAAGCTCCATGTACGTGCCAGATTCTGTATGCCCATGACTCTCTCTGTTTGCACTTGGGGCCCTGCTTGCACCTTCATTTGATGAACATCTATTTCTCCCATCATCCTCTGAGCTTTGTAAGAGCAGGCTGAGTCTGGTCCTCTGTGGAAATCCGGCCTGTACGATGCCAGCAGATACCAGAATGGCACACACAGTCATCCCACCCACTGCCGTACCTCTGGCCAGGACAGTTCCCAAACATCGTCAGAGAACCTGCTCTCTCCCTTCCTCTAGGAATGCCTTTTAGTATAGAGACCCTGACCTCCCAGATGGAAGCCCTCCCACGGAGCTGGCCTGGACTGCAATCCAAGGAGTGATCAGAACGTGTATGCCGACCCCGGAGCCTGGCCGACACACATACTGTGGTACACTAGGTCTGAGATGGGACCTGAGTCTCATTCTCAAAAAGTTGTTTGCCAACGAGGCCCCAGCTGGCCCACAGACCACATTCTGATGAACAAGAATGCAGGTGGATTTGGAGAGATGGCTCATCAATTAAGAGCACTTGCTGCTTCTGCTGAGGACCTGGGTTCAGGTCCCCAGTTCCACTATGAGTAGGTTACAATCTCTTGTACCTCTGGCTCCCGAGTATCTGAATGCATATGATGCACATAAACGCACACAGGTACACATACATTCATGTAAATGTTTTAAAAAATCTTTTAAAAAATTATGCAGAGAACCTGGCAACCACCATTGGGGTACCCCTAAAGTTTTCCTCCTGCCAGACGCTATTAGGGAGCTTTACAAGTTGGGCCCTGTCCCTCCTTGCTCCCATGTGTACCCACCAAACCTCACACTCTGAAAATGAATGGGGTGCTTTTTGTTGTTGTTGTTGTTCGTTTGTTTAATTTGAAATAAACCTTTAGGCAGTTTCCAAGTCAGGTCAGCCCTGACCTGTACCATGGATGTGTAATGACTCTCATCTCCAACAATCAAGTCACACAGCTGGGAGTGCCACTGAGGATAGGGGAAAGCAGTCTCCCCCGGGCAGCTGCTACAGCCTTGGCTCCAACCTGCCATTCATCTGGCAGATTCTGCCCCAGCAGTTCCTCTCAGAAGTTTCACTCCAGATGCTGGGAAAGGTTCTCTCAGACATGTTTTCCGAGAGCATCATAAACCGAGTGTGTACCGCTGGGTCCCAGGATGGACGTATCTTCGGTAGCCTCAAGTCTGTGTGTGTTGACATCTTCAGATGTGGCCATTTGTGTGCATAGATGTGCATGAACGACTGGATAGATGGATGGGTGGGTGGGTGGAGTAGGTGTGGACTTGCTCTCCAAGATGCTCCAGTTCTAGAAAGTTCTCATTATGCAGTACAGCACTGGACTCTTCCGCATGAGTCTGGAAACTGGTCACTGTGCCTAGGTGGGTCCTACTGATGTGAGCGGCCCCACTGTCCCTGGCTGGGGCTGCTGCCGCCCTTTGTGTCTCCGAGAGTTGGAACCTGGCTCCTTGCTGTTCTTCCTGGCCGGGTGCCCATTGGCATTCTCCCTCCGGCCCTGGCCCCCTTTCCTTCTCTTCTGCCCTGCAACAATTGAATAGTGGGGGAGGGGGGAGATGATCAACAAAGGATGTGCAGGCACTCTGGGTGTCCAAGGGTCCTCAGAAGCGTGTCAAGGAAGCCGGATGGGAAGGCAACAGGAAGTCACCTCTCAGCCTCCTCTGGCTGCAGCCTCTTCAGGGGACCTTACAGCATGAGTACAAGGAACAAACAGCCCCTAGAGAAGTCTCTCCAACCCACTCCCCAGTGCACACCAGACACCTTCCTCCTCAGCCCTTGGACCCCAAATACCCCAGAGCATTTCCTGGCTGTTCGGTGAGGCTATCAGGACAAATGGAACACCCCCATCCCTGCCACCCTCCCCAGCCACCTCTGAGATAAGGCAGGGTGGGCAGCACCTACCTCATTGCCAACTGCAGGGCTATGTGACCTTGTCTGAAAGGGTCCAAGTCTCTGGGGATTAGTCCATCCCCAACCCTCTCTACTCTTCCGGGGCCCTTCTAAAATGGACATCCAGAAGAAATAGGACAGCTACAGAGATCATGCCCACAGCAGTTCCCAGGGCACTGTCCCCAGGCAGTTTGCCCAGTATGAGAGACCCAACAGGACACAGATGTAACTGGCCCCCATGAGGCAGAGAGGCCATGGCTCACCCTCAAGACACGGTGTCCTGCGTACTGTACACTTTCGGGTCTCTTTGGTGTCGGAGCATGTGGCGTGGTCTCCCACAGGAGCATGGAGCACCCTGCGTGTCCGTTCTTCCAATCCCTTCCGGAAACCGCACAGCTTCCTCTTCTTGGAGCAGGGCCCCCAAGGGGACCACTCACTCATTTCACATTGTGCTGACAGGAGGCCAGGTAGGAGAAAGGGAAGGAAGAGAGAGGCAAAGGGGCTGCCTCCTCTGGCCCTGAGTGCCCCAGGGAACCCTCACCCACCCTGTCACGGTCAGTCTAGACCTCAGGTCTGAGCTCTTTAGCCCAGAGGCAAAAGGTCACAGAGAAAGAACCCCCAAAAGGCGGCTGTGGAAGGTGAGCTTTCTCCCCAACCCACTCCCGCCCCTTCACTCTCTGTCTAGACTTCCATCAGCCTCTGCTCTGGGCTCTGGGCCCTCTGCCCCCAGCACCCACTCTTACCAGGACTGCTGCACTCCATGGTGCTGTTGGCTGCTGTGGAGCCCTCGGGACAGGCTGGGTAGCAGCGGCCCTTGTGCAGGTACAAACCCTCCTGACACTTGGTGCAGAAGTTGTGGCTGAAGCAGGCCTCACAGTGCTCAATCTTGCATTCTGAGGACAGGAGAAGAATGGAGTCTGGCCCAGGTCAGCATGGGCACATTTTTTTTTTTTTTATCCCCAGCCCCAAAGCTCACGGCTCACACCCACTCACAGAGGTCAGGATCTTGGTCTAGGGTTGGGGTTCCTGCAGAGGACTCTTTCAAAGGGGAGGGGGAAGGAAGAGGACCCTGAAGTAGTCACTGACTGCGACTCTTGCCAGCAACAACCAACCAGAACCCAAATGAAGTCTCAGATCCTGGAACTCAAGATGAGCCCCAAGGGTTCCAGGAGAGGAGGGGCCTTTGGGGCTTGGTGGAGACATAGAGGACTGTTTCAGCACCCCGTGGCATTCCAGAGCCCTCTAAAAAGAGTGAGAATGAATGGGAGAATGAAACCCCAGGTGACACCTGTGCGGCACCCCTTCCCACGCTGCTGGACACCCACAGCATCCCTGCACGAGGTCTCCTCCTGCCCAGAGCAGAAAGAATCTGCTCAGAGGAATGGGAGCAATCCCAGGGCAAATTCCTCTCCCTGTGCAAAACCAAGTTCCAGGAACCCCTGGGTTGGACTCCTGGGTCCCTCCCTACCTCCTCTTGCCAGCTCCCTCCTTTGTGGGAGGTGGGCAGAACAGGGCTTGGCTGGGAACAGACAGGCCTTCCACCATACCTCCCCCCACCTCCCCAGACTGGGCGGTACTGGCTTCCTCCCAGTCTCTGGCACCTGAAGCCCCAGATGCCTGTCTACCAGACTCCAGTACATCGAGGCATTTCCCAATGCCCTGAGGACCAAGAGGCAACTCCCAGGGCCCACCTCACCTTACCAAGCTACCCACCTGCCTCCTTCTGTACCTTTGTCCCGGTAGCTTAATTTCAACTTTGCCTTCCTTCCTCCTTTCTCCCCCGCCCGCTCCCAGATGCTTAGATTCCTGGGTTTGGTTGCCAGTACAATAAGAACCAAAATAACAATAGGAGCTACCATTTATTGAATGCCAGACACTGAGAGGTTTATAGGTGTGTCTCACAACAACCCGAGAGGGAAAACCTAGCACTCCCAATTTAAGGATGAGCTGTCAGGAGGCTGAGATACACTGCAGGCTATACCATGAGCTAGTAGCCAAGCTGAGATCAGAGCTCAGAAGGCTAAGCTGACACCGAGCATTTTCCCTCCATGCCTCTACGTTACCAGCTTTAAGAACCTATGGCCCCTTCTGCCCAGCCTCCCTCCAAAGGCTTTTGTGAGGCTCTGAGATCTGAAATCTGAAAATAAGTTCTACTGTCCAGGCACTGAACTGAGGAAGGAAACGCTGACATGGTTCATATGTACAGGTTCACTGGGTGTCTCCAGGATGTCACAGCCGTGGTTACAGGGATGGAATGGAGACAGGACAGCACGTGGCTTGCAACGCATGGGAATGGTGGCCGGGGTGAAAAGGCAGAGCCCGAAGCCAAGAGGAGTCATAAAAGAGCAGGGTGGTCAGACAAGGGCTTCCCTAAAGCCAGAGTAGAGCTGACAGGGGTGGTTAGCGGCTCTACCATGGGCCAGACTGTGGGTCTCAGAAGCATCTTGGTGGCTGCAGGGCAGGGGTGGGCACGAAGCCAGATGGACAGGCTATAGGAATGGTGCAGAGACAGGTGTTGGGAGCCTAGATATGACAACTGAAAGGGGGTGAACAGCGGCGGTGCTGTGGTTAGCGAATGGGTTGGGCAGCACAGTGAGGGGCTAGCCTTTGCATCTCTGGCTTGACAGATGAGTCGGGACACTCCGAATGAGTTTTGGGAAAAGAGGTAGGTGCAGATATGGAGAGACCAGGATAGGATGGAGTTCTGGTTTGTACACAGTGAGATTATGTGGGGAGTATCTAGGGAGATGTCTGCCTGGCAAGTGTATATTTGAACCAAGAGCCTCGTCCTCTCTCCTGGGTCTACACTTCTCACTGGTCATTGCTAACTAATTCAAAGTACAATCCTCCAAGGTCCAGTGCCTCTACAGCACACACACACACACACACACACACACACACACACAAACACTCACTGATGCATTTGTTCATGTCAGGGTTGCGGGCATCAAAGTATCCAGGCGGGCAGGACGGCAGGCAGACGCCCACCTGGCGGATGTCGTTCCTCTCCAGCAGAATGAACAGTTTGGGTGAGCACTTGAGGCAGCCGTTGACTTCCGAACAGAGCTCACAGCCCTTGGCACAAGCTTGGCTCCCCTCAGCACTGACTGCAGGGTAGAGTGAGGATGAGAAAATGGCTGTGGAGGAGACCCCATACTTCCAGGACCCCAAAAGGATGGGAGGTGATCATTTGGGGACTTCATGGCACAAAGCGGGTGCGTATCTCGGAAGGCTGGGCTGGGTGGGCGACTCTCCGCAAGGCTGCCCTAGGCACAAGCTCAGAGCCCTAACTGGGTAGCTGGTGTTGATGCCTAGATCTGCACCCCAAAACTTCCTGCTCCAGCACATTCTGGAGCCTATAGACTTGTTCTTTATTTCCAGAGATGAAACTCAATCTGTACCTTCCTAGAACTTATCTTGACTCTTTCCAAGAGAAGGAAACTTCAGCCTCAAGAACCCACGGAGGCTTTTCAGTCACTGGGAACGTTTTAAGATCAATTGACATCTGGATTAAATGATCCAAGGGGAAAGACGGAAAGACAACTGGAATAAGCTATGTCTAGAATAATCAGCTCAACTTGAGGGATTTTGCTTCCTAGGAGATATTTGACCAACTTTTATTTTTTTTAAAGACAAGGTCTCACGTGGCCAGATGACCTTAAACTTCTGTCCTGCCTCCACTTCCCGAGCGCTGTAGTAGACGCCAAGTAGATTCCCAAGCAGATGTCCCCACACCTGGGTTTTGTGGTACAAGGGAACAAACCCAGGGCCTTGCTCCTGTGAGGAAGCACTCTACTGAGTTAAATCCCCAACCCTAGGGACTTCTTAAAAAAGATTTGTTTAGATTTTATGAGTAGACATGGACACCATGTGCATACCTGGTGCCCTCTAAGGTCAGAGAAGGTCCTCGGATGGCCACGAGCTACCATGTGGGTGCCGGGAACTGAACCTGGGTCTTCTGCAAGAACAAGTGCCCTGAAGTGCTGAGCCACCTCCCGGTCTCTAGGGACGTTCTTTTTTTAATCTTACAACCAAAGAAGCGAGTTGTGACTGGTGTCAAGAGAGTAAATCTAAGAGAAGCCCTTGAATGTCCTCCACTGTGTGAGCCAACCCTGGACAAAAGGAATCACGTGGTCCAGAATATGTGTGGCGCTGAGCTTGAAACATCCTGGTAATTAGGGCTTTCCATGAAGGCAGCATGGCCTCCCACAGCAGTGCTGAGTCTCAGCTTTCAATCTGTTCCTTCGTTAACTGTTCAACCCACACTCACCCATCACCTTCCACGTGCCACGAGCAGGGTGAGCTCAGGGGTCAGGCGTCAAATAAGCTGCGGCTCTATTCAGAGGGACTGGCCTCCCGTGGGGCAGACACCCATCCATACAGGAGTGCTGGTGGCCCCAAGCCAGCAACACTGGACTCAAGAGTCCAGGAAAGGCCAGCATGACGGTTCATGCATGTAATCCCACAATTCAGGTGGCTGAGGCAGGAGGATTTTGAGTTTGAGGCCAGCCTAGGCCAATATAGCAAGAGACTGCTCCCTCCCGCCGCCCAAGAAAAAAAGAAAGAAAGAAGAAAAGAAAGAGGAGGAGAAGATGAAAGGAGGAGCAAAAGGAGGAAAGAGCAGAGAAAGGACTCTCAAAGGAGGTGCCATGGGGTCCCTTCTTGAAGATCAATAGACATTTGATCTTTAGAGAGAGGGATTAAGGGTGCTGGAAGGGACAGGACCAGAGAGAGGCAAGGGGACATGCAGATAATCTGAGGAAGGAATGGGAGATAAAGTGTCTTCTCTCTGTATCACGCTGAGGAACTTCGGTCCTGTGGGCAGTGTTCCCCTTAGAGAGCCCTTTTCGTAGGGTTCTTCCAGCTGTTAACGGGAGGGTCTTGGGGAAAAGGTTACCACAGCAGGCGAAACCTGGAGCACTGGTGCGAAAGGAACCTCAACAGGGTTGTCTGTCTATGCGTCTTACGTGTGGCATGGTGCGTGCACGCGAGTGTGCAGGTGTATGCCCCATGTGCACACACGTGAGCCCAGAGCGGGGCGTCAAGTTTCTCCCTCCATCAGTCTCTCCCCATTGCCTTGGGATAGCGACTCTCACTGGCCCCGAAGCTGCACATTTTGGCTTCCTGACGGGTGAGTGCTCGTGATCGTCCTGCCTGGGTGCTGTGGATTCGAACTCAGGTCCTCAGGCTTGCAGAACAAGTGCTCTTACCCACTGAGCCATCTTCCCCAG
Organism: Cricetomys ansorgei; assembly: GCA_026225945.1. NCBI lineage: Eukaryota > Metazoa > Chordata > Mammalia > Rodentia > Nesomyidae > Cricetomys > Cricetomys ansorgei. The sequence goes on from JAMJFZ010004114.1 coordinate 12,212,221, forward strand.
TGCATCTGGACTTCCGCTTAATTACTATTACTATTAGTAATAGTATTTAATAATACTATAATAATAATAATAGTAATTGGTTGTGGGTGGGTGGAATGGGGTAGGCTAGGTGAGTGTGGCTTTGCATGTGTGTGCCACTGTACTTGTGTGGAGGTCAGAGGTCAACCTTCTACCTTGAAATGGGGTCTGGGAATCAAACAGTGGTCATCAGGCTAATGCAGGAAGTGTCTTTAGCTACTGAGTCATCTTGCTGTCTCTATTTATTTTTTGTTTTGTTTTAGCATTTGTTTGTTTGTTGTGTGTGTGTGTCTATGTGTGTGTGTGTCTGTGTGTGTGTAGGTGAGTGTATGTCATTTTGCATGTGGCCTGGGAGGAGGACAGAGGACAGCTTTGGTTTGCTCCTTCTAGCATGCAGGTCCTAGGGATCAAATTATGGCCATCAGGTTGGGCAGGGTCATCTTACGGCTCTGCTTTTGAATTTAAATTTTTTATCTTAACTTTTATTTTATTTATTTTTTAAAAATATCTCATTTATTTTTTATTTTATGTACATTGGTGTTTTGCCTGCATGTATGTCTGTGTGAGGGTATTGGATCTCCTGGAACAGGGGTTACAGACAGTTGTGAGCTGCCATGTGGGTGTTGGGAATTGAACTCAGGTCCTCTGGAAGAGCAGCCAATGCTTTTAACCACTGAGCCATCCCTCCAGCCCCTTAAATTTTATTTTTTTAAGTCTTTCTTTGGGAGGGTTGTTTTGATTTTGTTCTTGTTTGTTTTCAAGATAAGGTTTCCCTGTGTAGAGCAAGCTGGTCTTGAACTCAGAGATTCGTCTGCCTCTGCCTCTGGAGTGCTGGGATTAACGCCTACCCTTGCTTTTGTCTTTTTGAGATAGGGTCTCTCTTATGTAACCTGACTGTCCCGGAACTTCCTGGCCTTGAACTCACAGAGATCTGTCTCCCAATGCTTCCCAAGTGCTGGACCACTTGGGAAGTGTGCACCACCACGCCCATCATTTTGTTTGTATTTTGAGAAAGGGTCCACTGTAGTCCAGTGTAGCACAGGCTGGCCCCAAACTCATGGTCCTCAGGGTCCTTAGGCTCCAGCGGTCTGGGATGGCAGATATCACCATTTCAACAGAGTCCTTTCCTGCGGGACCTTTTGCAGCCCTGGTTACAGACCTGTGCCTTGACTCTCTGGAGGGGACAGAGAAAAAAAAATGTGCTTCCAAGACATTTTGGCTGCAGACTACTTGGTTTATTTGTTTACTTTTGAAACATTTACTCATGTAGCCCAGGCTGTCCTCAAATTCCCTATGTAGCCAAGGCTACCCTTGAACTCCAGCTCCTCTTGCTTCTATTTCCTGAGGGCTGGGATGTCAGGCTTGTGCCGCTTCATCCGGTTTTACGAAGTTCTCAGGATCAAACAGTGCTTCGTGCATGCTGGGCAAGCCCCTGCCAACCAAGCTACACCCCACCTTCATTCTTTGGCTCTCAAGATAGGATCTCACACTGTAGCCCAGGCTATCCCGGAACTGCAGTGTAGCCCAGGCTTCCTTGGACTTGAAAGGACTTCCCCTACCTCTGCTTCCCATGACGGACGTGAGTCACCACGCCCACCCCGTTATTAGCCTCAATCCTTTTCCAGATGAGGAGACAAAGAGGTTAATTACTGGGCCACGATGCCCCAGTCAGTATGTGTTCCAGACACAGGGAACCCAGCACACGAAAGGCAGATGGAGGCTGCTCGGGGAGCCTGGAAACCGAGAGCATAGCTCGACAACTTCTTAAATGAAACTTGTTTGCGTGGAGTTGGTAAAACTAAACACCGCTTCCGTTTTGCCGGGTCTGCTCCTGCGGGGGCAGATAGGGCAATACGCTGCAAGGCTGCACTGGAGCTCTGCAGCGTCTCGGGCCTTGGTCTAGCTGTGCGCCAAGTGTGCGGCTCACTGTAAAGTTTAGGGACTGCTTCCACTTCGTGAAAGGTTCTTTGAGTCACTGTCTTGACTCAGTTTGTTTGGGAAATGAATGCTCGCTCTGGTTTCGGTTTTTGTGGTTGTTGTTGTTTGCTTGTTTGCCTTAGAGTCAATGCCTGAGATGACCCAGGCGTCCCCCTGGCAGTCCTTACAGCTTTGCCTGGTTTTTTTCCCCCCGGTTTGTTTTGTTTTCAGCATTGGGGAATGAGCACACTTTACCACTGAGCCTCAATCCCAGCCCTCCTTTTACTTTTTACTTTGAAACAGCAGCTCACTAATTTTCCAGGCTAGCCTTGAACCTTTCAAGGCTCCTGCCTCAACCTCCCGAGTACTGGGACTCTGAGCCTGCATAATGAGGCTCAGCTCTCGATAGCAAGATTTCAGTATTCTTAGCATCTCTGCTAAAAACAGATTTGCAGCCAGGTGGTGGTGGCGTATGCCTTTAATCCCAGCACTTGGGAGGCAGAGGCAGGAGGATCTCTGTGAGTTAGAGGCCAACCTGGTCTACAGAGTGAGTTCCAGGACAGCCAGAGTCACAACAGAGAAACCCTGTCTTGAAAAATCAAAACCAAACAAACAAAAGAACAGATTTGCATAGACTTCCTCCTAGCTCCAGTGTTCACTGTCCATTCAACCAGTCACACTGAATTTTTCTCAGTTGACATTGGTATTGGCTACCAATACCAGGATTGGCATAGGAGGAACATGGTGAGAATGGTAAGTGGGAAGCTGAAAGAGAAGCAAGGCCACACTAGGAAGAACCTCAAATCTACAGAAGGCACAAAGACACTAAGCCAGCAGTTCTCAACCCATGGGTTGTGTAAGACCATCTGCATATCAGATATGTGTATCATAACAGTAGCAAAATTACAGTTATGAAATAGCAATGAAAATAACTTTCTGGTTTAGAGTAGGGAGGCCACCACAACATAAGGAACTGCATTAAAGAGTCGCAGCATTAGGATTGTTGAGAACCACTGATCTAGCCCAAAGGCAGCGAGGGTGGCTGACGGGAGCCATGGTCAGTACTTCATTTTAGAAGGCTCCCTCAGTACAACGGGCTGAAGAGGTGACAAAGGAGGAAGCAGGAAGAAACCCAGGTTAAAATTCTCAAGCTGGGAAGGCAAATGTAGTATCGCATGCCTACAGTCCTCTCTGGAAGCCAAGACAGGGGGATTTCCAATTTTATAGGAAACTTAGTGAGAACCAGCTTCAAAAAGAGGTAACCTGGGGCAGAGAGCCAGGAAAGGGCAAGCCGACCTGAGATCTGCAGGTGGCAGATCCCACAGGACCAGGTGCTGGGTTGCATGTGATGTGACAGAAACCACAAGTTAAGGTGACTTTGAGATGCTGAGCTTGTATGACAGGGTAATACAGTTGACCCTCCACTGAGTTAGAAATCCCAGAGGAAGAAGAGCTTGGGAGGGAGATGAGAATGGGCTTCCACATGCTAAGTGGCCAGTCCTCGGGGGACACTCAGGAAAGGTGGCCCCCAGGCAGTAGGGCCTGTGGGTGTGGAGCTCAAAAGATGCTGTTTGTCAGTAGACTGACAGTGGGAATAGCTACCCAAGGTGAGTGGGATACCAGGCATGCTGCCGCAGGACTATAATTCCAGAATTTGGGAGGTAGAGACAGGAGGATCAGGAGTTCAAGGCCAGCGTTGGCTACACAAGCAAATTCTACAATGGTCTCAGCTAGGCTACGGGAGACCCTGCCTAAAATAAAAATAACAAAACCCCCAAATAAGCAAAACAACCCACTCCCGCACACATACAAAAAGACAAGCAGGTCTGTGAGATGGTGATGGGTCTAGGGAGCGGGAAGAGAACCAGACATCTAAGAGAAAGACAGAAAAGGAAGAGGCTGGCCTTGAGGAACCCAACTGAGAGAACAGGAAGGATTCTGAAAGCATCCTGCATCCCAGGAGCCACGAGAAGAGAGTACTTGTGGAAGAGAGAGGCTCCAACAAGCCCCGTGCCCCAGTCCAGGAAAGAATCAGCAGCAGATATAGTTGGTAACCCCACTGGGGGTGGCTTCAACATGGGAGGCGCAGAGAGTAAGGAATGAGGAGTAAAGGGAAAGGAGGAATATAAGGAGGAAGGAACACCATCGGGAAGAGTGACTTGGGGAGCCGGGAGCTGGGATCAGTCCACAGGCTGCCAGTGCCGGTTAAATCCTCAGGAGTGTAAGGCTAGAGGGACAAAGCTCTCAGGGTCCCCAGCAGCACCTGTGCTCCACAGAGAAGCAGAGGGAGGGGGGCTTGAGAAGAGGCAGAGGAGGGATCTTAGCTAGGTGGGAGCTGGCAGAGTGGGAGAGGAAGCAGTGGGAGACACCCTAGGGGACAGGGATGGGAGGGGCCAGGACTTGCAGCCTTGAAACACACCAGAAGGCTGGACCATTAGTGGTTGTGACCTGGAGAAGGGAGAAAGGGCCAAACTCCAGTGAGCTGGGGAGCAGGAAAGACTTCCAGAATAACATAGAAGAACAAAGTGAGGAAATGACAGCAATCCTGGTGCCCAGGAGACAGAAGCAAGAGGGTTGCCATGAGCTCCAGACCTCAGGGTACAGAGTGAGACCCTGTCTCAAAGAAAGGGGGAGGAGAAGACGAGGAAGATGAGGAGGAGGAAGAGCGGGAAAGAGAGGGAGAGGACAAGAGGGGAGAGAGGCGGGTGGGATGCAAGCAAGACTCAGAGGCAGAGAGACTGATGGAGTGAAGACCTGAAGAGATGGGAGGGTCAGGATACAGAGATCAGGTGGTGGGATTGGCTGTGTTAGAGGAGGACCCGGAAGCTGGCATGAGGGCTTTGAGGCCCAGGAGTGTTTGGAAGCTCAGACGTGGGGATCCAGTGACGTGCAGGAACCAGCTTGGTGAACCAAGGAATGTTTACCAAGGTGGAACAGGAGCCCCAGGACACTCTCAGCTCAGTGAGGCTCAAGATTGGCAGGGAGGGATGCATAGCTGTGGGAGGGGCTGCACAGAGGTAGGACTGGAGCTCACATGTGGGGATATGATTTTGAATGAAGGACCCAAGGAAGATGATGTGTGTTTGGGGGATGCAAAAAGGATGCAAAGCCAGAGAAGAAGCAGCTCAGTGGGAAGAGCGCTTGTCTAGCATGCATGAAGTGTGGGCTGCATCCTCAGCTTTACATCACTCAGGTGTGATAGTACAAGTCTGTAATCCCAACTCTCGGGAGGTGGAGGCAGGAGGACCAGAAGTTTAAGATCATTTTCAGCAGCCTGGGCTATTTGAGACTCTGTTTAAAAAAAAAAAAAATGCAAAGGGAAAGCAGAGGATCCTTAGTTCCTCAGGTTTTCACTGCACAGCTAACAGGTGCCCGGGAACTGAATGCCAGGGTACGGTGACAAAGGTCTAGCCAGCATTAGGGAAGAAGGATTAGCACCGTGACAGATAGCTGCAGAGTGGTATGGGGCACTCACTCTCAGAGCCAGCTGGCTAGGGAAAGGGCACGTGCTTCACGGGAGGAACAGCCTGTGCTTCACGGGAGGAACAGCCTGTACAAAGGCCCTGAGGCACTGAATACCCCAAGAGTGGAAGACTAGGCTTTGTCCTACTGGTGAGGAAATGGTCCAGACCCTCTGCTGCTTTCTGTGATGACTGGGCCCAGGGCTGCTGATCTAGCCGGGGAGGCTTCTCAGGCTCAGGAAGGGGAGGGGTTTAGAGAGGACACCAGCTTTTCCCACTTGCCCCTCTACTGCTTCTTCTCTGAAACCCTCTGCTTCCCAGGCACATTTAAAAACAAAATGATGTGCACGGATGTTTTGCCTGCGCGTATGTCTGTGTACCACGTGTGTGCCTGGTGCTGGAGGAGGCCAGAAGAGGGTGTTCAGTCTCCTGGAACTTGAATTACAGATGGTTGTGAACTGACATATGGGTGCTAGACATCGAACCCCAAGTCCCCTGCAGGGGCAGCTTGTGCTCTTAGCCACTAAGCCATTGCTCCGGATCCTCAAGCTCCTATTTCTGGCTAGACAGACAAGGCTGTGCCTCTCCCGCCTCTGGTCTGCACCTAGTTGCAGAGTTAGGGTATGGCTCAGTGGTGGAGGCTTGCCTAGCATGTGTGAGGCCCGAGGTTCAATCTCCAGAACAGAGGTGAAGAGGGCTGCTGTTGCTTGATAGCCTTGCTGGGTGGCTCAGCCAGTGTCTCTGTGAAACAGGTCTCTCTGCTCACAGTTCACCCTCTCCAGCTCACTTCTTCCAACTCCCAAGAGCCTCATCGGCAGACATCCCTCTACAACCTGCCCACATCCTTCCTCAACCCAACCCTAAGCAGAAACCATTTCCCAAAACATACCACTCGTTGATGGTCTATGCCTTTGACTAGAACACTCTGCAGCCTCCAAAGCCTCAGGGCTACTTTTCTCCTCCAGGAAGTTATCCCTGATTACTTCCCTGCAAGTCTGAATGGGGTCTTTTCCTGTGGCTGGCCGCCCATCCCCAGTATTTGAATCTATCATGGTAGATATAACCTCGTGTTGCTGTTTCTGCTGAGACATCTCCTTCTCCCGCTATAAAAGGCTCAGAAAAGCAGAAGAGTCTGTCCAGTTTCTGAATGGGAGCCCAGGGAAGTGAGACTCACAAGGGGTGGAGTGAGGGTGGTGTGTGTTGTAGCATCTCAAGGAGGGTGTGGTACGGGCACAGACTTTGGTGACCACCTACTGGAGTGTAGGGAGTAGGGCCGGTCATGGGTGGGAACTCAGGTGGCCTAGGTCAATGAGGGAGTCCATGGGCATGATGACAGCAGTTGTGGGTTGAACTCCAGCCTTGAAACAGCTGGATTCAGTAAGAGAGGCCTGAGGCGTGTTGGTGGGTAGAGGATGAGGAATGAGGCCCCACAAAGGAGAGCAGGAAACAGAAACGTGGGCCCTTCTCGGGAGCGGGGTCTAATCCTGGGTTTCCTGGACCGGAGGCTGTTGCATGCTCACTGAGCCCAGGGGGTTGGGAGTCTAACTCATCAGGGATCACAGTGCAGACCCTCAGTGTTTCCCACAAGGGCCAGCTGCCCTTCAGCATGCTCCCTCCTGCCTTCCCAAGGCTAGCCTAGATCCTGCAACGGAAGCCTCTTGGTGGCCTTGCACATCCGTCACAGCTCAGGGGAGGGCAAGTCCAGACTCCTTATCCTGGCAGGGAAAAAGAACATGGCTGGCAGGCCTCTGTTCCACCCTGCAGGAGCGAATCTCCAGCTTGGGTGCAGCTCTAGGCAACCGAGTACAGAGACTCCGTGCCCAGGGGCGGGGGTTTTCATCCTAATTAGTTGGGGGAAGTACACTTTTCTGTACTCCCTGAATTTTGGGGTTAACCAGCTGCCAGTTCCTTCTGGCTGCACCCACTTCTAGAGCAGACTCTCAAGTCCCCCCCCAGGCCCCTGGGGCTCTCTCAGTCGGTATGCTCCCTAGTTTCACGACACTGGGTTGAGTGGTCTCTTCCCTATCCCACGTCCTTTTCAAGATCCATCTGCCATAGGCGGGGAGCTCTCTCTTCCTCCTCTCCCTCCTTTCTTTCTAGACAAGGTTTTACTATCTAGTCCAGGTTAGGCTCACTATATAACTAACCCAGGCTAGCCTTAAACTCACAACAATCAACAATCCTCCTGCCTCAACCTCCCAAGAGCTAGGAGTACAGACTTGCACCACCATGACTGTACCTACTGGTTTTCAGTATAGTTTCCAAGGAGTGAGAAGGGGCTGAAGCATGGGTGAGTGAGAGGGAGCATGGGCAGTGGGAGGGGTACAGGCACCAGGGTGGGAGCAGGCAGTGAGAAGGGGTATGAAGGGCTCAGGAAAGGAAGGAGGACTTCCCCGACCAGGGCAAGATTGCGTAGAAGGTCCTGGAATCAACTAGGAGAAGGAACTGAGGAAGGGTATGTGGGTGTAAGAACCAGAGGTGAAAGAGGGCTTAGTGAGATTCAGGGATCTGAGAGGGGGTGAGGCAAGAAAGAGGGAAGGAGAGGGTCCCCAGGCAGTGGGAGAGGGGCTTCCTGGGGCTTCCTGATCCAGGCAGACGGGGTGTTCTTTCTTGACTCTCCCACTCAAAACAGGGAAACCATCTCTAAGACCTCAAGACCAGACACTTCCAGGTTCAAAACACCAAAGGATCAGTTCTCACAAGTGGCTTTTGGTGACCTCCCAAAAGGGACGGCAGACAGGCAGAAGCCAGAGGCTCCTCTGCACATCAAGCCTACCTCCTCAGCTGGCCACTGCCCAGAGCCCTTCCACACAGGCCCTAGCCTTCCTTCTTCCCTCTCTCATGTCCAGAAACCATAGAACAAAATGGTCGTCACTGAAGTCTAAACGGGACTTCATGTTTTACAAAGGTTGCTTTAAAAAAGGAAGGAAGGGAGGGAGGGAGGGAGGGAGAGAAAGAAAAGGAAAGAAAGATGACTAATTAGATAAAAGTGTTTGCCACACAAGCCTGATAAAGTGACTTCAGATTCCCTAGAACCCATGCAAAAGCTGGACCAGGTACCAGAAGCATCTACAATCCCAGCACACCTGTGTAGGAAATGGGAGGCTGGAGAACTTCCTGATGCTCACAGGCCAGCTAGCCTGGCTCATAGCAGTGAAGAGATCCTGTCTCAGACAAGAGGGAAGGCAAGGACTGACACTTGAAGGCTGTCCTCTGACCTCCACACACCGGTTGTATCCTAAGAACCCTCCCCCCATGAACACACACACATACTCACACACATTATTTTTAAATATGAAAATAACATAACATTTACATATCTATCTAAGGTTGGGGTGTGTATGCCTGAGGCCCCGGTCCAGTCCCCCACACCACAAACAAGCCAGCAGTATACCCAAATCTGTATCTGTCATCCCCCTAGACGTCTGGCTGTGCTCCTGTGCAGTGACAACACAGCCTCATGGGGTTATCGCAGGATTATCAAATAACAAATACCAACCGACAGCTCACACCCTCCTGCCTCTCGACCCTCGCAGCACGATGTTCCCCCCTCTCCTGCCCTAGACTCTGATATTAGTCAGTAATAAAAGCTGGTGTACATGCTGGCACCGGATGTGGCTGGATCAAAATCAAGCATATTGAAACTGCTATGTTTGGTAGCCATGGCTAGAAGTAGGGCCTACTAAATCCTATTTCAGTGCATGTATGTCAGTTCCACTGACTCCAACCCAGGCCTGATGGCCACTCATGTCAGTGGGCATGTGACCCTCGATGGGTGAACAGGATTGCTGTGCTTGCCCTGTGAGTGAAGCTGGCCTTTCTCTCTGTCTCACTGTCTCGATGTCTCTCCACCCCACCCCCCATTTCGGAAATAAAGGAGACTGATTATAAACCACTAAATTGCATCTGGCCCATGGTGTCCAAAACATTGGCCACAACAGAGGCACGGGGAGGAGTGTGAGGGCCTCGCTGCTGCTGGAATCTCACCGTCCCTAATTCTTTGTTAAGCTGGGGGTGGGGGTGGGGGTTCGGCTTCACCAATTCCCTGATCCTCCCAGGGCTGAGTCGCTCCTGTGGAGAGCCTTGGCCCTCAGCCTTCTCTGGCTTGTGGGCATCAGTCCGACCAGAAAAGTGAAGCAAGGGGGAATTGGGCGAGACTTCAGAAAGACTTCCTGCCTGCATGACAGCCCTTGATGGGGGATGTCGAAAGAGGGACAAGGCCTTGGGAACAAGAGGCCCCCACCCAACTCTCTGGCAGGGTCACTAGCATACACTGGCCACTCCCGGTACATGGTGCCCCCGTCACTGCAGCTGTTAAGCAGAGGGTAAAGGGACGTCTAGGTCAGACAGGGAGGAAGACAAGTTAACTTTGAACTTTAGCAAACTGTTTTTAAAGGACACTGGGCTCATCAGGCTCTGTGATGAATAATTGCAAACCTAGCATTAGGGAGACTGAGGCAGGAGGATGGATGCAAATTGGAGGCCTACAGAGAGAGTTCTGGGCCAACCAGGGCTACATAGCAAGATGGTGTCTCGAATAAACAAAAGGGGAGAAAAAGGAAAGAAAAGAAAACTGGATTTTCTGCTCTTTCCTTTCTTTTATAAAATATTTATTTTTAATTAAGCTAATGAATGTGTGTATCTGTGTGTGGGCTTGTACACACAGGTGCCCACAGAACTCAGCGGTGTCAGATCCCCTGGAGCTGGAGTTATAGGTGCTTTGTGAGCTGTCCATCATGGGTACTTGGAAACTGAACCCAGATCCTCTGCAAGAGCAGTACACATTTTTAGCCACAGAGTCATCTCTCTACCCTGTTCTTTTTTTTTTTTTTTTTTTTAGTTTTGATATTTAAAATAGGGTCTCTCCCTGTAGTTCACCAAAGTCTGGTGACAAAGTCATGGCCATTCTGTCTCAGCCTCCCGAGAGCTGGGATTACAGGCTCAGAACTCTCTCAGGGGGACCTTACAGGGAAGGTCATTGCTTCAGCTCCCAGAATCCCATGGGGCCTAGTTTAAGTCACTGGAGTCACCTGTTCTCCTTTGCTGTGTTATCTAGCAAGGAAAGCTGGGTGCCTGCTGCCCAGATGTGCAGAGCTCCTGTCAAAGGTTTGCAGTACAGAGAGGTGTTCTGAGTGTCTGAGCCTGGGATGGGAAATTGGGGTGTGCTTCCACCCTAGGAAGCATCACTATGGATACCCTACAAAACTGGTTGGGTCAAAGGGCCTCCTAGAGAGGCGTTGAGCCAGAAAGCAGGGCCTAAAAGGGAAAGGAAGGTCAATAGTGAGAAGTTTACAGACCAGTACATCACAACAAATGAAACCGGAAAATCCACAGTCCTCATAAAGCAGGGACAAACAGAACAGCCATCACAGAAGAAAGCCACTGTGGGTCCCCAGCCCTGCCCACACCAAGGCCCTCTGCTGCTCAGCCCAGTATGTACTCACTGCGCCTCTGCCTCTTGCCCTTGATCCCCCGGCTGCCCAAAGCAAGGTGTGTCCAGCTCAGAACCAGGGCCACCACATACAGCCCAAGCCGCATAGTCACTGGCCAGCCCCAGGCCCCTGGCGGGAGGGGAGGTCTCTGCACGTCTCTCGATACAGGCTCTGAGGCTGGGTCAGTGGCGGGAAGCCCAGGCCCAAATCCACCATAATCTCAGCTTGGAACTGAGGGGGTATGGAGCCGGGTTCTCCATCGGCCCAAAGGGAGGTCCTGTCCTGCTTGAAGCCACCTCAGAGGGTCACATGGGAGGTCTTGTCACTCCAGAAGAGAACTACCCCCAAAATAGACCTGTGAGTAAGGAGAGAGACGGGTTAAGTCCATGGTGCCTTGGAGTCCCTAGTTTAAACCTCCTCCCTTCCTTTGGGTTTCTGTGCCCTGGACTTTGTAGAACCCAGGAGGTCTGGACACGGCACATTCCCTAGTAGGCACCCCTGAAGAAGAATTCTTATTCTCCTGTCTCCAAGCATCCTGTATCCTCACACTGGGATCAGTTATCCTAAGTAACTGGGACACAATGGATACCCAAACCAAACCTGTGCATCCTTGGTGATTTCGCAGTAATAGAAACTAGCTGGTTCCAGTCCTAACTAATAGCGCCTAGTTCTAAGTGGAAGTCCTTCCTGAAGTCCACTCTACAGATCTTACGCTGCTAGAATATCCTGACATTTGAAAAGGATCTCTCTTTGTCCTCCTGGGTGACTCCTCCGCTTTCTCTTCCCAGTGCTGAGTCACCCATGTGTCTTTCACCTGTCCCAATCCAGAAGTTAGATCAGTGGCCGCTGGCAAGCACGCAGATTCTGCATGGCCCTCTGGAGTTGGAGGGGGAAAAGGAAGTGAGTGCCCCCCCCCCCCCCCCCCCCCCCAGCCACAGAAACTCTGACACAGCAGGCCTGGCGGGCCTGGCTTTTGTGAAGGGATAAAAACAGCAGCAATGCCCGCCCTAGCCAGAGACACAGAGAATGGCGATAATCCCCCAGCCCAGAGAGAGCCAGGACTCTGGACCCAGTGGCCAGGGTGATGGGGGCAGGGGCAGCTGTCCCTGCTTGACTCGGTGTGTCTGAGAAGGTGGACATCTGAGCTTCGGGGTTAATGAAGGAGCAACAGTGACATCTCCATCCGGCTCACAGGGTCATACTGTCACACTCTCTCAGCAGACAGTGGGTGTGCAACAGTACACCCACTTAGTCCCACAGGGTAAACATTTGACCTGTTTCCCCAGGAGGCAATGTCCAGGGGTGAGTTGTCTTTGGAACAGTCATTTTGCCTCCTTGAGCCTCAGGCTCTTCATCTATGAAATGGGGCTTGGTTCTCGGCTGGCTCTAAGTTGTTTTGGCTCACTAATGAGAAATCTGAGATACTAGCACGGAGCCTCCAGCTCCCTCTCCTCTCCCCTCCCCTTCAGCTCCCCTGTGCCCAGTCCAACCCCTGGCCTCCCAGAGAGGCCCCAGCAGAGCCCACCTGCACTGGAGATAAATCATTACCCCCTGAGGGAGTTCGGTACCTCCCTCCTCCATCCTCCCTCCTCGGGCCTCTCCCCCTGGCTTTGAAGGCCAGACACACTCAAGTGGTTAAGCTGCCTGTGAGAAGTGTTTACATGAGCCTGATGGATCCCACCTGGTGCTGGGGCTGGAGCCAGCAGAGATGCCCCCACCACCCCTGGTGCCCGGTCAGCTGCCACTGCCTATGTGTCATGCATGCGCCCCCCCAAGACTCCATGCCCAAACTACCCAACCCCTATGTCGCACTCCAGCCCCCATAGCTATGGGTCCTCAGCTCCAAGCAGTCTCAGGGGTTGGTTGTGGACCCTGATGATCATGGGTACAGCCTTCAGAGTCAGGCTGCCTGGCTTTCAAGGCCAACCCCATTGGTGTTATTAGCTGTGTTACTCTGGATTACTGACCTAGAAGCTCTGAGCCTATTTTCTAATCTGCAAGTGTCTGGTTTAGGTATAGCTTACGTGAGCTTATCTATAGTGGGGTCTCAGTTAATGTAGTTACATTTTTTTTGTGTGAATGAGGTTTCATTGTGTGTCGATGTTTCTATAGCCCTGGATAAAGGAATTTAACATCTTCTGAATCATCTGGGTAGCGAGCTAAATGCAGAGCCATGGCATGAAACTGCCACATTTGCCTGTGTCTTTGTGGTTTGATTGGCACAGGGGGCGCTGGCTTCCCCCAGGGGTGAAAATAAATTCAGGTACTGTATTTCCTTGTCTCAAACCAGGCAAATGAGCTAATAGCTCCTGGTCCTGAAGCTGTCATCTCTCAGGAAAGCCTGTGTCAGACAGGATGTTATGACCTGGCAGCTCTGGCCTGTCAGCCCTTGTGCCTGCAAACACCGCTTCAAACAAGTCAAGGCTCAAGAGTAAGTCTTTGACTTTGGCCCCCTTGTGTGGGGTCCACCAGTCAAGAAAGATCTCCTGGATGTCTCTGTACTCTTGGTACCCACGAAATGGGACCTGGTACTTCAAGGGCAAGGGCTGAGCAGCCCAGCCAGTGGTTACTCCTTCCTGGTCCTCCTTACCCTCCATTCCTTCTCCATCCTCCCAGCTTCCCCTCTGGCCTGTCCTTGCCATGCTCACTAGGTCCCTGGAGTCCCTGCCAGTGAGACTGTCCAACCCCCATCAGGATCTCTAGGAAACCTGTCTTTGCTTAGGACAGAGATGAGGGGCAGATGTGAGTTTGATTGGCACAGGGGGCACTGGCTTCCCCCTGGGGTGAAAAGAATTTCAAGTACTGTGTATCCTTGTCTCAAACCAGGCAAATGAGCTCATAGCTCATCCATACCGGGGAGTACAAGCAACAGACAGGAACAAAGCAGTGTGGGTAAAAAGCAGAGTCGTCCTCCCAGTGATGGTGTGTACGCTACAGCTGTAGCTGATCTTAGACAGAAAGCAATGGTCCAATATTGCCAGGCTATCTGATGTTTTTGCTAGAGTGACTTGTTAAACACAGGACAGGTCTTAGATCACAGAGTGGTACCAAGCTCCCAAGGGCCACGAATTCCTGCCTCTGAGGTTCCCTTTCCCTCCAGCTACTCTGGGTCCCCCTGGGTACTCAAGGGGACACTACCACTATGGAGGAGGGCAAGGGGAAGAGCTAAGAGCAGAGGACTGACTTTTAAATACTCTTCCTTGTTTCTATCATAGTTTCTGATTTACTCTGGGTCTTGAATGTTATAGCTCCCAAGTTCATTTTGGAGGGCTCATTACACTACCCTGTAATTAAGACCTGTGGATGGTGTTCAAGGGCCCAGGCTTTGGTGGGGTTGAGAACAGCCCTGCTGGCTGGGGTAAAGTCCCACTTACTGTGCATCTCCTCTCACTTGGCAGGGGCCAGAGAGTCATTTACTCTATCACAAATAAAAGGGAAAGGTTAGATTACAGGGATATATGGCCCTGTGGAGTTAAGACTGGAAATTTTAAAAACTAGTTTGCTAATGGGCACTGGGTGTCCTGAGACTGGCCTCTGCAGAGAGCTGAGGAGTGTCCACAGCCCTGGGGATGGACCAGTGCAGGTGAAGGGTCTAGGGGCCAGAGGCTGAGCTGGCTGGAGATCACAGACTGAGGTCACATGGGTCAGGGAGGGGAGGACCTACAGGGAGGACTCACGCTGAGGAGGGGGACTCAGCTGCGGGTGGACCTGAGGGCAGGAACTCAGCCTGAGCCGGAGGGGGTGGGGGGGATAACTTTCACCTTCTTGCCTGCAACAACGCTGTCAGGATAACTTGGTATTCTATCAGATGTCGGATACAGACCCAAAAATGTAAACCATTTCAGTGACTTCTTATTAGCCAACACTTCCATCCCTAGGATCTGCCACCAGCCTAGGAACCGGCTGCCAGGAAGAAACCGAAGTCTTTCAGGGCAGGGTCGGGACTGAGCTAGTGCCTGTGGGACCTGTGAGCATCGCAGGGCCACCCCAGGCGCAGGGACTGTTCCCACCCCGCCGCCCCCAAACCCAGAGTCCGGAGAGATTCTGTAGCGCTCATGTCCATTCATCCTCCCTACTTTCTCTCGGAGAGACCCGACAAGTGCCGGGGGAGCGAACCTGCTGTCCCCACCCATCCACTATGTCCCCAGCATCCCCATGACCACTGTAAACGCGCAGGATCCTATCTCCTGAGCCGAGCCCACCCTGGCGTCCCTGGGTGGCCGCAGCACACCTCTCCGGACCAGGCCAACGCACAGTGCATTGGCCTTCTCTACCACGTCGGGCTGGGAGGAGGGACCCGGTCGACGCGAGCTAGGCTTGGTCGCGTGGGTCGGACTGGGTCGCAGCTGCGTCGCAGCTAGGGTGCATGGGCCGCGTGGGTCGAGGCCAGGGACCCCAGGTGTGGCTGGATCGCAGCTGGGATGCATGGGGCACGCCTGGGTGGGTTGGGGCTAGGGACTCGAGGCGGGGCTGGGTCGCGTGGGTTAGGGCTGGGTCACAGCTGGGTTGCAGGTGGGATGAGTGGGAGAACGGAGCTGGGGCGGGAGGGTCGCGGCTGGGGACGACGGGATGGGGCCGGGCTCTGCGCTGCCTCCCCGGCTCCGGCTGCGCCCCGACGGGGACCCGGGACCGCGGGGCGGACGGCGCGGGCCGCGGGACTCACCTGGCGCAGCCGCCGCGGCGGGGCAGCCCGGAGGGGCGAGGGCGCGGCCACTGGGTCCCGCGCTGCCGTCGGCCCCGCGCTCCGCCCGCCGCCGGGTTGCTCAATGCCCTCTCGGCCGCCAGCGCCCCGCCCGGCGCATTGGTGCTGGGGCGGCCCGCGCGGGCCCCCGCAGTCCGCCGCCCGGGCTCTGAGCCCCGCGCCGGGAGAGGGGCCGGTCCCCGGCTCGCACGAGGGAGGGAATCCCCCGGCGCCACCCCCGGCCGGCCCCCCTGCCCGATCCGTAAGAAAAAACGGACTGGAGCGCTGGGCCCCGGATTCCGTAGCCCCCTCCCGCACACCCGGGCGAGGGACGCACCGTCTACCCGGTGGCGAACGCCGCGAGCTCACGTCGCCTCTCCCCGCCCCGCACCCGCTGTTCTTGAGTCGGGAGCAGGGGCCCAGGACGCACGCCAAGGCTCGTGCCCTCCATCAGAATCTTGGGAAAGAATCAGGTACAGAAGGAGCAGGGCTTGGTAGCCCAGCCACACCCTCCTTCCCTTGAGGGTCAAACCCTCTGAGCAGCTAACTAGCTGAGAAGACCTGGTGAGGAAAGTTTCCTATCCATTTGCCTCCCTGGGATCAGTATGGGCCGTCCCACAATCCAACCTCCATTCTAGTTAGTCCCTGCTCCCTGATTCATAGCCTGTGTGGCCAGGACTAAGTTACTTAACTTCTCTGAGCCTCCTGTTTCTCATCTGTTTTGAGGGATCCATGAAATGAAGGACGCTAGTGCCCAGTTCTGGGCAGGAACTCGACAAATGTTTGTGCGATGAGAAAGCGAGAAAGGAAAGGTTACAGACACCTGCGATGACCTAAAGGTTAGAGTCAAACCTGGAGACGGAAGGAGGGAGCCACACGCCCCGAGGGTGGCAAACAGCTGTCTTCCACCCTCACTTCTGACTGGATGGAGAGAAACTCAACTACGATTGCAGCTTGCTCAGTTCCAGCAGAGAGGATGGGCTGACTGGGGGGGGGGGGTGAGTAATGAAGACAGGCTGTGGAATCTCCTTAGTGGAGGAGGGGGGAGCCCTGACTGTTGAGCCAAGGGCACAGGGTCGCTAGTAGAGATGGGGAGGTGGTGGAGGCGATGGAATGGCTCCTGGGGTGTCTTGATGGCCAGGGAGCAGCAGGGTGGCTAGGAGCTGCTGGCTCTCCAATGCCCAGTGTCTGGGCTCACACTCAGAAGCCTCCCCAAGTCCGTAAGAGCTCCAGCCCCCTCCAGAGGCCCTCCCCGCTCCCAGCTGCCCTGGCCTCCTCTGTGTCCGATCAGCCCTTGGCTACGCTCTGCACCTAATCAAACAGCCCCAAATGCCGAAAAGGCAATGTTTATTTTATTTTATTTTTTTTACACACTTGCATAACTCCCTGACCAGTCACGCCAGGCGTTGGGCTTTTGTTTGGTTTTATTTTGTTGCAGAGAGAGAGAGAGAGAGAGAGAGAATGCAGCCCTAGAAGGTGAAGCTGTCAGTGCTGGGCATGGGCTCAGGTTTCTCGCCTGAGGAAGTCTGTGGGAGTTGAGCAGCCTGGCTATGAGGCTCAGGAATGGGTGAGAAAGGAAGGCCCCCTTGGGTGGGAGGAGATAGGGGGTTAGAGCATGTGATCCATTGGAGACATAGGGAAGAGCTCTTCCTGTGCATTTAATATATTCCAAGAATCGATTTGCAAATGTACAGTTTATGGCCTGATTTCCCAACCACCTGACTCTCTCTTTCCATTTTCCTCTCTCTGCCCCTTTCCTTACATTTATTTATTTATTTATTTATTTAGTGTGTGCAGGGGTGCACACAGGCACAGGAGGTCAGAGGACTCCTTGTGGAAGTCAGTTTTCATGTGGGTCCTGAGGATGGAGCTCGGGTGGTCACGCTTGCTCTTTTACCTGCTGAGCCATCGTGTCGGCTCCTTTGGCCCCTTGACAATCCGTGTGAAGGCAGGGCCTCTGAGATACCAGGTAAACTGCTCAGAGAGGTATAAAGCAACTGACCTATAAAAGGATTAGCGTTTCCCGACAAGGGTGTGCTACCTCAGCATTTACATCTGTAGATTCTTTTAGAAGCATTCTCTTCCCATGGGTTTCCTCTTCCTTTGCTCAGCTTCAAAATATTAGCCACATTCGAGGACCGTCACTCATCTCGGCCTGCCTTGTGCTGTGTCTGAGCTCCAAACAGACAAGGCTTGTATCTGACTCACACCTTGCAGACCCCGGCACCAAGGACACTCACTGGGCAGGGTTGTCCTGGATGGTCCATGCCTCTGTGGTTCTGCTGGCTTACTCAGGTGATGCTCCGGTTGTATGGCTCCTTCTCCAAGCCCAAGTCATCATTCTCATCAGAAGCTAACTAAGTTCGTGGAGCTGGGCCGCTGCGTAGTACCAAATGTCCCCATGCTCCGCTTTCTCTCTAGCAGGAACTACCTCGGCACATGCATTGACCCAAGATCACTTAGGAATAGAGCAATTTCTCATCTTGCCTGTCAAGACGAGTTGATGTAAGAGTAACCCGGAAGCTCAGAAACCCTGTCTGTCCTCTTTTCTCTTTTGTGAAAAGTCAGTGTGACCCTAAAGACTCCGTACCTCCATAAACACCTCTCCTCAGAGTCTCCACCTTTGCCAGCAGAGGCTGGAAAACCTATTCACCTTCCTGCTCCTGCTTGGGGGGGGATGGCTCAGTGCTCCTTCCTGCCTCCCTCTCCTTTGTGACATTCTTGTACTGCCCTGCATCCCCTGCCCTGTCCAGGGAGCATGGGGACACCTATCTGAAAGGCATCTTAGTGGCAGGCTCAAGTATCCTTTGGTGACCCATCCTGCACTCTTCCTTCTGACTCTTCAGGGACATTATAGACAATGTGGACATACTTAATTATCCCACGTCTGCCTGCCTTCCCATGGCCACGTCACCCCCCTTGGCCTCACTAAATTGATGTCTTCTCTAAACTCACAGCCTGTAAGGCCCTCAGCCCCTCCCCTATTCCTACTTTCTCAAACCGACCCTGATTGATTACTCTCTACATTAGTTTGGGGAGTGGGTCCCTCACCGAACCTGGAACTCACCAGTTGGCTAGACTGTCTGGCCAGTGAGCCTCTAGCACCTGCTGTCTCCACTCTCCCAGACCCGGGGTTTCAGGCACCTGCGGTCACAGCCAACTTTTGAATGGGTGCTGGGGATCAAAACTCAGGTCAACGTGCTCAAGCAGCAAGCACATTACCCACTGGGCAGACTTCCTGGCTCTCTTTGATTGCTTTTTGAGGCAGAGACTACATATTTCAGGCTGGCCTTGAACTCACGGCTATCCCTCTGCCTTATCTTCTCAAGGACTGGCTGGAATGACAGAAACACACCGTTACACCTGTCTGTCTCACTGTGGGTGCTAATTTCTATGCTGCCCTTACCATGCTATCTCAGCTGCCTGCGGCCCCCAGCTGGTGCGCTCACGGTGCTGAGGGGTGCAAGGGCCGACTACAGGCCTCTCCTTTTCAGCCTCCCAACACCTGGAGCTCCTCAAGACAACAGAGACGGGTCAGAGGCTCAAGGGTGAACACATTGTAGGTAAGGACTCTGTCATCTAGCTACTAGCCATCTACCATCGGAACTGCTGGTGATTCTCCATCCCACTTGGAATCTTCCTGTCTCAGTCTCCCGAGTTCCTGGCATATGCCACCTCACCCGGCCTGGGCAGATCTGTCTGCCTGCTGCTTGCTGCACACTAGAGGTTGCCTGCATTCCTTGGCTCATGGGCCCATATTTGCATCACCTCCGCCTTCCCTTCTGTCATCATGACTCCCTTTCTGACTTGGACCCTTGAGCCTTGATTTTATAAGAGCACCTCTGATGACAGGAGTCCCACCTGGATGATCTAAGACAAACTTCCCATCTAGTGGAACTGGCTGCAATCGGACTTGAAGCCAGACTTCCCGCCTGAGTCATAAACCCTTTGGGTCCAGCCCCAGCTTGTCCACCCTGTTTTCCCTGGCTATCCCTTGACTACTCCAGAGCCAGTGCTGCCTGATAGAAGTTCCCCTCTTCTTCCTCTTCTTCCTCTTCTTGCTCCTCCTCCTTTTCCTCCTCTCCTTTATCTTCCTCTCCTTTCCCCCCTTCCTCCCTCTCCCTCTTCTTTTAATATGTAGCCCAAGCTGGCTTGGAACTCTATGAAGCCAAAGATAACCTCCAGTTTCTGATCCTTAGCGTCAGCCTCCCAGGAATCCCGCTCCCGCGTACTGGGAATGGACGTCCACAGGTGCTCAGCAATCTCTACCAGCCACTCAGTGCTTTCTTCTGCTGTGACTTTTCTCCCAGGTCTGTACACAGCCCATTCCCTGACATTTGAGTCTTGTGACACCTGCCACCACCTCAGAGGATCTTCCTCTCATCTCTAGTAGCTCTAGGAGATCGTTCTGTTTTCCTTTCTCAAAAGCACCTCATCTTCATCTGATAATTTTCTTGTTTTGTTTTGTTTTTTTTTTTTTATTTAGTTTGGCAACACTGGGGACCCCAGAGTTGTGCTACATGTTAAGCAAGCATGATGGTCATGATGGACAGCTCTAGCGTTCTCATTTTGTTTTGTTAGCTGTATGGCTCCCCTTTAAGAATGTGGGCATCTTCACAGTGAACTTGGCCTGACACTCAGCGCTAGAACTCAGGGTTTGCTGTATATGTCTGTTGCAGAGTTTATTTCCAGTTATCTTGAAAACGGTTGTTTTGTGCATTGTTGGGTTCAGGGCTGCCTAGGCCTTGGCATTTTGTACTGTCCGCAGGTGTTGGCTTTATGTAAAAGATGTTTGATTCCTCATGGTATGCATATGCTATCAATAGAACACCTGAGGAGCTTAGGTATCAATAAAAACCCCTGTTTTTAAGAGATACTCGGGGTCCACTGATCAGTATGGTGCTTGCCATGATAGTGGTTCCCTCTGCTGAGGTCTGGCATGGTTTGCACCTATGAGAATGCCTCCTTGTCTTTCCTTGACAGACCCCCGGTCACTCATCACAATAAACTTTTAAATAACTTAATAAATGATGCTAGGACCAGAGAGATGGTTCGGCGGATAAGAACACTTGCCATGCGAGCACACTAGAACCTGAGCTTGGATCTCAGCACCCACTTAGAGAGCCAGGCATGGTTGTAGACCTGTAACCTGAACACTGTGAGGACAGAGACAGGAGAGTTCTCTGGCATCCATCTGCTGAAAAACAGTGAGTTCCAGATTCACAGAGAGACCCTGTCTCAAGGGGATAAGGCAGGGAGAATTCTAGAGCCAAACACCTGCTGTCTCTCTTTGGCACCTGAGTATGGGTGCCTGCGCACACATCTGCATATATCACACATGTGCATACCTCATACACATATGTCATATACACATCTGCACACATAAAATCAATAATTATTATCTGTCGAGTGAATTTTCTGAGGACTTTCTTTTTTTTTGAGATAGGATCTCACCTCCATAGTCCTAGCCTGACCTGTAACTTGCTATATAGAACAAGCTGGCCTCAAAATCATAAAGATTCACCTGCTCCTGCCTCCCGCGTGCTGGGATTAAAGATGTGTGTTGCCAGCTTAAAGGAATCTGTTTCTATTTACCCCAGACAGAGAAGACAACAACAAACCAAAGAAGATCCCACCCAACTCCAGCTTGGTGAGCCAGTGAGCTTATTGAGGTCACTTAGGGGAGCAGGGGTGACTCGGGCAGCTGCACCCCGGGAAGCCTACCCCAACATGGGTGACAGTTCACCAAGGCTGCGTCTTTGGAGCTCTTGCACAGCCTGTAGGCAAATCCACCAAAGAAGCCTCCTCTGTTTTGGCTTTACTCCTTAGAGCAGTAGAGAGCCTGGGTGGGGGCAGCCCTGGGCCTTTGAGACTTGTAAGTTTCTAATGAGTTCCATGAGCCTCCCATGTCTCCCTCTCCATGACAAACATTGCAATTTCGAGGAAACAGCTGGAAGACAACATTTTCATTGTACATTTATGGGACCCAATGTGACGATTTGATACATGTCTAAAACATACAATGATCCCAATAAGTATTTTTTTTAAATCTCCTGCCTGATGACTACCCTCTTTTAGTACATAATTATAATTAATGGTTAATTATATCTTGTAACATTAATTACATATGACTACACATTCTATACAATTATCTAATTATGTGTAACTAGTTTCCAATTACAAGAGCAATTTATGAGTCTGTAGGAACACATAGGAGGGTTAGAATCCCCTTTAGCTCCTTACTGGGGAAGAATCTTCCCTCCTAGGTGGGGATGCTGCTGTTTGGCAGCAAGTGTCACACACCCAGGGCAGTCTGTCTCAAACGCTATTTTGAAAGTGTTCAGCTAAGCCATTTCAGATCCTTGATTGGCTTTTCCGATGGCTTCTCTGGGTGAAGTGCTGGAAGGTGACTATGTTGACATTTATTTCCAGGCTCCCCATTGATAGAGGCACCAGTGACTCCCCCCCCACCCCACCCCCCGAGCCTGGAGAGCATGGTTATGCAGAACAGGCCATTCTGCACGGCACCTGCTTCAGTCCTGGCCTTTCACATCTGCCCTTTCCCGTCTGCCCACACTGACATTGTGACCTGGCTACTGCTCTCCTTATGCAGACAACAAGACCAAGATGACCGGCCCAGCAGCTCCCTTGAGGTGGCACAGTCACCGTCACAGGCTCCAGGTAGGACCAGCTCAGAGAGTGCTGTGAGCCTGACTTCTTGCATTGCAGCCCTGTTTTTAAGGCTCCTGGATTATCTCGGATCTTGAGGATAGTCAGGGGTGTGCTGGGTCCCCGATCGGGATAGGTGGATGGATGAAGAAGGGGACAAGGTCGTCTTTTTTTCCTGTACTACCTACACGAGGTATTCTCATTAGAGGAAAAAAAAAAATCCTTTGCTCACTAGATTGACAGAGCTATGGTCCTGGGTTTAGTTCACATGTCTCTGGCTATGGCGCAGATACACTGTTTTGTAAATGTCTGATGCTCCACAATCATCTTTTCTTTCCTGTGGATTTTGTAATTAACCTACTGGGCTCTGTGCCCGGCCCCAAGTTGTGTACCGGTGTTACAGGGAAAGGATGTTAATTATTTGTTGGGCATATTCATTTCTACTGTCTCCTCCAACCTGTTATTTGCTCTGTATCTCAGACCACATTATTTGGTGCACAAGGTGCCTGGGTATGAGTCCATTGCCCTGGGTAACCACGTGTCTCAGAGCAGGCAGCATCCAAATCAGAAGACCGCAGTCCTTCAGATCTCTGGCAGGAGTCCGAGCACGTGCAGCTCTCCAATTAACTTCTTTGGAGTCACACAACAGATAGTGTGCTTCACACGAACATTCTCTCCATCCTTCTTCAAATAAGTTTATTCCATTTATTATTATCGCATATGTGCACTCATGCAGGTGCCAGGAGGTCAGAAAATAACTCTGTGGAATTGGTTTTCTCCTACTTTTATGTGAGCAGGAGTTTCAGACTCAAGTCAGCAGGCTTGCCCAGCAAGTTACCTGCTGAGTCATCTTACCCAGTTCTGCCTCTGTCACTTCCTCGGTCGGGCAGGGCTGGGAAGCTCTGTCAGTGAGTTGCTCTCACAGCCTTCCTAGTGTCTGGGGTAGAGAGAGACAGAGACAGAGACAGAGACAGAGACAGAGAGACAGAGACACAGGCACAAACATACACAGAAACAGAGGTAAAGTATAAAGTATATTGGTGGGAGTATAAAACAGGAAAGCAGGTGTGGGGATGACTGCACTGTGAAAGACCTTGAATGCCAAGCCAGAGAATCAGACTCCATTCTACAAAATGAAACAAGCTCAGCTTCCTCACTGTATCCTGTCTCCTCTCAGAAACTAAGGACCAACTGTTCTCTTCTGTAAGACCCAGGACCAGGACACCCAAGACTGGTACCCAAGGTGGCCACAATACAAGGACCTCTGGAAGCACCCAGATCAGCTCTTGTTCACCTCACGGAAAAGAGAGCCAGGCCAGTAAGGTGAGCTGGCTTTCCCAATGTTACGATACAATGAGGGCTTCAAATTCAGCATCAAGTCAGTTGTAGCAATGCACTCCTGTAATCCCAGCATTGGAGAGGTAGAGAGGGCAGGAGGTCAGGAGGTCAGGAGGTCAGGAGGTCAGGAGTTCGAGGTCATTCTCCACTACACAGCGAAGTTGGGTACCAGCCTGGGCTACATGGAGACTTTGTCTCAAAACAAAACAACAAAACCAAAACAACAATGTATAAATAGTCCACGCTTGTTTTCAGTTCTCGGCTGTAGCCCGCATCCCCTCCTGACCCAGTCTGACTGTGAGGAGCCGGGGCTAAAGCTTTTGTACATTCCATCACGCCTACCATTTGTCCGGTTGTATTTCATTCACTCATTTGTCCAGTTCATGTTCACTGATTGTTGTGCTGTTGGCCCTCTGTCGTCATGAGTTCTGTCTATCCGTGCATTAAACAAATCACAGATTGTAAAAACTAGGCAAAGCTTGCTTCTGTACTGATCCTGTATGTACTTTCTCCGCCTTCTACTGTCTACAAAATGGAATGTACATCCACATACATCATGTCAAGCATTGCAAATAATCTGAAGGGTAGTGGTGCTTCCATACCCTTTCTCCTTCCTCCTCCTCCTCCTCCTCCTCCTCCTCCTCCTCCTCCTCCTCCTCTTTATTTTTATTTTTCATACAAAGCCTCAGGTAGCCCGGGCTACCTTAAACCTGCTGTGTGTGGAAGGACGGCCTTGAACTCGTGACTCTCCTGACTCTACCTCCTAAGTACATGATAAGCATATGCCACTGTGCCCAGCTAGTAACATAGAGATTAATTTTATTTTTCTGAGACAGAGTCTAGCTATGTACTCTAAGCTAGCTTCAAACTCAAGATCCTCCTGCATCAGCCTGCAGAGTTCTGGGATTACAGGCTTGAGCAACGACACTTGGTTTACAGATTTGAAGTAGGTGGGATTGGGCTGGGGATGGAGTTCAGTTGCCAGAGACGAGAAAGTGCCTGCCTAGCCTGCAGGAGGCCCCTGGTTCATCCCCAGCACCACATAAACCTGGTGTGGTGAGGCAGGAGGGTTAGGTCATCCTCAGCTACATACTGAGTTCAAAGCTAGCCTGGGATCTGAGACCTTGTCAAAAAAAAAAAAAAAAAAAAAAAAAGGCTGCGGGAGAGCGGTGTGGATGGCTTCCCCTGTAACTCCAGTACTTCTGAGGCTGAGATCGGAAGACTGCTAGCCAGCCTGAGATGAGGAGAAAGCGGGGAGAAGGAAGCAAGGCAGTGGGAGGACCTCTGCCCCTTACATATGCAATCTTTTTTTGGTTTTCGAGACAGGGTTTCTCTGTTGTAACTCTGGCTGTCCTGGAACTCACTCTGCAGACCAGGCTGGCCTTGAACTCACAGAGATCCGCCTACCTCTGCCTCCCAAATGCTGGGATTAAAGGCGTGCGCCACCACTGCCCGGCTTACATATGCAATCTTTTATCTTGCTTTGTGAGGGACTTCAGTTTCTACAGATGTTGGTATGTGGGTGCTGGAACCAGTCCCCATGGGTACAAAACTATATTGAGTTGAAAGCTTGGCACCAGGGAGATGGTAGAGTAAGAGGACTTGAGTTCAAACCCCAGCATCCACATAAAAGCTGGGCATATTGGCACATGCCCCTGTAATCCTGGCACTGAGAGACAGACAGATAGGTGCCAGGAGCTGGCTGGCCAACCAGCCTAGGCAAAAGGCAGGTTTCAAGTTCAATGAGAGTCTCTTTTTAAAAAAAAAAATAAGGTAGAGAACTGTGGAGGAAGACACCCAGTGAAGTCATCTCCCCAAACCCCCAAACCAAACTGATGGCAGATTTGGTCTATGCCCTGGTTGCCCCCAAGAGAGGCAAGCAATTGACAGCTGGAACTGTGGGAAGACGTTGCTCCCTTTGGGAGGAATTGGCGTCTGTAAGAGCCTGAGCTGAGGTGGACAGGTTATCAGCATGTCCAGGGAGGTGGCTGTCCGTTGGGATGAGACAACACAGAGCCAGACAAATGAGAGGGAAGGCCCATGTTGGGAAGCCCTGGGAACATGGTAAGTCATCATTGCAGACCCCGAGAAAGATGAGAAAGAAGGCAGGGGTCGAGATGAGAAAGGGAAGGGGCAAGAGGAGGAAGAGGAAGAAGAGGAGGAAGAGGAGAGGAAGTGGGAGGAGATGATGGGGTGTGCCCCACGTCAGGGGGGAGGCAACAACAGATGATGCCAGAAAAGCAGGGTGCTCATGGGGTCCTTGAGTAGCCTTAGGGGTTCAGTTCCAATCCAGCAGTGGGGAAGTCGCACGGATGGATCTGTGAGAGGCAGGTCACCCTCACTGTGGAAGGTATGGAGTAGCATGCAGGCCAGGGACAAGCAAGACACAGGTGCCATGAGGCCAAGAGGAGGCACTTGGTCCCCAGTCTCTTGGAGACAGAAGCTAGAGCTGGTCTGACCTAGGTGGCTGAGTCAGGGTCCCTGAGCTTTCATTCCAGCCCCTCCTGCTGCCAGCCTGTCCCAGACAGGGGCCGGCTGGACGGTTAATGAGGTTCAGGTGCTCCTAACGCTGGACTCTGGGGAAAGGACCAGCAAGGATGATCCCCACCCCCCACCCAGTGAAGCAAACCCTGTGGCTGTTTGAGGCCCTGTCTTCTCTAGTGCAGTTCAGTAAGGGAGCTCAGGTTCAAAGACAGGGGTGTGGGGGAGGGGGGAGGGTAGACTGAGGAGGTAAGAGTCACAGTCCATCCTCATATATGTGTCTGTGTTTACTGCTATCCATAAGAGAGTATGTGTTGGTATGTATGCTTGTGTGCCCGTGTGTATTTGGGGGGGGGAGAACTGAGGGTGTGCTTGCCTCAGGAGTGTGTGTGCCTATGTGTTTTCTGAAGGAGTCAGTCTTCCCATTTAACTCTAAGTGTGCTGAATCTCTCCTGGGTTCAGATTTCTGATTGACCTCCAAGACACTTAACTCCAAGTCACCCCTGGGCTCACCCAGCTTATCCCCACCCCCAGCTGCCCCTCTTACACCATGCTGTAAGCTCACCTCTTCCAGCTGCTTTGCCCAGCCTTCCCAGGGCCCTGGCTTGTCTTCAAAGAGACAGACCAGAGAGTCCCAGAAGCAGCAGTAACTGAGGTTCGCACACAAACACACATATAGCCAACATGTGCACTAGCTAAGATGTGAGCACATATATGCACGCCAGGCATGAGTGTAAACATGCACACACACTCATGCTCCTGAGCACTGGCTTGGGAGAGGGAGCAAGAAGCAACTAGGGCACCGGGTAGCCCCAAAATACCTTGTGCACGTCCTGTGACCTGTACCCTATACTCCATGCCCAGTCTATCTTTGCGACTGTCAGGATAAGTAAATTCTGAGTCTGGTGAAGAGATATATATATACATATGTCTCCAGTGGGTCCTGGATATCAAATAGGTTGTCAAACTTGGTGGCAAGAACTTTGAGCTGTCTTCCTAGCCCAAGAGTGTGCCTTCTAATATTCACACGCAATAGGAGCTCTCAGTAAAAGCTTACTGCTCACTCCTCCTTCTGATAGACTCTTCCCAGGTCAGAAGCTAGGAGGAGAGCGCTCCTTTCTCTACCCCTTGAAGGTCTCTGCTATAGCTCCAGTACCTCACAGAAAACTCTCAGATACCTCCTTCTGGGTTTGGCAGGAAGAGATGGGTGTCCAGCTGTGAATATTGCAGATGTATAACATCGAGAAGTTTAGCTGTAGGAAGAGCTACCCCCTGGACTTGGGGAGGGAGAAGAGAGAGGTCTGTGCCCCGAGTACCACCTTTGCAATCAGGAGGCGTCGAGATGGGAGGCACTGGGCAGATGTGCCGCCAAGCTCACGCTTCTTCCTCTGCAGAGATGGAGGCCAAAGGGAGTGCTTGCTGAGCAGGCAGATTCTCCAGGTCCAGATTGCCCTGGAATGTGGACAATTCACCTTCTCTCCCCACTGCTTTAGGTTCTGGGCTGGGGAGCAGCGACTCCCAGACAGCTGAGGAGGAACAGAGAAAGACATGGGCACCCTTGCCTTGCCCTCCAGTTCTCAGAACTTATCATCACCCGGATGACCACCCTTTTGTGACCCGGGGGATCCAGTGGAGAAGTTAGCTGAGCCCACCAGGAGCACCTCATGCTGTAGAGATCCTATGGTGGGCTGGGTCACTGTGCAGGAAACCACCTGAACTTGGTGGATGCCAGGGAACGGATGCTCTTGCTTCCAGTCTATGCCCAGATCTGAAGGCTGGGATTGGTGGACGAGAGGGGCCAATCAATGAACTCTCTGAACAGAGGAGTCATCCCTCTACTCCCCCACAAAACCTCCCCTTCCTCCCAGAGCTTTTACTCAGAGCCACTGCAAGTTCTTCAGATATAGGGTGACAACGCCAGACACAGCCAGGTCCTTCCCCACCTGCAGCAAAGCACTCAGCCAGCCAGAAGTCGTGGCTCATTGGCTTCCTGCTCCAGGCTGTGGAGTCTGCATTCCAGGTCCCCTATACCTCTCCAGGCTTCAGCCGGGTCTTCCAGTGGGAAGGTGTGGGTAAGCAGAAGGGGTGAGCTCAAGGGCACACTGTGGCAATGTATGCAGGGGTGAGCGTGAGGGTGCATGCGCACCAGAGAATGCATGTATGTATCTGATCTCCTCTCTGTGTGAGTGTGTGCTTCAGGGCACATGACATCCCGAAGCGGTGTCTGTGTTGTGCTATGTGTGAGGGTGAAGAATCATAGAAGGTTGATGTCCCCAAGGACCCTAGAGCCATTCCAGTCCCGCTCCACCCTTCCCCACAGGAGCAGATTTGTGTGATGGTGTGCATCTGTGTTAGGGGGAAGGTGGACACGCCACAGGGATCATTGCTGGTCTACCCAGAGTCCAGCTCATTACCAGGTCAGGCGCCAGCACACATGCACTTAAAAAGCACAACAGCGCCATGAAGTAGGAGAGGTGAGGACCCAGGTTATACAGTCTAGGCTGGACCTAGAACTCAAGCAACGTCCTCAGACACTGTGACCTGTGATCATCCATGAGGCTCCGGGAGAGGACAGGTGTAGGGACACATGGGCTCAGGGTATGGGCAAGCTGAATGTGGGTTAGATGCCCTGGGGTGGTGGGCTCATGCGGGTGTGAGGACTAGAACTTTTGAGCCGTGGGAGAGACAGGGGAGGGGATGTGAGAGAGACTGTATGAGGTGCAGAGACTTTTTCCCTTGTTTCTTTCTCTTCTGACTTCAACCAGGAACAGATGTGCTAGGGGGCTGACGAATTGGAAACATCTGTAACAACTGTCCGAGCTAAAGTGTAATAAATAGGCCTTTCATCACATTCCCTGTAAGGGGGTCGCTGGGGACAGGCTCAGG
Organism: Cricetomys ansorgei; assembly: GCA_026225945.1. NCBI lineage: Eukaryota > Metazoa > Chordata > Mammalia > Rodentia > Nesomyidae > Cricetomys > Cricetomys ansorgei. The sequence continues at coordinate 12,241,104 of JAMJFZ010004114.1, forward strand.
GGAGCACTGAAAGGGTTTGGCGGTGGATAGTAGCCTGGGGATGATTGAGTAGAAGGACAGACAGACTGGCCTCCAAAGATAGGAAGACAGAGTGGCTCCTGGCTTCTCCCAGCAGACACAGGCCTCAGTTTTCTTGTCTGTGCAGTGGGCTTGGCATTCACCTTAGGTCTGAGACAGGACACCCAAGGAAAAACTAGTTTTCACTTGTCATAAGCTGATAGTTAGCCAGACTCTGGGACTCCAAATAAACCATGCCCCTGCCCCTTAGCCATGCCTCTTCCTGCACTAGGCCTCAGTATTCCATGTAACAGTCTCCAGAGGTCTTAGGCCCTGGAGCTTATATGAATCAAGTTTTCTGAAGAAAGGCATACTGTCCTCCTTCCAGTTTGGATGTTGGGTAGATAGGAGCTGGTAGGGACCTGGAGATTGGGGTTCACCAGTGTGGACCTGGGTATGCTGGGAGCCTTGCACCACACTTCATTGCTACCTGTCCCACACCCATAGCAGCTGCCAACATACGGACCAAAGAACTCTCTGGGGAGTGGGGATCCAGAGAACTCCTAGCATTCAGATAGAGCACCCAGGAATCCCACGAGGGAGGAGATGTGGAGCAGTGAGCTCAGTGATCTGGGTCTTCTGTGACTGGCTCTCCCTAGGCTAGATGTGAGGGGTACTCAGCCCCATTCCCCAAGAGCTCAGGAGGGTCAAGGGTCTTCCTGAAATTTGGGGTGCAGAGATTTTTATCTCCCAGACCCAGGAGCTGCATCTCCAAGGGGAGGCGATGGAAGGTCTGTCCCAGCTGCTGGCTTTGCCTGGGTCTTTGTTTGGTGCAGCAAAGACACATTCCCCCCAGGCTCCCAAAGCCAGGGAAATCAGGGACAAAGATTCCCATTTGTGTGACCAATAGCTGTGTGACCCAGGTCACCTAAGCAAGCTGCTATGGCTCAGCAGCTCTGTGAAGTGGGTGTAGGTTACCCCCACCTCACTACATTGCTACAAAGATGCGTGGGGGTGGGGATGGGGTAGCTGCCGATAACCTGTCTGCCACGCAAGTGTGGAGATCTGAGTTTGTATTTCCAGAACCCACATAAAAGCCAGCATTAGTGATCCAGATCTACAGCTGCAGTGGTGGGAGGGTGGAGATGGGGGAATCCCTGGAAGTTGATCACCAGCTAGTCTAGCCGAAATGACAGTTAGCTCCAGGTTCAGTGAGAGACCCTGGGTGACCGAGGAAGATACTCAATGCCAAGTCTCCACACACACACATCCGTACATGTGCACACGTTTCATGTACACATGTACACACTCATACACATGCACACACAGAGATGTCATGCCTGGAAATTCAGGTTGAACCACAGAAGCTAGTAAGTAACCAACACTGGATTCTATAAATGTAACTAAGACCTCAGTCGGTCCAGGCCTGACCCCAAGTCTATCACATTGGTCCCCTGGCCTTTGTGCTTACTGTCCCTCTGTCTGGAATGTTCCCTTCCCCATCTTCACTGGCTGTTCCTGCACAATTTCAGGTTCCTGTCTTCGGAGACCCTTGCCCTATGCCACTACCCAGGCTAGGATCCCCCTGCCTTGGGCTCCCCTTAGCACCCCCAAAAACCCTACCTTTTCTCCTTACGAAGATCATCACATCACATGGTTTGGTGACCACTTCGCCACAGATGATACCCACTCCATCTGAAGTGACTTTGAATGCATTGGGGGCAGAGGCAGCATCTTTATCTTCTCTGGCTATAGCTGCCACACCTGTCTGTGTCTGGTGTGGGCCTCTTAGGCCTTTAAGCTAACATGTGGCATTTGTTTGTGTAAGGTATGTTCCGTGAGCTTACACTTCATAACTCAATCAGCAGTAACCACCATTCAAGGAAGAGCCTGTCAGCCATATTTGAATAAAGATAACTAATGGCTGAAAGAATGGATGGATGAATGAATCTCACTGCCTAGTGAAAGTGATGACAGGTCTTTGTTACCGTAGAGACATGCTGCTGCCCAGCAGCCTTAGGAGCCTGGAGAAAGCTCTGCCTTGGAAGGAATGAAGGGCAGGTTAATGGGGCCCTTGGAACCTAAAGCCAGGCTTCAGACTCCTGTAAAGGCAGGGCCTGACTGTCCTGCTTATTTTCAGTTGACTGCTCCTCTGGACCACAGTTTCTGGATCAGAACCTCAGGACTGAGCCTCTCCTGCTTACACTCCCTTGCTTTCTCTCTCTTCTAATCTTCAAATCCCAGGACAGGCCCCATGCAGATGCCATCCTAGCCTAAGGGGCTCAGATCAGCTTTTCTGGGGTTTCCTTGGACCACTCTTTCTGCTGAGGGCTTCACGGGGATGAAGCACTTGAGCCCCTTGCCCCGCCTTCTTTTGTTTAAGCAAACAAATAGACCAAATGTTCCCAGCTTGGCTGGGATGAGGTGTCCTCTCTAATCCAAACCAATGTGTCTCTTTGGCAAGAACTCCCAGTGGATCTCCTGACTCTCTCTCCACTCTCCACAGGCCAGCTTATTGACAGCCTCAGGCTCTCTAGCACTTGTGGTTTGGAGTTACCAGTGGTGGTACCCAAAGATCAGATCGACAAGGTTCACCTGATGGAGTCAGATGCCATGAGGATTCCTAGACTAGAGAATGGGTCCAGATTCCATCTGTTCTGGATGTGGGTGGTGTTCATGTAAGTTGGGGGTGGGGGTGACAGGATAGGATGAGGCAGACAGGTGAACTTTTAAGGTTCATCTTAGGGAGTGAACTCCAAGGTTCTCCACATGTTACCCTGCCCTGGAATGAGAACACACCTAAGACTGTCTGCAGCAGTGAGGCTGGTCACGAGGACAGGTATCAGTGTGTGCGACTGCCCTCACTGGCACACTGACACATGTAGCAATTGCAGCGGGTGGCTGTACCTGGTTTGTGCATGGGCGTTCTTCAGGAATACAGACATCTGCATGCTGGACAAGTTTGTTTGTTTGTTTGTTTATAGACAGGGTGTTCTGTGGTCCAGGCTGGCAGCACTGGTCCTCCTTACTCCATATCCTAAGTGCAGGATTACAGGCTTGTACCACCACACCCAACTTGGGGGAGCACATTTGTGAATGTGGGAGCGCGTGCCTGTGTGTCAGTAACTGATGCATGGGTCTCTGTGTGGCCACATGGCTATGGCAGGCATGCTGCGGGAAGAGGGAAGTGATGAGGAGCTCCCGAGATCTGACATTCACACCCTGACGGGCCTGGGCCTCGTGGGGGCCTGGCTGAAACTCTCAGAGAGGATTTAAGAAGTCGGCATCCCGGCCCTTCGCAGCCACCCAGACAGACCCACTGGGTGGGGAGGAAACTGAGCTTTCAGAGGCTCCCGTGGGCCTAACTCGGTTACACGCTCATTATGCAGCTTCTCCGCTGTGAGCTGGTGGCTGCTGGGTCAGGCAGGGTACAGCATGTGCCCCCTCAACCCAAGGACCTCGGTGCCTGTGGTTTCCTCCTGTTGGGTGTGTCCATTTGAGGCTCTCCACTCCAGGAGCCTGGGTGTGAGCAAAGACTCACCCTGCCTTCAGGAGCCCTGATCAGCCGGAGGCACCTACAGGAGCTTAAGAATAGGTAGTTGGTCTGTCCTAGCAAGCAGATAAAGGCAGCAGGGCCTATGGTACCCTGCCTTGCCCTTTCCTCTGTCAAACTGTCTCTGGAAGCCTGTTCCCTAAAGCTCCACTCCAAGCTGGCAGTGGGTGAGGGCTAGGGGCACAGCTGCCTATAGTGCCAAGATCCACCCTGGGGAGAAGGGGCTGACTGATCTCCCCCGGACACAAGATGCGTAGTTACTCACACCCCCCATCCAACTTCACAATTAGACCTGCGGTTTGCAGAATCCAACGCCAGCCTAATGAGAAGCATATTGTCTCTCAGGAGAAGCTGGAGCGGAGCAGAGGGCACCACGCCTCCCTGGGGAGGGCCTCTGAGCCCATCGGAGCCTAGGGAAGAAGGCCAGCGGCCCCTCTGCCCTCCCCACCCCTACCCTTCAGGCTCCTTTCCTTACAGCAGGGTCCCCAGGCTTTGCCTTCCCTCCTGGGAGGGGAGGGAGGGTCATTTGGGAGCCAGATGTGGAACTCCAGCCTCTGGAAGGGAGTGGGGCTGAGGGAGAGAGATGAAGAGTGGCCTTTGGAATCTGACAGATGGAGACACAGGAATGCGGGTCCTGCCATTTGCACACAAACCTTGTGATGCTGGGAGAGTTGCTGAACCTTTCTGGACTTCCGTGACATCACCCCCACTCCTGACCCCACATGAGGAGGCTCTGCAGGATGTCATGGAAGGAAAAGACACTGGAGTTTCTAAGCTAATGAGAAGGCAGGGCAAAAAGTGCAGCAAGTTCCTATGGCCCTGCTAGAGCTGGTGCTGGGAGAAGGAAGTCTGTGGGACCCTCAGTTTTTCCCTCATGCTTCTAGAACCCCAGGGCAGGCCACTGTAAAATCACACTCTGTATAGGTCAGTGGGAAAGCCGCAGGACTGAGGCCACGCCCTGGGCTGCCCTTCTCATCTCCTTTGCAGGCTCCTGGGAGAAGATAAAGATGCTACTCACCCCAGAGCTTTGGTGTGAACAGCCAACGGCCGCAAAATACTTCCAACTATGCCTGACACACGTGCGCCTGTACAGACGTTCTCTCCTAAATCTGTTTAAGATGATCTGAGACTCACTAATCTTCTCATCTTCGCTTTGTATCAGATCTAACCGTTTTAGTTCCCTCCTCAGTTCGAGGAACCAAACTCGGGACCTCGTGCATGCTAGGCAAGAGCTCCACCGCTGAGCCCCGCCCCCACCCACTTATTTAAACCTTAAAGCAGCCTGAGAACAACAACCCGAAGATCCACCGATCGGTGAAAATGCGCATGGTGCATCTACCAAGTGGAGTAAGATACAGTGCCCAGGGGTGAGGTGTGCCGACCCTCCGGACATCCTGCTGGGGGAGAGAAGCCTGACCCAGAATGAGTGGTAGCTGCTGCCTGGGATCAGCGTAGGAATAGGGACTCATTGCCCATGGGTAGACATATTTTGGCACTGACAGGAATGTTTCAAGTCATATCATGATAATGGCTGCATACCTCTGTGAATTCACTAAAAATCACGGCCCGGTCTACATAGTGTTTCAGGCTAGCTAGAACTATACAGTGAGACCCTGCCTCAAAGTGGGTGGTTGGGAAGGGTTGCTGGAGGAATGGCTTAGCAGATAAGAGTACTTGTTCTTTCTGAGGACCTGGGTTTGGTTCCCACTATTCACTTGGTGGCTCACAACCACCCGTAACTCCGGTTCTAGAGGATCCAATGCCCTCTTTTGGCGTCTGTGGGCATCAGGCACACATGTGATGCACAGACATACATTCAGGCAAAACACTCATATACGTAAAATGAAAATAAATCTTTAAAAGAAAATCTGTTCCAGATAAAACAACAAAACAAAAACCAAGACAAACTATCTTAGCCTTTTCACCCTTAAAAAAAAATTCACAGTTAGGGCTGGGGAGATGGCTCAGCGGTTGAAAGCACTGGCTGCTCTTCCAGAGGACCCGGGTTCAATTCCCAGCACCCACATGGCAGCTCACAACTGTCTGAAACTCCAGTTCCAGGGAAATCCAACACCCTCACACAGACACATATGCAGGCAAAATGCCAATGCACATGAAAGAAAAATAAAGTATTTTTAAAAATTCACAGCAATCTTGGTGCCAGATTGGTTTGCTTCTAAAGTTCATGCTCAAGTTCTTCAGTGTGAAATATAAAAAGAGTTCCAGGTCAACCAAGGCTACATAGTAAGACCCTGTCTCAAAATAAGTAAGTTTGAGGCCAGCCTGGTCTATACATAGCGAGTTCTAGGACAGCCAGAGCTACATAATAAGGTGACCCTGTCTCAAAAATAAATAACTAAACTCATGGAACTCTGGTGGTCTGGAGCTACAACAGGCAAGACCTGGGCCCTCGGGCTGTGTTAAGATGTGTATTACCAACAGCCTCAGAGCAACATGGGAGAGGGGACAGCCAATTTCTCTCTCTCTCTGTCCTCTCTTATTCTTTCACTCTGTTTTTTTGAGACAGGTTCTCTCTGTGTAACCCAAGCTAGCCTGGAACTCAAGATGATCCTCCTGCCTCAGCATCTCAAGTGCTGAGATTACAGGCATAAACCACCATCAGGCCCAGCCGATCCGCACTTTCAAGATAAGAAACCAGGGTGCAGAGACGTCCACAGAAGTGGTCTCTATGGCCTGTTGGGGTTTGTTGTTTGTTTTTCCCTACTCGGTTGTCAAGAATTGGTCTATAAAAGTGAGGTTATGAGCAAGGAAGAGGAGAGCTGGGCCCTAGAAATAGTCATTCCATGAGACAGGCCCCTCACACCTTGTCCTGCTCCTACTTACAAGCAAGGGACCCCAAGTTCTCTTGTCCATCATGTTTCCTGTCTCTCTCTGTGCCTGCCTGACTCTTACGTATATAACATGGAGGTGTTTTTGCATGCAACCTAGACAAAGCCAAGTCTTCAGCATTCGTTCAGTTTCAACCTCACACCGAGTCTCAGCCCAGCGTTGCTAACTCCGTGCTCCACAGTGGTACTACAAAAGAAGACACGGTGATTCTATTCTGCAGGTAACCGACGCTCACGTCGATGATGTGGGTTGCCCAAGGCCATACTCCTTACCAGGTATGGCTTTCAAGGAAGCCACAAGTTTCAAGCCCCAGCCCTACCCTAGCCCCTCTCTGTCCCCCACATCTCTGGACTCCCCATGCTCCCATATCTGCCTCCTCTGCCCCTTCTTCCCAGCTCCCTCTTCTGCCTTTCTTTGTATCCTTGCTTGCCTGTCTCTCTCCCTTGGTCTCTCTCCCCGTGTCTCTGTCTCTCTCATTTATTTTTAATAACCACAATAATGAGAAAAGCTCCTTCCAGACCCTCCTGGGGAGGGAGACAAAAAGAGGGGAGCTCAGGGACAAGAGGGAGGGATAACCTCCCCTCTAGCTCCTGAGAAATTTAATAAAGGGCCTGAGAAAGTGCTGGACTCCAAGGCTGGCCAGTACCCTGGGAAAGGGGGCAGCCCCTCCCCCACCGCAGACAGGGCTCTGTGTGGGCCTAAGGTCAGGGGAGGGAATGTCTCAGTGTTGGGCCCCCCTTCTTCAGCTCCAGCCTTTATCTCTCCCCTCCCTGCTGGTGGGAGCAGTTCCCCTGGCTAATCCGCCCCCTGAATATGGGCCCTGCAGACCCCTCCCCTTACCCAGACCTGAGGGCTTTCCCAGGAGCCACTCTGAGGGGAGAATCAATCACAGGACTGCAGCCTCCAGACTCACGAAAGGTCAGGCAACACTGCCCCCTGCCTAGCTGTGTCCCAGCCAGTCCTCAGGAGGCCATCCTTTGAGGAGGCCAGGCCCTGACCACCCCCATCCTGGTCCTCAAAGTATCTGTTGCTGAGGTGCTCCATTGGTCCCTAGAAGAGAGAACCCCAGAGTCTGGATGTGTTTGACGCCAGCCCCTGAAGGGTCTGCATTGGCAAGATGGTGACAGCAGGTTATCAATGTCTCTTGGTTGTCTCTAGTCTCAGCCTTCAAAGTTGGCTCAGTCAGAGAATGAGGTAAGACAGAGTGAAAGATCATCACAGTTCAACCCCCTCATGTGACTTCGGGGGAACCAAACTGAGGGGAGGCACTAGGGGTAGGCGAAAGACAGAGGGTCCCCAGGGTCAGGTACAACAGCTGCCATGGACCTGAAGCAGCAACAGCAGGGTGAGAAAGATGTCTCCTCATCAGACAGAGCCCCGGGGCCAAGTCTACCTGCTGTGCAGGTAGTCAAGACTGACTCCGACCCAGGAATGTGTGCTGGGCTCCTCGCTGCCCAGGGAGGCTGTGGGCCCCAAGGCTGCATGGGTACAGTCAGCCTTACTCCTAGCTCTCGGGAAACACAACTCTCCACCTGTTGAGGAGCAGAAGGAGGGACTGGGGAGCATCCAAGCATGTACACACATGCTCTGGGGCCCTTGGTACTGAGTTCTGGGGATTGAGGGAGAGGAAGTGCAACAATTTATTGTTTGCAGAGCTTACTAAGTGCCAAATTCTGTGTTAACACATTACCTGCTGAGCCCTCGGAACAACAGGATGTGCTTTCTACATTTTTAAAGCTATGAAATCTACTGGTCCAGAGACATTAGGTCACTTGTCTGAGGTTGCACAGCCCATCTGTAACATAGCACAGTTTAGTGGTATTGAGTGGAGTGTCACTGACCGCGACTTAGGGAGAAGCTCACAGATAAGATAAATGAAGGCAGGCTGAGGACTTGGGGAGAGGGCAGGGAGGAAAATGGGAACTAGGGACCAAGGGTTTCAGAGATGGCCCGAGATAGGATTTAACCCTCCTTCATGAGAAATGGAAAAGCAGAGAGCGACCTTGAGGTGTGACCTCACAGGTGAGCTTATCGACCCCAGCATTGCCCAGGCTCCACTCAGACTAACAGAAAGGTCTCCCTACCTGCCCACCCAAGTGAGCAGTTGGAAATGTGCCCCCACTCTGCACACCTGGACCCACCCTTCTTTGGGCCCTCTTAGTCTAGGGCTACAGGCAGAAGGAAGAGGAGATCAAAAGATTGGACGGGGAGGCAAACACTTTCCCAGCTCCCTACCAGTTCTGCCAAGGCCTGCCCTGGGCACTGCCATACTCCATAGCCTGGAGGAGTCAGCGGGCTGGCATCAGTGACTGTGAGAGGAAGGCACTGTCACTAGAGAGGAGGCTGTAGGTGGGGAAAGGCCTAGCTACTTTCTTTTCTAGAGCCACAGGACAGACGGACAGAGACCAGCAAAGTGAGGCTCCCATTCCTCACCTCACTGGCAAAGCACTTTGTGCCATTTGAGATCCTTTCCCGTTCCCATAGATTATTTCAATCTTCTAAATCCTTCAAGGAAAAAATGATAATGTCCCACCCCACCACTTTTTTAAAAATTAATTATTATTATTACAAAAGCACCCAAGGCTCAGCATGGCAAAGGACTTTTCCTGAACACACACAGTCAACAGAGCCACATTTCCCAGCTTCTTGCATAGCAGGTAGAGACCCCTGGATCCGGCTACAGTTGGCAGACGTTGGGATCTGAGCTGGTTCTGAGCACTCCTCACACCAGTGGACAGCTGCAAATGGACAGGCTGCTCTTACCTTGAGTAAAGCAGCCCAACCCCGGGGTGGCAAGAGGAGGCTCTTCGGACACGTGTTTCCACTTTCATCGGAGCTGAGCACTAATAGCAGAGAAACCTGTGAAGCTGTTAATGGGATAATGGCGAGAGTATTTATTTATTTTTCAAAGGCAGCCTGTGAGGATCTGGGGGAGGCTGGAGGTCAGTTCGCCGTTAACAGGGATTAAGCACTATGGTGGAATGAGGGGGTTTCCGGAACAGAGGCTGAAGGTCAGGGTGCTCTGATCTGGAGCCCCCCCCCCCAACACACACACACACAACTGCTCCCTGGTGGAGAAAGCAAAGTTAGCTTGGAGATTCCCTCCAGGTAAAGGCTTCCTTCTTGGAGCATCCCTCCATACTTGCCTCTGACTCTCTGAGCCGAAGCTGTCAGTCCCTTCCAGACAACCTCCCTCCTAAGGCAACATATGCTTCCAAAGACACCATTCCTAGGGGGCTGGCTCCATGTGAGAAATGACCTGCTCCTGAGCAAGGTGTCCTGGGCCTGCCCACTGTGATCTCTGCTGCAGGACGTGTCCATTCAGGTGACAGCAGTACTCTTGGATCTCCAAGTTCAAGGCCACTTGGGAGCCCTTGTTGATCAAAGTCAGGAAATTCCTTAGAGGCCATGCAGCCTGGTTTTTAGGCTTCGTGTGTGTGTGTGTGTGTGTGTGTGTGTGTGTGTGTGTGTGTGTGTGTGTGTTTGCTCAGAAGCATAGGGGAGGCAGAACAGGTTGGACCCCAGGTTCCTCCCTCCAACCAGAGTAGCTCTGCCTCCCTCCTTTAGCTTATATATTGACCTTCAACCTCAAACTTCTCTCCAAAATTCAAGGCATAAAATCATCATCATCATCATCATCATCATCATCATCATCATCATAGTGAGGGCTGGGATGTCGGTAGAGTGTTTACCTAGCAGGAACCACCAGAGTCGATCCCCCAGCACCACCTAAACTTAGCATCATGGCACTTGCTCGTAATCCCAGAACCCAGGAGGTGGAGGCAGGAAGATCAGAAGTTTAAGGTCAATCTTATCTAAATAATTTTGGCTGCACAGGAGCTGGAGGCCAGCAAGGAGTACATGAGATTATGCCTCAAACAACAACAGTAATAATAAGCATTAAAATTCCCTGCTGTCCCTTTCTCTACGAAAGTGACGTAACTCGGGATTCAGAAGGGACTTTTCCACAGTCCCATGAAGCTAGGACTTCACTTCTGTCTTCTGACACTTGCCTGAGCAACCAGAGGGGCCAGAATGGCTCTCTGAGGGGTCAGAAGGCAAGAAGAAAGGTTTGAACTGGTGTCTTTTGGGTCGTGTGAGACATGTTTTATCTTTTGGGGGCCAGTATGAGACCCACGTAGAAGAGATAAGCGGCACTAGATTGGGGTAGGGGAGTGGGGACAACAGTAGCCCATCTGCAATTGGGTCTGCCTTTGCTGTGTGACAGTCCTGCTTTCTGTCCTGCCCAGGGGCCAGTATTGACCCACATTCCAGGATCGCATCTGTCCAAGTTGGCCAGAGCATCTCCTTTCAAACCCAAGAAAGTGATGATTTGGTGACGCCCTCCCTGACCCATTCTTCTACCACGCCTGGCAGATATGCCAGGGTTCAGGACGGCTTGCACCTGTGCCTGGCAGCTGCCACACCAGGGAGGCCTGGCTGCCTGTGGCTGGAGAACTCTATGATTGGGGTCAGATGCAACTCTGCCTTGCCAAGTCTGGCTCACCACAATGAGCGTCCCTGAGCCTGACATTCATCAGTTCCGTTCCCACCTCACCCTCTGTGCTCCCCTGTTCTGGTCCCTCGAATAGTCTTTTCCTTGGGGAGTTTGTCTGTCTGCCTCCATGCTGCCTGGGCTTACTCCTTGACCTTACCCCATGCTCAGCTTCCATAAACTGACTCCAAAGCTAGCTATCCCCTCCCCACCCCCAAACAACTCTCGTCTGAGCCATTGGCCAGGAAGTTCTTCCCCATGGAGTGAGGTCCAAGGAGGAGTTAAGCACTTTTCCAGAGCCCCAGTGAGAGCCTGGCCACAGGCCCAAAGTCTATTTCACCTGTTTGAGAAATATCAAACGGCACCTGCTCTGTGTCGGTGTCCTGCCGGTTCTGTGGAAGGGCGGGGGGGCCATATAGACCCAGTGCCCCAGACCTCATGGCTGTAAGAAGACTCCCATCAGGCCACCTGCCCTGGACGAGAGGGGAGTTGCTGAAGACTTCCAGGAGGAAGAGACCTGTCAGCTGACCTTGGAGAAAGCAAGGAAATGGGGAGCAGAGGAAGAGCTGGACTCTGAGGTTCTAAGAAGGTTTCACCCAGGATTTGACTCCCATCCACACACATCCAGAAGCTCAATTAGGCCTAGGCAGCATCAACGAGCTACTGTTGACTTTTTTTTTCTTTTTCTTTTTAGACAGAGTCTCTCTACTTTGTAACTCTGGATGTCCTTGAACTTGCCATATAGGTCAAACTGGCTTTAAACTCATGGAGATCCATTTATCTCTGCCTTCCAAGGATAGAAGGCATCACCATGCCCGGCCATTGGCAAATTCTTAAAACAAAAAGAATAGGCCAGCTAGGCGTGGTGGTACATACCTCTCATCCCAGCTACTCCTGGGGCTAGAATGAGAAGAAAGCAAGTTCAAGACCAGCCTGAGTAACTTAATTAGACCTTGCTTCAATTCTTTTGTTTGAGTTTTTCTTTTCATTGACTGAGGCTATAGCTTAGTCATAGAGCAATTGCCTAGCATGCCCAAGGCCTTAGTTCAGATTCTAGCAACACACACAACGGTGGGCCAATGAAGAGAGAAATAAAGCCAAAAGGTCCTATCAATGATGAGGACCCTAATAGGCATCCCTACAAGTTCTACATCTTTAGCCTATTGCCCAGCACACAGTAGGACCTCAGCATTTTGTTGTACGAACAGGGGAAAAGGAGGATGCTTTCGGCTAACACGTGCTCACCACGCGGCGGCCCGTGTGCTCTTGCACACGTGCTACTTCACTTAGTCTCCCCAGCGGCCACGTGAGACGGGAACGGCCCTGATCACACTTGGCGGAAATGGAAACTGAAGCAGAGAGAAGCTGTGTTCCTCGCCTGAGGGTGCACAGCCTCTCTGTGGGTGGTGGGAGGAAGCTCCTTCCATGTACCTGTGGGGTGTCGAGCACAGCTGGGGCCCCCCCATCTGTACAATCAACAGAAGCAGAAGAAGGTGCCGAGCAGCATCTCTTACAGGTGAGAAGATCTACCACCTGCCTAGCCTAGACGCTGGCTCCCTGCACTTAAAATCCTAATACCTTCTCTGAACTAGGGTTCAAACAGCAACACACACACACACACACACACACACACACATACACACATACACCCCTCCTCCGCCCCGTGTGTGCAAGCTTTGGGAAGGAAGCAGTTCCAGGAGGAGAGCTGGCGCAGTGACTCGGCAGCAGGATTTATGTCCTGTCCAGGGCGGACAGTTTGGCTGCTGTTATGAAAGGCTGAGCAGGATGCAAGGATGGAACTTATTCCCTGTAAATGACTTCAAATGTCAGGCAGCGCAGCCCGGAGCTCTTTGCTCACGCACCCAGCTGCTGGACGCCAGGCCTCCACAGCGAGCATGCCTGATGACCTCATGGTTACTCTAAATGCCATCAGAGCTTGCTAGGAGACAGAAGGTTCCAGTGAAGAGCTGGAGCAATGGCTCTGCGGGGGACATGGGGGCCCCCTCCCGCCTGGGAGATGGCACTGGGACAGAGGGTGTTGTTCTGATCCGAATAAGGTCCACTCCAGTGCAAATGGAGCAAGAAATTACCTGCAGATGTGAGTAGGCATCACCACTGTGACTCGCAGGACTGTCACGAGGGCTGGGAAGCCAGGCCCTTAGAGAAGGCTTCACTCCATACAGCACTCCACACAAGACTCCAGGCAACATAGATTTATGCTAGCCTGGGCCAAAGGGTGATCGGGCCTGGCTTGCCCAGAGAGTTAACTGATGAATGAGAGTCTGCAGGGGCTCTGACTCCTGGCATCAGGAAGGGGCTTCTGCAGGGGCCCCCAGGAAGCAAGCTGTCAGTGGTCCCCCTGCACGGGCCACACAAGGCATGCTCACACTGGAGCACTGTAGAGCCTTCCTTTCTGGGCACACTGTGAGCTGTATAAAACAAGACAGCATGCTCTCTAAGGTAGACAGCGACAGCAGTGGTTCACGCATTGGAAATAAGGGTCCAGGCTGGAGGTGGAGCTCAGTGGTCAAGAGCACTGGCTGCTCCTTCAGAATTCTGTTTCCAGCACCCACATGGTGGCTCACAGCCATCTGTTGCTGCAATTCCAGGGGATTGGACACCCTCTTCTGGCCTCTGCGAGCACCAGGCATGAAAGTAAACGCATACAATTAAACTTAAAAAGGAAGAAAATAAGGGACTCTTGTGAACAGTGGTGGAGGGGTGGATGCTAGACGGATGGTTGGGTCGACGGGTAGGTTCATTGACTCTCTCTGCTCATTAATGCATCGACTCCAGTATCTAAAAGGCTCCAAACTCCATTCCTGGCAGGGATATATAGAGAATCAAATCTGGATCCTGTCCTGAAGTGTACACTGGGGGAAAGAGCTGGACATACAGGTAGCCAGCTACTACACGTCCAATAGACTGTTATACTGGAGTACACGGTGGAAGGGGAAACAGATGAGGGCGATGACATGGCTTGAGCAGTCAAGGAAGACCGAGCGGAGAAGGTGATATAGAAATTGATCCATGAAAGGTGACCAGAGGGTCGAAGGGATGGTTCAGTCTGTAAAGCGCTTGCCTTGTAAGCATGAGGACCTCAGTTTGATTCCCAGAACACACAAATAATAATAATAATAAAATGAATAAGAATAACAAAAAGCAACCTCTGGGCATGGCGGCATACGTTCAGCACAGGGGAAACAAAGACAGGTGGATTTTGGGGGCTTGGAGGCTAGCCAGCCTAAACCATTTGGTGGGCTCCAGACCATGAGAAATCCTGTCTCAAAAAACAAAACAAAACCCAACAAGGTGAGCCGGGCAGTGGTGGCACACACCTTTAATCCCAGCACTCAGGAGGCAGAGGCAAGCGGATCTCTGTGAGTTCCAGGCCAGCCTGGTCTACAGAGTGAGTTCCAGGACAGCCAGAGTTACAACAGGGAAACCCTGTCTCTGAAACAAACAAACAAGCAAGCAAAAACCAAGGTGGATGGCATCCCAAGACACAAGGCCCAAAGTGGACCTCTTTTCCATGTGCGCGTTCACACGCACATGCAGATGCAGCCCCTACACTGAACTAACCACAGCCTCCGTGGCCATCCTGTGGGCAGGTGTCCCTGGCAGATGTCCCCTGAAATAAAGGTGTAGGGGCAGAAAAGAGAACGTCGTGCCTGTTCAGAGAGGGCCTGAGACACGTTAGGAGATGAAGGGGAAATGGGTGGGCCCAGGAGGGGCCTGGAACATCATGCCAAGGACTTTTTGCAGGCCCTGGGACCATAAGGAGACTTCAGAGATAAGAGCACTGTTGGATTCTTGGAGCAGAGCCGTCTTCTTGACCAAGAGTGGGTTGGAAAGACAGAGACTGGAGCCAGAAGCCAGCAGCTGCCAGTTAGTCAGCATGGGAGAAAAGAACACACTGGAGAGGTTTGGAAGCACTCTCCTCTAGGGGACCAGTGTGCTTGGGGCATGAAGCTGCAGGAGAGCAGGCAGAATCAGAGACGATAAGCCTGAGTAGACAGTAAGACACAGGGAGCCCCTGTGCGCAAGGAAGGGTCAGCCTACACGGGATGGCTATCCAGTGGTCAGTCTGGGCTTAGTTCTGGCTGCCTCGAGACATTTCCAGAGAGTCTTCCGTTTCCCCACATAAACGTGGGGATAGCAGTACACCTGCCCTCCCCCACCAATGTCGCTCAGCAAGGAAGACATGGAGGCATTTTCGTAGATGTAAACCCACCCAGACCTCAGGAGAGGGAGCCACGTGTTATGGCCAGTGCCATACTGGACAGTGGAACCCTGAGCATCTCATCTCAAGGGTTTTTATTGAAACCCAAGCCTCTCGGGTGTTCTACTGATAGCACGTGCAGATCATGAGCAATCAAACACCTTTGACATAAAGCCAACACCTGCAGATAATGCAAATGCCAAGGCCTAGACGGCCCTTCACCCAACAGTGCACAAGATGACCATTTTAAACATAACTAAAAATGCAACAGGTGGGATCCCTCCCACTCTCCTGTGCGTGTCCTCCCCCTGTGAGGAAGACAGCAGAGAACACAACGTGGAGGAGGCGACTCTTGGAGGGGAAGCACTGTTGAAGTTGATGTATTTGGTGTCTACTGAACTCAATAGAAAGAGGATAGAAAAGCCTCAAGCCCAGGCTTCCTGCTGGTACCCCTGCTGCCACCCCTGAGGGCCTTTTGTCATTCTTCAAGCCTCTGTGCTATCTTGCTTTCTCTGAGCAAATGGCCTTGCCTCCAACCTGCCCTTCCCTTGACTTTGCTGTAATCATAACTGTCCTGCCTTCCTCTCTTCCTGAGCCAACCGTGTCTCCTGTGCTCTGTGAGTCTGTGCCACTAGCCGTCACTCCTCGTATCAGAACTCTCCGGCTCCTCTGCCTCCGGAACCTGTTCCTGACTTCTCCATCCTAGAGTGCCACCTGTATCTGTGCCACCCGTCACCTTCCCTTTGCTCTCAATGGCTTCCCACGCTCATTGCTTTTACTCCTCCCCCATCCACCCTCAGCCCACTCCAAAGCAGCATGCACTTCCCCGTGGAGATCACACCTGGACTCCAGACCCTCACCTCCTTCCCCGGATCCCTCCACTGCCTTCTGCTTCCCCAGGACCCTCTCCTGACTGTGGGGACCACACCAGTAGAGGTCAGGCACCCCCAGGAAGCTCCACGGCTGTCTTTTCTCTCTACACAATCTCCCTCCAAGTCCATTCCCACTCTAGCCCTGACTTCTCCTGTGACCGCCAAACCCAAGCATTCAGAAGCCAGCTGGATGTCCTCCACCTGGGACAAGGTCGTGACTCCTACTCACTCCATCTCCTCCTACCTACCCTAAAGTTCATTATCTCCTGGGTCTCTGACCTTGACCATAGACCCAGAGCCATTTTCTTCTAGCCGCCTGCAGCCACTGCACCACTGGGTCCTGCACACTTGACCTTCTAGAGAATCAGTTGCACGGACTCTACGGTCCTCATCCTGGTCTGTCTCGTCTTATAGCCTGCCCAGCTTATGCCTCCCCAAGAGACTTTATCTCATTACTACTCTTGTAAGTTCTTGTTATTGCTTGAGATGGTCTTCCTATGTAGCCCAGGCTAACCTGGAACTCTGGATCTTCCTACCTTGGCCACTCTCATACTGACAAAAGATGTGTGCCATCCAAAGAGCAGCTGCTCTCTCTCTTTTTGTTGATTATTTTTTATTTTGGGAGTTTTGTTTTGTTGTTAGTGTGTGTGTGTGTGTGTGTGTGTGTGTGTGTTTGTGTGCATGCACGTGCACACACGCATGTGCGTGCACACATGCTCACTGGAGTCAGTTCTTGCCTGAGACAAGGTCTCACCATCTTGTGACAGTGTCTCACTGAGACAAGGTCTCTCTTGTTTCTGCCGTGCTTCCTACTCCTGGCTACTTGGCTCACAAGTTTCTAGGCCACTTTTCTGTCTCTACATCCCATCCTGCCATAGGCACACTGGGGTTACAGATGTGGTCCACTGCCTCCGGATTTTTATGTGGGTTCCAGGGAACTGAACTCAGGTTATCAGGTTGGCATGACCATCACTTTTACATGCTAAGCCAACTCTCTAGGTACTTCTGGGTTCTCTTTTTGGAAAATTTATTTTATGTGCATGAATATTTTGCCTACATGGACACCATATGTGCACCACCTTTGTGCCTGGTGCCCATGGGAGTCAGAAGGAGGAGTCAGATCCCCTGGAGCTGGAGGTGTGGGTAGTTGTGAACCACCATGTGGGTGCTGGGAACCGAGCCTTGATCCTCTGCAAGGACAAATTCTCTTTACCACTGAGACATCTCTCCAGTCCTCACCCCCTAACTTGTATGTTCATTATCAAACACATTACTCTTTGAAATCAGCTCCCACCGACACTCACCCCTTGCTCACTTCATCCCTCCTCATCAGAACACACGCTGTCTGTGTGCTGGACACTGCGCTGGACACAGCCCTGCCTCCACGTTCCCGAGTGCTTG
This sequence comes from Cricetomys ansorgei, assembly GCA_026225945.1. NCBI lineage: Eukaryota > Metazoa > Chordata > Mammalia > Rodentia > Nesomyidae > Cricetomys > Cricetomys ansorgei. The sequence goes on from JAMJFZ010004114.1 coordinate 12,258,494, forward strand.
CTCGGCCTCTCCTCGGACTCCTCACCTCCGTGCTCCTCCTTCTCCATGCAGGTCCTGCTCCTTCCCACTCTGACGAACCCACTAAGCTGATGGAAGAACCCTGTGGAAGGCTCTTCTCTCGGAGAAGCTCTTCTCAACCTCGACTCCATTATACTCCTAGAGGCTGAGTGCTCCGGAGTCTGTGTGTATTCCTGTGGAACTCTCCGTTACTGCTTACCAAAGTTTTGTAAAATGCACAAGGGCATATCCCACAGTGCTGTCATCACATACCACAAGACGTCGGAAAACTCCTGTACACTCCTGAGACGATGAGAGTGGAAAAGTCCAGCATGGTCTCCGTGTTACCAGAAGTTTCCCCTTGCAGGTCCCTGACAGCATCTTGGAGAGCCCAGGCAACACTTGGATACCTCTGCTCCAGACAGCTGCACATCCGACTCATGCACTCTGTTCAGGTCCCAGTAAAAATGTCAGCGCCTTGGAAAGCTCGCTCCGTCTTATGCCCTCCCCAGTTCATTCTATCCCATAACTACTTCCATGTTCCCTCCCTTCCTTCCTCCCTCCCTCCCTCCCTTCCTCTCCCTTCCTCCCTTCCCTCCCTCCCTCCCTCTCCTCCCTCCCTTCCTTCCTTCCTCCCTCCCTCCCTCCCTCCCTCCCTCCCTTCTTCCCTCCCTTCCTTCCTCCCTCTTCCTCCCTTCCTCCCTTCCTCCCTTCCTCCCTCCCTCCTCCTCCCTCCCTCCCTCCCTCCCTTCCTCCCTCCCTTCCTCCCTCCCATTCCCTCCCTTCCTCCCTCCTCCTTCCTTCCTCCCTCCCTCCCTCCCTCCCTTCCTCCCTCCCTTCCTCCCTCCATTCCTCCCTTCCTCCCTTCCTTCCTCCCTCCCTCCCTCCCTCCCTTCCTCCCTCCCTTCCTCCCTCCCTCCCTCCCTTCCTCCCTTCCTCCCTTTCCTCCCTCCCTCCCTCCCTCTTCCTCCCTCCCTCCCTCCCTTCCTCCCTCCCTTCCTCCCTCCCTTCCTCCCTCCCTTCCTCCCTTCCTTCCTTTCTGTCTTTCTTTCTTTTTGTTTTTTTTTGTTGTTGTTGTTGTAGCCTCAAACTATATAGGGGAGAATGACCTTGAACTCCCTATTTTCCTGCCTTCCCTTCCTGAGTGCTGGGGTTCTAGGCATGTGCCACCACACCCAGCTCCTTCCGTGTTCTGTATCTCGCTTACTACCCTCTGGCATGATTGGCTTCTTTTTTGAATTGATTTTATTTCTCTCCACTACAATATAAGCGCCCTAAAGGCAAGAACTCAGACTCAGAGCCTGGCATGGATTTCCTCACCAACACAGTAGACACTTGGAAAGAATGGTCAGTGAGTGAATTCCATTAAGGCAGATGTTCTCAGCCATTGCTGAGGGGAGGGTGCAGTTCCTGTACCCCAGACTACTACACCAGAACCTTTAAGGTGGACTTGAGCCTACTCAGTGTCGGTTTTATAAAGACTCCCAAATGAGTCCGATGTGCAGCCAAGAACCAAAACCACTGGTCAGGGCTGTTCCATTCTTACTGATGGAGAGACTGTTTATGTCTCACTGGGCCACAGTTCTACAGGATACGACGGTGACTTTGTCAAGTTTTGCTTGCCTCCTTCTGGAAAAGACAGCAAGGCTGGAGGGTAGCTGGACACATGAAGCTGTCAGGCTGTCCTAGGTAGGAACAACCTCCTGAGTCCCAGGCACAGCTCAGAGGTCAGGACTGGCAGCTTGCATGCGTGATGATGGTTACTATCACAGACTTGCGGCCCTGGGGACACTTCTCTGTGCTATGGTGCCCAATTCAGGTGCCTTGGCAACTCTTGGAGAATGGCGATGATCTCAGTGTACAGAGGCAAACTCTAGGCCATTCCCGGGTTGCCCTGGGCAGAGGGGCAGCTCACACTGCCAGCCTCATCTCTGATATGTAGCCAGAAAATGACATGCATATGATCTCGCTTGGGCTGTGCTTCCTAAATGAGCTGTTCCCAGGAGCATTTGCCTGCTTCATGGATCTTCAGGCCAGGGTTGGGAACCAAGAAGGCCAGAGCAAGCCACTGTCCATTTCAGAGCTGCTCCTGAGCCTGGGTACCACCTAACAGAGGCTGTTGGCTCTGAGCAAGGGAATGTACTGGGGACACACTTTGTCCCAAGGGTTCTCAGAGCAGTGTCCCCCCATTGCATGGAGGAGCAACTGAATCATAGCTGACTCTCCCCATCAGCATCCTCCTCTCTAAGCTGGGAGAAATCACAGATCTCACCAAGTTGCTATACTAGACATAAAGGCACTAGGCATGAAGCATGAACCAGAGAAAACATGATAAATGGCAGATGTGGTCTTTTTCGAGGGCTCCCAGACCTTTCTTCCAGCACACCCTGCCACTCCTTAGAAGAAAACCACTGAGGTCCCAGCAGGATCTGAAGTCCTTTGGTGCATTGGCTCATTTCTCCTTCACAGCAGCCCATAATATTAATACCTTTGTCTACCAGCCAGCCCCTTTGAGTTTGGTTACCTCTGAATGTAGAAGCCAGGTCTGGAAAGGTCAAGACTCAAGCTCAAGCTCCCACAATTCTAACTGGCAGAGCTGGGTCAGAATCCCAGCACTTTCTCTACCACACAGCGGCTGCCACAGTGAGAGGTTCCAACCCACTTCTCTGGGAAGAAGGGAGCCGGGGAGCCTGAGGTGGGAGGGGTGCTGAGAGGAGGGTGGAGCTGGTCCTTGATGTGGTAGTTGGGCCCAGTCAGGACAGTTGTCACAGTGCTGGGGTTTGGCTGGGATGGCAGCCACCACTTCCACCAGTGTGGCAATGCTGGGTGGTCTGGGTCTGCCGGTGTGTGGGGTTGGTGTCTGGTGATGTTCTGTGCAGCCTGGCTACGGGCTCTTGGCTATTGAGAGGAATGGGGTGGTACTCTCCTGCCAGCTGTATCGTGTGTCGTCTATCCAGCCTCTAGGTCGTAAGTAGCCAGGGACTATGTCCAAAGCCCTGCAGGGTCCTGATAGGAAAATGTGGGTCTCAGCCTCAAGTCCTCTTCTAGAGAAGGATGAAATGTATAATTAGTTAAGAACCTACTGGGTGCCGGGCCACATGTCCCTGCTTTACATACATTAGCTCATTTGATTGTCACGGTAACCTAATGAGTCAGATCTTGCTGTCCTGGTTTTTGGATAAGAGAGGCAAAGCCCAAGGCCACAGTCATAGGCGGAAGAGCCAGGACAATGTCAAAGTTCACGACCCTTCCAGGACATTACTGCATTCCTGGAGGCCACAGTAGTTATCTTTGCCGAGGTCCACCACCAGACCCACCAGGCAGAGCAGGGCCTCTCCACCCCAAGCCACGCAAGGGTCTCTGTGCCGTTCTACCACATGGTTCAACGTGAAGATGGGCTGAGCCCCTCACTGAGCTGGTCAGGAGGTAAGGAGAGGTGAGGGAAAAAGAAAGAGAGCTGGGAGTGATGGGGTGAGAAAAGAGAGTTCCATTGGCCGGGAGAATAAGAAAGGTCATTGTATAGGCAGTATCTGAACGGTCTTGGACAAAGAAGAGGCTGGTTACCTTCCCACAGGAGGGAACACTGTCAGAAAGGAGGAGATAAGGGCTATTTTCTGTAGCAGAGACCCCTCCAGCTCCCTCACGGGATTAGGCAGCTTCATCCACGCAAAGGGTGCTCTTCTAAATGGTTCATGATGGATTAGTGAGTTAGAGACTGGCAGGCACCTCTGCAGAGCCTACAGAGTTTATGGGGCCTGCCTGGGTACAGGGATTACGGTGAGCAGAGAAGTGGCTAACAGGGGTGGGGGGTTGAGAACGAGATAGGAACCTTCTGGCCTAAGAGTCTTTTAACCAAAGGGAAGAGAACCCGCAGACAGGAAGGCCAGTAACTCGGAGGTACAGGCTGCAGTCCCAGGGCACCTTTCCTAGACGCAGGTGTGCTCCTCAGGGGCACTGGTCACCTGCGTGGACGCCTGGCTCCCTCTGAGACTCCGGGTCTAACCTGTTTTGGAAAAGGGCCTATGAATTTCACCTCCTCACTGAGGGAACTCTGACTGCTAGGGAAGGATGTCACACTTGGAGACCATCTGGAGAAGAGGCCTCTGGAGACGTTCCTTTCTTTCAGAGAAATGACAGGCAAGGGTAGGGGCCTCTGGCAAGTACAGAGGGTGATGGCCCAGAAAAGCATCCGAGTCATCATGACGGGCTCGGGTAGCCCCGCCCCGGCTTTGTGTGGCCGAGAAGCCTGATGTCTCTTTTCCAGAAGTGAGATCCAAACCAGCTCTCAGAGCGACACAAGCCAGAGGAAGTTTTTAGCACAGATGTAACTTTCTAGTTTCTTCTCTTCCTGCCCCTCATTTTTCAGTTGCCTTTAAAGAGGCCACAGAGAGCTGAAAAACAAATCCGAGTTTAAAGAGACAAGTGCAAAAAATGCAAACTGGGCAAGAGGACAGAGCCTCCAGCTGGACGAAATGTGCCTGGGAAACAGCATCCCCTGCTTGGCAGGTGCCGGGGATTTATGGTTGAGTTTTGAAGACATTTCATCACGTTACGAGCCAGCTCAGGAGACCCTCATAAAACTCTGCTTATATGAAAGAACAAACTAGCTGATAAAAGTCAGCTGCTGCCTATAAATGCGCAGTGGGGATTGCAATTGAGTAGTGGATTTATTAGTCTGGGCTCTCTGGGAACGAAGAACTACTCCACACGTTTGAATCAGGAGAGTTGGACTGCAGAGGGTCACTGCCTCCCCACAGCATGGCAGATGGACCATATTGCCCCCTGCCCCCATGACCTACTCCACCGGAGACCAGAGGGTAACGCTCTCGCTTAGGATCTAGCCTTGCATTCCCTGTTCCCGCCTCCCACGGAGAGTCCGCCACTGTCTCCACCCTCTGCACTCCCGTACATTCTTCGCGACAGCCCCGCTCACACTGGACTTGCACGGATTTTTCTTATTTACTTTTGTATCGTGGTGATCCATGTGGGCTGGGCCCGTGGGGAGGTCTTGGAGTGGAAACACGTGGATGTGGCTGACCTGTTATTACTACCCCACTCCTGATAGCATGCAAGCAGGGGCTTTCCGAGCTGCCTATTGGAACTGAGGACTAGCTGGGGGCCGGAAGCATCATGGAGAGAAGCGCAGTGTGGATGTTAAAAAGCTGGTTCATCCTCAACTCTACTCTACTCTGCCATCCCTGTCTACATCGCTGGGATTTCTTTGGACCAAAGAGAGAAAAATATCTGGGCATGGTAGCACAAGCCTTTAATCTCAATACTTGGGAGAAAGAGGCAGGCAGATCACTGTGAGTTTGAGACCAGCCTGGACTCATATTGAGTTCCAGGACAGCTAGGACTACAAAGTGGGGCTCTGTTTCAGACAAAGGGGGGATGCTGGTTTTGACACAGAATGAGAGTATGTGTTAGGAATGCAGAGAGCAAGCCCCTCCCCGCCACATGGAACAACGTGCTGGGGGTCTAGTTTGCTCAACCAGCACCAGCCTCAGGAAAACTACTTTCCTCTGCACCTTGCAGAAACTCAGAGCCTTCCAGGAATGATGAAGTGGGGGTGAGTGCCTGGAAGGGGTCACCCTGTCATTCTTTAAGAAGAACTGGTATTCTCCTCCCAGACCTTGGCATAAAGGGCAAAGTATAAGGCTCTGGCGGGCAGCTTTGGGACCCACTCCAACCCTCTTGGCTATGGGATCAGAAGGGAGGAAAGCTGGCAAGACTTGTGCTGCCCTGGAAGGAGCCAGGCCATTCCATGTGCTGCTGCCAGGTCTGTTCTGTCGGCTTTGAACAGGGCAGGGCACTCAGAGAATAGGTGTTAGGTATATTCTTACTTCCCGTGACAGAAAAGGGACAGAGGCCTGTAGGAAAGACCCGCTCACCAGAGCCAAGAGCCTGGTGTAAATGTGGCAGTGTTCTTGGCCTTCTGCAGGAGCTGACCACACTCACTGTCTCCACAGCCTCTTCATCTGTCCAATGCAGACAAGCATACGTGTGTCAACGCTTACAATAGCTTGAAAGTTGTTTTAAAATGTAAAATGAGCCATGCATGGTGGTACAACCTGTAAATCCCAGCAAGGGGACTGCAATGAGTTCAAAGCTAGGCAGAGGGAGACTTTGTCTCAAAATCAAGCAACCAGGTGATGTTAAAGAACATAGCAAGCTGGGCAATAGTGGCACGAGCCTTTAATCCCAGCACTCCGGAGGCAGAGGCAGGAGGATCCTTGCGAGTTCAAGGCAGCCTGGCCTATATAGAAAGTTCCAGGACAGCCAGGACTACATAGAGAGACCTCATTTTAAAACAAAACAAAACTAAACAAAAGCAAAGACATGAATTAAACAAAGAGCACAGTGGAACTTTTCACTGAGCAGGCGAATGACTGGCAAGAGCACCCTGATCCCTTAAGTGTCGACAGCTGTCCCCAGATCTGTCACATACCCTTTTCTTATATGAACCTTACAACACTACAAGGACATGGTTTCCTCTCTATTATGCAAATGGGGCAACTGAGACTTAGCCAGGGGAAATCACTACCGAGACCACACGGCTCGTTAGAGGCTGCACTGAGAATTGACCATCTGGCTAGGTGACAGGCTGTGCAGTATACTTTGTGACCTTCTTACCCAAAGCTGCTCCTTTGAATGTGCAGCAATCCCCCTCCTCACAGGGAAAAGGAACTTTAAAGGACCCAGTGCTTGGGCCGGTTAGGAAAGTACCTGGCTTCCTTCCTCCTGATGAATGTCAGACACAGCAATCATCACTCAGCCTGGCTTCCCCCAGGGCAGGCATGGCTCCTTCTCCTGAGAGCCCAGGCTTGGGACACTTCCTTTGCCTGAGACCAGAATCCTTTTCCTTGTTTTTCAGTGTTAGCGATTAGTCTCACACATGCTAGAAAGTTCTTTGCCTCTGAGCCACATCCCCAGCCATGGAAGGATCTGTATGTGAGGGGGTATTAGGAGGCACGTGTGTATGTGCATGTGGGTACATGTATGCACATGTGAAGGCCAGAGGTCATTCTCCACTCTAAGATTTTGTTTGAGTGCTGGAACTCACTATATAGACCAGACTGTTCTGGAGCTCACAGAGATCCTCCAGCCTCTACCTCCAGAGTGCTGGGACTAAAGATTAAAGACATATACCACCATGCCTAGCTCCATTTTAAGTTTTATGACCGTATCTTACTGAATCTGGAGTTCAGTGATTGGCTTTAGACTACCTGGCCAGCTGTCTCCAGTATTGTTCCGTTTCCACCTCCCAGTGTTGGGGTCACAGATGTGCCCAGCTGGTTGATGGAATCTCAGGTCTGCATGCTTATACAGAAAGCACTTTACCCTCGGAGCCATCTTTCCATGGAACAATCTTCAGGCCGGTTTCTGAGTATGGATGGGGTAGGGACAGGAAAGCCAACTTCCTTCATTTTACCAGAACACACTATGGCTCACAGTAACAGGGGATACACAGAACTCATCCATCACCCAGCAGTGGACCTAAAGAGAGAGCTTTACTGGGATTCCCACATGGTGACTGTCCCTAAATTATTTAGATTTGATAATCCCAGTAAAAATGCTAAGGTTTTTGTGTTGTTGTAAGGTGTAAGATTAGCTACATGAAAATCGCTGGACTGCGGCTGTAGTTCAGAGCACTTGCCTAGCACCTTACAAGCGGGGCTTTACTTTCCAATTGCTTCCCCGCCACACACCCCCCCCCCCCCCGCCACCAAACTGTGGAGGAACCGGTAGCACAATGAATAAACATGGAAGTTCAAAGAGAGCTGACTATGGGAGCAACCTGATTTCCATCGCTGAGAGGCAAGGTCAATAAATGATAGCAACACAATGCCAACCCGTGTAACGGCGCTCCATGTGTGTTACACACATGCATGTTTGGATGTGTGCCCATGCATGTGCCTGAGGAGGCCAGAGGTCTAGCTAGGGTGCCTTCCTTTACTGTTCTCCATCTTGCTTTTGAGGCAGGGTCTCACTCTGACCCCGGAGCTCACCGACCCACTAAACTGATATGTGCCACTGCGCCTGGCTTTTATGCGGGGGCTGGGGAGCCACTCTCAGGCCCTCATGCTTGTGTAGCTTAGCCTCCTCCAAGCCTCTGTAACTGTTTTAAAACTTTTAAGAAAGCTATATATTATGTAGAATGAGTTCCAAGGGACAGTGAGAAATGTACAGTGGGATATGAGACTGGGTGTGGAACATGTCACTGTGCTCACTAAAACAAAGGAAAAAAACTCGAAACTGCTATTTGGTTCCTATGTCAGCTATCTGCTGCTGTGGGGGGAAAGTTACCCCTTAAGTATAGTGATTTAAATAATTTTTTTGTTTGCACGTGCAGGAGTCTAAGCACAGCTCCGCTGGCAGCTTTAGCTCAGGTCCTCATGTGGTCAGACTGTCGTCTGGGGCTCTGGACCCATCTGAAGGCTCAGCCAGTGCAGGGGAGTGTTTCCAAGTCCAGCACAGACCTCTTAAGCGTCTCTAAGTGGCCTCACAGCATCTCAGCTGACTTCCCCTGGAGTGGGAGACACAAGACAGAGTGAGAGGCAGCATCCAAGATAGAAGCGGTGTTCTTTATAACCTACTCCCAGAAGTGACTTTCACTATTCATTAGAGCTGAACTACAGAGAGGCCCACATCAAAGGGCAAGGAGTGCACAAGGGCATGGATATTAGAAGTGGGGTCACCAGGGACCACCTCAGAGAATACCCAGCACCCCAGACACACCAGCAGAACTTAGCATTGGCTGTCTACAATGAACGGAGATGGGCAGATGGGAGAGAATCTTTCACCAAATACACCCGTGTATGTTCAACACTTCAAGTGACGTGTGCCTTATTTAATAATCAATCACATTTATTTTAGATTTAAAATCTAAAATAAAAATGAGAAGAATGGCATTTTGGGGCTGGAGAGATAGTTCAGTAGTGAAGAGCACTTGCTGCTCAAGCAGAGGACCCAAGTTCAGTTCCCAGCCTCACATGGCTGCGCATAAGCATCCATAACCCTAGTTCCAAGGAACCCAGTGCCCTCCTCTGCCCTCCACAGGCACCAGGCACTTTAAAAGCATTTTTTGGGGAAAAAAAGATAGTATTTTTAACAAAAAGGCTAAGAGCAAAGAAAACAAAACCAATTCTATTTAAATAAAGTTATTACTAAACACTAAATATCTGATTCAAGGAGGGAGGCTTAGTTTCAATATGCAAACATGAAACATTCACACTGGTACTTAACAATACAGATACACTGGAAGAGATGCATCTTAGTGACTCTGTTGTGTGAAACAAACAGCAGGGTGTGTTTCGGCTGGGATGCCCAGGAAGTCACTTGCAACACTATGTTACGGGGCACCCTCACAGATGGGGTCCTTCATTGGCTTAAGTGTTATATAACACACAACTATACACACACAGAGGCGGGGAGGGAACAGTTCCCATCTAACACAAAATACAAACCGGTGTGTGCGTGCAAGTGCACATGGAGGCCAGAGATAGTTGTCAAATGTCTCCCTCTATGGTTTTATACCCCCACTTTTTCTTTTGAGACAAGCTCTCTCAGTGAACCCGAAGCTCACTCACTGTCCGGCAAGCACCAGAGAGTCTGTCTTGCCTCCCAGCACTGACATTATGGGTGCATCTCAGCTTCCACAGAGTGCTGAGAACACTCAGGTCTTTGTGCTTGTTCAATGGGCACTTTACAGAAAGCCATCTCCCTCTCTAGCCCCCAAATGCAAACTCTTAAGCAAAAACTCAAGGTTCTACACAATCTAGCCCAAGCTGCCCTCACAGATGGAGTTTTGTCAGCCCACCCTATGAACTCTATACAGTCGATGTTCTGGATTTTATTAATGTGCCAGGCTCTGGGAGTAAATGTAGCAAACATGGTGCCTGGCACACAACAAACTTGCAGCCAACTCCACCCTCAAGCCAAGGCTGCTTTTGCCTGGACTGTCCTGTCCCCAGGCATGGGCTGCCCCGTTCATCTCTCCCTTGTCCAGCCCCAAGTTAAATTCCCTCCAAGGCTAACCCAGATGTCACTGTCACCACGAAGCCCTCACAGCAGTCAGTACCTCTTTTCCCCTTCAGTGCTTCTGACCTCAACTATAACCCTTCTGTTAGAGTATTATAATCTGAATCTGATTATCTACAGCTCCAGACTACTAGCATTAACACTACCTGAGACTTCACCAGAAACAGTCCTGGGCTCTGCCCAGGGTGAGAGGCTAAACTTTAACAAGCTACTGATCATTTATATGCACATTTAAGTTTGAGAAACACTGATTCAAAACTGGCCTGGGGCTGCAGAGATCAGTCGATGGTTGAGAGCACAGCTGCTCTTATAGAAGGCCCACATTCACTTCCCAGCACCCACATAGTGGCTGACAATCATCTGTAATTCCAGTCCAGGTGATTTGATGCCCTCTTCTGGCCTCAGCTGGCACCAGGCACACACACGGTGTACAGATATACATGTAGGCAAAATACTCATACACGTTAAACACACACACACACACACACACACACACACACCTGGTGGTGATGGTGCAGGCCTTTAATCCCAGCACTTGGGAGGCAGAGGCAGGTGGATCTCTATGAGTTTGAGCCTGGTCTACAAAGCGAGTTCCAGGACAGCCAACGCTACACAGAGAAACCCTGTCTTGGGTGGGGAGAAAAAAAAAAACCTGCCTAGACTATAAAGCTTCCAGTGGCTTTCTTCCATCTCTGTGCCCAGGGTTGAGCATAAGACTCAATATGAATGGTGGGTATGGTGAAACACACCTGTAATCCTGGCGTTTGAGAGACTGAGGAAGATAGTCATTGTGGCAAGCTTATAATACCAGTACTGGGAAGATGGAGAGAGGAGGATCCCTGGACCACTGGCCAGCCAACATAGTCTAATTGGTAAGCTCAAAGCCAATGAGAGACCATCTCAAAGGGGCAAGATGGCATTCCTGAGGATGATACCAAAAGTCGTCCTCTGGTCCCCACATACACACACATACATGCACCCCCCCCACATGCACCCCACACATACACACATACATGCACACACATACACACATGCACACACACACATACATACATGCACCCCCCACACACCCCACACACATACACAAACATGCATGCATACACACATACACGCACCCCACACATACACACACACAACCCCCCCACATACATACACACACCCCACACACATATACAAACATGCATGCATACATACATTTGTGCATAAAAGCAAATAATAGTAGCGATATATTGCTATTGTATATTACATAGTAATATATTCACACAATGTCACAGTCCAGATTTACTGGCTTATCCACAGATATCGCACTATCCACAAAGTTGAAAAGAACAAGTTTATACCTTTTTTTTTTTTTTTTAATTTGTAAAGAACAGTGAAGGGATACAGATCCAAATATCTAGAGTGGGTTTTATGTTATGCTTTTCTGTGTTTAAATGTTTTCAGGTTTCCCTTTAACTAAAAAGTGTAGTAAGAAAAAACAAAGCCATTTTCTTTTTAAAAGTATGCATCCCCTGCATTAAGTCCTGCACATGGCAGCCTTGACTTCTACAGGCATGTGGGAGGCTGGGACCCAGGGCAAGTGGCCACCACACCGAAAGCTCAGCTCGGTTTGGCTCTGACCACTGACTTAAGGCTGCTTCTCGGTGTCTTTCCTGATTCTGAGTGTGATGGCTAATCTTGGTTGTCAACTTGAGTACATTACATCTGGAATCAACTAAGACCCAAGCAGCTGGGCATGCCTGTGAGGGATTTTCTTGATTGGATCATTTGGGATGGGAAGACCCACCCTAAATCTGGATCATTTGAGGTGGAAAGACTCATCCCAAATCTGGGCTATACTTTCTGGTGGCAACCCACATAAAACCACATGGAAGAAGAAAGCTTTTGCTTTAGGCTTGCCTGCCCCCCTCCCGCCCCTCCATATACGTGTGTGTGTGTGTGTGTGTGTGTGTGTGTGTGTGTGTGTATATTCATTCTATCAGTTCTGTTCCTTTAGAGAACCCTAAACCACCATGATAAAACATATTGACAAATGCAACTTAAGAGAGAAAGATTTATTAGACTCCTAATTTGAGTTACAGTCCATCACTGCAGGAACCTGAAGCAGCTGGTCACAAGCCATCCACCGCAAGAGTGACGAATTGCTCCTGCCTGCTGGTGTTCATCCTACTTTGTTTCTCACTTGATCCAGGGCCCAGCCCATGAAATGGTGCCAACCTCATTCAGGATGGGTCTTCTCACCTCAATTAAGAAAATCCTGCAGGCATGCCTGCAGGCCAACCAAATCTAGAATATTCCTTATGGAGACTCCCTTCCCAGGAGAAACTAACAGTCATAGCTGGAATTCTCCTACCTGGCCAGTCACTCCAAACTCAGAAGAATATGGCCAATAAGAGGTCACCTGAGGTCACTGGGGAGACTCACTACTCTCAGTTACTTCTGTCTCTCTCTTTCTCTTAAGAAGAGTCTCAGTTCGTAGCCTTGGTTGGCTTGGAGCTATGTAGACCAGGAGGATCTCAAAATCACAGAGACCCACCTGTCTTTGCCTCCCACTGCTGGGTGGGATATTCCCCGCCCTCAGTTATTTTTTTAACAGCAAAGCATTCAGAACCGCTCACGCTGCACCATCTCCCCCTGGTGGCTGGCTTTGGAAATGGAAATTGGATTGAATAAGGGGTAAACATTTAAAATGCTACCTTTCCTTCAGTCCCTCCCTTTGTGTGTGTGTGTGTGTGTGTGTGTGTGTGTGAATGTGTGCAGACACCCGTGCGCACACGTGTGTCTGAATCCAGGGCTTCATGTGTGTCACACACACACACTGCTACTGTCCTGCACTCTCAGACCCACTCATTTCTTTAAACCATTAAGGACTCAGATATTGACACACACATAGCCAGGCCCTGAGCCAACCAGACAAGGAAGGTGCTTTGGATGACAGAGGCAGATGCAGCAGTGGACCCTTACCTCCTGCCCTGTCCTTCCTTGCCACTTCAGGCCTAACGATGGAGATGGGCACTGAGCCTATCAGTGCTGCCTTTCCTATTTCTTCTGCCTCTATCCACTTCCCAGAGTCGCAGGTGCAGTGGCCATGGACCCTTGGCCATGGCCTAGCATGGACAAGTCCTAGAAGCTCTAGGAATCGGTATTTCAGTGTGTCAGGTTGCAAGGCTGACGCTCGCTTTGCAACAGCAGAGCGCAGCAACAGAAGCCCTCAGCTGCGGTGCTCCAGATCTTCAGACACTGCACAGCTTCCTGGCTCCTCCAGGAAGAAGGAGACACTCACCAGGGTATCTAGAACAGAAAGCAGGACACAAGACATCAGGTTTATCAAGATCCAAAAGCACAGCAGAGGTGTCGCTGACCCTCCAGGGGCAAACCGAAGGGAGAGGAAGGCAGCAAGGAGAACTAATGGAGACCAGTACCAGGCACGAGGGTTTGGCACTCTTCTTCTGATATTTGGTCCCAGGCCTTGGGCAGCACTTGGATGCTGGCTAAATCTCCCCAGTGGACGGAGGAGAGGAGCCACTTTCTCTTCAGGTACCTTCCCAGAAGTTAAGGGCTGCTCGGAAAGGAAAGGAAATCTGCTGGGAGAAGTGTGGGAAGCTGAAAGTGGCGCGCAGCCATTGGCACGCCTTCCCAGGTAGGCGGGGTTCGCTGCGCTAGCTCAACTAGGTGCTCCTAGGAAAAAAGACTCAGGCCTCACAAGGCTGAGGCGGACCCGACCGGAAAGAAGCGAAGTGACGTGAAAGATAAAACTCGGTGGCAGCTCTAGTCTACGTGGTGGAGCACGCCTTTGATCCCTGTGCTCAGGAGGCAGAGACAGGTGGATCTCTGTGAGTTCGAGGCCAGCCTGGTTTACATAGTGAGTTCTAGGACAGTAAGGTATGTAGAGAGACTCTGCTTCAGAAATACAATAACAAAAAACCTTAGCGGCAGTTCAGACAAACACAACCACTTCAGAGGAAGCGGGGATACACCACTGGCAGAAACAGAGAAGCAAAGGCACAGGAGGGGGAACATGGAGTGGACTGAGCACTGTGGGTCTCCCAGTATCCCGACATGCGTTGGGTAGAGTGGAAAGGTGGCTTGAAGCAGAATAAAGGCGACACTGGAGGACAAGGCAATTCTGAGCCTTTCCCCACCCACAACAGAAGAGCTGACAATTCCTGGATGAACACAACTAGATTTCCTGAAGATGATGGTCAGTGGTCCTTATCCACAGACATCTCAAAAAGAGATTATTTGAAGACAGAGGAGAGCCTGTCAGCAGGTATAAATGGGTATACAAGATTAAGAATCCATATCAGGGGCTGGCAAAATGGCTCATTGGGTAAAGGAGCTTGCTGCCAAATCTGATGACCTGAATTCCATCCTAGGAGCCACATGGTGGAGGGAGAGAACTGATTCTGTTAAGTTAGCTCCTGACCTCCACATGAATGCTGTGCCATGCGCACAGGGGTAGAAGACAGCAACGGGCAAGAATTGAGTAGGAAAGGCCAGAACTGCAACTAGCTTTCTGCTTTCAGGCTCAATACCCACCCTGCCAAGTGTTCCTGCAGAACACAGCCAGCACTGTTCAGCATTAAGTCTTGACCACACTATTCTGCTTAAAACCTGAGAACTTTCATCTCAGAAAAACAACCGAAACCTTCAAGGCCCTCTGTCACGACCCTCAGCCCCGCCCTCGCCACGCTGGCCTACCAAGCATGTTCTGCCCAGGCCTTTTCACTTACTGTGCCCTCTGCCTGGACCATTTTTCTCCCAGATATCCAGGTGGCATTTCCTTCCCTCTTCAAATCACTGCCTCGTGGGTGCCTGCTCTGACCCCACTGTTACAATCACAACCCCACATTCCCGCCCCATCTTCCCACTTTATTCTTAGCACTCACATCTGATGCTATCTCCCTTTTCTTATGCCTGCCCCCAGCACCTACAGTGGTGCCGAGCAGGTAAACTGTAAGGAAGGACTGTATATGTACATGTACATATGCAGGAAGAATCCAAGTTTGAGCACTAAAGAAAACTGCAGCAAACTATACAGCCTGCTGATCCTGTGAAATGGGAACCTGCAGAGGCTTCTGGGAGCAGCTTCTGGGTGGTCTGGAAGCACGCACAGGAAGGATATGAGCTTCGATAATGTCTGTCGATGTCTTGCAGCCACTCCAACATGTCAGCCACGGAGGGGCTCACAGCTGAGGGCTGCAGGACAGCATCCATGTCAAGCGAGGCCGCGTGCTGCTCGTAGGTCTGAAACACACGCTCCACGTGGCTGCTGACGGTGTCACGGACTTTGAGCAGGGTGGCTCTGTGGGAAAAGCAGTGTCGCAAAAGAGGCAGGAGGTAAGGCTTCTCAAAACACAGCTGGCATTTAGAAGCTTTGTTTTGGAGGGGACTCGAACCTTCAAGCATGCTAGGGAATGATTGCCCACTGAGCTACACCCCAGGCCCACTTTGTAAATTCTTTTTAATTGAGCATGGGGGAAGGGCACACACGTGCCACAGCACGTGTGTGGAGGTCAGAGGACTACTTTGTGCTGTCCATTCTGTCCCTTCAGCTTTCCGTGGGTCCTGGGGATTGAACCCAGGCCATCAGGCTTGCATAGCAAGTACTTTTACCTAACGAGCCATCTTGCCTGTCCTTGTTTGGCCAGTTCTTAGATGGCAGTGTGAGCTCCAGGTACAGACTGCTGGGGAAAGTCAGTTATTTCCCCTGTGCATAAAGATTCCTTCGTTGTGTTGCCCAAGAACAGGACTACATATACAGCAAACACACAGGCAGTGTGTCGCTGGAAAGATAAGTCTGACGATTGCACTCTTGGCAGTGCCTCGGAATTATTCTGAGGCTGACTCTAAAGGGCCCATCGCCAAGACAGAGGCTGTAACTTCCCAAAGGGCAAAGGATCCCCTAACCCAGATCTCTGGCTCTAAAAGTGTCTGGCCGTGGCTTACAGTGTAAAAACAGGAAACAACCCAAAACCCGTAAGTTTATGAGTCTTGCTTATACACTGTGACCAACATTAAAAAAAAAAACAGACAAAAACCAGAAAACAAAGTATCGGTGTGACACCTGTGTTGTTCTGTGGGCTTTCAGTTACACATGTAGCCTCCTACGTGCAGAACAAAGGGTGGCAAAGAGCCCCAGCTTACATGGCAGGCGCCCTTTAGAACCCCAGCTCTACTCCTCGCTGGCTATGTGGTCAGGCCAATCGGTTTGAGTTTCTATCCTCTTACTTCCAAATGCATGAACAGGGCTAAGCCAGAGGTGTGTAAGGTAATGTGCATAAAGCCCTTAGTTCTGGCCCTCACTAACCCTGACGTATACCAGAGGTAACTACGGGAGGCCACACTCTTTCCCTAGTCCCCTTCTTTTTTTTGCTTTTGTGATTTCTTTTGTTTATTTAGTTGGTCTGGGGTTATTTATTCTTATCTGTTTGTTTGTTTATTGGGAAAGGGTTTCTCTGGCTGCCCTGAACCTCTCCATGTAGACCAGGCTGTCCTCAAACTCAGAGATCTGCCTGTCTCTGCCTCCCGAGTGCTGGATAAAGGCGTAAGCCACCACACTCTATCTGTTTGGGTTTTTTTTTTGTTTTTGTTTTTGTTTTTTGGATAGATAGTCTTACAATGTGGCCTAGGTTGACCTCAAACTCACAGTCCTTCAACCTTAGAACGCTGAATGACCACTCTCGGCTTGCTTTGGTAACTTTTGTACACCCACCCTGACTGGGGCTGGGATGTCACACAATTTTAAGGTCTTTTAAGATCTTTCCATCAAGCAGGGTGGTGGTGGTGTATACCTTTAATCTTAGCACTCAGGAGGCAAAGGCAGGAGGATCTATGCCAACCTGACCTACAGATTGAGTTTCTGGGCCAGTCAGAGTTACAACAGAGAAACCATGTCTCAAGGGGGAGGGGAGGGAAAAATCTTTCCATAAAGAAAGCGAGCCATGGAGCCTCTTACAGTCTCTCGGCTAGCTTGTCCAGGACAATGTCGCCAGCCTCCAGTTGCTTGCGCCTCAGTCTCTCCTGTAAGTCTGGGAAGGGACGAAGGGCCAGCACATCCTCAAACCGCAGATTCTGTGCAGCCTGCAGCTGTTCAGCCAGGTTGCTGAGAGAGGAGAGGAGGGGTGAGCAGTCCTGCAGAGTAGTCTGCCACAGGTCCTGCTGCTCCTCTATCACAGGGAAGCACTTCTTCAGAGCCTCCTGCACAGCCAGCAAAGGCTGGTCTTGAGCCATCTTCTGGGAAGACAAAAACAAACCAGGCAAGGTGCCAGCTTTTGGTCTTCAAATAGTTCCAAAGCAATATAGAAAGGTGGGGAAATTCTGGGGGCACATGAAAAGAACAGGTGCTCCTCGTTCTGGAAGGTTGATGCCTTTGGCCAACAATGAAGTGAGAATTCTAGCAGTAAAATTACCAACTGCTTAGGGCCTTTCTCCCCCCTCACAGCTGTAAACCTTCAATCTTCTAGAAATCTCAACAGAAATCCCATTTGCAGGGGAAGGACACAACTACAACTACCCCTTGTACAACCATAGTAGCCCCTGGTTTCACTTTATTAGATTATAATATCATCCAAGGAATCTAGGAAGCCACTTCACTTACTTCTCTTATCAAAAATCAGAGAGAAGGGAATAACAAGGTTTTTAAGAAATGCTTTTGAGATGAAACTTGAAAGCCACCAAAATAGTATGTGTGGCTAATGTTAAGACAATCAATTGCTGACTCTCCCTTGAGAATCCCATACCTGTTTGGCTATGTCTTACTTTTCGAGATTCTTTGCAAAACACGGAAGTGTCTTTATTTACTGCCTGGTACCTCTCTCTTAGTCCTTGTCCTTAAGCCTCTATTAAAAACAGCTTTAGCCAGAGGGTGGTGACACACACCTTTAATGCCAGCACTCAGGAGGCAGAGGCAGGCGGATCTCTGTTGAGTTCCAGGACAGCTAGAGTTACAACAGAGAAACCCTGTCTCGGAAAAGCCAAAAGCTTTGGTCTGGGCGTTGTGGAATGCACCTTTAATACTAGCATTGGGGAGACAGAGACAGGCAGATCTCTGTGAGCCGAGGCCCACCTAGACTGCATAGAGAGTTCCAGGTCAGCCAGCCTTACATGGTGAGCCCCTGTCTCAAATGTGTATTTGTGTGTGTCTAACTCTGCTTCATAGGCTGGCTAGTCCTGAATTCTTTCTAGCGTCAAAGCAGTCCCTAAAAGCTTAAGGGAACGCCTCACGCTGAGGATGGCAGGGTGAAGCCGTGTCTCTGTCTCGTCACCGCTGACATTTAAAAGTAGAGGTTCTGGCGGTCCTCGGACCAGCTGTCTACAGAAGGACCCTTGCTTCTCACCTCAGAAAAGGGGGTCCTGGAGGTCTTCCGAAGGGGTTTCTTCAGAACAAGGTAATTTCCTGCTTTAGATGGCGGGTCCCTGGGGCCTGTCTATTCTCAGACCCGTGCATCTGGAGCCAGAATCTTGTCTCCTCTCGAGATTGCCAGCCGCGTCCCTAAACCAGCAGGAAAACTTAAATCCTGGGAAGTCAAAGCTAAGAGTATGCCAAGAACCGCAAGATACTTGGCACTTTCTGCACATGCTCAAAAGCGAACTCTTGGGGCCAGTCTAGTTCCACTTAGGGCGACACCGGAGTCGCGTAAAGATGGCGTAGGCAGCAATGACTTCTGGGCATTGAAGTTCTCAATGGGAATTGGAGAAGAAGCTTTGTCGTGATTGGGCGTCGTGAGACACGTCCTACGACGGCGACTTGTTATTGGCCAGCCTGTGTCGGTTGAGTTTGAATTGGGTGGCGGTTAGCGGAGGAGCTGTGGGTCCTTCAGCTGGACCTGCGAGCTTTCGGTCGTGCGTGTTTTCGGGACCCGCACGGGACAGGTCAGTGTCCACAGACTGCTGGAGACTTAGACTCCAAGGACTGAACTCCCGCCGCTCCGCAGCCGTTCACATCCTCTCCCCGTCTCCGCCACTGACCCGGATACTCGGTCTCTTCGCTCGACGCAGCCCTCACCCCGGCACCATGGCTCCCAGGAAGGGCGGCAGCCGTGGGCCCAAGACCAACACACTGCGGAGCCGGAAGCTCGCCTCCTTCCTGAAGGACTTCGACCGCGAGGGTAAGGGGAGGGGAGGATTCGCGGCGATCGCGAGTTTCGGGCGGGTTGGGGCGCGGGTGCGATGGCTTACGCCCAACTGCTGATCCGTCGGCTTTTGGCCTTTTCGCAGTGCAAGTACGAATCAAGCAAATTGAATCCGACAGACAGAACCTACTCAAGGAGGTGGAAAACCTGTACAACATCGAGATCCTTCGGCTCCCCAAGGCGCTGCGCCAGATGAACTGGCTCGACTACTTCGGTAAGAGCTGCTAGCTTTTCCCCCGCCCCGTAGCCAGCTAGTGCTTATCTTGAAAGCTTTCTGGAGGGACTCGTTCTAATGCCCCCTTACTAATGAGGTCTGACATAACCACCGGTGGGAAATTGCCGTCTGTCGTAACTTATAAGAGAATGACAGGCCCATAGAAAGGAAGCTGACACGAATTACACACTCCGCCCCGCAAGAAACCCTATGAAAAGAGCTGCATTCTGTTCAATCTTTGCTGCTTCTCACCAGAGCAGAGGAACCACCCTCCTGAGTTTTTCCCTCTCAATAAATCTCTCCTGTGAGATTTGTTGGATGGCGTGACTTGGTGGTATTCCTTGACCCACGCCTGCCAGGATACCTTTCTTTCCAGAGCTGTAACACTTCTGCCAGGACTTCTCCCCTCAGACTGGAGCTGTAATGCTTCAGCTCACCAGGGGTGTCCCTTCACCACTTCGGCCTGTGTGGTCCCTTTCCTCCCAACAGCTAGGATACCTTTCCATCCCAGCGGAATCACTGACGCTGGATAGGACTATAACGCCGTCCTGCATCTTTACGGAGGAAGAAGAGAATTACAAGCCCACACAGCACAGCATACTTTCTCGGCATCTCTGTCAAAGAGAGAGTTGGGGATACATCTGTATTTTTGGGGAGTAGAGGGTTTGTGATCTAAAACCACCATACTGTTCACTCCCACCTAGGACTATCATCCTGTTACGCAAACCTTAACTCTTAACGGGGCAGATAGCAATATTTTAGATTTCTGGAACTGGATTTCTGCTATAGTTTCAAAAGAGCAATGATGAATTTTATTTCTGGGCACACTGAAATGTCAGTTTTGGGTAATTTCACACATTGGAAAATATTCGTCTGTACTCAGCCCTTTAAAATGAATGAATAAATGAGGGGAAAAAAAATGATTTGGTTTTCTCAGCGCTCTGCCAGAACAGTATTTTCAAACAACTCTTCTTATGGAAATCAGCAAGAAATGAGCTAGTCACTTGTGAACTGCAAGGACAGGCTTGTTTTTCTGACCAGAGGAAAATCCCAACCATTTCCCACCTCTTGTTTTACTTTATACACAAGATTCCATTAAGATTTTAACCTCCTTGGTTTTTTAAAACAGGGTTTCTCTGTATATCAGCCCTGGCTGTCCTGGAACCCACTGTATAGACCGGGCTGGCCTCAAACTCACAAGAGATCCACCTGCTTCTGCTTCCCAAGTGCTGGGATTAAAAGTGTGTGCCACCACCCACCCGGCTAGATTTCTAACAAGTAGTTAGCCCAAGTTTTCATTCCACACATAGATCTAACAAAGACCTTTCTAGTCTGCACATTTACTGTAGATACCTAAATAGCTTTAGTAGCTTTTGAGTTATTTGCTGCACTGTGTATGTATGTATGTATGTATGTATGAATGTATTTACAGTTTGAAGCAGTCTTAAAGAAACAGTTTTACAGTGGCATTTGAGCTGAATTTTAAAAAATTAGTAGGAATTTGTAGGGTACAGAAAGGTGTATTGAGCATAAGAAATAACAGGTTAGCATCAGAGCACTGAGTCCTGGGGGCAGTGGCACATTTGGGAAACAACTCTGAGGACTTAGAAACAGAATCACTAGCTACAAAAGGGAGGGTCAAACTGGGAGAGCGATTAATTGTGAGAGGCAGTGCTGGACCACAGCTTCATTGGTCCAGTTGAAGAAAGATGATTGAGAGTACTAGGAAAGGCAGTTCATCATTCAAACCTGATAGTAACTAAATACAATGTTCTTTTTAAAGCCCTCGGAGGAAGCAAACAGGCCCTGGAAGAGGCAGCAACAGTAAGTGAACCATCTTGTTTTTGAATTGGTTAGTTTGTAAGATAATTTTTATCGTAAAATCCAACCATTGAGTGTGAACTGTAGAAAAGATTTTATCAGGTTAGATTAGATAATCTAATGTGTCGACTGAAAAATTGTAGTTGTGTCAAGATGCTGCATACATGAAGTCCAAATAGATCTCAGTCCTAAAACAGGAGTGTGCTGTGTGACTTCCTCATCTGGGATCGCAACCAAACGTGGGTCAGGAAGAGTCAGAAAAAAATCGATTGTGTCTACACTAAATGTGTACATACTTATTCTCTAAGCGTTTTATATATATATATAGAGAGAGAGAGAGACACTATTTACAGAGTACTTACCTTGTGTTAAGTGTTTTGACTTGTTTAGAGAGAATTTAAAATGTACTATAGGACATATTTAAATTATATGCAAATACTATTCCATTTTATTTACTTTTTGATCTCCTGAGACAGCCTCACCCAGGCTGGCATAGAACTCATGATCTTCCTGCCTACCTCCACAGATACTTAAGAACAAGCATATATTTGGAGGATTTTTGTCTACGGTTCTTGCCTACTTTTTTTCTTTTGTATTTATTTATTTCAATATGTATGTGTATTTTGCCTGCGTGTATGTATATACACCACAAGTGTGCTTGGTTCCCATGGAAGTCAGAAGAAGGTGTTGTATCCCTTTGTATTGGGGTTACAGATGGTTGTGAACCACAGTGTGGGTGCTGGGAATCAAACCTAGGTCCTCTGTAAGAAGAACAAGTGTTTTTAACCACTGAACCATCTCTCCAGTTCCTGCTCCCTGCTCCCTTATAATTTCATAAGACTTAAAAAATACGACTGTAGCCTATATAGCTACTGTGTTGGTCTGCAAAAAAGACAAGGAGACACTTTCATAGATGCAAATCTTCCGGACTCAACAGAGGGAACCGACTGTCATGGCAAGTCACATATCGGACAGTGGAACCCCGATCGTCTGATCTCATGTATTTTTATTGATACAGAAGCAAAATGTATTGATACATTTGCAAAATGAAAGAAAGCTATAGCTTGGTCTCATCCCACAATCCTTTAGCAGTTGAGCTATGGCACCTTTATGGTGGGGAAACTCAAGGCCCAACGGAAGTGTTCTCTCCTTGTTGCCTGAGACTGTGGGAGAAAGGGCTACAAGAATTCCTCCACTGCGACCTTGCTCTTCACACAGAGATCTCAGTGAACCACAATGGCTCTGCCAGAGAGCAGTGAGCAGGTGCAGGAAGCAAACATCTTAATCACAGATTTACGTAAAGCCAACACCTGCAGATAATACAAACTGCCAAGGCTTAGGCAGCTCTTTCCCCAACAATGCACAAAACGATTATAAACTTAACTAGAAATAAACTTCACCAGTATATGACCATCTTACATTAGACTATTTGGCCTTTTGTCCTATGCAGCTCCATAGTTACAGTGGTGAGGGTCCTTTGCTAGTTATAACAAGCAAGGAAGTGACCCATGGGAAGTCCTTGGACAACACTGGATGGAGTCCTGTGCCATGGGACTCAACTATGCACTCAGATGATCAGAGGTCAGAACACCTCCCCCTGTGGGAGAAAGGGCTAAAAGTAAACTGATGGCAAATGATCAGTCAGTCAGGCCTATATAGTCAGGCCTTCATATACCCCAAACAAACAAGAGCTTCCAGGGTGGGGAGGAGGTCACAGTGAAGGGCACGGGAGCTCTGGCCTCTCCCCCCATACCGTACCCTAACACCTGGTAGGAAAGTTTTTGTTTTCCCTTTTCCCTCTGAAGAGTTAGTTAATGATGTTAGTCTGTGAAATAAATTGGTAATAGATTAGTTTATAAACATATCAGTGTAGGTGAACATGGGAGTTCATCAGAGGTCGGGGGGGGCTTTAAAGGACTTAAAATAGGGACTTGAGACCCTTGGAGGGGAAGAGGTAACTGCAGACTCTGGGAGAATGAGGAAAAGATGCCAAGGCAAGCAAAGATTGTCCTGTTACACAAGCAATCTTCTAAAAGGACAGCCATCTAACCTCTGGCTAAGCCAGATGTTAGCCCTGCCCATGCAAAGATTTTCTTGGGCAGCTGGGAACCTCTGGTGGAAAGGTTCTGCTTACCTCTATTGTTTGCTAATGTAGAACACATAGAGTTGTTTTCACCAAAGAAGGGCTCTCTCAGAGGCAGCCTGTGTACACCCTAGAGGTCTACACTTCTAAATAACCTACTCAAAATGTCCAGGGAAGCCTATTTGGGGAGTCATGTTTTACTCCCCACAATCTCTTCTTTCTCTGTACCCTTTGTAATTATTTTTATCATAAACTACCAGGTGTAGGGCCGGCATAATGGTTTAGCAGGTAATAGCACTTGCCACAAGGCTGACACCTGGAGTTAGATACCTGGAGTTAACACAGTGGAAGGGAAGAAGTAATTTAATCAGAGTTGTCCTCTGACCACACGTGGACTTAGACGCATGCACACGAGCATAAGTAAATGTGAGTAAACTGTTTGCCTGGGTTGAGAGAACAACTCTAGGTGCACATGGGTGTAGGGACCCCTGTTTGTAGCCAAGAGATCAGAATCAAGGCAACTTGGGGCTGCTGTTAGGTCGGTGGGAGGAAGAGTTTCACAGGACCTGATGATACTCTCAGATAGATGGTATCAGAATTGAATTAGTGGTGTCCACCCTTTCTCCCTGACTTGTTTGGGGAAAAGCCTACACATTTGATCACAGATGTGTTCCATGTTGTGCAGCGTATCATAGGAAAGGGCGGAGCTGTCGTTTCTAAATCATCAGAGGGAATCAGTCTCATTTTAACAACTTCCTTGTGGTTCTTTACTCTGCATTTTTGCAGGAGAAGTGGAGAACCTTAGAGCTTAAATTCCTTTAAATCTGTTAGGTTGTAACTTAGCCTAGGAGACTGGGAACCTGACTTTACCATGCTACATTGTTGAAGCAAAACTTTTTCTGCAGACTTAGTACCCATAACCCTTCTCATATCCTCTTTCCTAGCATCACTCCCTAGGCCTAAGGCAGCCAAAATGAAGGATTTATTTCTTCAGACACTAGCCACATCTGTGATGGCCAGCAGCCATGTTACTAGTAGCCACCAGGTTGGAGAGCACAGAGATAGAACATTTCTGTCCTTGCAGAAAGTTCTGTTGGACAGAGTTGCCCATCATTGGCCGTCACAGAGTCCCTAGGCATGTAAAACCGTGTATAAACAGTGTGTACACACACTTGTCTATTGGGGAGAAAGTGTATCATAGTCTGTATAAGTTCATCAAAATCAGAGTTTTGGGTTGAAAGGATACAGTGACTTACGGGTTCATAGTCTCCCTGAGTAGCAGGTGTCCGTCCACTTCAGAAGCTAAGACAGAGGCCGGTTGTGGATTAGGGAAAGGTAATCGTTTGGGGTGTGCTATAGAAGGCTGGAAATAAGCAAAGCAAGTCCGGAGCTAGTAAAGCATCTTCGTTCACGTTTGCTTTTGCATTATAACACTCATCCCCCTGCACAGACCCAGATTTAATGTTTCAAAACATTCTAGATGAATCACGCTCCTTAGCTAATATGTCTCTCTCGTTTTTAATTAGTCAGATATACAGAACTACAAATAAACCTTCTGATGCAATGTGGGAGATCCAGCATTCCATACCAAATGGAAAGAGTTCCATGTTTAATTATGATTTGAAACCCAGGGAAGGGATACTTTGGCTCCAAAGCTCCTAGCTCTGTTTATCGGGGATCCCAAGACCACTGTATAGCCAGGCTTACCTTAAACATGTTGATCCTCCTGCCTCAGCTTCTGAGACACGGAATTACAGGTTTGGTGCTTCCCTAGGAAGACTCACAGGACTCAGCATATAGTTATACATGTAGTGATTGACTTGTCATGAGAATTCAAAGCAGAATGATCAGGGTAAGGTAGCACATGTGATAAAGGTCAAGATGAAGCCAAATGGCCGGGTGTTGTAGTGCACACCTTTAATCCAAGCACTCATGGGGCGGAGGTAGGTGGATCTCTGAGAGATCGAGGCCAGCCTGGTCTACATAGTGAATTTAGAACAACCAGGGCCACATAGAGTTGATCATGTCTTAACAAAACCAAACTAGAGGAAGCCAGGTATAAGCTTCCAGGAGGCCCCTTCCAGTGGAGTCACAGGACAGGCTTAATTCAACATATGTGAACTCTTTGCCTTAGCAGAAAAACTAATTCAAGACTCCATATAGACTCTTACTGAGGCTTGTCACTTGGGCATCCTCTGCCTAGCAGAGGAAAGCAGGTATCAATAACATGTAAACTGTATTTATTTGTACTAAGTTTAAGCGCAGAGAGCTATTATCAGGGGTAAGGAATTCTGAAATCCTTGTTATCAGAAGCCAGCTAGGGTTCAACCTTACTGTCAGGCCTGCAGTGTCAACTCCTGCTCTGTGCCTATGGCCTCACCAGTAGTGAGTTCAATGCATCAGTCATGGTAGACATCACTGGTCTGTCAGAGAACTGTTTCTTGCTGAGCCTAGACAGCCTCAGCGTTCTCCTGTGCACTCTGCACTCCCTGCCAGTCATGCTTACATGTGTCCCATGAAGAGAGGGCTGACTACGAACCCGATCTCCTCTTGGCTCTGTAGGAAAACCTCATCTCAAACAAACCAATACCACCAACATGCCAGTTAAATTGAAAAAGTGTTTTTCACATTCTGAAAAAGCATGTGTCTGTGCACATATACATGCATGCATGCATACATGTACATATACATATATATGGACACAGCCAGATCCGTAAACTCCCTTCTAAACAAATGAAGTAATTGTGGTTTGCCTCTGAGGAAGGACAGGGGAGACGAGGAAATAGAACAAGAAAAGAATGCATAGCCAGCAGGAAGTTATTGGCAAGGTCTTAGGTGTTGAGTTGTATGATAGGTTTATAATCTCCATATCTTAATTTACGGCTTCTTATATGTGATGGACTAAGCCTGCTACTTTCTGACTGTCACAGGCTGATGTAGATATCACAGAAATAAACAAATTAACAGCAGAAGCTATTCAGACGCCTTTGAAATCTGTCAAAAGTGAGTACTTTTCCTTTTTTATAATTTTATTTGTGTATGTTTATGGTGTGTGTGAGTGCAGTATGTGTGCGAGCGTGTGGAGTCAGAGCTGCTGGCTTTGGGCGCCTTCCTCACTCACCCTACACTTCACTGAGGCAGGGTCTCTTACAGAACTCAGAGCTTGCCTCTTCCGCGAGTCCAGCCAGCTTGCCACATGCCCTCCTGAGGGCTGAGATTACAGACAGGCTTCTCCCGGGGTTCTGGGTGTCTGAACTCCATTCCTCACGCTTGGTGCATATCCACTGATCCTTCTCCCAAGACCTTTAACCTTTCTGAGTCAGAGTCTCAGTGTGCAGCACAAGTGAGCCTGGAATTGGCTGTCCTCCTACCTCAGTGTTGGGATTATAGGCACGTGCCAGCATGCCTGGCGTGAGTGCATTTCAAAGCTCTCATGCAATAGAGAGCTGAGGTCCAGGGAACTTTGTTGGCTTCTCAGGCCGGGCCTCATTGGTGTGCCTCTGCCTCTGTCCTCCAGGGCTACCTGGCCCTTGGTTTTGTAAGTATAAGAACTTGACTTGGGCCACTATATTCAGTGAATGCCAGACTGACGTGTGAGCTAAAGTGAAAATGAGAGGAGGGCCAGGCGGTGGTGGCGCATGCACGCCTTTAATCCCAGCGCTCAGCAGAGGCAGGCGATCTCTGTGAGTTCGAGGCCAGCCTGGTCTACACAGAGAAATCCTGTCTTGGAAGACAAAAAGAAAAGAAAATGAATGGAGGAGGCAGTGTGCAGACCTCCGTGCCTGCTCACTTCCTCCTGGGTAAACAGGTTTTAGGGCTCAGAAGTATTAAAGGATCCTGAGACTCCCTGGTATTGTCAGCAGGACTGAAGAGAATTGCAGAGAAATACCTTTCTCAGCATTTAAGTCCCTGTGGCTCTTCAGAGATCCACCTGTGCAAAATCACCTCACATGCATGTCCCATTCTGGGGGACTAAATATTTATATTTTTTATATTTTTTTATATTTATTTACTTGGGTGTGGGGTGGTTGTGCTTGTAGGACAACATACAGTAGCTGGTTCTCTTCTACTGTAGCTGTAGATCAAGGGATTGAACTCAACTCATGAGGCTTGGGAGCAAGTACCTTTACCCACTGAACCATCTCGCCATCCCAGAAACGTTTCTCTGGGAAGCTGGGCAATAACTAATGGGCATAAAAGACCTAGACCACATGTCACTGTGGTTGCACAGTGGCAGCTTATGCATTCAGCCCTGGTGAGAGTAGGCCGAACGTGTGCAGGCTGCTCTCCAAGGGCATCGACACTCACCAGAGCCATTGCTAACTCCAACAGACCTTCCATCTAGAGTGAAGAAAGCATGAAGTGATCTTACCTCCCCCACACACACACACAAGATGATATTAGGCTAGAGTTCCTAGCCCCATGCTCAGTTTGTTAGGTCCCTCTACATTGTTTGTTTGATTGGTTTTTTGTTTTTTGTTTGTTTTTGTTTGTTTTTTTTTTTTTTTTTTTGTCTTGTTTTATTTTTTAAGAAGGATCTCTCTACATAGGCTTGGCTATCCTGGAACTCACTATTTTTACTTGTGTTTAAAATAATTGTTTTTGTGCACTGTTGGAAAAGGGGATGCATAGGCCTTGGCATTTTGTATTGTCTGCAGGTGTTAGCTTTCTGTGGGGGATGTGTGATTGCTTATGATCTGCACCTGAGGAGTTCTGAATCAATAAAAACACCTGAGCTCAGATGCTTGGGGTTCCACTGTCGATCCAGTCTGGCGCTGGCCAGGATAGTGGGTCCCTCTGCTGAGGTTTGGCAGGGCTTCCACCAATGATTATGCCTCCTTGTCTCCTTGGTGAGCTGCCATAGCAGTGTACTACTACAAGTGGTGCCTACAACGTGGGGCCTGAAGTCAAGCTCATCCAATGTGGAGACAAGAAAGAAGAGAAAGAAACTCCAGACCTCACAGAGTCCGATAGAGTACACTCAGGGAAGCTACCAGAGTCTAGAGATTAAGGTATTAATTGAAGGCTCCTGAAGGAAGAGGGGAAAGAGAAATGAAATAAGCCTCAATGAGAAAAAAGGCTGTGAAACTAAGAAGTAAATGAGGCAAAAAGTTCTGAGGTGAGAGCCACAGAATGGAGGCCCTTAGAGATAAAGAATTCAGCTGGGAGCAGGAAAAAGCAAGGTTCTTACTGCTTTTCCTGATCACAAGCTGACACTCCCTCCCGCTGCTGCTAATAGTGTGCTGTTAGGCAAACTGAGTTTTCTGATAACTGCCTTGTATATGTGTGAAGCTCAAGATGTTGTGTTTGAGGTCTATGAAGAAGGGTGCATATTTACCCTTAGTGGTGGTGAAAAAAAAAAAAAAAAACCAAATGGCCAGAATGTTTCAACTGACAATTCTTCCCACTGGCCTAGAACCCCCTGCTATTGTGGAAGCCCCAGTTTAGAGCCAAAAGCTGCTTAGTTAAACTGAACAGTTTTTTTCCCCTGCAAACCTGTCTGTAAGCGGTAACTCCACACCATAAGAGAACTCTTCCTGCAGACAAGGACTAGTTATTTTTCCAGCAAATCAGACTCTATCTTAGAATCTGGAAAGTGTTTCCTCAGGGTCAGCACAAAGAAGCTGTCTTCCAGAACTGGCCGAGGTTTTATCTCATGCTGGTAGCCAAACTTGGTACTGTAAGAGTCACCCAGGTGGTGCTGGTTTTGAAGGCATGAAGGGGTCATGGAGAGCAACTGAGGTTTGGTACTATGAGAGGCCAGGAGAGGCCATTGGTAAAAGTGCAACCTCATTAGTAGTTGAAGGCCCAGAATGAAGGGGTCATGTAAAAAAGTTAAGGCTCGGCACCATGAAGAAAGCCTAGGAGAGGCTATTGGTGAAAGTGCAGTCCAGTTGCAGCAAGGGACCCCAACAGTTTTCGAGTTGCTAGTACCATGGGACCACCACCAAGAACAGCGGCAGCAGTTGTGTGAGCCAGCCAGAGCCTGGAGGACAAGCTGTGTGTGCTGCAGAGAGCAGAGCTAGAGAAGTGACCCAAGCCCTTTGGAGGAGCCCAGAAGATCGTGAATGCATTCCAAATAATTGGACATTGATAATGTTTTTCTGCTGTCCAGAGACATTGTGAAAAGCCTGATGTTTGGTTTCATTTGGTCCTGTGTATTAGCAACCATCATGAATGTTCTCTTGTAATTGATTTTGCCTGTTGTAGTGTTGAATTGTGTTATAAAGGTAAAGCTTTTTTTTTTTAATACAGAAAAAGGGAATTGTTGTGGAAGTTTATTTTTACTTGTGTTTAAAATAATTGTTTTGTGCATTTTTGGAAAGGGGGATGCATAGGCCTTGGTATTTTGTATTGACCGCAGGCAGGTGTTGGATTTCCGTGGGGAAGTTGATTGCTTATGATCTGTACCTAAGGAGTTCTGAATAAATAAAAACACCTGAGCTCAGATGCTCAGGGTTCCACTGTCAGTCCAGTTTGGTGCTGGCCAGGATGGTAGGTTCTTCTGTTGAAATTTTCATCTTTGAAAAATGCCCCCTTGCCCTCCTTGGTGAGCCGCCACAGCAACATTCAGCTACAAATGGCATACCAACGTGGGGCACAGGAGAAGGGGATAAAAAAGAAAAATGGGAAATTTGAATTCAAATATCATGGAGAGAAAGGCAGAAGTTGAAGGTGCAGATACTTTGGTTCAAGAAGCTAGAAAGGTGTTTATGGCGGCTGTGTCCACCAGGATAAATCCTAATTTGTTCCTGATGGTATTCTTTTTCTGCTTCTTCCTTTGTATTTCTTCTCAAAAAAGATTAAGGAAATGGCTAGGCAGCTAGAAGAGTTGCAGGAGAAAATGGAGGGTGCTGCGAGAGGAAAAACACAGCCAATGGGAGAATGGAAAAGCCCAATTTTTTCTTCCTCTTTGAAAAAGGTTAAGCAATTGGCAGTACTACAAGAAGAAATATTGGGGGAATTAGAAAAGAAAGAATTGGCAGTGTTATTAGAAGAAATACAGGAGGAATTAGAAAGAACTGGGCTCCTGCTCTGGGTTCAGGATGAAAGTCCTGTTAAGGAAAGGGAGGCATACTGTAAGGGAGAATGATCAGATCAGGCACCCCTCCCCAAGCGAGGTGTCTAATTATGAACCCTCAGCACCACCTGAGCTGGAAGAAATACAGCCTAGGGTCACAAAAATGCCCTTAATATACCCTGTGGATATTCAGCAAATTCCAGCAGATAGAGATAACCCCCAAGGATATAACAAGATGAGATGGCAACCAATAGAAATAAGTGATTTAAAGAGATTAAAAGAAGCTATGGTAGCATACGACATGTATTCACCTAATGTCCAGCAGGTGTTGAATAATTAGACACTCCAGCACCAAATGATCCCATACGATTGGAAGGAGTTAATCACTGCTATAGTAGAGGCAGAGCCTCAGCTTCAGTAGTTTACTGGGTGGAGAGAAGAGGCAACAAATATGGAACAGCAGAACAGGACAAGGGGAATAAATATAACCGAAGATCAGCTCCTTGGTGAGGGTCACTATGCGGAACTACAGTTTGATGACATGGCCATAAACCAATGTCATTTGGCAGCTTTAAGGGCTTGGAAAAAGGTAGAAGAGCCAGGCAAAAAAATCTACGTCATTTACCAAGATCATTCAAGGCTCAACGGAAGCCTTTACAGATTTTCTGCAGAGACTAACTGCAATGATAAATAGAGCCATCTCAGACCCGGAAGCACAACAGGTCCTGATCAAGACCATGGCGTTTGAAAATTCAAACACTGAGTGTAAAAAGGTTTTATGGCCTCTAAAGGCAAACTCTGCACACATGGAGCAGTGGATTCCAGCTACTGCAGATATCGATTTGAATACTCATATGGCCACTGTGAAAAGAGAAGCAATAGTAAAAGGCTGGATTATCACAGTATCTGCT
This sequence comes from Cricetomys ansorgei, assembly GCA_026225945.1. Classification (NCBI taxonomy): domain Eukaryota; kingdom Metazoa; phylum Chordata; class Mammalia; order Rodentia; family Nesomyidae; genus Cricetomys; species Cricetomys ansorgei. Next base: position 12,289,716 of record JAMJFZ010004114.1, read on the forward strand.
GCTTTAATTGTGGTAGATAGGCCCGTTGCAAAGGGATTGTAACCAAGCTGCTTCCAAAGACCATGATTTCTTTAAATATCCATCAGAGGAAAGGAGCAGTTTGCCTGGGGTTTGCAAATGGTGTGGAAAGGGTCAGCACTGGGTAAATGAGTGTCGATTCCAGAGAGATATAAACGGGAATGCCTTACCCTTGCTGTCGGGAAATGCCGCAGGGGGCCAAGCTCGGGGCCCTGGGACAAAAAGCGAGCAAGCAGATTCATGCCAGAACCGAAGTAGCATGCAGTCTGAGAAACCCAAACTCAGTATTGGAGATTTGACTCATGCTACTGAGGGCAGTGCTGCATTAGATCTAGCTAGCCAGACAACTTATCCTATCCCCAAATGTTCTAAGATCTCAGCTGGAGTTTATGGTCCATTGCCCCCAAGGACAGTTGGAATGATCCTGGGTAGGAGCAGCTCGACATTAAAGGGGTTTCATATACACTCTGGAATTGTTGACAGAGATTACAAAGGAGAAATAAAAATCGTGGTATATGTAACCAGAGACCTGGAGTTTAAAGCAGAATATAGGATTGCACAGTGGCTACTGTTTCCCTATATTAAAGGGAAAGCCGCCCTGTAGAGAGATCAGGTGGATTTAGGAGCACAAGAAAACGAGTGTTCTGGCAAGAAGTCCTTAATGATAAGAAGCCAAAATTAAAAGTACAGTTCAGTAGCATCAAAATAGAAGGGTTGGAAGATACAGGTGCAGATGTAACAGTAATTTCCCAAGAGTCATGGGATTCAAGTTGACCCTTTCAGGAGGTGTCCACACAGTTTATAGGAATTGGGAAATTATCCCATGTAAAGCAAAGTATAAAATTGATTACGTATGGGACCTGTGGGCCAAATAGGAAAGATAAGGCCTTATGTGGCTGATATAGCCATAAAGTTCTAGGGAAAAGATTTATTGCAGCAATGGGGAACTCAAATTAATATCTCTTCTATCCCAGAAACAATACCTAATATAAGGCCTCAAAGGAAGAAGCTCTTAGTGAGGGAGATGCACAGGCTGAACAAGTTGTTCAAAAGCCAGACACAACAGGTATTGAATTTCTGAATTTATAAAGGGGGCACTGCTGAAGCTACACCAACCCCCTACCCTTAAAATGGTTAACTAATAAGCCTCTCTGGGTGGAGCAGTGGTCCCTAACTAAACAGATGTTGGAGGCTTTAGAACATCTGGTAGAAGAGTAATTAAAGGCTCAGCATATAGAAAAATCTACCAGCCCATGGAACTCACCTGTACTTGTTACAAAGAAAAAAATCTAGGAAATGGAGAATGCTAATCGATTTGAGAGCTGTAAGCAAAGTGATTCGGCCTGTGGGTCTGTTACAGTCTGGAATTCCTTTGCCTTCATTATTACCAAAGTCCTGACATCTGATAGTAATTGATTTGAAAGTTTTTTGTTTTGTTTTTGTTTTTTTGCAATACCCCTGTAAAAACAGGCCAAGGAAATTTTCGTGTTTTTGGTACCAACTATAATAATGCACAACGTATCGAAAGGTATCAGTGGAAAATACTTCCCCAGGGAATGTTGAATAGTCCAACAGTGCACCAGTATTCTGTGAAACAATTCTTGGAAATAATTCAAAAACAATTTCCCTGATCTATTATTTATCAAAACTTGTGGGTTCCATCAAAAAATGATAAAGATTAGATATGAGCCAGAAAGATCTCCTGTGTACCCTGACTGCTGAACTAGGAAACGAGACTATGAAGAAGAAAAAAAAAAAAGCTAATTGGATTATTTTATGAGTCAGAGGAGTTTTTCATTTAATATACTCCAGGAGACCAGAGAAAAGTAATATCTCACAATTTATGACTTAAAAGGAACGTGAAAATGTGGTAGAACACTTGGAAGAAGTTTTTGTTATTTTGGTTTCTTTAAAAACACAGAATGGTGTTTGGATTAGGTTTGTGTTCCCGCCCCAGCTGTGGTAGAGTTGTTCATTGAGTTGGATTTGGAATGCTTGATGCAGGTGGCTGTAATTTGGTTAGGTGCAGGCGTTCCTGGCATGTGTAGCTTGTTCTTGCAATTTTGTGCTACATTGGTTTATGGGAATTTTTGGCTTAGGGTATAAAAGGTCTGAAGCCTGGGAGTCAGGGTGGCTGTTGGTTGATGGTTCCTTGGTTGGGTTATTGTTGTTGTTAGTGTGTGAATTCTTTAAAGAACAAAGGTTGGAGGGATTGTGTTTACAGATCGTGAGCTGAGATGCTAGTCTGACTCACTTGTCAGAGACTCCTCTCCTGATAAGACCTGCTTAAGATCCAATGGTGCTGGATAGGGAGTTAGGCTGAAACTGGAACAAGTACAGACACACAGTATCTTGGAGTTCAGTCAGGAACCAAACTGAACTAAAGCTTTCTTCTACCCTCTTCAGAGATGTATGTGCAGTTTCCAAGGCAGTGATCACAAGGGGCGAATCAGGTGTGCATGCAAGCACGAGGCTAATGATCACAAGGTAGAAGGCATAGGTACAGTCACGTGGTTACAGTCAATCAAGGTTAAATGATATATATGCAAAACATATTGTTCCATAGCTAACCACAAAACAATCTTCCTGCTTTCTGAGACTAAGAAGGAAGGTCTCTGTAAACAATCTTTGACTTCTTGAAACAAGCTGTCTCCGGGCAGGCAGGTCTTTTTTACAACTTAGCCCTGCTCCACAGCTGTCCCAAATGAGATAAAGGCATATAGCCGAAGGCACACAGCAGAATTTGAGCTCAAGGTCGGGGGGCTCTCCACACTCTCCAAGCTTAGGACAACCTGAAAGAAGCTGTGAAGATTTCTACCTTTCTCTCATTCTATGTCAAGGCAGCTTGCAAAAGTGGTGAAAATTTCTCCAGTTTCAGGAGATCTGACACCCTCACACAGACATATGTGCAGGCAAAACACCAATGTACATAAAATAAAAATAAATGAATTATTTTTAAAAACATTTAAAAACAAAAAAAGATCCTGAACATATACTGTATAAGAACTCGGGGGGGGGGGGGTTGCTTCGGTATCCTCAAACCCTAGAACTGTGCCTGTGGTTGTTGTTTGTGGAGTGAATGAACACGGGGCCCTTGGACAGTATGAAATACAAGTTAAAAAAGCTATTAGTTATTGCATTGCTATTTATAAATAACATTATTACTGTAATTATCTTAGGAGGACCAAGGAGTACGAGGAATGTTTAAGGTGGACGATTCCAGCGGAAACAGCAATGCTTACACTTAAGGCTCCGCTGAGCAGAACAGGTTCAGACAAAAGTAACTCCCAAACTGCTTCTTACAGAGCGGAAGGCCGTCCAGATGGAAGAAGCCATACCAGAAGAAGAAGAAGAGGAAAAGAGCCATAAGAATCTTCGATCTACAAGAGTAAGCAGGATGAGTGCCAACAGGAGGCACGCAAGTGCACAGATGTGTGGGATGGGGCTGGAGAGATGTTTACAAAGGAGTCCAGTTCAATTCCCAGCACCCATGTGGTGGCTCACTATGGTATGTCACTCCAGTCTCAAGGGATCTGACACCTTCTGGCCTCCCCGGCCCCCAGGCACACACATGGCACGCATACATACGTGCAGGCAAAACACCCACACACATAAATTGTAAAAAAAAAAAAAAAAATGTAGAATGTGGTATAGCCCTGGTAGGGTTCACAGACTGAAAAGATTACACTTTATGCGTAACAGTAAATACAAGTGTAAAGTGTGTGAATCAAGAAGAGGAAGCAGGAAGCTTTAGGGCACAGCCAGTCCTTGCAGGGTGAGCTTCACCGGCTGAAGAACAAAGGGCCAGGCATGTCTTTCTGCGGAGCAGGAAGTGGTTTCGTATGGCTGGGATAGAAGGTTTGAGAGTAATGGGGAAAATTGGAGACGATGGCTGGCCAGGTGGGCCAAGCTTAGGTTCATCAGCTAGGCAATGGTGAGTGCCATCGATGTTTCAAAGCTATTCAGAATAAATGGAAGAGGGAAAAAGAAGACAAAGTGCCCAGTCAGGTAACCTGAAATGTAATGCCTATTTTAAAAAAGTAATTTATTTATTTATTTATTTATTTATTTATTTATTTATTTATTTATTTATTTTTATTTTTATTTTTGAGTAGGGATGATTTGGGGCTGAATTCCAACAAGAAAAAGTGAACTTGTGAACTTGGTTGGTCTGAGAAAGGAGAAACCAGAGATGATAAATGGGTTCTAGACGAGAGTGACTGTGGGGCCTTGGAGGTGGAGCAGCTGGTTAAGGTGCTGGGGAGTGCCTGCCAATTGATTGCCTTGCTAAGTTAAATATTTTTCAGCATCCTAGGCAAGACAGGGTTCCAGGCTGGAGCTCGGCGGGGTGGAGAGCTGAGAGACCCCCTGACCCTGGGTCTTTATGCATTCATCCCAAGTCGGAAGACTGCTAGAGAGCAAGGGGGGGGGCTGTAGATGGGCACTAGAGGGGAAGTAGAAATGAGTTCCTGAGGAAAGTCCCCTCAGACAGCCGGGTAGAGAGACAGTGGGGTCAGGTGAGAGGCAAAACAGCATGCCGCAAGTAGTGGTTCTTGTCAGGCAGGTGAGGGCTGCGGGAGAGTCTCTGATTGGGCACCTGGGGTGCCCTGTGTGATTCCCATAGTGATACTTTAAGGAAAGTAGTGGGAACAGCCAGCTGGACAATCAGTGACCTCCAAGTTCACTGAGAATGTATCTCCATAAGGTAGAGAGCACTAGAGGAAAACACCCAACATCCATCTCTGGCCTCCACCTGTCCACTCATGTCTGAGTACGTGTACACACGCGCGCGCACACACACACACACACACACACACACTGGCCCTTGTGTTCAGTGGCTTGGTTTTTGAGACAGTCACACCCAACATCCATCTCTGGCCTCCACCTGTCCACTCATGTCTGAGTATGTGTACACACACACACACACACACACACACACACACTGGCCCTTGTGTTCAGTGGCTTGGTTTTTGAGACAGTCACTGTGTAGCCCAGGCTTGCCTTGAACTCACTGTCCCCCTGCATCAGCCTCCCAGATGCTGGCATCACCAGAGTATGCCACTGCTCAACTTGAATGAACCTGCTTAACTGAATTTTTCCTTTCAAAAGCCAGTTCCACTTCACCTTTGTTTTTATTCCTTCTCCTTTGCTAGGCTTTGTGTGACTTCGGGTTTGTTTGATTGTGCCTTTAGGTCAAAAGATGCCCTCCATCTAAGAAGAGAACCCAGTCCATACAAGGAAGAGGCAGGAGCAAAAGGTGATTGGTTTTCCAGAGATAGATGTATTGTTTTGCTTTTGTAAGAGAACTCCATTCGGCCTGATAGAAATAGAGGCAGAGAGAGCTCTAGGGAATGAGGGGATTGCAGCTGGGGTCACAGACTGAATTTGGGTCCTCTGGAGCAGCAGGACGTGCTCCTAGCCACTGAACCACCCCTCCAGCCCCATAGTTAGTTTCTTGAAATGCACCTCCTGGCCTGCTGAGTTAAGAATCTCCACGGGCTCAAATGGATCATGTGCACTCCACTGTATACCCTTTGTGGGAAGGGAAAGCAACCTAGGGGACTGGGCCCTGGGTGCTGTCTCTGGAGGAGAGTAGCCATACCTGGCAGGGACTGCAGGACATTAGCCGACTGCCCAGAGAGAATGGACGCCTTTGCATGGTCCACAGGCCCTTTCACTGGCTGGGAAGTCGCATGCTGCCACAGGCTGCTGGGTTCAGCCTGTTTGCTGCTCACTGCTGTGTGGTCTTGGGGAAGTTCTTTACTATGATCATCTGTGGCTGTAAATGGATGCAAACAGTACTCACGTCCCAGGCAGCTCAGAGGGCTCCACAGTGTGATGGGTGCAGGGCAGCATCTCACGTGACCGTTTCCCTGTCTGGCTACTGCTCTCCTTGTGCCTGTGACTTGACACCCCTTATGGGTGTCTGTTTCTTACCTGCAGACTAAGCCATGACTTTGTGACGCCAGCTGTGAGCAGACTGGAGCCATCTATGGTGAAGCCAACCCCAGGCATGACTCCCAGGTTTGATTCCAGGTGAGTACCAAGAGCAGCACTCGGATTGGGTGGAGCCTAGCAGTGAACAGCACTCAGGAGTGTGGTGAGGCTCCTGAGTCCTGGCCTGGGACATCTCAGCATGGCTGAGCTTCCCACTGCTGGCCTCTCTCCCGACACCGCTTTCAGTTCCTTGCTGGCCTATGAAGACTAGAAGGTCCTGATTCCAGTCAGATGTTATTTACAGCTGAGTAGTTGCTTTTCCTCTACCCTTGGAAAGAAGGAAATTGATGCTACCTTTCCCGAAGCCAGCATAGCGAGACTGTTTACAGCAGTTAGCACCTTCCCTGGGGCAAGCTGACTGGGTAGGAACCTGGGCAGCCTGAAAGGAGGAAGGATGGTGGCATGCATGGGTAATCCCGGCCCTCAGCAGTTGGAGGCAGGTTGATCAGTTCAAGGTCATCCTTGGCTACATAACCAGTTTGAGGTCAACCTGGAATACGTGAGACCCTTCTCAAAGAAAAGAAATGAGAGTGGTGTGTGCTTCTGTTGCCCTTGTACATATAGAAAATGAGGAATTAAGACCAGTAACGTCTAGGGAGCAGAGCAAGGAGTGACTGTCCCTCAGATGAGGAAGACTTTCTACTTTTAATTCACAGTCTGCTGTTGTTCCCAGTGACAGCTAGCTAACACCATTTTTGGAAGAACTACATAACAGTTCTGTCTCGAGAAGGTTGGTCTAGGACTAGCGTGGTATTGCTGTAGATGTGGTATCCACTCACGCTCCTTTGGCTCTGGAGAGTTCCCCTTGGAAGCACAAGGACCTGGTTTCTGGTTCTGTGGGTGGGTGGGTGGTGGACACCCGTGTGGAGCTCTGGCCCTAAGTCTGCGTGGATGCGAGCTGACTTTTGCTAGATGTGTGTTTGATAATTGCAGCCTCCTTTCTCCAGCTGTGTTTAGTCATTACAGCTTGGAAAATGTTTTCCCTAAATTTAGATTTGCCTTCTTAGAAACATGTGATTTGAAAACTACAGCTTGAGACCAGATGGGGTTGGAAGGGCTTGTTGTGAGGGTGTCATTATTCAGTCTGCCAAGCCATCTTCACAGAGTTGTTCATCTTTTAGGATCTTCAAGACCCCAGGCCTGCGCACTCCAGCAGCCAGGGAGCAGATTTACAATATCTCCATCAACGGCAGCCCTCTCGCCGACAGCAAAGAGATCTCCCTCACTGTGCCTGTGGGTGGCGGTGCGGTGAGTGGCACCCTGGGAAGCCAGGCCGCAGTGTCCTGCAGTGAAGCCTCTCTTCCCTGAGTTGTCTCCCCACACCTGTTTCAGAGGCTCTGAAGCGTCCCTTCGGTGGGGTGGACCCTAATCACCACACTCTCTCCGCACTCAGAACCCAGTTTCTCTCCCATGGGACGAGGCCCAGCTGGGAAGACCCATGCCCAGCCCTGGTTCCTCTCTCCCTAGGCTGTCCTATACTGCCCTTGAGAGGCAGCTCAGGGGGTACAGTGGGTTCCAAGTGCTACCATCTGTGGTGTGTGCAGGAAAGGGAAGAGGGAGCACAAGAAGGCACAGCTCGGGGGAGGGGCAGGGTACCTTCAACTCAGCAGTCCTGAGAGATCCCGAATCAGGCTGGCCTGGCTTCTCAGTGCTGCAGAGAGCAGGTTACCAGCTCAGCCCAGGAGGGGAGGGTGACTGATGGCAGATGTGGTCTGTGTGGCCCACTGATAGCACTGATGGTGTCATTGTCTCTTGAAGCCTCACAGCCATACCATCCACCCACTTTATCGTTTCTCCATCCTGGCTATCTTCTGTCACCGCATGCCGAATATCAAGGGGACCCTGGGTACCCTGACTGCTGGGTAGAGGTTCCAATCTGGAAGGTCATGCTGTTTAACCCTTCTCCCTCCATACAGAGCTTGCGGTTGTTGGCCAGTGATTTGCAGAAGGTTGACATTGCACAGCTGAATCCAGAGGCCCTAGGCAACATTAAGAAGCTCTCGGTGAGTCCTGGATTCATTTCCACGTGTAGCAGCTTTCTCTTGATGTTGGATTTTGCGGGGCTTTGCACAGCACAGCACAGCTCTTTATTGTTTCGTTTCCAACACTTCCAGTTTCTATCTTAGTTCAAATTCTCAAGAGGAACAGCCCAGTCAGCCGTGCTTGGGTGTGGGCAGGAGCTCGGGGTTCAGGCATGGCTGCTGGAGGCCCCCCTTGTGTACATTAGTGAAGGGTACACTGGAATGGGCCAAGCCTGGAACTGAGGTTCTAAATGTGTACTAAAGTCTCACAGACGTGTAGTGACAGTCATCCTCCAGCCTCGGTGTGGTTCACCACCTCCCTTAGTTCACAATACAAGTAGAGAGTAGGGGGAAGACTCAGCCAGAGGCTTGGGAAGCTGGAGAAGACAGCTCAGCAATTAATGCAGAGGACCTGGGCTAGGCTCCCAGCTGACGTGGCAGCTCACAGCCACCCGTAACTCCAGTTCCAGAGGACCCTCTTCTGGCTTCTACAGACACTAGACACATCGACACACCTAAAATAAAAGTAAATCTTTAAAAACAATCCTGTGCCTGGGTAGACTAAGGGCTGACTGGGCTGGCATGCCATGCACATCTCAAAATGACCTCTCTCTTTTTAGAGCCGCCTTGCCCAGATCTGCAGCAGCATACACACTAGCAAATGAGAAGACAGCAGAGCAGCACAGGCGGCAGCGGGAACTGTGGTGGCAGATCACGCCTCTTCCCTCCTGTGAGGAACTGGATGGATGGGCCCTGTAGTTTCACCTGCTTACACGTGGAACAGTGCTTTGTGTCTGTCTCTGTTTATCAAGGACCTTTGACAGCTCCGGTGTCTTGACACATACCTCTAGTTAGTAGGGATTTGGATTGGGGACACAGGACTTCCAGGGCTTTGTGTACCTGGTGCAGAGCGACTGAGCCTGCTGTGGTTCACGGACTCACAGGTCTGTAGACTGCTTGGAGCATTGTCCTGGAGGGCTTACCAGAAAGGCAAGCATGACTTGTGTCCCAGGGCACAGGCAGGTATGCAAAGTCAGCCGTGGGGTCCTGTGCTCCCTGCAGGCCTGGGCGCACAGCTTCCTGTTTATTCTGTTGTTATTTTGGTCCTCTGTGGGCTGAAGTGTTTCAAGTTGTTTTTTCTCTTGCTGGGGCTTTCATATACATTGTGTCTTGAGCAGTGGCATCTCAGCTGATTTGTCCTACTGGAATATGGATGTTTTCAATAAATCTTGGTTTGCCTTAGCGTTTAAATCAGCACTCGGCCCTCCTGTGGTCTCCTGCAGCTACTGAAGTGGGCATCCCTGGTTAGCTGCCTTCTCAGGGGCCTGGAGCCTTTCCTGTGGGCAAAATCTCTGACCTCTAAAAGGGACCCCCAGATCCAGGGCTGTAGTAACTTGGGCCAGGCAAGTTCCCCACACTTAGTTCCTTAGTCCAGGAGCTAAAGAGGGTGAACTGAAAGACAGTGAACCACTGTCGCTCGGCTGAGAGAGACGAGGCACCCGCCCATCTTCTCAATCACTTCACAGTCCTGGAGCTCAGGTAGGTCTCTGTCTTCCTCCAGTTCCCCACACTGGTGGGCTGCGTGGAACACTGGTGGCAGAGACTCTGGTAGAGAACGTGAGTCATCACTGGTGTGGTTGGGCATGCACTTTATAGAGAAGCCCCCTCTGGTTCAGTGGTGGAATTTGGAAGAAAGAAGTAACCACCTACAATTAGCCACACCTGAGGCTTCCATCTGGCCCTTCTGTCTCTCAGACTGTTGATGGGTAACGATGGTGAGGCGCTCACAATTCCGAAATAGGCTTGCTCTGGGTTCTGGGTTCTGGGTCTTACATAAAGCAGTCTTGCTCAGAATATTTCCTCCCTGCTCTTAAGACACTGTAGGCATCTTGAGGTCATCCATGACTCCAAGCAATTTTTTTTCTCTGTTGCCCCATGCACTACAACGTAAATGGCAAAGGGGTATGGACTATGGTAGGCAGAGCAACAGGTGAGGTCAGGAGTTCAGATGGGTCTGCAGAAATGCAAAGGTCGGGGGCCCTGCTTAACAAGGGCAGTGAACTCACCTCTTGTTTCCTCTGGGAGCACCCCCCAGCCCCATGTGCACACAGCCCCCTCTGGACTAGGCAAGGCATAGCTTCCCCAAGAGTCCACAGCGCCTAGAATCATGCCTCAGGCTTGTTATAATTGACTGTGCAGTAAATAGTGAGATCTTAGCTCTCAGTGCTGGCCACCAGCAGGTGTCTGGTACACACTGGCTGAACAGGAAGCTACTTTTCAGGCTCACTGCCCAGAAACGACTATTTCAACTCCCAGCCATACACTTATCTACCTGGCATCTCACCTTGCTAGTGGGGACCAGAACCATTCTAATGCTGATCCTCAAAACTCTGGCTGCATGCCTTTCTGGGGCAGCCCAACAGGGCAAAGCTCCGCATATCTACCTGTTCCTCCCCCCGCAGGAAAAGTGGCTGGTTTGGTGGAACTGGGAACAGAAGGAAGAACTGCTTGAACCAGTAGCATCTGGCTCTTCCTGTGGATCTAATGGCCACAAAAAATGTTCACCCCTAGTCTGCTCCGGTTGGTGGGGAGCTGAGTGGGCTGCTCTGCCCTGTGAGGGAGGCCAGTGACCATTCAGCTCAACACGGGACTGGTGGGTCAAGGTCAAGGAGATGGAAAGAGTCTTGGACACACTATACCTCACTTCCTGAAGACTTGAGCTACACACATTTCATTGTCTCTGTAATTGGGATTTGTCTTCCAACCAGATGGCAACCATCACGTGACTTAAGTGGCATTGATTTTTTTTTTCTTGGTGGCGTGGTTTACACTCAATGGTGTTTTGGATTCAAAGAATCATGGCAAGCAACATTCTGCAGTCAGCCATATCAATGAGCTGGTATTTTGATCTCCGTCTGTCCCCTGAATTAAAATTCAATCAATTCTGAGCCCGGGATAGGAGAAACCGGGTCACCAAGTATTTCCCATGGCCTAGGCTAACAGCAAGATGCCTTCCCCAGCCTGTGATCCAAAACAGTCCTGGCCAAGAGGCACCGTACTAAGTGAGACACACAAGCCTGAATGACACCATTGTGCCTGCATGCATGTGCCTGTGCGCCAGGCCCTGCTCCAGCATGCCTCAGCTCATGCCCCATCCAACCTGGTCACCATCATAGCCACTCCCTTTGCTACACTCTACTCCCCCATCCTCTCGTGACTTCTGTACCCCTAACACTTAGGTCATTGTTAGGAGTTGGATAACCCCCTCAAACTCCTATGTGGAAATACTAGCCTCAATAACTCTGAGCATGACTGTATTAGCGGATGGATGGCATCTTTGAAGAAATGACTAAGTTCAGATGAGGCTGTTGGGACTGGTGTGGACCAGATGTGGAGTGATGGGAGATGGCCGTGGTCAAGCCCAGGGATGCTCAGCAGATCCAGTCTGCAGAAGGAAGCCATACCTTGATCTTGGCCTTCCATCCCCAGAACTGCATGATAATAAGCACCTCTTATGAACAACACCCAGCGTGTAGTACTTTGTAACAGTGGTCTGGGAGAAGAGTGTAGTCACCAATGTCATCTCCCCCACTGCCCACCACAGTGTGCTTGACACCCACTAAAACTTATGTAGCTGTGCTATGTCGGTTCAGCAAGGAGACAAAGCCATTTTCGTAGGTGGAAACTCCGCCCAGACCTCAGCAGAGGGACCCACCACCAGACTGGATCGACAGTGGAACCCTGAGCATCTGAGCTCAGGTGTTTTTATTGATTCAGAACTCCTCAGGTGCAGATCATTAGCAATCAAACATTCCCCTCAGAAATCCAACACCTGCAGATAATACAAAACGCCAAGGCCTATGCATCCCTGTTCCCAACAGTGCACAAAAACAATTACTTTAAACATAACTAAAATAAACTTCCATAACAAACTCACACTCCCTTGGGCTGTGACAGCTCAATACTTGGCCTCTCCTTTCTATTAGCTCCCTGCAGTGTAGCTCCTGTGCCTCTCCTTTCTGTCCTGTAGTGTTGGAACTCCCCCAGGACTCCCCTCTACACCCTGTGCTGGCTGGGTGGTTCCCCCTCCTATGTTGGCTTCAACCTTCATATGTTTGGCATTGACCCCAGAGGTCATCTAGCTCACATCTACGCTCCAAGGTCCAGAACGAGACATCCACTGGTGTCTTAATTGGTCTTCAAGCATCTCACGCACACATCCCAAACCCAACTGGCCATTTCCTGTCACAAGCTCCACACACCCAGCTTCCTTGCTCCACTGCTTTTGTGAAGCAACCTCATGACACCCAATGTGTCCCATGCGCCCCTGGCCCCGGTCCAGTTCCATTTCCTGTGCTCCACTAAGACTGTGGCGTTCTTCATAGCAGAAACGGGATCCATACAGAAGGATCTCAGATGCATAGCCCCCATCCACAACTGCTCAGTCAGTAGTTTAACGATGCCACACAGAAGGACTGTAACACAGACAAGTTTTTATTCTTTTGTACTGCATATAGTACCCAAGAAATAGAAAAACATCTCCAGAGTTCCTCAAAGGAGCCTCCACCCACAACCAGCCCCTCCCTCCCCGGGTGGGTGCAGGCAGGGCAATATGGGCCACAGGCCACCTCCCTCTGTCCAGTGAACAAGTTGCATATATAAAAATAGATCTGTGGAGGGTCTCCAGTGACCCAGCACCCTGTATCATGCTGGTGCCTGTGCAGGGCTGAGGCCTGGGACCCATCAGGATTCTAGGACCTCATTCCTCATCAGAGGGGAGGTCTACCCTGGACACCGAAGTCCTGCCAACACAGCCAGGGACCCCTCTGCAGAACAGCTGGGGAAGGGAGGAGTTTGACCTTGAGAATGACTGATGTGGCTGGAGATGTGGATGAGGTTCTGATCACCCAAGATGGGGCACTGGTCCCCATGAGCCTTGGATGTTGGGCCAGTTTTCCCTGGAGGGAGGATGAAGGAGGAGCCTGTGGGGTGTATCAGTATCCCCAGTTCTCTCAAAGGTGGGAGCAGTATCTCGGTCTGCCCCAGGATTCCCATAGTCACCTAGCCAGGTGCCCAGGCAGCAGAGAGCCGGAAAAGGGAGGGGGCGCTCTGAGGAGGGAAGAGCTGCTAATGGCAGTTCAAGGCCAAAGGCACTGCTGGGAGTCACTGCTCCACCCCTCTATAGGGTGCTCCCCAAAGATGCATTGTGGCTTCCAGCCCCCAGGCTCTCTGTTAGATCCTCGCTTGGGTTCCTGCATCCTGAGCTATCCTGCTGATAGCTCCATCCACCCTAAGGGGAGAACAACCTACCTCTCAAGGCCTTATTCCATTCTGACTTCAGCCTAGAAGCCCTTCTGGACACCCCTCAACACACATAAATATCAACAGTCCCCTGCCCGTTTCCCTGTCCCCCAGGAGAAATCCTCCCCTAGTCACATCCCTCCAAAGGTACACTCTACTCTGCCAATCTCTCTCCACTCCCTCCTGCTCTGTCCCAGCCCATGCCATCCCACCCCCGCTACCACGGCAAAATCAGAATGAGCATCCATCGGGAATGATGTAGACAAACTTGGCCCCGGTGTCCTGCTACATTTAGCCGCCTTCCTGTTCTCCCAGGACGGCCTTGGTCTCAAGATCTCACAGCTGCCAGGGCCACACTCCTTCCAGAACTCTGTACAGCACACAGGGAGGAAGTCTTGAAGGTAGGGGGGTATGGTGTGCAGAAATGGAGCAGCCCGTAGGGGCCCACCCAGAGAATTCACTGGGCTGCCCGGGGAAGGGTGCTAGTATCCAGTTGAAGGGCACGGTCTCCCCTGAGTCAGTCTTCTCCCTGGATTTCAGCCAGTCTGACACCAACCCTGACTGAAACTGTAGGCTCTGAGTTTCCCATCTAGACAGTAGGGTTTGGAACAGTCTGTCAGAAACACTCCCATCTCAGTCTCTCTCTCCTCTCCACCCTCCAGAGAATACAGAGCAAGTCCCCTTGTGCTCTTCCGAATCAGTTCCAGAACCTTGTGTGGCCTACTAGGAGTCTGGCCCTCATCCTGAACTGCCAACCCAAGGCAGGAAACCCAACTCTGAAGTCTCCACCTTCGGGGGGGGGGGGGCAGTCCCTGAGCTCAGCACCACTTGCCTGCTTGGACCTTGGCATTAGGGTTCAGACAGACCTAGCCAAGGCACAGGAAGTAAGGGACACCACCACCCACTGGCCCAGGCTCCCATCCTCAGGTAGCCAGGCAGCTGTGGTCCCTGCCAGAACCCATCGGTGTCTCCCAGGGACCCTTACTGCCTGGCAGGCCAACAGCTCTCTGGGAAAATGAGATGCCCATTGATTAGGCCCAACCCCCAGTGAGTGTGGAAGACGGAGGCGCCTGAGTCAGGACAACTGAATCCACTGACTTCCCCCCATCCTTGCTCTTGACACTTGGAACTTTTCCCTGCGGTCATCTCGGGGTCCTCTCTGGGGATCTGAACCTCTTTTTAGGACCACTGGGTGTTGAGAGGGAATATGAAATGGGGGGACAACGTGGCACTAAACCAGCTCAGGGTCCTCGAAGAGGGAGAGAATGCTCCTCCCACCCAGATGGGGTCCAGCTTGCAGGTCCTTGGACAGGCGAGTCAGCTCACACCTGCACCCCCTGGCCCTGGAGCTGCAGCACTCGAGCCTGTAGGGCGCTGATCCCACTCAGGAGGGCTTCTCGATGCTCAGCAGAAGAGATACCCAGGTTCCCCAGGTCCCTGCAACGAGGGATTAGTCGGCTCAATCCCACTTCTGCCCCTCTCGTGGAAGCCAAACCTCTCCTTCCCCCTTCTCTAGACAGGTAGGGTCTTCCCATCCAGGCAGGGACTCTCTTGGGTTCCCTGAACCCCAGTCTTGGCCTTGGCTTCTTAGACTCACTGGGCGGTCATCTCAGCCACGGTCTCCAGGCTCCCATAGCCGGCTGCAGAGAAGTTGTCCTTGTAACGGCACAGGTCCAGGGCCTCCAGCCAGGCACCCACAGAGCCAAAGGAGGGGAAGGTGGAAAAGGCACGGTCTGCCAGGGGCATGGGAGGCCTGGGGAACAGAGAATCCATAGTGGGTTGACAGCCGGGGTGTGGCACCAGACCCAGTCCCTCTCTTGAGAAGCACCTCCAGAAAGGACAAGTGGAAAAGTAAGGTGACCACACCCTAGGGCTGAACATGGTTCACATGGTTCCATAAAAAAGGGCTCTGAAGAACTGGGTCAGGATGCTCAAGCAAGTGGAGAGCGGAGCCAAATGAAAAGCAAAATCTAGGACGTGGCTGCCATGAGGTGAGACGTGCCTGAATCAGATGGGGATGCTGGATACGTCTGGACAGTGGGCTGAGCTGCACATCTGGACAGGTAGGATGAATGGCTAGGTGCACTCGGGACACTGGGAGAGTATTTATGGACAGGCCAGAGTTTGGCTGACTGGTCTGGTTTGGGGTTTGGCGAGGGTGTACCTGAGACAGGTGGTGGCAGCACACTTGGAGGGTTCTGGCTCCTGCCCCATCTTGCTCAGGACGTTGTGGATCTGGGAGAACCTGGGCCGCTCGCCTGGGTCTTTCTGCCAGCAGTCAAGCATCAGTCGGTGCAGGGGAGAGGGACAGTTCCTGGGGGGTGGCAGCCGGAAGCCATCCTCCACGGCCTTGATCACCTGGGCTCCAAAGACGGGGAGCAGACAGCATACTTCAGGTTGCCCAACACACACACACAGATACACACACACACATACACACACACACACACGAATGCATGCACACACTCATGAACACATGCACACATGCACATGAATGCACACACACGTGCGTGTGTGCACACACACACACTCGTCACCATCAGTTATCACCTTCCCAAGGAAGACTCTAGGCAGGATGGCTAGAAGCTACTAGGTCAAGGATCAATGAGCAGAAACCAGGGAGCCAGAGCCACGGGTCACTTACATCTTGTCCAGACATGTCCCAATAGGGCCGCTCCCCAAAGGCCATCACCTCCCACATGACAATGCCGAAGCTCCATACATCACTCGCAGAACTGAAGTGGCCAAACTGAAGTGTCTCAGGAGCTGCCCATAGCGCTGGGCTCCGGCCACTCTGTAGGTGGGTAAGCAGGACAGAACAGGACAGCATTGAGTCACCAGCAGGCCACACCCAGGCAGGCCAACAGCACCCACACCCAGTCCCACATGTCCCCCCCCACTCCCCGCCGCCACTTCACATCTGAAGAAGCAGCCCAGCTGACAGGGGATAGTACCACCAAGGGGAGGACCAGTAGAGAATGACCACTAGCTACAGGAAAGGAGGCAGAGCAGAGATACAGAGACCATGGGGCTGCTGGGTATGGCCCGCAGGAGAGGCAACAGGTGGGGCCAGAGAAGGGAGCCCCTTACCATAGTGGTGTAGACAGCTTCTGCTCGGTCCCGGGGCCCCCGCCCAAATCCAGAGATCTTACAGATGAGGCCACTGCTGACGAGCACTCGGCGGGCTGCCAGGCCCCGGTGAACATAGCCCAACTCTGAAAGATACTTCATGGCCGATGCCAGCCCAGGCAGCAGACCCATCAGCTGTGCAGCCATAAGTTCCCCCTCGTGATGCTGTTGAGTGGGTAAGGACCAAAGACAAGGCTGTACGCTCTGATTACCTAGACAGTCACTAAGTCCCTGTGGGACTCAGTGTACCATAGGTAGCCTGTCAACCCGCCCAGTGGGAGCAGCGTTAATCCCAAGCACCAAGAGAAAAGGGAAGAAAGGGCTAATAACAACAACACCACCAACAACAACAGGACACCGGTACTCTCCCCTCCAGGGCTCCAGCCACTCACCCTGAGGAAGTCGTCAAGGGCCCCGAGGTCCATGTACTCGGTGACAATCATCAAGGGGTTTCCTGTGCCAGGGATGGAGACACACCGACTTGCTGACTCTGCCTATGTACACACTTTTCCACCAGCTCCACCTCAGCCAAGACAGCCAAGAGCAGAGCCACCCACCCACCCACCCAGCCCTGCACCCACCCACCTACCCCCACCACCCACCCTGGCGCTGAGGTACAAAGAAGTCAACTGTCCACAGTGGGCCAGAGGCCAAAAGTCAGGGCTGCAAGGAGTCAGCTCCGAAAGATGGTTCAAGGGGAAAGCGAGCCACTGCCCCGGATGTCACCACGAATCGGAAAAGGTCATTCTGGGTCAGTCAACATGGACACTCCAAGGGAGGGAGGGGCCACCCTGAGTCACTGAAGTGAGAGTGAACTAAGCTTGTGCCTGGGCCCACTCCACAGCCTGGAGCCCACCTGGTACCCTGCTCAGCACAGGGATGTGCCAGGCCTACCTCGGGTGACAACGCCTTCCAGCCGCACAATGTGGCTGTGGTCAAACTGCCCCAGGGTGAGCGCTTCAGCCAGGAAGCTGAGCCTCTGTGAGTCGGAGCAACCATCCCTCAGAGTGTGCACGGCCACTGGCAGCTCCTGGCGACCAGGCAGCTGCAGGCAGCCACAGCACAGGTCCCCAAATCTTCCTGTGAGGGAGGAAACAGCACCTCAGACTCCCGCCAGCACACAGAAGAGGCTGAACCAAGCTGCATCATTTCCAGCTTGCTGAGGGAAGCTCCAGAGTTCCAACAACCCCAGAGTCCTGAGTACCGGCAGTGTAACCCTGGGCTTTATCTCTTCCTTTCCTTAGTTTCCTACTCTGGGACACAGAGTCAGTCACTTTGCACGTGCCTGCCCATCAGAGGTCCTTAAGGGCAGCAAAGCCACGGGCAGGGGATGACGACACCTACTCTGTCCTACAGCTCCTTCCTGACTTCTATTGTGAGGGTTTGGGGGCGAGGCCTGGTTTTGGCGCATAAGTAACTGACAGTTGTGACCCTCAAAAGGAGAATATGCTTAGAGAGCCGGCAAGGCCCTGCCCTGAGCCTGGGGAGTCCCCACAGCAGCCCTTTAGGAGACAGATGCCACGCCCCTCTTGGAGGTGAGAAGTTGAGGCTGGGGCAGAAGAGGATGAGCCTCTAGTCTTCCCCGCTGTCCCCATAAAAGCCCGGAACTAATCTGAGAGCCCCTCTGGAGACTATCCTGAAAAGATCCTGAATGCAGGTGTCCCACAGGGTGACCTAGGGAACAATGGAGAGAGGGCAGAGCCAAGGACTTTCCAAGGAGTACCCTAGGCGCAGAGGCGGGGCTTCTAGCCATGGGCTGGGGACTTGGGAGGAAGCTGGCAGAAGAGAGGTGGGGATAGCGGGGAGGTGGGGCTTTCCCCAGTGGGTGTTGCCTGGTGGGCGGGGTTTATCCAGTGGGCGGAGCTCCCTGATGAGTCCAGGCTTCTAGGGTCCGGGGCTTGCCTGCTCCCAAGCTCTTCTCCAGGGTGACGCTCTTGGCATCTAGCTCCTTAGCGAACAGATGCACGGCCTGTAGCGGGTCCCCGCAGCTCTGGGGATCCAGAAACGTGCGGCGCGTCGGCACTTTGACTGAGAACACAGGGAGAGAAAGAGAGGCTGAGGAAGGGGGCCTCACTGCCGGGGCGACAGGAGACAGAGGTGTGTGCGGGCACGGACAACTCACAGTGGAAGTACAGTTCCTCTTCGTCGTGGGCGTCCCCACTTCCTTTGCCATTGCAGGGCCTGTGGGGACGCAGAGGCACCCTTTCACCAGGCGACCCCAGCCCTTCCCACTTCACCAGCGCCCAGGGCAGCACCTCTTGGTCCCTTCAGAAGGAAAAGCTCTCCGGGGAGGGACTTTCTCATCCTGCTGGTTTAGAGCCTTTGTATTTTATTTTATTCTTAGATGTATTCATTCATTCATTTAGTGTGTGTGTCACTCAGAGGACAAGCTTCAGAAGCTGGTTCTCTGCTTCCACCTTGTGAGCACTTGCCGTCAGATTCACGGCAAGCGCCCTTATCCACTAAGCCATTTTTTCAGGGCGGGGGTATTTTCGTTTTTCAAGGATTCTCTGTCCTGGAACTTGGTCTGTACATCAGCCTGGCCTTGGACTCAAGAGACCCACCTGCCTTTGCTTCCCAAGTGCTGGGATTAAAGGTGTGAGCCACCGTGCCTGGCTCACTAAGCCATTTTACAACCCCCTTTTTCTTTCTTTCTTGTTTTTAAACATTGTAATCTTTTTAAAATTACATGTCTCCCTCTCTCCCTCCCTCTCTCCTTCCTTCTCTCTCTCTCTCTCTGTATGTGTGTGTGTGCATGCACATGCTGTGAATGGCACTCCTGTGGAGGTCAGAGGTCAACTTGAGGACTGGTTCCTCTCCTTCCCCCTGGCGGGTCCCAGGGACCCAACTCAGCAGGCTTGATGGCAAGCAAGCGCCTTTACTCACTGCGCCACCTCCCCTGAAAGGTTCTCTTTTCTTCCTCTCTACCCTCTTCTTCCTCCCCTTCTTCCTTTGATTTTTGCTGCCTCAGTGAATTCTGTTGTTTGGAGTCTGACAACCCCCTTCCCTCAGCACACGGACGCCCTCAGGCCAGATCTCTAGCCCTTCATCCCCTCACCATCCTGGTGTTTCTGATTGGAGACAAACTCCAGGGGTGTGCAAGTCCACGCTCCTGACACGAAGCCCCACGCTGCCCTGTCAGGAACAGCCTGGCTGATCCTTTCTGAGCCAGAGGCACAGCCCATGGCAGTCTAGATCTGGAACCCTGAGGCAGGGCTTTCTTGGCCCCTGAAGACTCTGGCTTTTGTTCTAGGAGCAAAGGAAAGCCCCCAGGGACTATGAGCAGGGGAATGCTCTGATCCAATTTATGTTTTTTAAAAAAGATTTATTTATCTATGTATATGAGTGCTCTGTCTTCCTGTGCATCTGCACATCAGATGAGGGCATCAGCTCCCACTATAGATGGTTGTGAGCACCACGTGGGTGCTGGGAATTGAACTCGGGACCTCTGGAAGAGCAATCAGTGCTCTTAACCACTGAGCCATCTCTCCAGCCCTCAATTTACATTTCATATGTTTTTTTTCAATATGTGTTTGAGAAAGAAGATCCTAGCTGCCACTCTACACTCCCCTCAGAAGATGGCAGTAGCCTGGGCAATGGGGTGGCCAATCTTGGACAGAGGAGAGAGAGAGCTGTGGAGGGACAGGAAGACAGATGGATGACAGGAAACACAGGGCTTGGAGATCTCGGATAGCTAGAAGGAAGAGGAAGGAATTTCCCAGAGAGTTCACAGAGAACCCCTGATAAACGGAGCAGGGAACATCCTGGGTGGTGGGAGATGCAGGGAGTCCGATGGATGTTTCTGGGCCTTGGGTGCCCGGGGAGATGAGGGAGCCTGAAAGCAGTGGCTGGGGATACCTAGGCTGGATTAGGGGAAGAAAACTGCAGAAGATCGAGACAGAAAGGGATGCAGGATGAGACATCACAGGAGCCGAGGAAGGAGAATGCAGGGAAGGGGTGGGGGTCATAGGAAGACAGGAAGAAAGATTGAGGAGCAGTTTGCAAAAGACAGGTGTGTCACAGGAGACAGCGGCGTGAATGGACTCTGACACAGGCCCTTTGTAGTCTGACTCTTGCGTGCAGGCATCTCCACCCAGCGGCTGCGGGACTGTTTGGCTCGGTTTTCTCTGTAATAAAACTAGGATAAAGGCAGCCCTGCCTAACAGCATTGTGGAAAACAAGAACTTAGTGTTATAGTTTGGATTTCTTATTTTTGTTTTGTTGTCTTGAGACAGGGTGTCACTGTGTAGACCTGGCCACCTTGCAACTTGCTATGTAGATCAGGCTGACCTCAAAGGTATGTGCCACCATGACTGACTTATGTGTGGATCTGGACTGTCCCCAGAGGCTTTAGTGCTAAATGACTTGGTCCACAGCCCAAGTGTTAATGGGAGGTGATGGGACCTTTGGGAGGTGTGGTTTTGGAGAAAAAAGTTGGGTCACATGGCGAGGGGTGGGGTGGAGGGTGAGCAAGACCTTTGGGAGAATACTGTGACCCCAGTGCCTTCCTGATTTGTTGCTTCCTGGCTGCCATAAAGTGAGCAGCTGCTTCTGCTACAAGCTCCCACCATGATGACTGTGCCACCCACAGGAGCAAGGCCAAGTGGCCACGAGCCAAACCTCTGAAACTGTGAGCCCCGAAAGAATTTTCCTTCTTATAAACTGACTTGTGCGGCAGGAATGTTTGCAGCCTTGGTCATGAGACACTGGAGGGCCTCTGATGAAGCTGCAGAATAGGGCAGCGGACGTGGCTGGGGGTCAGCGGCAAGAACAGAGCCTTGGCAGGCACAAAGTACAAGAACTGCAATCTGCGCCTGGTGGAAGCGCGTTCTCAGAGGGGATGGCCGGGGGGCAGAAGAGAGGGGGCTTAGGAATAAAACCTTCAAAACCCAAGAAGCAAGGGGTAGGGCTGGCCATCCAGGGGCTGCCAAAGTCGCCTAGAGTGATGGCTGATGGGACTCTCCTACACATGACAGGGAACATCCAGAGATGAGTGGAGATGAGGGAAGGCTGAGCAGATGAAGGGGTGATGGGGGGGAACCAGAATTAAAAGCAAACTATGAAATGAGGTCTTTATGAGAATGTGAGAGTGAGGGCTGGGGAGACAGAAGGCTCAGTCCTCCTCCAGAGGACCAGGGTTCGGTTCCTGGCACTGTCCCTAGGTGGCTCGCAACTGCCTACCACTCTGGCTCCAAAGGATCTGATGTCCTCTCCTGGCCTAAACACTCACTCACTCTCTCTCTCACACACACACACACACACACACACACACACACACACACACACACGGCTATCCCTATCACTTATACACATAAGTAAAAATAAACCTTTAAAAAGAAAATCCTGTAATTAAACTCACTATTTAGTATGGCGGTTTACTCTCTGTTCTTCCAACTGAGGGGGCAGTTTGACTTGAAGTCTGCAGCTGGTGTTTCCCCCACCCCCCCCCCCCCCCCGTCCTGCTCCAGTACACCTGGCTCTCAGGTCACGGAGCTTGCTCACTTCTCTCCTGCTCCCTCTGTTTCCCCATACCTGATGACTAAAGCCAAGGTGAGATGCTGCTCCTAGCAGCTGCCCATCCCTGCTTCTCCAACAGACCCAGAGCACAGATCTGAAGTCAGACTCCATGAAGACGGTGCTCCCTGCTCTCCTCCTTCTCCTCCTCCTTTATTATTTTTTTTTTAAGATAGGATCTCCATGTGCCTTGGCTACCCCAAGCCAAGGGTCTATGTAGACCCAGGCTGGCCTCACAGATAGCCATCTGCCTCTGCCACACCACGAAGCCCAGCCTGTCCTGTCTTCTTGACCCACCTTGCCCAGACACAAATGGCTTCTATATCTGTAGGGCAATCACCCCTTCTCCATCGCTACCAGTGCTTCAGTCAAGGCCATGCAAATAGCCAGTATCAAAGAAACACTCACTGTCCCTCTGGCCCACAGGTGGCTCAGATCACTGAGGTGTGGCTTCCCAGCCAGCCCGCTTCTCCGCTATACCAGACTCCACAACCTGCCATCTCTGCCCAGACTGCGACTGCCAGGGGCCTCTGAGCATAGCAGTATGGCTCTGGGCGGGGTGGGGTATACATGATGCTGAAGCCTCTGCTTTGTGTGAAGTAAATGGAGTCTTCTTTCAACCAGACCCAACCAGGGCACCCCCCCCCGCCGGCTCTGTCTCCCCCACCCTTTCTCTGCCTGCAAGCTTCTTGGGGTGGGGGGGAATATGGCACAGACTGATGAAT
The DNA here is from genome assembly GCA_026225945.1 of Cricetomys ansorgei. Lineage (NCBI taxonomy): Eukaryota > Metazoa > Chordata > Mammalia > Rodentia > Nesomyidae > Cricetomys > Cricetomys ansorgei. The sequence continues at coordinate 12,312,421 of JAMJFZ010004114.1, forward strand.
TTCCCTCCCTGTCTGTCCCCCTCTCTCCCACACACTTTCTGACTTCTTTTCTTGTGTTCAAGGGGCTCCAGATCCCTTGGGGGGCAGAGCTGGGGGCCTCCAAGTGCCTCGGGAGAATCCTAATCACACTGGAGCAGCTGGAGCTTGATTCCATCCTCAGTGATGCCTTCTGACATTTAATGAGTTAAGGAGCTAAATCCCCTTCATCCCAGCACGGCTGAGCTAGCTAGCTGCGGTGCCTGCAGCTGCTGCACGAGCAGCACTTGGGGGAGGGGCCGTGCTGGCCACGCTAATATCTTTTTGAAGGGAGAGGAAGTAAGACGAGGGTCTCATATAGCCCAGGTTGGCCTCAAATTCTATATGTAACTGAAGCAGCACTTGGACCCCTGTCCCCGCTGGCTCCACCTCCTAAGTGCTGGGGTTGCTGCTCTATGTTCCCTGGCGGCATTGGGGTCTATGCAGCAGTGTCTTGATTCTGTAAACTTGCTTGTATGTAAGGCAGGTGCACTTATAGGTACTTGTGTGTACATATTTTATACACATGGGGACAGAACCCACCAGTGGTCACCAGGATGGAATCAGCTACCTACCTCCTCCAGATGGCCAGCACACTCATCACGGAGCCCAGGACCAGGAGGGCTGAGATGGTCACCACAGTGACGACCACTGTAGGGCTCTGGTCTCTGGACCCCGAGGCAACTAGGGGAAAAAGCAGGGGGGCTGAAGCAGGCAGATGACCAGTCTCCTAGGCAAGCACCAAAAGAGGCTTTTGTCTCAACCCATAGGAAGATCCCTCTGCCCCTCGGCACACAGAAGCACCAACGCCCACGGTGGTGATTGGAGAGCCACCACCTCTGCTTGTAGGCAGGGCTTCTCTGTGGCAGCCCAGATCTGTAAGGAGGCGAGAGCCCAGGTCCAGAAGCTCTGCTGGGTCACAGCCTCTGTTCAGAGTTTCTTTCCCAACAGAAAGCATCCACCAACAGCAGTAAGTTAACATTGAGCACACCCATGTTGAAGACAGACTGCTAAGTCCCTGGACTGCCTCCCGACCACAACAGTCCTGTAAGGGTCACGGGTCACCAGTTCACAGTGGCAGAGACTAGGTTTAAGGAAAGTTATCTAATTTGTCCAAAGCCACATAGCTACTAAGTGGTAAGCTCAAGTTTTGTGGGGTTTTGTTTTGTTTTTGAGATGGAGTATCATGTAGCCCAGGCTGGCCTCCAACCCATGTAGACAAGGATGACTTTGAACTCCTGACCTTTCTGCCTCCACCTCCCAAGTGCTGAGATTACAGTCATGTGCCACCCACACACCCAGATGAATCCAAAATCGGAACCTGTTCCCCGAAGCCTCTGCCTAACGCCGAAGCTGCTTTGAAACTGGCCAGACACCCACGGGACCCCAATCTGCCTGGAGAAGTACACAGGCTCAGACCAAGAGACAAAACTAAATAAGTTAATGAACAGTACTTTAACTATAGAAAAAACATAAACAGAAAGGAAGGCATTGAGCAGAGCAGAGGTCAGAGAGGTCAGAGTGGAAGGGGCGGGTATAGAAGACTCAGAGGCTGCATCCCCAGGCCCAGATGCACAAGTGGAGTCTGGGAAATCACAAGCAGCCCACCAAACAGGAAGAGGCACTGTGCAGAGGCAGAGGGTAACAGGATGGAAGCTGAGTCCGGGGATGGAGGGAATGGGGAGGCATGACTAGAGAAGCTTGGATGCAGGCTAAGGAGAAAGACTTAATCCTGAGGCTTACAAGGAGACAGAATCCTGCCAGGCTGGGGAGGGACAGACAGACAGGAGCAACCTGTGGAGCTGGGAGAGAGGATGACAGGGAGATGCTTGAGATGGGAGGTTCAGAACGACTATCAGGACACAGCTTCTGGGTAAGGAAAGAGGAGGAAGATGGCCCAAGCCTGGGGACCAGGGTGATGTAGCCAGTCATGCAGGGCTTGGCTCAGATGGCTTCCTTCACATTAAAGCCTGTCCTCTATCTTCCACTTGTTCAAATGCCCCCCAGTCCTAAGACACGGCTCTAATCTCCCCTTCCCAGCACCTGCCCCAAAGCCAGGCACAGACAGGCATCCCAGCCAGACGTGCTGCCTACCTTCCCGGAACCCTGCCTGCCTCCACGGTTTATCTTCGCCTCCCTTTGGGCTCCCAGCGTTTCCTATCTCGGATTAGAGTCATGTAGCAGGTTGGAGGAATTTTTATCTTGACAGCTGGTGCCAGAATGCCTCTTAGGGGAGCGTGCCTTTGTTGGGGAAAATACTTCCACGAACTGCACAGAGTAGATAGAGGTGAGATCCTGAGGCTGGGGCTGCTGCAGGCTGAGCAACAGAGAGGGAGCCGGGCTGCTGGCCCTCATGGTGACAGGGGATGGGGAGGGGAGGGAAGGCAGGGGCGTGAGGAGGAGGAAGCAAGCGCAATGCCAGGAAGTGGGGTCATTTGAAGATCAAGAAGTCTGAAGATCAGCTTTTCTTTTGTTGTTAGGACTTTATTGAGGTGTGATTTACACACTACTCATCTCCCTCTCCCTTCCTTCCTTTCCCTCCTTTTCTCCCTTTCTCTGCCCTTCCTCCCTTCCTTCCTTCCCCCCTCCCTTTCTTCCTCCCTGTCTGTCTTCCTTTTTTATTTCTTGGCCAGGATTTCATGTAGCTCAGGCTGGCCACAAACTCTCCGTTTCCCTTCCCTCCCAAGCACTGAGATTACAGACCTGCACCACCAGCTCAGCTATTTATTTATGTAGCGCAGGCCGACCTTGAACCCTACGTAGAGGCCGTTTGGCCTTGAACACCCCTTGATCTTCCTATCTGAAGCCTTACGAGTGCTCAGATCACTGGCCTGTGCCGCCATGCCCAGCCTCTTCCATCCTCTCCATTTCAAATGTGCAGGGCTCACTTCATTTGGTGATGGCTGTTGTCTAACCCCTTGCAGATCCCCTGCCCTTCAGGGAACTTGGCTTCACAGGCCAAGCCTGGAAGGGAAAGGACAAGGCCCCAAGGTGGATCTTTGTCATGGGAGACAGGGGAGCAGCAGGAAGGATCCAGCAAGGCCCAGACAGAGGTGACCTTGAGAAGCCAGGGAAAGAGTCTGGGTCTTTGGGCTGACTCTGGATATTTCACTAGAGATGCGTTCCCCAAGGAGGAAGCACCAGCTGGCTTGGGTGTCCCAGCTGTCCCAGAGGCCTCTGCAGCGCACTCCAGGGTAGATGCTCAGTGATTTGCTGCAGGTGGAGCTCAGACTCTTTTTCTTTTCTTTTCTTTTCTCCCCCTCTCCTAAGATATAATTTCTCTGTGGAGCCCTGGCTGTCCTGAAACTCACTCTGTAGACCAGGCTGGCCTCTATCTCAGAGATCCGCCTGCCTCTGCCTCCCAAGTGCTGGGATTAAAGGCGCTCAGATTCTTCAATTAAGTAGATACGAAGGTCTCCTCAGTGGCTTCCTTCCTCACACGCTTAATCCCTGCCCTTGCCTCTGCCTCTTGCCTGCATCCAGCGTTCTCCGAGCACACCACTTACCTTCCCCTGGAGTCTGCACTTCGATGCTTGGGCTGAAGCTCTGGGCCTCCCATGAAGGCCCTGGGGAGGCTGCCCGGATCTGAAAAACGTATCTGGTAGCAGGCTTCAGGTTGGTGACAGTGACAGCCGGTGCACCGGTCTTCACTGTGGAGTAAGTCTGCTCGCTCTGACCCTAGAGAAGATGGAGCAGTGAGGCCCAGGCCCAGGAGGCTGGCGGGAGGCAGAGGGGGAACAAGGGGGGAGGTAGGGGACTACCTTTAAGTTGGGTGGGGGAACCTGACCCAGATCATCTTGGGAGGCTGCAGAGATTTCTCCCATAGATCCCCAGTGCCTCTCATCTCAAGCCCCATCCCATAATAGGCCAGAGTCTCCTTCACAGGGGTGCCCAGGTGGTGGTTACCAGGGGTGAGGTAAGCTAGAGCCCGAGCAGGCCTCACACTGCCACCTGCCCTGTCCTTGACACTCACGGGGCTTTTACGTCCCCCTATCATCTGATTTGCAAGAAAGTTCAGCAGAGCAGAGGACAGCAGACAGAAAAGATCATCTAGTTGGCTCTGCTGTTTTGTTTCACAGAGGGGGAGCCTGGGCTCAGGGGGGTAAAGACTTGCTTAGCAGGAGACAGGGAGAAATGCTGGCTGTGACTGGTGGGGGCCTACTTGCTGCCAGCCACTGTGCTGGGCCACACACCCCTTACAACCCTTATGCATCCCCCAGAGTCAACATCTCTGTCTCCTTGTTAAGAAAGGGTCAGGGTGGCACTTCTAAATCCTTTGGGTCTGCCTTTTGCTGTCCCCCAGTACTCCTGACGCCCAAAAGTCCTCAGGAGGCTCCTCCCATCATCTGCTTCTGTCCACGCCTTATTAGAGTTCCTGCCACACACCACAGAACAGAAAGTTAAAAGCCTGCTTGTAGCCTGTGTTCCTCATTTTCTTTGACAATGGCATTCATGGCCACAGGGCAGACTTTGACTTAATAAGAACTCATCAGAGTCTCCCTTGAACTTCCAAACAGTCAAACAATCTTTGGTGTGATGGTTAATTTGTGTGTGTGTGTGCACGCACGCACACGCTACACTTGCACATGAATATATATGTGCATGTGCTCCTGTGTAGTCTTTTGTGGAAGCGGGGGGTCCTCGAGGTGGTGAGTGGTGATGGAGACCAGCCTTGTGGTGTGGATCTACTTTATTGTGAAAGGAACAGGGCTTTTATGGAGGAAGCAGGGTGTTGCATAAGGGAGAGGTACAATCACTTTGGTCCATGCTTATTTGACACTTCAATCAGCCTACTAAAGCTTTCTGGGGGGGGGGGGGTGAACAAGGTCGGGAGAGGTCCAACCATTTTTAAGCATGTATGTTTAAGCTCTTAGCTTATCCATTTCACTTATGTTGGTGAACACGGTTTCCACGAAGACAGAAGAAGCAGGCACCACCCCAGCTGGCTTTCCCATCTTGGGGCTCAATCCAGTGTGTGCCAGGATCTGCCATTTTAAAGGGCCATGCGCAATGTGCTGTGGGCCGGGTACTCTCCCTATTGCAGGCACTGATGCCCAATGCTCTCTCCCACTTCTGGAGGCCAAAGGTATATGGTAGATGTCTTTTCTATTGCTCTCCACCTATTTTTTGAGACAGGGTCTCAAAAACTCCAGAACCTGTAGCTTGCTGATTAGACTAGCCTGGCTGGCCAGCAAGCTCTGGGGATCCTTCTGTCGCTGCCTCCCCAGGGTGAGGATCCCAGATGTGTGGGTACCTGGGATTCCACCCACACTCTCCAAGTGCTTTACTCTCTGAGGATCGTCCCAGTCCCATCATAGTTAACAGTGGTTGTCAGCCTGCCTGGATATGGAGTCTCTCGGTGTGTCTGTGAACTTGTTTCTACAGACGATCAGCTGAGGAGGGAGGGACCAGTACGAAGGGAAATGTGAACAGAGCGCCAGCATCTGTCCCTCAGCTTCCCTGCTTGCCAACAGTAAGTGACCAGGAGCCTCACGTACTCCTGCCACCTGCCACCTTGCCTTCCCCACCAGGGTGAACTGAACCCTCAAACTGCGAGCTAAAACAAGTCCTTCCTCTCTCCGGTATCTTGCTGTGGCAGTCTAACTAATTCACCTAGAAAGACAGTCGGCGGCTACAGGACTGGTGAGGTGCGGTGGGGCTGCTGAACAAGCTATGAGCAAGTCCATCTGTGTGTGGGGGGGGCTGGGCTGACATGTACAGGGAGGTTGATAAGGGAGGCCCTCTGGTTTCAGAGAAGAATCTCAGACATCTCTACCTAGGGACCAGAATCCTTTCAGACACATCCCCACTGGTATTCGCTCTTCTTTCGGGAGACCTTGCACCTAGCGTGTTCATTCATAGTCCTTCATTAAGGGCCCAGGGCATCCAGCAGCCCAGCCTTGGAACCCTTGTCCGTGCTCAGACACTGAGTGCTGGTTCTGTGTGTCTTTTCTAAGCACTGTCTACATGCACTACTCTCTCCCCCAGCCGCTTACAGCTGTCATCTAAACAGCAGGGATCCTGTCCTGGCTACACTTTTCACAGACACCCCTCCTTCAGCTGCCATCTCCACGCCTAAAGCCCCGCCCCACCAGCCCATCTGAACTGAGCTTCGAATGCGCAGGAAGTCCACCCGGACGGCCAACACGCCGCCTATGCAGCAAGACCAAACTCATCACACAGCCCTTCCTGCTCCCCCTCTTCCGTGCTGCTCAGCCCCAGCTGGCAGTTCCCTGTCCTCCGGTCACCCAGACATCCAACAGTGACTCAGTGAACCCTGTTTTATTTCCCCTTGGACACCCCAACTGTCACGGCTCTCCACAGACTTCTAGTGTCTGACTCAGCAAAACCCTATGTGCCGCCAAGGGAGTGGAATTCTGTCACACTCGGGAAGAAGTTTCTCTTTAATGAATTAATTTGCATAAAGAGAGGCACTGTTTCACAGAAGATCACATCTCAGAGTTAAAGGCAGCAGACTGATGGGGAAGGAGGGCACGGGCTGGGAAAAAAACTCCATTCATCAAATCATGGCTGAACTGTAACCAAGGATTAAAAATGCATGCAAGAAGAGAAAGCCAGGCATGGAGGCACGTGTCTGTAACCTCGGGCACTTGGGAGGTGGAGGCAGGAGGGTAGTTTGGGCTACCTGAGACCCGATCTCAAAATAAAAATAAATAAACAGCCAACACAAGAGGAGGTAGAAGAGGAGGACCGTGAAGCTATTTGTAAGGAGGGGCACTTGAGCCAGCCTGGGGTGGGGATGGGGAGGAGAGCCACAAGACTCAGCAAAAGGCTGGGTGTGGTGGCTCACTCCTCTGTCCCGGCACTCAGGAGGCGGAAGCAGGAGGATCTCTGTGAGTTGGAGGCTAGCAGAGGCTACATAGTGAGACTCTGTCTCAAAAAAAAAAAAAAAAAAAAATCGGCAAAAGTATCTTTTTTTTTTTTGAGACAGGGTTTTTCTGTTGTAACTCTGGCTGTCCTGGAACTCACTCTGGAGACGAGATCCTCCTGCCTCTGCCTCCCGAGCGCTAGGATTAAAGGCATGCGCCACCATCACCCCACTCAGCAAATCTTATGAAAACCCAAATCAGGCACTGTGGTGCACACATGTAATCCCAGCACTTGGAGAAAGAGATTGGGGAGGGGGGTTAAATTCAAGGCCAACCTGGTAGACATAGTAAATCTCAGACCAGCCAAGGCTCCAAAGAGAGACTCTGTCTCAAAGCAAACAAAATGGATCTTATGAGGGACTCTTTGCTGTACGGAAAGCTGGGGGCGAAGGTCCACAACTGTTAATCCTAGCACTTGAGAGGATGAGGCAGGAGGGCTGCTCTGAGTTCAAGATCAGCCAGACCCTGTCTCAGAAATATAGAGCAAGACCCTATCTCAAAAACAAAAAATGCCTCTATGGGGTTAATGGTAAGCATGTGTGTATCTTAACACACACGAGTGTGTATTTCATAAGTGATGCACCACTCGTACCCTTTGATAGTAAGCCACAAGAATGCAGGCCGCCATTCTGGAACAAACCCCTCTGGCCTGGCAGTGTGCTCCCATGGTCACATTTCTGAAAGCACGGATGCCACTGTGTGCCTTTCTTTTACCAAGGGTCTGCAGATGGTATCTGTAAATCCAGCCAGGCAAAACAGACCTGCACCACAGCGAGCTCCTCATCTCTGCTAGACACCAAGGGAGTGAAGTGGAGCTGTCCACGGGTGAGGAAGGAGAGAGAGGAGAGAAGAAGGGCCGGAGGAAGGAAAGACCTGAGAGCCCTGGCTATGTTTGGAATGGAAAGAAGAAGAAGGTCGAGGGAGGCAGGCAAGTCTGGATCCAGGCGCCTCCCAGCGCAGACTCACCTTCTCATAGTAGCGGATCTCGTACTCTGTGCTGTTGGCTCCCGGAGCTCCAGCGGGGACCGGCTCCCGCCAGGACAGGGACACGCTCTGGGGCTCCACGCGGTCCCTGCGAATCTCATCCTCCTCCCAGAGTGCTGAAAGTGAGCAGAGCAGGACGCTCCTCCTGGACCCACTGCCCACGAGATCTGGGTGAGGGCAGGAGGGGTGGGGCATGCACGTGGGAGCAGGGTTAGATGTGGGTGTGGCCTGTGGGTGGAGAAGGGGACAGTTGAGGGGGCCTGAGGGGCAGAGTCTTTGCGGGAGCAGAGGCTTCTGGGACGGAAAGCCGGGCTTGCCTTCCCTCCACCCACCCAACCCGTTTCTTCATCCTGCTTGGTTCTAATCCTTCAGCCTCTTTCTGTGGTTTGAAGACATAAGAGAGAGTGTAGCTGAGATTGGCTTGTTCGCGGCGGTATGGCCGCAAAGAGAGAGGATTTAGAACCAGAGAAAATCAGCAAGCTAGAAACAGAAAGAAATCGCCGCCACGTGATGAAGGGCAACCGGGGAAGCCCACAGAGAATATCATTCAAGAGTGAAAGGCTGGAAACGTTCTCTGCACCGCCTGGAGAAAGGCTGGGATGCCCACTCGCTCCACTTCGGCCACTGTAGTGCTTAAAGCCCTAGCCAGAGCAACCAGGCAAGAAAAACAAATTGGGAAAAAACAAAAGCCCGAATTGGGAGGATGCAAAAGTATCTTCGCTCTAGGATAACTTAATCCTAACATAGAAAACCCTATAAAGAGTTCACAAAGTATTTTCAGAATTGATAAATACAGCGAAGGTTGCAGGATCCAAAACCAATGCGCCTAAAATACTGCTTTTTGACACGCTAATGATGAATTCACAGGGAAATCAAGCTAGCATGCACAAAGCATGGGTTCGGTCCATGTAGTGAGGGGGGGGAGAATGTGTTATAAAACCTTATTTATTTATTTATTAATTTGGTTTTTCGAGACAGGGTTTCTCTGTTGTAACTCTGGCTGTCCTGGAACTCACTCTGTAGACCAGGCTGGCCTCGAACTCACAGAGATCTGCCTGCCTCTGCCTCCCAAGTGCTGGGATTAAAGGCATGTGCCACCACTGCCCGGCATAAAACCCCATTTATAATAACCTAAAATAGAACAAAAAACTTAACCAAAGAGGTAAAAGACTTGTATATCTTTAAAAAAATAAAAATAAACCATTCTTAGAGGGTGGTTTTTAAAGAAGAACTGGGAAGACATACTGTGATCCAGGAATGAAGAATTTAATGTTAAAGATACACAATAGCAAGAGCGCCCCACAGATTCAGCACAGTGAGCGCACCTGCCCAGCGAGTAGGAAGACCCATGTTCTAATCCCCAACCCCCCTATACACAGGACGTGGCTCTGTGTGCTTGCAATCCCAACTTTTGGAAGCAGCAGAGATGGACAGATCCTGAGAGTTCTCTGGCCAGCCAGCCTAGCCGAAGGGCAAGCTCCCAGGATCAGCATGAGACCCCACTTCAAAGCGGTAGGAGAGCGACAGACGCCTGAAGTCTTCCTCTGGTCTAAGCGTGTACATGAGTATGTATACCTGAACGTACGTATGCATGTACCACAGAGAGAGAGGGACAGAGAGACAGAGACAGGGAAACAGGGAGACACAGAGAGGACAGAGAAATTCCAGTGGTTTTCAAACAGAATGGGAGAGTGTGTGTGTGTGTGTGTGTGTATGGGGGGGGGAGTTTCCTAAAATTCATGTGGAATCTCAAAGGGCCACAAACAGCTAAGACGGTCTTTGGCAAGAAGAAGCTGAAGGCTTCGCAGTTCCTAATGTATTACAAAGCTATAGGGTAAGAACAGCACGGTGAGGACAAGTGAGCCAGTGGAACAGGAGGAGACGCCCGAGAAGGAGCCCGCATGTATGGCCAAGTGATTTCCCCGGGGAGGTGTACAAAGCAGGGAATGGACAGCATCCCCACAAAGGGGTGCTGTCAGTGCACCTCAGAATACTCCATAAAATAGGGAGAAGGACTAGAGAGATGACGCCGAGGTTAAGAGCACTTGTTCTTGCAGAAGACCCAGGATCAATTCTCAACCATCCATAACTCCAGTTCCCGGGGATCCAGTGCCTTCTTCTGGCCTCCGGGGCACTGCAAAAGCATGTGCAACACAGCCATACGTGCAGGCAAAACACACGCATACAAAAGAACAAAATAAAGATCTAATGGAAAGGAAAGGGCTTAGTTTTGTGGCAGAGGCCTTTAATCCCAGCACTTGGGAAACAAAAGTATTCAGATCTCTGTAAGTTCAAGGCCAGCCAGGGCTACATAGTGAGACCTTGTCTAAAAACGATTAAAACTCACAGTAAACGTTGGGGAGAGTAGAGAGCCCCCTCGTACACTGTCGGTGGGGTTAGAAAATGGTGTAACTACTGCAGAGAACAGTGTGGAGGTTCCATTAAAAACGAATTTTTTAAAAAAGTAGGTGCTAGAGAGTGGGCACAGCAGGTAAAGGCATTTGTTGTGCAAGCTTGGCAGCATGAGTTTGATTCCTGGGCGCTACATAAAGGGGGAAGGAGAACCAGCCCCACAAAGTGGAGAATTGTATATAAAGGGGTTGGGGTGAGAGTCAGCATAGTCAAGGGCTTGATTCAAGTTCACCAGCCAGAGCAGCTGGTGACCAGCCATGTCCTGTGCTTGCAAGAGGTCCGTGAAATGGTGCAAAAAGCAGTATCAGATTCTGGGACACCAGGGAGTTGGGGAAAATAGATATCAGATGGCAAAGGGCAGAAGGGAGAACAACACACACATGGCCTGCCCTTTCACAAGGCCTTGAATGTGGCTTCCGGTCCCACGTGGTATACCCATCCAGCAGGCCCCATCTCTGCTCTCTTAAATTCCAGCAATAACTACGGATACAGGAGGAGCTGAAACCCTCTAGCAATGAGTTGATAGATCATTGCTAGAACAGAGGATGGGGGTAAGGGGTGGGAATGGAGGTGTCATATTTTCAACCTCTGTAAAGCCAGTGGGACCGGATGGACCCACGTGGCTATAGTGAACCCCAGGCTACACTGCTCATGGAGGGGCACTGCCTCCCATCCTAAAAATAACCTGAAAAATCCTTTAGTCTTTCCCCCAGTGCCTGACCCTTTGAAAAAGGCAATGTCTTTGTAAGCCGGACAATAGCAGCCTGTCACTCCACTGCACAGCAGCTTCCGAGGAGAGTACTCACTTCTGCCCCCAGCAGTGCCTCGGGCTGATTTCGCTTGGACCTGGCATGAAAGTGGGAAGAAGTTATGGAGCTTCCTAGGAGGTCGTGCTAAAAGCCCTTTGTAGACCCAGATGGGGGCAGAGACAGGGAGAAGAGAAATGTCCTGTTTGAACGTCGTTAGTCAAAAGTGTCAGATGGCCAAGGGATCCGCAGTAGGACATGGTTCCATTTTGGCCCCTCAGAGACATAGTAGATGAAAGGCAGATAGACCCTGAGAATGAAGGGCTGGTGAGATGGCTTAGTGGGTAAAGTGCTTGCCATACACGCGTGAGGATCTGAGTTCAAATCTCCAGAAACCATGTCAAGCTTTGGTACTAGAAGCTCTCTGGACAGATAGCCTGGCTTACAGAGATACCCTTTCTCAGACAAGGGAGAAGGTGGGGATGCCCTCTGACCTCCATATACGTGTGCATGTACACACACACACACACACACACACACACACACTCAAAAAAATTATAAGGATCAAACTACAGCCTCAGCCTCAGCCTCTGCTCTCCAGCTTAGGTTACAGCTTAGGTTATAGATGACATCTACCAGGGCCCAGGTCAAGCCAGGGAGTAGCTTCTAGGGAAGCTTATCAGCAGCCCTGTCCTTGCCCCATTGACTGAGCTCTGATTTAACTCAGGGGCAACTAGGGTCAATCCTGGCTGCTCTGAGACACGTGTGCGCATTCGTTCTATTGGCCGTCGATTGGTTTAGGGTTGGGTTTACTTCTGTTCTAGCCAATAAAAGATGTTGGCTACGAAGATAAGAGGTTCTAAGAGAGACTTCTCGTCTTTAAAAAGATACCTATGGCTGCGTGTGGTGGCATAAGCCTTTAATATCAGCACTTGGAAGGCAGAAGTAGAGCAGAGGCAGGCAGATCTCTGTGAGTTCAAGGTCAGGCTGGGCTACAGAGTGAGTTTCAGGACAGCCAAAGCTACATAGTGAGACTATGTCTCAAACAAACAAACAAAATATAAGAGATTCCTACAGAGAGAGGTGAGATGAGTCAGTAGATAAAATTGTTTGCCACCAAGCCTAATGAACTGATGAATTTGATCCTCGGAACCTATACGATGAAAGGAGAGAAAAAACTCCTGCAAGGTGTCCTCTGACCCTCAAATGTGTGCTTTGGCATGTACACACACACACACACACACACACACACACACACACACTACATACATATATAAATAAAATATATTAAAAAATTAATGGAGCCAGAGTGATGGCTCAGAAGTTAAGAGCATTTGTTGCTCTTGTAGAGGACCCAGGTTTGTTCCTAGTACCCATATCAGGTGCCTCACAACTGCATGGAACTCCATCCAACTCAAAGGGTCCCAATGCACTCCTCTTTCCCCTGTGAATACCTGCACACACATGGTACTTGTACAGATGAGCAGGTGCACACACACATACAGAAATTTTAAAAAAGCATGGCTGGGCATGGAGGTACACACCTTTAATCCCAGCACATGCCACCATGCTCAGCCACAAAGTGTAACACTTTTCTTTAAAAAGGGGGGTGGGAATATTCTCATCTACATCAAGAGAACAGGATTGCTGATACAAAATACCAGATTAAAGTAGGAGTTATGGGCCATTGAGAGAGCTCAGCAGGTAACGGTGCCTGGTACCAAGCCTGATACCCTGAGTTTGATCCCTGGCACCCATATGGGAGAAGGAGAGAACTGACTTCCAAAAGCTGTCCTCAGACATCCACACATATGGCAGAGCACATGAGAATCAGTACATTTTTTAAAAAGAATCAGAGTGAGCTCGGGCGGTGGTGGCACATGCCTTTAATCCCAGCACTCGGGAGGCAGAGGCAGGTGGATCTCTGTGAGTTCTAGGCCAGCCTGGTCTACAGAGTGAGTTCCAGGACAGCCAGAGTTACAACAGAGAAACTGTGTCTCAGGGAAAAAAAAAAAAAAAGAAGAAGAATCAGAGTCATGGCAGCTGAGTTGTAATCGTACCTGTAATCCTAGCACCTGAAGCAGGAGGATTGTCATGAATTTAAGACTAGCCTGGGCTAAAGAGTGTGACGGTTTTTTGTTTTTAAAGGATGGTGGTAGTGGCTGGAGACATTGCTCAGTGGCTAAGAATGCTTACTGCACCCACATCAGGTGTCTCACAGCTACCTATGATGCACTTCCAGGGGATCGGACACACCCTAGCCTTTGCAGGCACTTGAATAGGTGTGAATGCATGTGAAGCACATAAATTCATTCAGGCACACATATTCACATACATTTAAAATTAAAGAAGCATTTTTAAAGGGCCAGGCATGATGGCACAAAACTTTAATCCCAGAACTCAAGAGACAGAGGCAAGTGGATTTCTATGAGTTCGAGGCCAGCCTGCTCTACATAGCAAATTCTAGACCAGCCGGGATTACATAGTGAGATCCTGATTCACAAAAGGGGGTGTGGGGGCTGGATGTGTCTCGGTTGGTAGGATATTTCCCCAGCATGCAGGAAACCCTTGTTTGCTTCCTAGCACCACACGAACTATGTCACCCCTAAAATCCCAACACTTGGGAGGTAGAGACAGGAACAACTCAAGATCATCCTCAGTCATGTAGTGAACTTGAGGCCGGTCTTGGCTATGTAAGACCCTGCCTGATGCTGGAGAGATGGCTCTGTGGTTAAGAGCACTGGCTGTTCTTCCAGAGGACTTGGGTTCTGTTCCAAGCACCCCCATACGGCAGTTCACAACTGTAAGTCCAGTTCCAGGGGACCCGGTGCCTTCTTCTGGCCTCTGCCACTACCAGGCATGAATATGGTGCACAGGTATGCATTCAGGCAAAACATCCATAAACATAAAATAATGAAAAAAATAAAGACCCTGCATATCACACACACACACACACACACACACACACACACACACACACACACACACATAGTTTTAGAGAAATAGGCATAAGTAGAAAAAAATGTAGTCCTGGGTGTCCTGGAACTTACTATGTAGACCAGGCTGGCATCAAACTCACAGAGATCCGCCTTCTTCTGCCTCCCATGTGTTAGGATTAAAGCATGCACAATCACGACTGGCCATATTTTTTTTTTTTTTTAAGACAGTCTCATGTGGCCTGTCTTATGAGCTGGGCTCTTATTCACTATGTAGCCGAGGATGACCTTGAACTCCTGATCTCCTGCCTCTACTTCCCAAATGCTGGGGTTACAGACCTGTCTCTCTCCTTTTTTTTCCTTTCTTTCTGCCTTCTTTGGTACTGGTGATCAAACCCAGTGCCTCAAGCATGCTAGGCAAATACTGCACCATTTTTTCCAGGCCTTGAATTGTTTAAAATGTGAACACAACCGCAAGAGTTAAATCTCAATAGAGACAATAAAGAGTAGAAGTGTCCCAGAAACCCAGGTAGATTGGGAACTCTTTCTCAAAAGTCCCAGGAAAGGGATTAAGAGCTAAAAACGATAAAGGAAGTGACAAGATGTGAGAATCAGAAAATGGATGTACAACCTGAGGCTTAGAGATCATTTTAAGAGATACAGTGGGAGCTCTACTCAAAGCAGCTGCCGAGGAAAACTTTCCCAGAATGAAAAAAGAAAGTGCGGATCAAAGGGCCTACTGCGCTTCCAGCCAAACCGAGCAGAAAGAAATCCGTATTGGTTACGTTTTCATTCTCATCGGCGGGCTAAGAAATTATTCAAGCATCCCTGTATGTGCACATCTGTACACCCAAGGTACTCACAAAAGAATGAAAATCACCCCAAGCCTTGCTGGAAAGCCAACTGACAGGGTTGGGTCACAGAAGACAGGGAAGGAGGGTCACTCACACAGCAATCAGATTTTTAAAAAAAAAAAAAAGACTCAGAAGCCACCCCGCGTGCTTTTCCATCTTGCAAAGGGCACTGGAGGGATTGCTCGAAAGCATGCCCCAGCGGATGGACAAATCAGAAGTAAATGTCAAGGATGCGGAGGGTGCAGCATCAAAGGTAGTTTTCATCCCACTCGAGACTCAGAAACGGGTAGTGCGACCAGTCTGTCGCCCGCGTCCCTGCTCCTCCTCCGAGGGCCGAGGACAGGGTGTAAGGAGAGGATGGCAGGGAGGTAGGGCGCAGGCCCCACCTGGGTCCGGGCGGGGTGGTCACGTGGGTCCCTGGACGCTTTGGGACACATGCGGGGGACCACGGGCGAGGGATGGGAAACGGTCCTTGCCGGGGAGCGTGGCCTTACCCCCGGGTCCCGTGGACACGGTGACCTGTGCGTAGGTGGCTCCCGCGGCGGCCGTCGGGCCCGAGACACCGTTGAGCGCGGCCACGCGCACGGTGTAGCGCGCGCCCGGCCGCAGGTGCAGCAGCGTGGCGGCGCGCTCCCGCAGCCCGGCCTGGCGCGGCACGAAGGCCACGCGCGGCCCGCAAGGTTGGCACGCGCCCGCCGGGCCGTCGCGGCCGCAGCGCAGGCACAGCAGCGAGTAGGTGACGTCGGAGCGGCCGCCGGAGTCGGCGGGCGGCAGCCAGCGCAGCCGCAGCGCCAGCGGGGAGCGGCTCAGGCTGTACTGCAGGTCCCGCGGCGCGGACGGCGGCCCTGCGACACGGGGGCGGTGCTGGGTGGGGCCCGGAGGGGACGCGAGCGCGCGGGGCACCGGGGTACCGGGAGCGCGGCGTGGGGGGGCGGAGGGGGGACACCTGGCGTGGGGAGCTGCGTTGGAGACGGCAGCTGTTGATGGGGACGTGGGAGAACAGCGCCGGAGCTGAGACGAGGGTGTGGGGATGGGGATGAGGGCGTGAGGACCATCGAGGGGACCCGGACGGGGGCGTGGTCACCGGGAACACAGGGCATGAGAAAGAGGAGGGACATCCCAGCCAGGCTCAGGGAGAGGCAAGCGAGCATGGGAGGGTATTCCCAGACGGCCATCCACAGAGAATCTGGACCCCATCTCCATCCTTCTAGGTTCCCCAGTGCCAGTCCAAGGTGCCCAGACCCACCCCAGGCTTCTCTGCTTGCCCTGCCAGTCTATTTTGCCCCCTCCCCGCCTCTGACTCAGTAGCACATTGGTGGCGTGGCGTCCTCATTCCCACCCCTAGCCGGGAGGGGCACTTACGGGTGCAGGAGGCTGAGGGCGGGTCGGTGGGCGAGCGAGCGTAGGTGTCCTGGCACACGCAGAATGTGGAGGCGCTCTCCAGGGCCAGGCTGTGCTCCGGGCACGGTGAGCAGAGGGGCCGCCTTGGGGACACCTTGTAAAACCCTGGGGGACAGGCTGTGGGAAGGGGCTGGTGAGCAGGAGTCTCCTCCCTGACCACACCCCGCCCTGCATTCCTGCTTTTGAATTAGGGTAGGGAAAGTGGGGTGACAGCTCTTAGCTCAGCCTCACCTGGCCCTTAACAAATGCTGTGTGTGCAGAGGATAGTGACATAGTTCACCCCTGTTAGAGTATTTTACTTCATCTCCATGGTTAAAACGAGGAAGGTGAAGCTAGGAGAGGTCAGGCTGCCCAATGCCCCTCAGCTAGTGGGATTCCCACCCCAGCCTGCCCCTCTCAGAGCCCTCTAAGGTCCAAAGTGCAGTCTTGATGTGAACAGGAGAAAAGAAGGCGGGGCCTCCAAGGGCTGGGCCCTGTTATTCAGGGACAGAGTCCCACTCCCACTTATGTAGGCAGGCAGGCAGACAGACAGACAGACACACACACACAGTCAAAGTTCATTCACCCACCACTGTCCATTGGGCTTAGTAATATCATAAACCTTTTCCATTTCACATGCTGGACTCCAGTTTGGAAGCAGAGCTGGGCAGGTGGAGGGGTGGAGCTGGCAGAGTGCCCCCATGGCTTCCTAGGCTAGTTCTAATCTGACACCTACTCGGGAGGCTTGCTGCCCTGCCTTCACTCACCTAACCCAGAGCACAGCTCCTAAAAACAGACTGAAACCCAGATGCGTTTGCAGCTGAGTTGCTGCATTTGCTCACTTGCTGTGTAGCGTTGGGCGAGTTGGTTAATCTTCCTGAGCCTTGTGTAGAATGCCCTACCTCGGAAGATTATCGAAGGGCTGGCTGAGATAAAACACTGATATGATCCACTTCTGTATGGACCTCTGCTGCAGAGATGATAGTAACTACTGTTTGTGCCTCTCAGGACTGAAGAGGCAACAAATATACACACGCTTTATTGACTGACAGGCTGATGGAGACAGAGTCTCATGCAACCCAGGCTGACTTCCAACTGACAGTGTGGCTGAGGGCGAGAGCTGGAATTTTTGTTCTTCCTGCCCTGCCCTCCTGAACGCTGGGATTACAGCCATGGTGGTACTCTAAACACTCATTTTATTTGTGCATGCGTGTGTGTGTGTGTGTGTGTGTGTGTGTGTACACGTCCATTGTCAAGTGTCTCTGTCACTATCCAGCTTGTGTTTTGAGACAGGGTCTCTCACCCACTCGAAGCTCACTGCCCTAGATATTCTATCTGGCCAGAAAGCGACCCCTTCCTGTGCCAGGGTTACCGACGAGTTATACCATGCTCAGCTTCTGTGTACACACTGGGCATCTCAACTCGGGTCTTCGGGCTGGCACAGCCAGCACTTTACCTGTCTCCTTGCCCTAAATACCATTTTAAAAAAGGGTTTGGGGCAGTTGCTCTTAGACCCTCTTCCCTGCTGTGCTTGGTCCTAACCTGGCTCCCTGGCCCTTCCCTCCAGTCTAGCTGAGGATGGAAGGTTGGACCCAAGGAGGCAGAACAACAGTAGGGAGGGAGACTAACCTATGAGAAGTCTCTTCCCAAGAAGCACTGAGCTGTCGTACTGCTTGAAAGGTCTAGACTTGGGAGGGTCCTGTTTTTTGCCCAGAGTCCCCTGCTGCATGTCTGGGGTCCGGAGGAGGATCAGAAGCCCCTTTATTTTAGCACAAAGCACAGGACCACTACCCCTGTGGGTCAAAGCCAAGACTTGAAGGCCTGGCGGAATATTAGCTCTACCACTCTGGGCTGAGTTGTATCGATCAGACGGGAATCGTGATCACAGCCTGTTGACCGTGAAATAAAGGGCGAGGGCCTGAAGAGGTGCCCTACATGCAGGTCTCAGGGCGTTGGGAGGAATTGTAAGGTGTCTTGCTCTGGGTGGAAAAGGGTTGCTGTCCTAGCCGTGGTCTTCTTGTCCCCATCACAGGCGAACCTCCCTATTCTTAGAGGTGCTGTCTAGAAGAGTGGTGTGTCGAACAGACTCAGAAAAGGACTCCCTGACAGCCGATACCTTCCCCCCTTCAGTGACAAAGTCAGAAAGCCATCTCATTCTGCTGCCACTGGTCTGGCCCTGCAGAGATCTTTCACCAGCTTTGCTCATATACGCCATGATGGGGTCTCCCCCTTCTCGGGCTGCCTTGGCTACCAGATAGAAAGCTATCCACAGGAGGAGCCCAAGTTGGATGCTCTGGGCAGAGTCACCTCATGGCACTCCACCAAGGGGTGACCAAGTGAGACCTGGAAAGTCTCAGTGAGCAGGCAGATGCACAAGACACTTGATAATAGGTTAATAAAAGGAAGCTAGAACAGGACCAAGAACCTAGGTCATTAAAGAAAGGGAAGAGTGGGGAGATCTTAGCTCTGTCATCTCCTCTAGCTGTGAGAAAGTGTCCTCTTAGCTTCAAGAGATACTTGGACTGCCCGAAGGTACCAGTGCAAACCTAACCGCTTCCATTCCCCTCCTCCCCTTCCACAGCAGCCCCCACCGTGCCCACCCTGAACACCACAGAGAGCTCCTGGCTCCTGACCACATGTCTCACACCCTCTTCTTCCTGGCAGCTGAGTTCTGTATCTCTCCAAAGTCCAGTTCCAAAGGGAAGTTTGTCTTAGATTTTTCCAGCTCCCCCACTGCCCTGGGCACAGGTGACATGATGACAAGTGGCTTTTTTCTGGGCTCAGCCCAAGGAAAGGGTGCAGGAAACAAACCAGAGATTCCTTGTCCCTAAGCATCCACAACTTTGTCATCTGTTACAAGCCAGGTGCTCTTCTAGACTCTAAAGACACACCATAAAGTAGACAAGAATCTGACCTTGTTACCGACGCCTCCGCACCTGCCAGAGCACAGAGAGAGGTCGTGAGTTGGTATTTGCCCCAACACCTGGCTATAAAATCTACAAACATCCCCATTGAACCTGCATCTCCTCTCCTGCAGTCTGAGAGGTGGGGATGAACCACTCTCTGTTTAAGGACAGCTCGCTATCTCCACTCTGGACCCCTGCCTTTCACCCCCCACCTCAAAGTCGACACTCCATCTGTCGTTTCCCCTTCGGGTCTTTGCATCCCTCTCTGCTGCCTCTTTCCAGTGATGTCACTTGGGAGTGGAGCAGAAAAGCAGTCCATTTCCATGTAAGCATAAGAGCTCTGACTATAGACTATTTTAAAACAATCCTAAAACCGACTTAAAAGTTGTCCTGCTTTTTATTAGCAACATGCGTCAGCAATTTTAACCCACGTCAGTAATAAAACACTCCTTCCTCTTGAACAGATCTCTCCCCACACACATTTGGTATGCCACTGGCTCTCTGCCCCCCAGCATATAAACTGGTATCTCTGGTCTACAACAAAAGCCTTCTGTTCAAACAACAGGTTCACACACAAAGATCCTGCTGAAGATGCTGTCTCTTTACTTCTCTCTTCAAATCCAGGCTTCTAGACTCTTTCCGTGTGTGTGTGTGTGTGTGTGTGTGTGTGTGTGTGTGTGTATGTGTGTGTTGTCTCACATAGCTCAGGCTGGCCTCAAACTCACCATGTGGCTAAGGATGACTTTGAACTTCTGATCCTCTTGCCACCACCTCCTGAATGTTGAGATTATAGGCATGTACCACCACGCCCAGTTTATGTAGTACTGGGATAGAACCCAGGACTTTGTGGATGCTACCCAACTGATCCACATCCCTAAGTTAGATACTCTACCAACTGAGCTATCTGGGATCACTAGGCCTCTAGATTCTTTGACTCTGGCTCCTCGGAGCTCTTCTTCAGCTGACTACAGCCTGTTCTATCCATTGAGAGAACAATGAAATTGTTCTTGCCAAGACCAAGTGAGCACTCTCCAAGCCTTGCCATGCCTGAGTGCTCAGCATACAATAGGCTGCTCCCTCCTGGATGCTCATCTCCCTGAACCACCATGTAATTGCCTCCCCCTCTCTACCCATCACCCTCTCAGTGTGTCTCCCCCAATGATTTATTTTTAGGCGGGGTCTATTTTATAGCCCCGACTGTCCTGGAACTCACAGATATCTGCCTGCCTCTGCCTCCCAAGTGCTGGAATTAAAGGCATGTACAAACCACTTTTAAAAAATTGTTTTTTCTGGGATTAGTTTGGACAGCAAGTGCTTCTGCCTGCTGAGCCACCTTGCCTGCTCCACTTTTCTGTTTTTGTTTTGTTTTTTGAGATTGGGGCTCATGTAGCCTAGGCTGGCTTCACATTCACTATGTAGCTAGGGATGGACCGGGCCCCACCTCTCCCATCACACCTGTCTTCATCACTCAAGAGCAGCTGGTACCACTTAAGTTCACAGCTCACGGTCCATCTCCTGGACTACTGTGTCACTTTCTTTCCTCTCTTCTGTCCTCCAATGCTTCCCTCCCCGACCCTTTCTTTGCTAACGCTGCTTGAGTGGTCTTTTGAAAATATAAATCTGAATACATTGGATTCCCTCCTCATTTGGCCTAAATCATAAAGTCTTTATTTCATCATACATTCATGGCCCCGCCCCCTCCAGCTCATCACTTCTCACACTCCCACGTGCCCTCCGCAGCAACCACACCCGATTACTTATTTAGAACCAACCACTATGTTCCTCTCGGTCACCGTGCCTCTGCAGAATGTTCTCAGCCACCACAAAGAAAGACCTCCCTCTCTTTGGAAACACTCTCCCCATCTTGAGAACCAGGCTCTCTGTGGATGTGCTTCATACCCATGGTATGATGGTTTAGAATTAACTGTCAACTTGACATCTAGGAGCCAGGGTTCAGGGCACATCTGTAACGGATTGTTTAGATGAAGGTTAGCCTCCGAGAATGTCTGTGCGGATTGTCTTGACCAAGTTAACTGAAGTAGAAGGACCCGTCTTTGTTGGTTTTCTGAGACGGGGTCTGTTTACATATCCCTGGCTGTCCTGGAGATCACTACGTAGACCAGGCTGGGCTTGGACTCACAGAGATCTGCCTACCTCTGCCTCTCACGTGCTGGGATTAAAGGTTCATCATAACTGCAGGTGGCACCATGTTCTAAGCAGGGGTTCAGGACTCTAGAGGGTGGAGAGAGCCAACAGAGCACTGGCAGGCAGGCATCAATGCATTTCTATCTGCTCTTGACTGTGTATATGATGTGTATATATGTGTATATAATGTATATACATGGGTGTATAATGTGTATATAATGTGACCAGTTTTCTCAGGCTTCTGCCTCTGTGGCTTCCTCACCACGATAACATAGAATTATAAGCCAAATAAATCCTTTCTCCCTTAAGTCGTTTCGTCAGGCTATTTTATCTTATCAGAAGAAAGGACACTAAGACACACGGTCATTCAGTGCTTTTCCACTGCACACCTACCGTGTCCCACAGCCTACAGTGGACCCCGGGCTGTTGCGATTAATGCCTGAGCTCAGAAACACACCCAGGTACACAACTATGTCAGTAGACCGCTGTAGGACGCATAATATGGACTGCACCATACAGCTGGTATCATCAGCTCGTCTGAAGAGGTGAGCAGATGAGTAGGAGAACAAGAGTCCTGGTTAGCCTTAACTGTCGATCTGACCCAGCCTCGTGTCATCCGGGCCTCAATCGAGGGTCAGATCGGATTGGCCTGTGGGATGTCTGTGAGGGATTGTCTCGATGTAGGAGGCCCCAGTCCACCGTGGGAGGCACCGTGGCCTGGTCACACGGCCCTGGGTTGCATAAGAAGCTAGCTAAACATTTGAGCCGGCAAGCAGTCTTCCTCCACGGTTTCTGCTTTGAGTTCCCTCCCTGACTTTCCTCGATGATGGGTTGCGTGATCTGTAAGCCGAAATAAAACCTTTCTTCCCTTGGGTTGGTCAGAGTATTGTATCCTAGCAGCAGGTGGAATGACAGCAGCAAGCTCAGTCACCTCTCTTACCTCCTTCTCTGGAGCCCTGTTATAGCCCATATCACTCCCGTATGACTTAAAACACAAGTCCCTGCGCCCCCTCCCCCCCATCTAGATGTGACCTTTTCGAGAGCCGGGGCTGTGTCTGATTCATTTCTATTGCCCTGGTACCTGAAAAAAGACCTGGTTTAGAAAGTGCATCCTTTGGCAATGAGATGACTCAGTGGGTAAGGGCAAGTGCTGTCTAGCTTGACCACTTGAGTTCAATACCAGAACCCATGGTGCAAGGATGGAGCTGATTCCCGTGGGTTATCCTCTGCCTTCTGTTTGTACTCACAGCACGCACGTGACATATCCCCCCACCCTCCGACACACATACACAGGGAAGTACATCCTTTGAACTTTCTGACTAAATGCACACAACTTAGATCCCACCCTATCATTCAACTTCAAAGTCACAGACCCAGTAAACATCCCAGTGACAGCGATTCTACTTCAGAAAGCCGAGAAGGACCTTAGAAGCTCTGAGATGCCGCCTGCCAGCCTGACTTGAATATGGTCAAGGATCAAGTAAGTCCCTATAATCCTAGCCTGAGGGTTAGACTGCTGTGGAGTTTTTCCTTATGCAGAAAGGAGGTGTGGTGGAGCAGTAGATTCCCAGAGGTGGGCAAACCTGGATTACAATTCTGACTGCCCATTTCCTAACTTTGCAAGTGTGGTAAGTACTCATCTCTTGGGTCATGGGAGCATATCATATTGTCTGAAATACAGGTCTCCGCATTTTTTGGTTTTGTTTCTTTTGTTTTGTTTGAGACAGTATCTCACTATATAGCCAAGGCTAGCCTTGAATTCACAATCTTCCTGACTCAGCATCCCAGGGCTGGGTTTTACAGGCCTGTGCCACTATTCCCGGTTCCTAATGTGCCCTTATATGAGATCGGATTCACCTCTTCCAGTCGGTCGTGGCTAGGCCTACTTAAGAAGTTGCCCGAAAGGTCTTGACTCCTGGATCCTTTCACGGCTTCCCCACTTCCACTCCCGCCTCTTCACCTGGGGCACACCCTCTCCTGTCACATGCACATGCTGTGATCCTATCCCATCCCTCCAGGTGCCCTGGATACCTTCGCAGACGTCACCGCGTTCCTGGAATCCTGCACTGCAGCTGCAGCGGCCCACGGGCACCAGCCACTCACCGTCGGCGCCGCAGTGCATGCGGGGAGGGCTGCCGGGCTCCCCTTCAGAGTGAGCCACGCACGTTCCCGCCACTTCCACCAGCGTGGAGAAGGCGCTCTCGGCTGCTGTGGCGGGGAAGGCCGCCAGGCCCCGCACCGTGGCACGGCACTGCTTATAGTAGACGCGCACCGAGACCAGCGCCACGCATGCACCCACGTCCTGGAAGGCCAGGTGGAAGCCCTGCCGGCTGAGGGGGCCGATCTCACGCACCTCCGTGTTCAGCTTCATCTTGCGCTCCCCCAGGTCTCCCTGCGTGAAGCTTTCATCAGCTGCGATCGTGTCAATCTTGCGGGGTCGGTTGCCTCCTAGGCGGGGACGCCCACGGCCCAGGTCGGCCTCGGTCTCCAGGTAGTAAGCGTTGAAGGTCTCCTTGCAGGTACCCGCGGCGCCAGGGATGCTGCTGCAGTCGCGCAGCGTGAACTGCAGCTCCACGAAGATGCGCTGCCCACGGCCCCGGCTGATCCAGCCCGTCTGCAGCCAGTTGTCCTGGTTGGGCTCCAGCACGTTGCACACTTGATACGTGCGGATGGGACGGTCATGTTCGTCCACGCCGCTGATCTCCTCCCACTGAGGCAACAGTATAGAAGTGGACATCTCAGAGCCCGGAGCTTAAGCACTGGCCTTTCTCCACCTGTTTATTTTCCCCTGCCTTCCCGCCCCCTACCATACAAGCCCCTAAAACGACAAAGCACAAGGTGAGGAGACACTTCAGAAATGAACAAATTCAATCCGTTTTCTTTCTGGTACCGGGGATTGAACCTAGGTCCTTGGACTTGGGCGAGCACTCTACCACAGACCTCTTTTCCCTTTTCATTTTGACATCGCATCAACTAAGTTTTCCAAGTTGGCTTTGAACTCACTCTATCGACCAGGCAGGCTGAACTTACAGTCCTCCTGACTCAACTTCCTGAGTAGCTAGGCTTACAGGCCTGTGCCAGAAAGCCGGTTCCAATCTTTGTTCTTTGTTCTTTTGAGACAGGGTCTCACTCCATAGCCCAGGCTGGCCTTGATCTCACTATATATCTCAGGCTGGCCTCGAACTTACAGCAGTCTTCCTCCCTCGGCCTCCAGAGTGCTAGGATTACAGACATGAGCCGTCACACCTGGCTTTCTCTTTTCTTTTTAAAATATGCAGCGTTTCGTGGACTTGCTTGTTGTCCTTGAGCAGGGGCCACACTGATCTTCCCTATATCATCCCAATTTTAACTTGTGTGCTGAAGAATGAGCACAATCTTTACTTTTGAGGATGAAGAAACCGAGGTTGCAGAGGGAGAGCCACTTGACTGGATGGGCACAGCGAGTTAAGGGCGGAGCTAGGAATGATACCTAGAGTCACTCAACTCTCTGCCCAGTGACCTTTCCGCCTCACCCCACCCTCACCTTGCCTACTCTGTCAACAACTGACAGCCACTTGGAGGTCTACTGGGTATGAGGCAATGGCCAGCACCTGTTCCATTCAGCTTACATTTCTGTTCTTAGACACAGCCAGTTCTCTTATTTGCTTATTTGCCTGACTAACTGAAGACTTGGTATTTTCTAGTAGGGCTGCTCTGGCGTGACACCAGGTTCTGGAGAATATGCACTCTGTGGGTTTCTTTAAACATTCTTTCACGGGGCAGCTGAGATGGCTCAGTGGGTAAAGGCACCAAGTCTGACCTGAGTTCAATCCCCAGGGCCCACATAGTGGTCAGAGAGAACATACCAGGCAGACTCCCACAGGCGGTCCTGACCTCCACATGCACACCGTGGTACCAACACACACACACACACACACACACACACACACAAATGAATAAATAAAGGATTGAAAATTTTTAAATTCTTTCACAATTTCATAATGCATAATGTACTTTACCCACATTTCCCTATTATCCTCTTATCCCCTCCCCCACCACCAAACCACCCCTACCCAGCAAGTCCCCTTCCTACTCACGTGTGTGTGTGTGTGTGTGTGTGTGTGTCCCACTGCATTTAACTAAGGTTGCTTGTGTGAGCATAGATGGAGAACTTCTGGGGTATATTTTGATCCTAGGTGAACATGGGGTGCTAAAGGAACCGAGTCTAGATCTACCAGGAGATCCTCGGGACGGAGTCACAGTTTAACACCTACCCCATTACTTGGCTGTGTGGTCCAACCCAGCTCTGCCTGGGAGGCTTTGGAATCCAGAAGGATCACTAAGGAGAGGGGAGAACACAGGTGTGAGAAAGCCCCCGCGTCAGGTTAGGAGGGTGGATCCATTGCTGGATTTACCACACATAGCTACAGGAGAGCATAGGGGATGAAGCAAAACACCAGAAGATCTGAGTAGCTCAAGTCCAGAAAGAGTCAGTCACAGTGATTAATGTCAGTCCCTTTTTACCACTGAAGGTAACATTAACCAGTTCTGGGGATTAGGACCTTTCTTTCTTTCTTTCTTTCTTTCTTTCTTTTTCTTGAAGCGAGTGTCATTATCAGCCTTCCACGGAGTCCATGGCAAATACTCTATCTGAGGTCAGCTTTCACATTAGGGATAGAAGTCAGTGACCCTTTCCACCATCCCCAAGCTCCCCGAATTATATTTAACTGTCAACTAGCTGGAGGAAATGAATGGATATAGGAATTCTTGGGTGCACCCCAAATATGCTCAGATCTGAGGTCAGTTCACCAAGCATGGAGGAGACCAAAGCCTTTTCAATTTGCCTCCAGGGGCCTCTGGTAAAAATGAAGTGGAGACCTATTTAGCAACAGAAAGCGTCGGAATTCTTTGCTTCCCCACCCAGCCCCTGGTAAAGGGTGCCTTTGAAAGAATATCATGGGTCCTTTCACACATAACCCATGACCCTCTCCACCTCTCCCCACCAGAAAAGCTTGGAGTCACTTTATTCCCTCAGGATGTGACAGATCAGCAGTCTGTGTCCTGTCATCATTACGCTCAAAGAAGCCAGGGTCTGAATAGCAGAGCCTTCAGCTTAGTGACAGGGAGCCAGGCCATCTCCAAATCTCAGATTTCTTGCCTAGACTGATAAGGAAGGGGGTAGGCTTCCAAGGTGAGGGGCTCCAACAGGGACTGGCTCTAGAGGCAGCCGCGACGGTGGGCAGGGCCGCCAACGGTGCGCTGGGTTTCGTCACCAACAGTGCTTGGGTTTTGCATACTGGCAGGCGTCTGCCATCCCGCGCCAGGACAGACCCTGCGGGCAGAGTCTGCTCCAGCGTCTCAGGGTTCTGCACCTGGTTGTGACGCCTTTGGATTCAACTGAGCGTACAGCTCCCAGAGGTGCGGGAGCAGAAGCAAGACTCAGGTGCTAATGTCGCCGCCGACAACCCCAAATCCTCCGCAACGCGGACCGCCCGGTGGACTCCATCCCTGTTCAGCACTGCGGACAGTTCCACGGTCAGCACTTCGGGCAGCGCCTGGACTCAGTCCCCCGCACACCCACCCCACCCCCGCGATTAGCAGCCAGCCTCCGGTGGTCCACACCGCAGTCCCTAGACCCCCGCTATTCGTCTCCATCCCGTCTCATGCTCCGGTCTCGCCGCATCTCCTCGGCTTCCCTGCTCCCTTCATCTCCCCGCCCCCACACCTCCCACCTCCCATCACTCAGCCTGTCCATTTCGCCGGCCCCTGAACTCCCCTTGGCTCCTGTGGTCCCCAGCCTCCTTCTTCCCCAGCCTCCTAGGTCTCCAGACCTAAGCTCTCCAATATTCCTCTCTTCTCTATAGCTTAGCCAACCTCTCCTCTTTCTCTAGCTCTTTCCCGCCCTGCTGCCTGCTTGCTTCAAGCCCCAACGCAGAGTAGTCTTTCCAACGACTCCTTCACCCAGACCCCTAGCCCCCAACTCCACCCCCCGTTTTTTTGGATTCTCGGGTTCCCAGGCACAACCCATTTTACCTTCCTCGGCGGTCCCGGGCCGCCCGGGTCCCAGAAGCAGAGCGAGGCATAGTGGCATCAGGCAGACGAACAGGCGCAGCGGGTGTGGACCGGCGCCAGTCTCCATGGTCCACAGACCGAGCTGTCAGTGCGGCGGCGGCTCCAGCCTCGCCAGCCCAGCACCGCTGAGCAGTGCCCCCAGACCCCAGCGCCGGCTGGGGGCGGAGTCTCGCTGGTCACCATCATCCATGGGGACCAATCGCTAGGCATCGCCGCGGGAGGTCCACCAATCCCCACCAGCAGAAAATGAGGAGGTGGGGTTTCTTAGGCCAG
Organism: Cricetomys ansorgei; assembly: GCA_026225945.1. NCBI lineage: Eukaryota > Metazoa > Chordata > Mammalia > Rodentia > Nesomyidae > Cricetomys > Cricetomys ansorgei. The sequence continues at coordinate 12,340,013 of JAMJFZ010004114.1, forward strand.
GGGCGGAACGCCCAGCTGGAGGGGGAAACCAAGGGGTCCCGCAGATCTCCAAACCATGGGGGTAGGGCAGCCCTGCGCGTTAGAGTGGCTGCTGGAGAGCGAGACAAGCTGGCGTCGGTGGACCAGAGACCCTTAATCCTTAGCTCTCAGCATCTTGAGAAGTAGGCGCTGTGGGCGTGGCTTAGGGAGGGGCGGTCCGCGGGGCAGCGGGGACACTTGCAGCCTCTTAGCTAGCCTTGGGAGCACCCTTGTTCCCAGGACTCGCAGGGGGTTTCCGAGTCTGATATCCTGACCTCAAGCTCTAGGGAGCTCTGGTGTCTCCCAGTCCTTGGCCTCTTCCTGTGTCTGCGGCTCCCTGTGTTTCATGGTTCGATCCCTCCTCCTTTTTCTCCCGCCCTCATTTTACACACACACACACACACACACACACACACACACACACACACACACCCCGATCCCAAGAGCTGCTCGGGAAAAGAGAGTCAAGGCATTGACAGGGTCCCACCCTACCAGCACTGCTTCCGAGGCTGGGAAACCTTGTGGACGCTGAGGTGGGGGCAGTGGCTGATTTTGCACGAACAATCTGCATTCCGGGTTCTGGCTTCTGCTGTCCAGACACACAAGCAGCACACCCCATAACCTCTGTCCACAGTCTGTCCAGGCTGGGGTTCCCCTCTCTGCACCCCACTCTGCACACCCGAAGGAGATTGATGAGAAATGCAGCACCGAGAATTCAGGGTCCCTGTGAAAGAGGCAGAGCAGTCCTCAAAGAGTTCGGCACAAGCTGAAGAAGCCTCAAGGACACGTGGGACACGACCTCTATTTAATGAAGGTCATTTATGTGCAAACTGAAGGTTTAACCATTTGGTTATGGGGAGAGCTGTGGCCCTCTAGAACGAAGGAAGCAGCTATTGAGGGTCACCATTTGAGCTGAACTTGAGGGGAGGAAGCTCCATCCACCTTGTGGCTTTTCATGGCTTTTCTACCTTTAGGTCCTACAGCAGCCAGAGAAGCCTGGAGTGTGAGTGTGAGCCACGCATGCACTTGGCGGGGGAGGGGAGGTCCCGGCGCCCGTGCATTTTGCTTAGATGTGTACTCCTCACCCTCCACCTAACACCTACTGGGCACCATGCTCTGTGCTGAGGGTACCTGGGCAAGTCGCTGTCTCTGCCACATCCCATACATCTGTGGCATCATAGAACACTGTTCATTCACAAACCACTCTTGTGTTCTGTGTGTGTGTGTGTGTGAGTGTGTGTGTGTAGTGTGTGTGTATGTGTGTAGTGTGTGCACAAGAACTTGCTTACTACAAGCACAGTTGCTGGACAGTAGTATAGGGGGAATGGGCGGGGGGTTGGTTTCCCATGCTTCTGGGAGGAAAGATCATCAGGCAGGGCTGGGCTGAGACACTGTGGGGAAGCAAGCCCTCTGAGGAAGCAAGAGAAGGCATAGCCTCTGTCCAGTTCTCAGAGGTAGGCGGGGTCTCTGAAATAAGACCTACCTGAAGAAAGCCTCTAGGATCCCCGCCTCCCTCTATCTCCATTCTCCTCACGCTCGGTTGCCCCTCCCCCTCCCCCAGCGCTGGGAGATGGTATTTTTAGAAGCTGCTTAGAGACCCAGGACTCCTTTCATTTCAAAATGAGTCCTCACTCCACCACCCCTCAAACTCTCTCTTCGAAGCCAGGTCCTCTCCCCATGGCAGTCGGTAAGGCACCAGGCACGGCTTCTTACCCGAGCTCCAGAGCTCCAGACACTTCAGCCCAGCGCTTTTGACCCTGGGTAGAAAAAACAAAACACCGGCTCCCTCAGAGCTGCACAGGGATCTTTCAGGAGCCAAACAGATGGATGAAATTATCTGGGTAAAGCTACACAGGATGCCCACAAGACACCCCTGTCTGCTGGGAGACTCTGCTGCATGCACATGGGGGAAGTTGCCAGACAGAAACCCTAGGAACGGGGGGGGGGGCAAGAAGAGTGAACTAATCCTTCCCATTCTGTGAGCAATTCATTTATATATAGTAAAATCAGAGCAGAGAAGTCCTTGTGTTTGCAGATATATGCAAATCAGCCAGATCTTAATAGGAGTTGCTCCACGGTGGATCCCGCTATTCCGGGAGGCTACAGAACAGATAACCTCTGATGATGAAATTCTGCAGAGCTCCTTACTTCCTTGTGCCCCTCTGTTCTTCCAGAGAGTAGGGCTTGGTCTTGAGTTTGGGCAGTGTTAGTTTCCTCCATGGAGGAGATGACCTTGTCTTTCCGGTGAGATACTCTCTGCCTCTGTGAAATCTGAATTTCCACAATTTAGAAATCCTTTCAGGAATGTGGAGATGGAAGTTATGATAAAGTTGGATCTGCATCCCAGAAAACCACTTGAAATTGTTTTGGGTGTTGAATCGGGTCTCACGGTCCATATACGTTTTGTGCTGTGACCTTAGAAGACAGTAAGGTAGAGGAAGGCTGCCTCCCTCCCATCATGCTTCAGGATACTTCTATTAACCAAACTATTATTTATCACCCCCCCCCCCCAGGCGTTAGGTGCCAGTCGACCTACAGCCAAGGTTAGGTCCTTCTCTGAAGTAGCTCCCAGAGAGGGGAGGGGCCCCAAAAGGTGAGGGAGCCCCTGGCCATGGTGCTGAACCCTCAGCCCTCAAGCTCTCCTGTCAGGGTTTCTGTCAATGGTTCCGAACCTCCCAGTCTGGACCCTTCAACTTTAACTTGCCCTGGGACTTCTCTTTGGCTGCACCTTCATCTGAGGTCAGAAGTTACTTTCGAATCCTCCTGCCTGTAACCAAGACCCTATGACAGGTGCCTTGAGGAGCCAATCACCCTTCACTTCTTGGCGTAAGAAATGAGGGGCCTAAATCACACCAGGAAGCAACTGCCACTCTCTTCCATTTCTCTCAGGCTCCCTCCTGAAGCATGATGGGAGAGGGGAGGTCTCCTCTACCTCACTGTCTTCTAAGGCCACAACATGAAACCAGTATGGACTGTGACAATTTCAAGCGGTCTTCTGGGATGCAGATCCAACTTTATCAGAACTCCCATCTCCAAGTTCCTGGAATGTGGAAATCCTAGTGTCACAGATACAGAGAGTATCTCATGGACAGAGAAGTTCATCTCCTCCACGGAGAAAACTAACACTGCAAAAGGAAACTGAGGACCAAGTCCTGCTCTCTGGAATGACAAGTGGGCACAGAGCAGTAAGAGCTTTATTCCACAAAAGCACACCTTCATTTGTCGCTTACCTTGTTTGTTTCATATCTCTTCCACCAGCCTAAGAAAGGAGTTAACATGCCCAATAGGATTCATTTCTGAGATAATTGATCATGGGGAAAAAATGAAATGGCATTATTAACAAAAAGAAACTTTAGACATGGTCTCAGGTTAGACCAGGTTAGCCTCCGATTCCCCATGTAGCTGATGACAACCCTGAGCTCCTAATGGCCCTGTCTCTATCCCCCGAGTGCTGGGAGTACAGGCATTGTGCCCTGCTTAGCATCCAAGATCAGTGTACGGCCCAACACAGTACTTGGCACATTAGCTCTGTTAGAATAGCGGTTAACTAAAGTCAAAATAGGGGAGGAAAGAAAGGGTGAGGGGAGGTGACGTGGTGAGATAGGGCGGAAGACAGATTAGGTGAAGAGTTGTGGAAGAAAAGACAGTGGTGGATAAAGACACGGCTGGTTGAGATGAGTGATCAGAAAGCAAAGAAGTCAGGAAGAAACGGACCCGAAGAGGTGGAAGAGTCACCAGGACTCATCACCTGGTCAGCTGCGAAGTGGTATCAGAAATGACATTTCCCTCAGTGAACTCATCGTGGTCCAGGCTTATAAACTTGACATACCAGCATGAAGAAGGAATCTATGTGTTGGGAAGCTGGGGGTGGCCACACTAGCTCAGCATCTGGCCTACTATCTGAGATGAGAAGCAGTACATTCATTTCTGGTGAGAAGTGAAACTGCCAATGACGTCAGGGTTGTGTAATAATACGCCTGGGACATGCTTTCCTATAGGACGGTGGTTCTCAGCCTTTGAGTCATGACCCCTTTGGTGTCGAATGGCCCTTTCACAGGGGTCGCTTAAGACCATCTGCCTATCCGATATTTACATTACAATTCATAACGGTAGCAAACTTACAGTTATAAAGTAGCAACGAAAATCATTTTATGGTTGGAGGTCACCACAACATAAGAAACAGTATTAAATGGTTGCAGCATTAGGGAGGTTGGGAACCACTGCGGCAGGAGGAGTGCACAGGGAGCCACTCTGTGAGGCAGAAGCAGCTTGTGAGTGTAAGGAAGGAAGGGGCTGGCGGCTTCGGGATCGGGGATCGATGGCATCAGGTTCTGAAGGCTTCAAGCCTCCAAATCCCCTGGTTGGCCCCTAGTGCAGGGAATAGGATGTACCAACGCGCATTTCTCTAAATAACCATTTTTGTTTTAAATTCAAACTCTACTACGCGGTGTCCTGTTTAACAGAGTTAAATTAACAAAGTAATGTCAATTGATAAACACTGTGACTCCTGCATCAACAAAATGGCTCAGTCGGTAAAGGCACTCGATGCTAAGCCTGATGACCTGAGTTTGGTCCCCAGAACTCACGTGATAGAAGGAGAGAACCAACTCTCACTAGATGTCCTCTGACCTCCACACGTAAACCATGCCTGTGCCACTACTCATGTGTGCACCCATACATCATACACACATACATATATGCCAAAAACATTTTAGGCTCGAGTACCTCCCTTCTTATGTTCCTGTCCAATCAAAACAGTGTATTCCTTTCTACCCTCTACTGTCGCTCCACTCTAAAGGAAGTTTCTCTGTTGAATTGCAGATAAACAAATGATAGATAGATGATAGATAGATAGATAGATAGATAGATAGATAGATATTGTTAAGTGAGGGCTGGGATCGCAGCTCAGTTGGTAGAGTGCTTGCCTAGCATGCAGAAAGCAAGCCCTAGGTTTGATCCCCAGCACCACATAACCCAAGCGTAGTGGTGTACACTTGCAATGGCAGCACTCAGGGGATGGAAGCATGGGGATAGAATTTCAAGTCATCCTTATCTACATCGTGAGCTGAGGTCAACCTCAGCTATGAATATGAAACCTTGACTAGATTTTTTTTTCTAAGTAAAAACACCCATTTGTTATATCCCGGATAATTCCCCTTCACCTTTAAGTCACATTAACAGGTTGGCATATACCATTCCTGCACATGCCACCCCCCCCCCACTTTCTCTATAGAGATGAATGCATTTCCTGGTTGGGTATGCATTGCTGATCACCCACCCTCTTGTACCTCACCTTTCCTATCTCACGATGCTGACACAGCCCTGGGTTTATTGGAATTTTTTTTTTTTTTTTTTTGCTCTGATCCTCTGCTAAAAGAAGGTAGCTTCTCTGCAATTTTCAAGATCAATAAGGATTATGATTGGCTAATCTTTTTCATCCTGGCACGTGTTACGTCCCTGACCTTTTGAATTAACGGAAGAAATTCCCATCTACAAATGAGATGCACAGTCAGGAATGATGGCAAATATGTGTAATTCCACCATTCAGGAGGCTGAGAGGGGAGGGTTGTGAGTTCAAAGCCAACCTGGAGTACATAGCGAGACCTTCCTTCAGAAAACAAAGAGCAAAAAAAGAGAGCTGGAGAGATGGCAGAGTGATTAAAAGCAACGGCTGCTCTTGTAGAGGACCTGGGTTCAGTTCCTAGCACCTTAGGTAATTACAACCATTTGTATGCATCTCACGACCATTTGTAACTCTAGTTCCAAGAGATCTGATGTCTTTTTCTGACCTCTGAGAGCACCAAGCACATATGTGGTACACATGCAGGCAAACAATGATTCACATGAGAAAATAATAATAAATATTTTAAAGAGAGAGGGTGTGGCCTGGAGGGCTATGCCCCACCTCTTTGGATGCTTTAATTACATTGGCTACCAGGAGCTGCTGCAGCTGCCATGCTGGAGTGGCATCCGAATACCATGTGGGTTGCATTATTGAATGGAAACTCGCCTTCAGAACTTAACTTGTTTCCAAGCTCCTTCGGACTGTGGGGAGACAGCTGCAAGTCCCTGCCAGTGAGCCTCCTAACAAGGCTGCCCCTTCCTCTCTTCCCTCTCTCTCTCCTTCCCTCCCTCCTTTCTTTCCTGCCTGCCTGCTTCCTTCTTTTCTCCAACTGAATCTGGTTATGTAGCCAAGGATGACCTTGAACTCCTGATCCTCCTGCCTCTACCTCCCAAGTGCTGGACTTGCAGGGATGTGCCAGCACACCTAGCCAGGAATGCTTATTTCATCAAAACCACCAGAGACTCTCTTTCCTTTTCTCAGATTTTTTTTTTCTTTTTACTATCAAGTCAGGATCATCTCTATCTTAATTAAGTTGGACTGACCTGATTTAAGAACCTAATTATGTCTCCAGCATCCTTCATCATAACCAGATTCTCCTGGCTAGAAGCTTGTCACGGATCCTGCCCATGCCTTAGACTGTTAGGAGCATCGGGCAATGGGAACCACGGGGACCGCTCAGGTCTGTCTCCCACAGACAGAAATATCCAAACCAATGCTGCTAACAAAGGGAGAGAATGGGTGAAGAGAATGCACGGTACACCTTCTGAGAAGGAACTGAGGGGGAAGGGAGGCTGGAGAGATCGCTTGGCAGGTAGGAACACACACTGCTCTCACAGACGACCCAAGTTTGGTTCTTAGTACCCATGTCCTGGGCACAACTGTCTGTCATGCCAGCACCAGAGAATCTCACACCTCCTTCTGGCACCGCACTCATATACACGTATACACAGTATTAAAAATAAAATTTTGTTTTGTTTGAGACAGGGTCTCTCTACATAGCTCTGGCTGCCCTGGAACCCACTGTGTAGACCAGGGTGGCCCATACCTCAGAGATCTGTTTGCCTCTGCCTCCTAAGTACTGGATTAAAGGAGGGTGCTACCACACCCTGTGATAAAAATAAAATATTTTAAAAGAAGAAACTGGATAGCCCTGTATGCAGAGATGGTCTGGAAGTTGCTGAATGCAGTGAGATTTCTCTCGCGCACTCCTGAAATGAAACCCTAAGGGCCTCAAGCATGCTAAGCACATAAGTCTACATCTCCAGCCCCTAATTTTTAGGGCATCTACCTGGGATTAGTAATGGGAGACAGGTCATTTGGTACAAACGTGGGCACTAATCGGTTATTCCAAATCACTTCTTCTCTTTCATTCCAGTGTATCACACAGGACAATTGTAAGGGGGTGATTGTCCCTGTTCAGAGACCTTTGTCTGTCCAAGTAGCTGCACTACCCTGTGACATTATATGCGATCTCCGTGGAGATCTGAAGCAATCTTAACTAGCTCACTACTGCATCACCAGCAGCTAGAACCAATGTTCAGTATGTGTCTAGGATGAAGAAGGAACTCAGGGACAGGGCACTTGCTTCAAGCACTTGCTCCAAATCCCTGCAGTGTAAATAAATGAATTCACGTGTATTCACTGACTTCAGGAGTGGGACTTCGATAATCCAATACCTTCCAATTGCCCAGCTATGTGTGGTGACATGTGCCCATCATAGGATTTCAGGAGGCTGTCAGAAGGATTCTGAGTTCAAGGCCAGCTTGGACTTGTGAGACCTTGCTCCCAAAAGCCAAAAACAGGGGCTTGAGAGACGGCTTTGCAGGTAAAGGTGCCTGCCGCCAAGCCTGACAACGTGAGTTCAGTCCCCAGCTCCCACATGGTAGAAGGTGAGAACTGACTCTCACAAGTTGTCTTCTGACACACACCCCAGGGTACAGGTACACACACACACACACACACACACACACACACACACACACACACAGAGTAAAAATAATTCTTGAGTCTGGCCCAATTCAAACATATATGAACAGCCTTATTCTGTATAATCCTTACCACAAATCTGTATGATAACCATTCTCCTATATTCACATGATCTTAGAAGTTTCACTCTTCAATTTGTTTAAATTCACTCTCATTTTCATCAAATATTGTACATTGCATTAAAAGTCAAACAGTACTGCAAGTCCTGCAATAAAGATGTAATCCCCCTGTCTCCTTCTCCAACCCTGAGTTTGATTCCCTAGGGCCAACAGCTCTAGGTTGTCTCTTTTGTGCCTATTCACATTTTCTGAGCATGGTTCTGAGCACCACCCCTTCCTAAGTGGAGCCCTTTTCTGTCCAATACTGGTCTGTAAACCTCAGGGTAGGAGGAGACCAGATCACCCACACATCTGAATGCACTCTGCTAGTGTTTCCCTGGGCTGTGTCCAGGCAGAGGAGAAATTGTGTGAATAGCCAGGGCAGCTGTTGCTGTGGCTCCAGTTCAGCTAACCCTCTTCCCCAGGGTCCAAGCCTCTGTTTAGTCCTCTATAAAATGGCACTGAATGGATGTGAAGAAGGGGGTGGAGATGTCGACAGTCAAGCATTCCGGGACCTGAGACTCAGATGGAGAGACCATGGAGGGAAGGTGACTTGAAGCATGGATGAAATGTGAACAGGAAGTATGGCTTTTAAGGTAGAATGAACACAGTATGTTTAAGGAGCAATAAAAGGAGGATAATGTACCCAGACAGGTCCAACAGGTTTCTCTGTTGTAACTCTGGCTGTCCTGAGCTCACTCTGTAGACCAGGCTGGCCTCGAACTCACAGAGGTCCACCTGCCTCCGCCTCCCGAGTGCTGGGATTAAAGGCGGGCGCCACCACAGCCCAGCTAATTACTGTTTTGTTTTTTTTTAAGGGTCTCACGTAGTCTAGGTTGTCTTGAACTCCTCATCCCTGATTCCTGAGTTCAGGGGTTGCAGGCTTGTGCCAACACGCTTGGCTTCTGGTTTGCTTTCTCTTTCTCTCTTTCTTTCCTTCTAACTTTTTTCCGATTTATTTTAGTTCCAGTATGGTGGGGCAAGCCTTTAATCCCAGCAGAGACAGAGGCAGGTGAATCTCTGTGAGCTGAAGGCTAGCCTGATCTACACAGTGAGTTCCAGTTCAGCCAAGGCTACAAAGTGAGACCCTACCTCAAAATCTCAACAACAACAACAAAAGATATTTTATTTTTGATTATATGTACACATTTGTCTCTATATATGATCTTGTACATGTGTGAGCACAGGCATCTACATAGACCAGAAGACGGCTCTGGACCCCCCAAACTTGGTGCTATCAGCGTTGTGGGTATTGGGAGCCAAACTTTCTCTGCAAAAGCAGCGTGTGCTCTTAACCACTGAGCCATCTCTTCAGCCCTATCTCTCCCCCCACCTCTCGTCTCTCTTCCTTTTTCCGAGGCAAGGTCTTTGTGTCCAGGTTGGCTTCAGACTTGATATGTAACAGGGGATGACCTAGAAAGTTCTGATCCTCCAGCATCCAGTCCCCCAGCGCTGGGACACTAGTGAGATTACCCGAAAGCACTACCCATGCCTGGTTTCCTCAGCGCTGGGGATCGAACTCAGGGTCTTTGTGTGTGCTAAGCAAACATTCTAAACACAGAGCTACATCTCCCATTCTAGGTCCATTTTAGATGTAGGAACTCACGTTGGGTCAGCAGCTGAAGAAATCCTACCCAGAGACATAAGCAGTGGGTCAGTGCTTGTGAATTACAGGGAAAAACAGTTTTGGAGGATGGGAAGCCTTCCATTGTGACCAGGGTTTGTCTGCTTCTCTGCAAACCTAGCTGAGAAATAAAAGAATATGGCCCCAATAAGACCAGCACAGGGTTAGAGCTGGTCTCTACAACCTTTCAGTTCTGGTGATCTGTAATATAAAAAATTAATTTATTTTAGATTATATTTCTGTCTGAATGTCTTGTCTGCATGTGTGTGTGTGTGTGTGTATATGTGTATGTGTGTGTGTGTGTGTGTGTATATGTGTATATATGTGTGTGTGTATGTATATGTGTGTGTGTGTGTGTGTATGTGTGTGTGTGTGTGTGTGTGTATATACCACGTTTGTGACTGTGCCCATGGAGTTCAGATGGAGGTTGTCAGATCTACTGTAACTGGAGTTAGGGAGGTTGTAAAGGCACCATGGGGGAGCTGGGAAAACAACCCAGGTACTGTGCAAGAGCAGCAAGTGATCTTAACTGTTGAGCCATCTCTCCAGGCCCTATAACTTCTTTTTTAAACGTTTATTTTTAAGTTGTGTGGTGTGGTGTGGTGTAGTATGTGTGTGTGTGTGCGCATGTGTCCATGTGCCACAGCACACATGTGGAGGTAAGAAGGCAGCTTTTAGGAGTTGTTTCTCTTTCCACAGTGGGTTCTAGGGATTAAATTCAGGTCTTTAGGATTGGCAGCAAGAGCCTTTACTATTTTGCAAGCCCTGATCTGTAACTTTTTTACATTATGTAATTGATACTGTAACATAATAGAAAAACAACCCAACTTCAGTTCCAGGGGATCCAACACCCTCTTCCGGCCTCGTTGGGCACTGTACACACATAACATGCAGGCAAGCACATATAAAATAAAAATTAATACCTTACATTTTTTTAATTGGGCTCTATTGTTTTTCATTTCCAAGAGATTTTTCTTTACAGTCTGACAAACCTTTCCTCCCATTTACATAGTAACCTATTCTTGATTTTAAAATATAAAATCTTTGGGGCATTAGATAATATTTTCAAATAATATTTTTATGCACACAAATGTCTCACCTGCATGTGTGTCTGTGCACCACATACATGCCTGGTGTCTGAGGAGACCTGGAGGGGACACCTAACTGGCCACCTCTCCAGCCTGCAGATAGTAATAGTTTATCGTTCACTTGTTTCGGTTTTTGAAACTAGCTTTTACTGGGCATCTCAGGCTGGCCTCCAACAACGACCTGCCTCATCTGTGCTGGAGTCACAGCTGTGTGCCATGTCCAACTCGTATTTTATCTGTAAGGGGCGCCATTCTCATTCCCGTTGATCTTGTATTTGCTGGGCTTTTTAAAAGTTACATCTATTTACTTATCTGTGTGTGCCTTGGGGGTGGGGCGGGGGTGTGCACGTCCAACGACATGAATATGGAAGTCAGAGGATAACTTGTGGGACTCAGTTCCCTCCTTCCACCATGCGGGTCCTGGGATTCAGACTCAGATCATCGGGTGGCAGCAAACACTGCTACCCACTGCCCATTCTCCTTGTTTATATCCACTTAATATCTGAAAGGAAGGGACTGCTTTGATAACACCTGTTTTACTGTGGCACGAGCAGGCTTTCGGTAAGTGTGGGCTTCCTCTAAAGACCGCACTGTGATGTCAGAATATACAGGCCTTTGCTAGATGGCTTTTTTTTGGGGGGGGGGCTTTGTAGGAGTCACTTGGACTTCTTTCTGCATGGAAGGTGACCTTCTGACCACTGGCGTTCTTTGGATTGGGTGACTCTGACACACAGACTTCTGGCTGGTTATTTATGCATACTCATAGCATGTTAGCACAGAAAGTAGGCCAGCTCTGCCTCTGCTGCTGACTTGGGTCAGAAGGTCGACTTGCTCCTATTTCTTGACAGTAAACCTACCTGCCTGGTGGAGCTCTTAACAATCCGGGCTCTGCAAAGGAGAGAGGGAGACGCCACAGGCACTCACGGCTATTTTCTCGAGGGCCTCCTTGGATTTTGTTCACATTTCTGATTGGCCTTGGCAATGGCTTGGCTTCATCATACAATTTACGCTAATGAGAAGTGTTAGGAAGTGCTTTGCTAGATTCTGGATGTTTATTTTATGGTAGTGAGAAGCCAGGCATTGTGATGTATGCCAGTAATACCAGCATTCTGGAGCCAGAGGCAAAAAAAATTCTGAGTTCAAGACTAACCGCGGTCATATAAAAAATTTCAGGCCAGCCTCAGCTACATAGTGAGATTTCGTCTCAGAAAACAATAAACAATCCAGAAGCGGTGGCTCACACCTGGCATCTCAGGTGTGACTTGGGAGGCCGAGGAAGAAGGATTAGTAGTTCAAGTTCAAGATCTGTGTGGGCTATAGATTGAGTTCAAGGTCAGCCCGGGCTACTTAGTCTCAAAATACAGAGCAGCAAAGACAATGAACTCACTCACTGCTGTGGAACTCTTGCCTAGCAGGGATGCAATGCCCTGGCTTCAATTTCAGTGCCTGGGTGAGGGTGTAGGGAGTACTGCCAGCCCACTGGAAAGTAGAGTTGAGGAAGAACAGGAGACCGTGCATAGTTGGCCAAGACTAGGCAGGTATACTGAGCGGGGAGCACAGAAGAGCCAGGCCTGGCCTGGGAGTTAGGCCTGATCAGTGCAGGCAGGGGTCCTCCACTAGGTTCCTGGCCCCAGCCAGAGTTTGCAGGGTGGCCCGACGCCCCTCTTCTCAGTACTGAGGACTTGCAGCGAATTTGGGTGATGCTGACAGCGCTCAGTGGGAGGATGGCTCGGTAAGGAGGCCAAGAGATCCTCAGTTCCCACCCTCCGCCCCGACCTTCTCCCGGGAAGGTCCAGTCCCGCACCCCACCCGGGACCCAGGTGCGCACGGCCCAGGATTCGGCCTCCAGTGCCCAGGCGGGGTTCGCTCTCCTCCTCCTGGTTCCCCCTCAGCTCGCGGCTCACTTGGTCCGCGCCGTTGTATCCTGTGTGTGCCGGGCCCGCCCGCACTGCGGGGACAAGCGCAGGGCTGCCCTGGGCGCACGGCGCTCGCTGGTCGTGGCCTGGGACGCGCGGGCGGGCGAGATGGCGCGGCTCCGGGGCCCATAGCGCGGCGGTGGGCACCGCGGGAAAGCCATGGCCCGGCGGCGGCGCCGCGCGTGCATCGCCCTCTTCCTAGTGCTGCTCTTCGCCTTCGGCACGCTCATGGGGCTGCGCACACTCAAGGCCCCGGACGGGCTACCCGCGCTGGGCCCGGGCCCGGAGCTAGCGCCCTTCGAGCGGCGTTCGGAGGGGAACCCCGCGCCCGCCCGAGCCCCGGCCGCCCCCGCAGCCCCGCCGCCCCCGCCGCCGCGCACCGCCGCCCCCCGCGCCTCGCTGGGCCCCGCCGAGGCTGATCCCGCGCCGCGGCCGAGCCTGCGCGTCTACTCCGACCTGCACGCCTTCTACTACTCCTGGTACGGGAGTCCGCGGCGCGAGGGTCACTACATCCACTGGGACCATGTCATGGTGCCGCACTGGGACCCCAAGATCTCGGCCAGCTACCCGCGTGGTCGCCACAGCCCTCCAGACGACTTGGGTTCCAGCTTCTACCCGGAGTTGGGGCCCTACAGCTCGCGGGACCCCGAAGTGCTGCGAGAGCACATGATCCAACTTAAAGAAGCCGCCATCGGTGAGCCCCCGGGTCCCCCCTGGCCGGTCTGTCCCCAGCCTCGCCCTTACTTCCTGCACCGCAGCTCTTGGTGTCCCGCCACTGGGCCTCTGGTCCCACTCTCCCGTCAGCCTGACCTCGTAGCCCTTCCCTCCCACTCACTCTGATCCTGGGCCCACTACACACCACTGCCCCTTCCAATCACCCCTGCCCCCGTACCTTCTGGGCCTTTCTGGCCCTCAACAGCCCCAGGACCCTTCCATAGGGCAGAGTTGTTGTTGTTGTGTGTGTGTGTGTGTGTGTGTGTGCAGCAGAGCTATCCGACCAGGGACATTAAGAGGAGCAGCTTTCAGTCTGTTGGACTTCCAGTTTCAGGGGAGTAAGGCCGAGGTTGGGTGGGGAGTCCTGTCCCCTCAAATGAGGAGGCCTCTGCTTTCAGAGCAGGTGCAGGGGGGTGGAACAGCTGTATGGCTTATCTAGCAGGGCTGAAGGTGGGCACAACTCACGACAGAAAGAAGCTCTAGAGTGCTCAGCCACAAGTCCTGAGAAACCTACATTACAGGCTGGAGTGAGGCTCACTTAGCTTAGGTTTTGTCACTGAATTCTGCCAGTTTTGAAAGAGACATCTTGTTATAACTCCAGATGGTTTATGAGTGAGGAGGAAGAGCTGCAAGGTCAGGATCCAGGCTTAAGCGGTGCAGGTCATAATCCTAGCACTTGGGAGGGTAAGGCAAGATTCCCACTTCAAAGCCAGCCAGGGCTACATAGTGGGGCTGTATCTCCAAAATACTAAATGAATGAACAAATGCATAATTAAATAAGAAGGGGACAGGACATATACAAAGATAATTAGGATGTGGGCTATTCTGGCCAGGCTTGCTTTCTAGACGGGCAGCCGGTCAAGGCAAGTGCTCTTCCCCAGGGGAAGCTTGGGGAGACTTCTTCACAGGGCGTTTCTTCAGGTAGCACCTCGAAGGTAGGGCTGTGGCTTCCAGGTGGGTATGGCCTGGCCATCCTTTCCCTTCCGTTCTCCTACTTGAGGATGCACTAAGCCGGTCTCCTTGCAGGCCTGTCTCCCCTGGCTGCAGCACTTCAGCACTGCAGGCACGGACAGCTCCGAGGCCAGCTAAGCTCTGGTCCTGACCTATCCAGGCGAACCTGGCAGGATCCAGGCTCAAGGTTTTTCAGGAATCATGCAATTGGAGATGACTTCTGAGAAAAAAATCTCTGCTGGGGGTGGGGCGCACTGTGTACCACTGAAGGGGCTTTTGTGTTCTTTAGGAGTCTTGGTTCTCTCCTGGTACCCACCTGGCATGGCTGATGATAATGGGGAGCCCTCAGACGATCTGGTACCTGCCATTCTGGACACTGCCCATCAGCACAACATCCAGGTGAGTTGCCAGAGAGAGGGGTTACACACTCTCTCGTTCTGAAGAATGCTTCTGTGCCATAGTTAGTGCTGGGGATAACAGACACACAGCAAGTGTGGTATAGAGAGAGGGTCTAGAAGGCTGTGCCCATGTCAACTGTTACCTACCATTTATAATTTTGAGAAAACTAGATAGGAGACAAATGAAAGACTATATAGATATCATTTTTTATATCAACTTTTAAAAATTTTGTGCATGTGTGTATATCTGTATGTGGATATGTACAGGTACATGCAGGTGTCTGAAGAGGCACTGAATCCCCATGAAGCTAGTTGTGAAATGGGTGCCAGGAACCCAGGTCTTTTGGAAGAGCAGCCAGTGCTCTTAACTGCTGGGCCATCTCTCCAGCCCCCTGGTTAGGTTGGAAACCCTGATCCTGGATACTGGGCAAGCAAGAGCCAAATGGACCTGCAGACAGAATTCTAGACTCAACTCCATAGCAGAGGACAGTGCTGGGTCTCCACAAACAGGATCACTGTTTGGAAGGATATGTGTGTGGCTGTCTTCCCCAAACACATCAATACAGGAAGTCAGTTCCTGCTTCTGAGGTGAAGCAAAATGATAGAGAAACCCGCTCCCCGTCCTGAGGTCACCACTGACAGGTTCAACAGACCATGGCCCATTTCCCATTGGCAGAGAGTAGGCACACGTCTCACTGTCTGCACGACTGCAGCCGACAGAGGTGGAACCTGAGCATCATCCTGCAGCAACCCCAGAATGATTCCTAGGTGCCCTGTTGTGGAACATGGACAAACTTCCATCCTTCATTTTTGATCGGAGGTAGCAGTTATAGTGCCCTATCCTTGCCAGGCTTTTCCTGAACTCAGTCCCTTCTACAAGCCATGGCTGGGGCCATTAAGCTGTATGCATCGTGCTCCTGAATAATTCACCTCATCTGCAACTCCTCTGTTTGTGGCAGGTGGCCTTCCATATCCAACCCTACAAGGGCCGGGACGACATCACTGTCCATGACAACATCAAGTACATCATTGACATGTAAGATGGGAATCTAGACGGAAGCAAACATAGAAGGCTGGAGGGCCAGGTCAGGCAGTACAAGGGTGGAATACATGTTACAAGCAGTTGTCACAGTGAGGGTGCTGGGCTTGGAGTAGGCAACTGAGCTTCAGGTCTGGTTCTGGGGCCCTGAGTCTTGTTTTAGTACCTAAGTGCTTCATACATGCTTGACATACTCAATGAAAAACTGCCCAGTGCCCATACATGCAGATATTGTCTTTAGCAGTTTCTGATTTCGTACTTATTGTCTAGTGGTTGGAGGTGGAGTGGAGCTCCCCAACCAAGAAGTGAGAAACCATAGCAATCTGAAGTATGAAAAAAACAAAACAATAAAAGCAAAGTGAAGTTTTATGTTAAGAATGTGCCCAAGATTTTTTTTTTCTTCCTCCTTTTATGGTTCTGGAGATCAAACCTCCAGGGTTCTCTGCATGCTAAGCATGAGCATGAGTAGGTACTGAGTTATGTCCCTGCCCTCAAGGAACTACTTTAGAATGGGTGGTGATGTGTGTTTCTCTCAGACGACATGTCATGTGTGCAGGCACCTATGAAGCTGACTCTTGCTTTCCATGTGAGCATACAGGGAGTTGGTGGCCATCTGTCAGCAGAGAGAGAGCCTTCACCAAGAACCAAACTTGCTAGGTACTTTGATATTGGACCCCCCAGCTCCCAGAACTGAGATATAAATATGGTTGTTAGGCTAAAAGGAATGAGAGGGCCTAGAATTTTGTTTTGTTTTTGAGACAGGGTTTCTTAAAGTTTAGGCTGGCCTCGAGCTCTTTATGTAGAAGAGAGTGACCCTCTACTCCTGGTCTTGTCTTTAGCCTCTCAAGTGCTGGGACTACCCGCAAGTGCCATCATGCCTGAGTCCCTGGATTCAAGCCCTAACAGTTTTTTAAAAAAGATTTTATTTTCTTAATTTATATGTATGTGTGTGTCCAAAGAAGACAGAAGAGGAAGCTGGAGTTAGAGACATGTTACATGTTGCCTGATGTAGGTGCTAGGAATAAGAACTCAGATGCTCTGGAGGAGTAGCAATTGCTTTCAACATCCAAGCCATCTCTCCAGCACAATAATTCTTAGTAAGTTAGTTCTGCAAAGGTCTGGAGAAAAGGGAGAAATTCCAGGCAGAGAGAGGACTGGCGGATGGAATGTCCTAAGATGGGACAAGCTACCATAAAGGTTAGTAGAAAGGTGAGTTAGGGAGTGGAGTCCAGTGGGTAGTAGCAGGAATGTTAGTAGGTAAGGTCGGATCAGTGGGTCCTTACAGGTTATGGTAAGGAGCACTCAGATCAGATCCTACAGGAGGGCACGAATGAAAGTCTAGGCACCAACTACGAGATTACTGCAGCAATCCAGATGCAGATGGTGGTGGCCTGGCTCGGGAGAGGCTTAGGGATGACAGGTCAGGGAGGGCTGCGGAGGGGGGCAGGTTAATTCTTGGAGGCAAAGCTCAATCCACATGGGACCTGCTGGATCCTAGACTGCTGTGAGCACAGCCATCTGTGGCTGATCTTATGGTTGTGCTGACTTCTCACATTCAACTCAAGCCTCTCCTCCCTCCTGTCCCTCAGGTATGGCTCCCATGGTGCATTTTACCGTTATAAGAACAGCATGGGCAAGAGCCTCCCACTCTTTTATATCTACGACTCATACCTGACATCCCCTGAGGCCTGGGCCCACCTCCTGACACAAAATGGGCCCCATTCAATCCGCAACACTCCCTATGACGGGGTCTTCATAGCGCTGCTGGTGGAGGAAAGCCACACCCATGACATCCTTGCGGCGGGATTTGATGGAATGTACACCTACTTTGCCTCCAATGGCTTCTCCTTTGGCTCCTCTCATCAGAACTGGAAAGCTGTGAAGAACTTCTGTGATACCAACAACCTGATGTTCATTCCCAGCGTGGGGCCTGGGTACATTGACACCAGCATCCGGCCCTGGAACAACCACAATACTCGCAACAGGGTCAACGGTAAGTACTACGAGACAGCCCTGCAGGCGGCCCTGACCGTGAGGCCTGAGATTGTCTCCATCACCTCTTTCAATGAGTGGCACGAGGGCACACAGATCGAGAAGGCTGTTCCCAAGAAGACGCCAACTCGCCTGTATTTGGACTATCTGCCTCACCAGCCCAGCCTGTATTTAGAGCTGACCCGCCGCTGGGCAGAGAACTTCATCAAGGAAAAGGAGCAGTGGCTGATGTGAGGGGCTACCACCCAAAACTCAATAGGTCACCAAGCTGGTTCAGCTGAGGATTTAGGTACTCATTAGTCCCAAGTGGCAAGCGGGTGCTTGTGGGTGGGCCAGCCAGCTCATGTAGAACAGAGCCTGGCCCTCAGACTGGTGGTGCTGGGGTGATGGGAAGCAAGGCATGATGGAGAGGGAGGTGGCAGGTGGCTGCACAGCTCAGGGCAGCTCTACATCCTTTGGCTTACAGCTGTGGCAGGTTGTTCTTCAGTAGAGTCGCCAGCCACTGTGCTTAAAAGGGTCTCAGGGTTCTGAGCTAGCATGCACCTTACTTCCTTTGGACAGCCTACATCTCAGGCAGCCTTCCCACATCTTGCTCAATACGGGGAACCATATTTGACACTTCTAAAAGGGGACTTTAAGGTCCTTCCAGTAGATTCTTGTGCCCACTATCGGAAACAGTGAACATCTGCACTCATTACTAAGCACCTTACTGTCAGGTGCTAGGGAATTTGAGAAAGGCTCCCTTCTCGAAGCTTACAGGATCCCGCTTTTGGTGTGGCTGTGTAGCTAGCACCTTGGCTGTCTTGCTCTTCTTTGCAGCTAAACCTAGGCCAGGGAGTTCAGCTATTTTTCCTCGTAAGAAAATACCTCTGCTCCAGAGCCTTTCCCAGATGAACATTTAGCTGCAGAGAGGACTAGGTCACCCTCTCCCCTCAGCTGCCTGGGCTGGGGAGGCCACTCACTAGGGCCACTTTCAGTGCTACTGTGATTTATATTACATATACAGTGGTGTTTGCCAGTACACGCCTCTTGCAGCCCTCATAAATGCTGACTTCTGTCAGGCTCCGACAAATTAGTGTATGGCTGGACTGGCTAGTTTTGACACAATGGAGATGGGTCTGCTTAAATGAGTAATTGATGTTAAGATTTCTAGAGGGACGTTAACAAGCCACTGCTTATTTACAAATAAACTAATGCTAATTTTAAGGATCCTTGTTAAAGTAGGGACTCGATGGAATATTTTTCAGCAAGACTCTCAAAATACACTTGAAAATATTCACTGGAAACCACTGTACTCAGAGGTTTACAGGATAAGGCTGAGCTATAACTCTGGGAAATGGATGCAAGCAGGGGAGAATGAGGTGGAATATAGGTAATTTCAACCCAATCACTGACACTAAATCCCACCTGACAAATGAGTAAGGCTGGCCACCCAGCCTTAGTTGAAAGGCTGGATTTAACCAGAGGTAATGTCATTTCATGCATATAGAATTTGGATACAGCAAGACCAGTAGGAAAGGGCAGGCATCCCCAATGAAACTTGACTCAGATCTTCTGAAGGCTAATCTACATCAGCAGCCATAATGCGTATCTACACCTTGACATAGAAATCCTACCTTAAGGAAATAGTTCAAAAGAAAAATAAACCATTTACAACTGTTTGTAGCAGTTATTATTTTTTAATAATAAAGAAAAATACAGTTCAAATACCAAAAAATAATTATGTAGAATACTTGGTACACATATGAACAAAGATAAAAGGCTTCTGAGTAAACAATGAAACTAAATAAATTACACATAGAATCATATAATTTATTTTATCAATAAATAAGAAAGTCACTGGCTGAAAACAGTCAAGATTTTATTTTCCAGTATTACTTCACTTGGGACCCCCTAGTATAATTTTCCCAAAATGACCACACTCAGGAAAGCTTTGGCATGGGCTTCTGGACTTTCTTGTGTTGGTCCTGAGACTTCTAGATGCTTCTAGCTGGTTTGACATGAAAAACCACTGTCCACTAGAGAGAAGCTCTTAATGCTATACTGAAGTTACTTTCAACTGGGGGCTGGGGTGAGGGTTAAAATCATAGGCTGCCCCAAGAATGTTCTTACCTCTGTTCAATTTTTGGTTGATATAGGAATCTACAGAGTAAATATAACCTTCCCCGAGGGGCAAAGGTCAACCTGCTGCTTCTGATCTACAGAGTTGAGAGAGGGAGAGACAGAGAGAGAGACAGAGAAGGAAAAGTTGCCTAAAAAGCCAGGCTACAGATGTAGCTCCAGCAGCCTCTGCCAATGAGGCCATGCCAACCAGTAGTAGACACATAGTATCCAGCATGGTCCTTGGGTCTTCCCAAGTTTCATGAGCAGGACCCCTGTAAAGGGAGCAGCCCATATTTCTGTTGAAGGATAGCTGTAGTGTTTTCCAGGGCACTGAGGAAGACACAGAAGGCAGTTATAGTCTGACTTCTAAGGGCACTGAGCCCACCAAAATCTGATAAATAGCCTCTTGAGATTACTGTCCCAAGTTCTGTTAAAAACACTTGATGAATCCTAAAAAGCCAATCATATCAGCAAATTTAGTTCTAGCCCACTTAACACCTCTTTGTGGTGGCCCTCAGTGCCCCCAACCAATTCAAGGTAGAGATGAAAATCTCTACTTTAAAGCTTCTCTTTCCTCCAGCCTCCCTCACATATCTCAGTTGCACAGGAAAGAGACTTACCAGCCTGGGCGAATAATGCCAAACTTTCCTGGCACAGACAAGTCAACCACAGTAGAGCCAAGGCGACACTCAGGGCTCTGACTATCCCCAATTGGTCCCCCATCAATGATCAGGGACAAATGAGGCCAGAGGTCTTGGAATTCCTGAAAAGAAGGAAAGAAAGGGCATGGCAATATTGTCACCATGCATACATGGCTCACATTTAAACCGAGGCATCTTCCTCTAAGCAGAGAAGCATACAGTGAGCTATGTTAAGGGCACAACTAACACCCAGGATATCATGTGCACCACAGCCCCCTTAGGTATTCACTCCAAGTTACACCTTTCAGAAAGAAAACCTGGATGTACCAAAAGGAAATCTAAATACTGCAGGGGCTGGGGAGGCCTAGGTCCAATAAGTGGCATGCTGGGTATGAGCCCAGAGACGTGGGTTCTAACCCTACACATCATTGTGTGTGATGCATGCAAATTACTTCATCTAGACCCCCAAAGTGAGAGGGCCAGCGGAGGTGACCACTAAGGGTCTTCCTTGCTCTAGCAGCCTGATCCTAGAACTCAGTGGAAGTCAAGATCAAAGCATGGACAAGAAAACAGGGTGGGTTCTGCAAACACATGCCACCAGCACTCGGTCCTTGGGTTGTGGGCAGAGAACTGTGGGCTACACTGTTAACTGAGCCAGAGTTTTTATGTGCCCAGTGAAAAGTCTCCAATGCAGTTAGGCCAGGGTCTTGGTGATGGGGGAATCATAAATGCGAGCTACAAATAAAAAACCGACTGTGCTGGCCCAGGGTTGGTGACAAGTTAAGAACTGACCCCTCCTCTGGTAACATCCCCACCTGGCTCCACACCTATATAGCTACCAAGAGCAAAAAAAGATACTGCATTTCCAAGGCCCCTATGTATGGCATAGAAAACCCCATCATTTTACTGTACCTAATTTAAATGTAAGAACAGAGTGTGAAGTTTCTTTGTGTGCTCATCTGTTCTAAACCACACAGCCAAGACAGGATTACAACGATCTTGTCTCAAGCTGATCTGGCAAGCAGAGATAAGAGGATAAAATAAGGTCAGAAATCAAAAATTAGGTGAGGCCAGGTGTGTGGTATAGACCCAAAATTGGGGAGGCCTGAGGATCCTGAGTGCAAGATCAGTTTGAGTTACAGTTATAAGACCTTGCCCTAGCCTTTAAACCCAGCACTCAGGAGGCAGATACAGGAGGATCTCTGTCAGTTCAAATTAAGAGTTCCAACCCAGCCAGCCAGGGTTTCATAGTGAGACCCTGTCTCAAAACACCACCACTCCACCCCCCACACCCGAACCCCCCCCCAAAAAAACTGGCAAAAAATTTGGAGTTGGGACTGTTATTTAATGGCTATGTGCCAAAGAAGTGAACTTCCATTTCAGAGCCCCAAGTTCCTCTCACTATTGTCAAGTGTCTGATAACTGCTCCCTCACAAAGCTGTCTTTATTTCCATATATATATATATATATATATATATATATATATATATATATATATATATTTTTTTTTTTTTTTTTTGAGACAGGGTCTCTCTACAAAATCCTGGAACTCGATATGTAAACCAAGCCGTCCTTGAACTCACAAGAAATCTGCCTGCTTCTGTTTTCCGAGTGCTGGGATTAAATGTGTTCACCACCATATGCAGCAGCTTTTCTATTATTATAGATACAAAGATCTGATAAAGCCATTCCAACACTTTAAGCAAAAAAAGTTTCTGGGAACTGGAGAGATGGCTCAGCAGTTAGGAGCACTGGCTGCTCTTCCAGACGACCTGAGTTCAATTCCCAGCACTCACATGCCAGCTCACAACTGTCTGTAACTCCAGTTCCAGGAGCTGTGACACTCTCACACAGCTATCTATACACACAGGCAAAACAGCAATGCACATGAAATAAAAAGAAATCGTTAAAAAAAAAAAGTTTTTTTTAAGTTTCTCTGAATAAGCTCAGGCTGTCCTTGAGATTTTCTGGCCTCGGCCCCTCAGTGCTGGCATATCCACCACCTGAACCTTTCCAAGATTCTTTCATTTGGATGCCCTTCTTTAAGCCTTCTCACTGTTACGCCAAAGGCCCAATCTTCTGCCAGGCAATCCCAGTACAGTGTTGACCTTATTGGCTCTGAGGAAGCAGTAATTTAAGCCAGCGGGGGCCAATTCTCACCTCAACATTCAGAGAACTGGCCTGGGAACTGAGGTTGGCACTCGTGAGTGCGAGTGGTCCCCCAAACATTCGGGCCAAGTCCTGCATGAAGGCATGGTCAGGAATCCGGATGCCAACAAGCTGTGAAGAAAGAGGAAAAGGGAACGCGAGGAAGGCTTCATGGGTTTGAAGAGGTCTGATTCAGATCACAGGGAAAGCCAAAATATGAACTCACAGGAGTAAAGGGGTTCAGGTCTTTGTTGAGCTCCTCCGAGCGTTCCATCACCAGGGTTACCGGCCCTGGCAACAGGTCTTCCAAGAGCTCCTTGGGTACTCTCACCTGGCAGTACCTGTAAGTACAGGAGTACAAACCCATTCCGAATCACCCTTGTGGATCTTTCCTGAACCGAAGGAGTTAGGAAAGAAGTCCTCTGGGTATACAATGAGATCTACCTGTCTCCCTATTTCCTCTTTCCACGGATCTTCGGCAGGAGGACTCGCAGTACCCTGGGCTTAAAGCCCACGCGCGGGTCTTAGGGACAATAACCACAGCGCCGTGACACCGAATGCAACCTCAAATTGTTTTGTCATCTGGAAGACACTCCTTCTAAACTATTACCGTGATTCCTTCTTCCCGCGGGCCAACCCTCCGTACACCACGAGAGCACCCAGAGAGCAGTGCTGTGATCGCATAATTCAGCGTTGCGACCCACTGTCTAAAGCCGGGCCTGGAACGCCTTGAGCATTCCCGACATATTTCCAGTTCCGGATTCCACGGTGAGCCAGGACGAGCCCCTCCCGCACTCGGCGCCTCAGTCTCCCAAGCCTGTCACCGGAAACCCCTCCCGCGGTGCCGCCCCCAGCGGGGCCGGGTCGGGGCGGCCTCACCTGTAGACGTCGGCCACGCGGCCCAGGCACACGGCCAGCGGTTTGGCCTCGCTGCGGCCCTTGAGGCGATACACGCAGCCCAGGGCCGCCGAGCAGCTCGCCGAGCAGGCCAGACCGTACAGCGTGTCAGTTGGAACCGCCACCACGGCGCCGGCGCGCAGCTCGGCCACGGCGGCCCGCAGCACCTCAGTCCAGCCGGAGCGCTCGGAGAGTGCGGCCTGCACGGCTCCGCTCTCCGGTAGCCGCAGCAGCCGGGCCCCTGGCGCCGCCGGAGCGGGCGCGGGCGGGCGTAGAAGGCGACAGCTCCGGCCAGAACCCGCTGGCCCATCGCTCAGCCCCATGCCGGCCGCCACCGCGGACCTCAGCCCCGCACACGGACGCGCAGTAGACATCCGCCCAGACCCGCTTCCTGGAGGAAGTGACGCACGCTCTCAACTTCCGGCCCGCGAGGCTCGACCCCGCCTCCGCGCCGGGCAGCTTAAAGGGACCGCGACGCCCAGGCGACTTGAAGGAGACCGGTGGGGACGGGGCGGGGCGCATTTTAGCGGAGCCCTCGCGAGGCTCCGGGGCGGGGGCGGCCGGCAGGGGGGTGGTGGTCGGGCGGCGATGGAGTGGGGCCCGGGCACTGGCTGGTCACGGGGGTGAGAGCGGGCCCGTGGGGCGGAGGGCTGGGGCCGCGACCTCGCGACGTCCAGCGCCGGCCCTGACGCCGTCTCTCTCCCGGGCAGGGAGGCTGCCGGCGTGGACCGTGGGAAGGCGGGGCTGGGGCTCGGCGGGAGGCCACCCCCGCAGCCGCCCCGGGATGAGCGCGCCCAGCAGCTGCTGGACGCCGTGGAGCAGCGGCAGCGGCAGCTCCTGGACACCATCGCCGCCTGCGAGGAGATGCTGCGGCAGCTGGGCCGCCGGCGTCCGGAGCCTGCTGGTGGCGGGGTCAGTGCCCACCCCGGGCTGGGCCTGGGGAGGTGGGGCTGCCCACTGACTGCACTGGCTAAGCTAGCCCTCGTCCCGAAGGAGGCGGGTGGAAGAGCATCCTCACCGCTTTACACTTAACCTCCTTTGACCTGGGCGAGGTTTTGAAAAAGTGCGGTACTGTCGAGATGCCAAGCGGCCTTATCCTTGCAGGGCCTAACCTAAGGCCTTTCCTCCCAGGCTCATTCCCCCCCCCCCCCCCTTCTGTTCCAACTAGAACGGTTCAGCCAAGTCCGGAGCGATGCCCCAGCCAGCTGTATCTGCCAGAGGTGGCCTTCCAAAGGATGCTGGCGATGGAGCCGCGGAGCCTTGACCATTCCCTAGCCGGGCACCCTGACTTCTGTCCCTTTCCACGGCTGGTGGCTGGACTCTGACCAACTCCTTACACTAAAGAGGCCAGTCTTCACTGGCAGTTACTGGTACTTGGCCCTCAGCCTGGGATGGCAACTCCACTAGCAGCTGGGTTCACTCCCACGTCGTCCTGGCTGAAGACAGTACTGTTTTGAAATGTAGCCAATGAATATCCAGTCTTGAGTTCTCAGATTTGGGCAAGCCAACAGTGCTGGCCAGAGTGGTCTGGCCTGCTTTGGGGGTTCCAGGTGGTATTACATGTTCATTTCATGCTTTGGGGGCTCCCAGCTCCACAAAACACTTGAGCAGAGTCTCGATTAAAAGGAAACCTGCAGACTCCTGGTACCGACCTTTCCTTTCTGTCCCCCCTCCAAGACTTGATAGCTGGGCAGGGGGAAGTGGGGCAAGAAAGTTAACCAGGGACAGGGGTGGGAAGTAATGCTACAGGTACCACCAGATTTAAATAAGCATTTAATTAAGATTTCATTAGTATTTAATATTGCTTTTTTCAATTCCAAAAGTTAAATTTTCACTTCATAGCAGATATTTTAAAGTACAATATTGTTTATACAAAATGAGCAATTAAGCAAACACCATTATTTCACATTCTTCAAAAATACAAATTCGTATTTATTCTTTTTTGGGTTTGGAGGTTTCTTCCTTTGGAAGTACTGAACCTGGAACGTTTTCATATCGCTCAGTAGAAGTCCATTGTTCCCATGTTTTACACTGAAAATAAATTGATACTTTTATAATCCAAATAAAACTAGTTGGGACTTAAAAACTTGTCACCAAGACCACCAGCCAATGATTAGTGTGTGTTAGAAAAAAGAATTTGTGGCCTTTTTCTGGCTAGATCTGAGCCAGATAGCCAGAAAAACCTGTTTTCCAGCCACCTTCCCCAAACTGGAACTAGGGAGAGTTCACAGGAAAAGGACACAGCTGCCTGGAACCCCAACCTCAGCAACATTTTCTCCAAAGCACAACAAAAGATGCAGACTGTTGAGTCAGACAGCCCTTGGGAGGCCTGAGAACACACGAGGCAAAGGGCAGAGGAGCCTCTGACTTGGCACCACGAGGGCAATGAGGATGTTGCAAAAACACCCTAGGTTTTGGTGGGAAAAGGTTTTACAAAAAAAATTCCTGTAAAAACAAAAGAAGTAGAAACTGCATTGAGCTGAAAAAGTGCCATGACACCATCACCTATTTTTGACCCAGTAGGCCACCACCAAAGGAGCACTATATGGTTTTTAAACCCCACTTCAGAAAAAGCTTGTACCATAATACACCTTGACAGATCCAATTAACTTGCATTTTCAGTGCAGACTGAGAAGCCTCTTGCCACCCGGAATAACAGTGCCACGCTAATGATCAGCCTCCCCAAGAGCACAGGCATAAGAAGCAAGACCCTTTATCTTTGCCCCAAGAATATGCAAGAAACAGGCCAAACAAGATTGACCAATCAGAAATATGTATCATCTGATTTTGTGGCTGATCCCTTCCACCTCAGATGATAAGAGGTGGATAATTTCCCATCTACGTCTCGGCAGAACCACTTACAAATGTGCATCTGTGAAAATCTTGCTTTGGCTGAAGTGTACTCAAAATGCCTCTAGTCTTCAGCTAGGAATTTAAGATTGAGTGGAAGCCGGTGAGGCAGGTTAACATTTCTGCTTTGAACCAACACAGGTGGTGCAGAAAACAGTACAGAAATGGCTTTTGTTGCCAGTTCCTTTCTTCCAACATATTTCTGATTGGGGGTGTTAAAAAGAAAAAAAGCTGTAAACAAGCAATGGTGGTGCAGTTCCACAAGTCACTGGTTTCAGTGACACTGGAGAAGCCTTCTCCTTCAATGGATGTGGTAATATTTAAGTCAAGAAGGTGCCAGGTTTCTATCTAGAAACAGCCTGTCCCTTTCGGGATTTTGTCGTGGTGAATTGGGAAAAGACAGCAAGGGGACCAAGAACTGGTGCAAAGGGGCCTCGGTGGTGTGAAGAAAACAGCTGCAGCAGTTCCCCGGAGGGCCTGAGGGGGCGCCCGGGACACACAGGGAAGGCTTGCATAGATCCGGCAGCTGCTGGGATGAATAGTAGTGTTTCCCTATGGACAGCTTCAGCACAGGGCTGATGGAGCCGAAAAACAGGCTGGGCCGCGGCCACGTGGGACAACGACTGTCAAGCTACGCATATATTGCACCGAAGTAAGTGCTCTTCTTTTCACACCTCAATTTAACTTTTTATTCTGAGCAAAAAATAAAACTTTGTGGAAAGTATATTATGTGTATATATATATACATACACAACAGAAAAATTGCAGCAATTGGGTTAAAGATAAAGTAACCTAAAGTGCTTTTTATTTTATTATTTCTTTAATATACCAAAATGAGGTTCTGCAAATCTGTCCCTCTGGACACATTCAGCATCATACAAAGCTTCAGGAAAACCTCATTATCTCCTTACCCCATCAGTCTGCTGCCTTGACCTGGAAAACAACCTTTCCCCATCACCTGACTCTCCTGCCTCTCCCTGGCATTGTACCATGATCCTCTAAACCAGAGTAAGAGTCAATTAATGACACTACTACTGTCTCCAAACTAGTGCTGCCCCATGAAGTTGGCCAGACTCTGTCAAGGAGACTGAGCTACCTTCCCTTCCTTCCTGGGAAGGGCCACATTTATAAGGCAGTTTGGTGGGACCAAGGTTACCTGGCCACCTCCTAAGTCCACCAGTTCCACTCTCTACCGTCATTGTGGACTACTCTCTTGGAAGGGGCTAACCGGGAGATGCTAGTGGTAGCCCAAGTATGGTCTACAGGGTGGCAGTGGTGAAGGCTGCCATGGGAGGAAGAAAAGACTGAAATCCACCTGCCAGAATTCACTCTTCTTAGCCTTACCCTAAGTTCATTCCCTTGAGAAACCACTCTTTCCATGAAGGGTCTTTCTGGCTCTAGTTTAGCCAGGGAGCTCCCTCTTCTCCAAGGTCCTTGGCACGAGAGGCTGGGCTTGTGGGAGGAGGAGGGGACGAGCGCTGGCAGAGCATGGCAGGCTCGTTTGCCTACCCTTTGGAACATACCCAGCTCTGTACAACTACTGATGTCAAGCATGCTCCTCACTTCCAAAAGCTATTTGGATCTGAGAGTCTCTTGTGTTCTAAAATCACCCGCAAAGGCAAATACTTAGCTCCTTCAACTAGAAACACTTCAGCCTCAACACTGTTTAAATGCTTCTTCGCCACCCCCAATTGTGGAGCAGGAAGGGACCATTAAGAGCACAGCCCTAGCTAACCAAGAAGCCATATTTAAACCATTAAAACCTTTCACACATCCTCCCTGGGCTGTTTCCTATGTCTGCTCCCAGCAAACCAGAATCCCAAGTCATCAGAAGCAGAGTAAGTAGGGGTTCGGGGAGCACATCATTACTGCCTTTTGATACAAGCTCACTTTGGGGTCTCATTTACTGCTCTCCTCAGGGGTTATAAAAAAAAACAGCAAGGACCCAAGTGCAAAAGCTTCCTGTGGGTGGGTACAAGGCCTAGAGACAGCCAAGCACCCAAGCAGCTGGTTCCCCAGGAGGACTAACCATTGTGCTAACAGAGGGCTCTTCCTACCTTATAGATGTCTGCCAAGGCCTGCAGTTGCCCAAACCCACCAGCCTTTTGCGGGGAGAGTATGTAGAATGTCAAAAAGAAATTCACACTCCTGGTCAACTCCTTGAATGGAAGATCGGCTGCTTGTACATGTGCCCATTTCTCCTTTCTGCCACCGTAACCCTCTTAGCCAGTTGTCCTTGAATATCTTGCCTGAAGACAAGGGCCTTCTCCAAGGACACCATCCTGGCTGGCTCTGAGGAAAGGCCCAGACAGCAGAAGGGCAACCTATACAGATAGCTCTCTGGTAGTCCTTTATGGGCACCGGACCCTGCTCCTTGCAGGAGGCAGAGGTTTCCTCCAGACCCAGCTAGCTTCTGAGCTTGCCCAGCACCGATGCCACATTAAACAGCCTACGGACAGTGACTCCCATTCTCTGTGGATTGTACTTATGTTTGAAGAGGCAATAACCTAGAGCCAAAGGCAGGCGGATGGGTATAATTCTATACACTAATAAAAAAAATCCTATAACACAACTTAATGAAACATTCCAAATGAGGTAACTGACTGCAAGCTTCAGGCTTTTTGGTGGAAGAGAAATTTTTTTGTTTTACCCTGAGTAGAAGATCATCGTTTTAGGTTTTTATTCCTTTTTGTTTAGAAATCACATCCTCATTTGCACTGTACAAGGCTGTATGCAAAATTTAGAGACGTGAGGGACGGAGATGGGAGGGGAATAACCAATAGCCTGGCTAGAACTGGGTACCAGAATGCCTGCCAATCACCTGCTACCTCATCCAATTCCATTAGATCTGCATCTTCTCTGGAGAAGTAACGCTTCTGCTCTGAGAAAACAGATACCATCAAAGGCAGGCAGACCCTGGCAGCCACTGGCCATAAGCCTGGTGTTCACTCAGGAGAGATGCACTCTGAGCTTCGAGCCCTGACAAGCACTGAGAAATGCAAAGACTGCAGCTGTGCTAGAGCCAGCTCTAGCACATTCCAACATATCGACTAGAGCTGTCATCAATCGCCTGAGGGCCCTGCAGAAACACATCATCACTAAGGCCAGGGGGTCTGGAGTTGCCCTTTTGGATTGAGCAGGATACAGGATACTGCATCTCCTCCAAGCTCCACAGAAACCAAGCACCAACAACAAAGCAATCTCACCCTGTCCAGTGCATAGCCCTCACCTACCCTCGCCACCACCCGCTTCCAGAGCGGTGGTCTGGCCCTCCAGACAGGTGTTGCCTCAGACTGAAAAAGACAGAAGGAGGAGCAATACCTTGGCACACTGAACTCTCCTGCCCAATCCACAATGGCCCCAGTGCAAATGATGGTAGTACCAAATTGATGGAAACCACACCCTTTCATTTAGAACTTTTATGCATACCAGTAACCTTAATATCCAAGTTCACATAACAATAAGCAAAAGTGACATACAGTGCAGCCAGACAGTTCACTTATAACTTAGCTTTTTTTTTTTTTTTGCTATTTTTTTTCCTCCAAAGATCAGTTCCTTAAAATGGATGTTCCTGGGACATGAGTAAAGAAAATATGTCTGAAAGGTGAGGCTTTCAGATGGCAGATTTCTTCATCCTTCCAATTTCTGACCCCATGATGGCATCATGACACTTCCTGCTCACCCTGTTCCTGGAGGGGAGTGCACATTGGCCCTTTCCCCCCGAGAAGCTGCTGGCCAGGCCCATCTCCTCTACCCCTGCAGTAGTGCTTCACTGTGAATCGGATTGGACGGGGTGTCCAGGCTCTGGAGGGACAGGAACTCTGACACATCCATGGCACTTAACGTTTCGAAGGGTCTGAGGAGCCTCGGCCTGTCTGCTTTGCTCACAGGAAGAGGGTCCGGTGGAGGAGGATGAGGGGGGCAGGGGTGAAGGAGAAGTCTAGGGTGGCAGCTGCAGGCTGGGCCCATCAGGAGGCTGGGGGTTTGGCTCTGGAGGGGGTGGGGAAGAACAGCCCTTTCTCCGGCCGGCTGCCCGCTCCTTCGCAGAGTCCCGACACGCACACTGACACTGACAGGCCTCCTCTTGTTTGATGATGATCACGGGAACACTGAGGCCAATCTGCTGGACAGAGCTCCCTGTGAGAGAGGCGAGAGAGACTGCTCTTCAAGCGGCCAGGAGCGGAGGCACAATGCGCAGGGGAGAGGCATGATGGGCAGGGGAGAGGCATGATGGGCAGGGGAGAGGCATGATGGGCAAGGGAGAGGCATGATGGGCAGGGGAGAGGCATGATGGGCAAGGGAGAGGCATGATGGGCAGGGGAGAACACCAAATGCCAGTGAGGCAGGCATGGTGGGCAGAAAAGATGTTGTGCCTTGGGCTTTGCTGTGTTCTAAACGGGACCAGGTTCTTTCTCAGGGGGTAAAAGCCCATCCGGTGTTCCCCAATCCCTTGAAGAGGATGCTTCCTTTTCAGAATTACTCTCACCTTTCAAGGCCCAGCTGACTGCCTGCTCTCTTCCTGCCCCAGGTAGTGTTCCCTGCAGGCTGTGCAGATGACTAGCCAGGGCAGCCAGCACTGAGCACCAGGCACATGCACACAGCATGGCTGTTTGCCTTCTGCGCCCCTCTCCATGCTGCATAGGCCCTGCTTAGACACCCAGCTCCTTAAGACACGGAGCCTCTCTATGGGGCCCATGTTTGACATACGGGAGATGTCAACTGATCTCTTAGCCCGCCAGCCTGGTACGTGCACACATTCATCTCTGTTCTCATTTCACTCTTGTGTGTATAACAACGCACACGTATGTACTCAGCCGGGTTCTGTGTACAACAGAGCTGACGGCTGGTAAGAAGACACAGGTGCTCAGAGAGCTCTCCCACAAGTTCACTTATGACCTTGGGGAGTTAGTGAATCTCTCTGGGCCTCAATTTTTATCGCTCCTTCCTTTCACCTTTATTTCACCCCCTTAATTATTTTAGTCTGCCAGCCACCACAGGATTTTACCAGACTGGCCTAGAACGAGAGCTGAATTGTCTCAATCCTCCTGCCTTAGCCCCACAGTGCTGGCAATACAGGCACGCACCACCACACCTGGCTCTCGGTCTAACACATAAGAAGAAAACGTTAAAAGTTTCAAATGAAAGGTCTGGTGGGGGACAGAGCTCAGCAGCAGAAAGTCTGACTAGCATGCATGAGCTGGGTTCAATCCTCAGTACAAAAAAAAAAAAAAGGACCTTTCAGCTCTGCCAGTCTCTGACCCAGATGCTGCTGCTTACTGTAATTAGAATCGAGCCCTGTGAATTAACAACTGCCCTCTTTAGCATTAACTGTGATTTAACCTTTTTTTCCCCTGGTTCCACTTACATGCTCTATCAAAGGGAAAGAATTCTGACTAGGTCAAGAATGGAGCCCACGTTTTCACCAGCAGCACGTTAGCTCTGGTCACCATGAGAACACGGGCCACTCAGTAAACAATTCACCACGAGAACACGGGCCACTCAGTAAACAATGGAATGAGAACTTAAGGCTGTCTCACGATTTTAAAAAATATATAAAAACTGAAGCAAGATCAAAGAGCCCAGAGCACTTTCTTTTAAAGCCAACATAGAATTACATACCTGTGCTACTGGCTACCGGTACTGCAGTGGTGAAATACACCTGCTCGACCTTCGAGGCTTGCTGCTGAGGAAAACAACACGACAAAATCACACTTAGGGCCACTTCAGCTCAGCAGCCCTCCCAGGCTTTGAAGCCTCCCCACTTGTAGTGCTCACCCCAAAAGATAGAAAACCCTCAGTGTCCAGGCATTTTTGTACTGAAGGGGGTTTTGTTTGCGTACTGACATGAGGTTACTGCTGTGTTTGCCAGTCCATGCTGACATTATAGCTAGCTTTGTCCCCATTACTTGGCTGTCTCCCGGCTGCCTGGCCCAGTGGATTGTATGTATCCAAGGAATCCTCCAAGGTTGCTTTTCTCAAGGGATGGCCTTCTCAGAGGGAGTCCTGAGCTAGCTTTGTCCACCCAACTCTCTTCTAAAAGCTGGAAAGTTCCTTTTTACCCCTCAGGGTCGAGACTGACCACCCAGAGCAGACTGAGGCTAACTATCTTGAGAGCACAGAGCACTCTGAAGCCTTGGGATAGTCTTACTGTGGGTCTCGGACATGGCTAAACCAGATTCGTGTCCAGGCTCTGTGACCTACCACACAAGTGATTGGACTGTTTCATTTGTTTTTGGTTTTGTTTTGTCTTACGAGACAAGTTCTAACTATGTAACCCAGGCTGGCTATAAACTTGTGATACATACGCCTTTACCCCCCAAGCTGAGATTGTAGCCAAGTGATTTAACCACTTAGAGCCTCAGTTTCCTATAAAAGTTGAGATGGTAACTCAAGAGCCTCTCAAAGGACCCCAGAGATGAATGAGTGGTGCATGAGAACGCTCAGCTCAGAGCATACTGTTACTATGAAGACCATAAAGCTGTGCACAGGCACACAGCTCTCAGGAGGGGCTAGAAGGTCAGGAGTTCAAAGCCAGCCTTGGCTACATAGTCAGTTTGAGACCAGACCTAATACAAGATATTCTTGTCTCAAAAAATGAAACAAGCAAAACATGGCTATCTGGCTAAGATACAGAATGAAGTACGGGGTGAAATGATGGAAGGCTGAGGAATTAGCTGCAGTAGAGCACCTGCCAAGGTGTAATCCCCAACATAGGGGATAAAAAGGAAAAGATGGAGACACAGATGTCCTCCCCAACCACCTTTTTAAAAAACTTTTTTATTTATTGGAGGGCAGTGGAGAGACAGGCTCTGGCTTTATAACCCAGGCTGGCCTTAAACTTAGTCTCCTGCCCATACCTCCTAAGCAAATGGATTATGGGAACGATGTCCATATTTAAATATATGTAAATGGCTCACATGGGAAAAGAATGATATTTGTTTTAACAAAGGCATATCCAGAGAAACAGTAAAGACTCTAAGCAGGCAGACTGGGACGGAATACTGGAAAGGCCATTCCAATGACCCTGACCATCCAACAGGCAAAAAGGCTGCCTCCATAGGTGGCTGCCAAGCCATTTCTAAACTACCTTTCCAGTGTGTTTAAATCCATTCACAAATTTCCTTATGAAGTTCCTCCTACTTGGCACCCAATACCAGCCACGGCTCAAGGCCCACTTGATCTGGGTGACCACCCAAGCCTCTGAGTGTCTGAACTCTCCATTGGCAGCACAGCTCTGGGGATAGCCTGCCTATTCTCAAATCTCAACTATGCCTTGTATGGGCCAGTCACTCTATTATGGCTTCTGAGGGCACCAGGCTAGAATGTGGTGGATAGACATACAGACAACACATTCATACAAAATGAAAATAAATCTGGAAAAAAAAAAAAAAAGAGAGAGGGTTGGCAAGATAGCTTAGTGGAGCCTGGCTTGGTGGCACAGGCCTTTAATCCTAGCACTCAGGAGGCAGAGGCAGGAGGATATCTGTGAGTTCAATGACAGCCTGGTCTACATTCACTATTCCAAGAGGGCCAGGGCTTTGTAGAGAGACCTGTCTCAAAAAACAAAACAAAACAAAACAGAAACCAAAAAACACCTTAGTAGGTAGAGGCACCTGCCCCCAAGAAGTGCGCCCCATGAACTGCCCTCTCTCACCACCACACACATGCCATGGCACACACGTTCCCCCTCTCAAAAATAAGACATCCCAAAAGTGTATAGACAACCCTTTCACAGCTCAGGTGCTTTGTTTGTTCTGCTTTATTGCTGCTATTATTGGGCTCTTCACCTGTTGGTAATATTAATATTTTAGTCTCTTGACTTGAATGTACATCTTAAAATAAATCACACTTTTTATTTTTCTGTATCCTTCGGCACAGAATCTGACAAATACTAGGCTCTCGAAACACACTGACATGATGGTCAAGTGATTCCAGAGTCATCAAGACCAAATGCATTCTCAGAACAGTACCCTGGGGCCAGGGGTATGCTCCGTGGAGGAGTGCTGGGCCAGCATGCACATGGCAATGGGTTTGAGCCCTTGCACTGCAAAAAACAAAAAAAAAAAAAAAAAAAAAAAAAAAGAAAGGAAAACAACTCTGCCTCCCGGAAACACCCCTGGGTCTCTGGAGTCCTTCACAGGAGAGTTCAAACTTTTGATGTTACAAGGTAATGATGTGGTCTGCTAATGTTGAGCCAAAATCATTGCTATCATGGGACACATGCAGCCCATAGGCTGGGCATGCCTGTGTGGCACTAGATGATGTGATTAGCTTCAGAGGGAATATTTGTTCAGGTGTCTTCACTAGGTAAACTTTAAAGTTGTTTTTCTTCCTCTTCATCATAAATACCAATCCACTCCCCTGGATATGCAACGACTTACTGGGGTAATAGCTACATGAATGCATGTTTCAAGGTAGACAGCTAGCTATTTCCCCTTTGAAATGAAAGACCTCAGTACAGCTGGGGCTGTACTCAGTGGTAGAGCACCCGCCTAGCATGTGCGAAGCCCTACGTTCAATCCCCAGTACTACTAGAAAAAGCAAGGAAGGAAGAGTGGACTAGGAGCCCTCTATATGCACTTCGCCCCACTGTGTGCTTCCGAGTAATACTTACAATTTGTTCTTGGTTTTGCGGTGAACTGGTGGCACCGTTCAATATCCATTGTAAGTTCTGCTCTCCCATGACTAGGCTGGACTGCAGGATTGCCGTGTTGGGAGTTGGGGTGATGGTTATGGTGGGATTATTAGTTAGGACGGAGTTGGCACCCAGGGGCAGAGTCTGGACCATAGCAGGCAGGGGCTCAGTAGTACTTTGTGGTGGGGCTGGTGCTGTCACCGCGGATGCCACTGCTGCTGCTGCTGCAGGAGCCCCAGCGACAACAGAAAGTCCTGGTACGATGGTCTGGGGTGGCGCCTGGGGGTGCGGAAGGAACTCTTGATGATTAGCAGCAAACTGTGTGCTGTGGGGAACAGGCACTTCTGGAGGTTGTAAGAGAGCAGGGGGGCTGCCAAATGCAGCTGGCTGGGAACCAGGTCCTAGGGAGGGAGCAGATGGAGGAGCGGACGGAGCTGAGGCTGGTAGCAGAGGCTGGGGTGGCTCGGAGATGCCAGGCTGCAGTACAAGTGGAAGAGATAGAGACGCCGAATTTCCTGCAGGCGGTGGAACATCGCTGACCGACTCTGCGTCACCGTTAAAACTTTCGATCAAGGCAGCTGGCAAGGAAAAGAAGAGACATGTATCCACATCCCAAGCCACACAGGCACCACAGAACAGTCTTTATGGGCCAATCTTCACTGTTAGCTGCCCTGGCTTCCTGCTTTCCTTTCCTGACTTGGGTCCAAGTACTAGGCTTCCTGATCCAGCACACTTCATAAAGACAGGTACTAGAATGGAAGCATCCAGTGGTTCTTCTGCAGAGAAGAGGCAGCCTTTTTTGGCATGATTAGTCAGAAGACATCTTCTGGCAGTGGAAAGCTGTACTGCATAGACACTTCCATTCCAGCCCAGTGTTACCTAGACTTACCTCATGAGTTACCTCATTTGTGGGTCCCACTCTCTCATAAACAGAGCAGCACACTGGAAGGAAAAAAGCCCACAGCTCCTGCTGTTTTTTTTAAGCCAATAAAAGATTGAAAGGGGGAGCATCGCGGGGATCTGGGAAAGGATGGACTGGAAAGTGAAACACACCTGTCTGCAGAGGATCGTCCTGAATTGCAGGGTCATCTGAATTCTGGAACATCGATTCGAAGATGATTGCTGGTGAAATTGTGCTGAGGTCCTGGTCCTGTGTCTGAAGAGGGAAGAGCGTGAGATCTGCCATCCCGAGGACAGTCTTCCCCTTGGAGAACATACAGGGAGGCTAGAACGATCTTTTGATAGGATTCCTGTTTCTATCTTTTTCTTTATAGGTACTGGAGACTGAACCCAGGGCCCCGCACACCAGGCGGGCATCCACTCTGAAGCTACGTCCCCAGCACTCAATTATTTTTTAATTATTATTTTTGTAAACAGGGTCTCACTAAATTGCTCAGGCTGGTCCTGAACTGATCCTAATGCCTTGGTCTTTGTGCACTGGGATCACAGATGTGTGCCATCATGGCCAGCATTCCTTTCTATCTCCTGTATTTCCCTGAAACTGAGATATTTCATGGGCAGCTCTGACTGCAGGTTGATGACCAGTTTTTGTGTGAAGTTTTGCTGGAGTGCAGGCACACGCACACAGAGACTGCTAATGCTGTTTTCACATCAGCAGAGGTAAGTAGCTGTGACAGAGACCATGGGCTCTACAAAGCCTGAAATGTTTACTCCTGGGCCCACCTGGAGCTAACTGTCATCTACACCTCTAGTTCCAGAGGATTCAATACCCTCTTCTGGCCTCCATGGGAAATAGTCATGCAGTGTGCAAGCAAAACACTCATGCACATAAAAAATAAATCTAAATCTTATAAACCCTGTTTTAAAAGACCAAATCCTATATACAAATGAGATTATAGTCTGTACATTACTGCTATAATTTGTCTCGTGGAAACTCATGTTAATTGAGCCAAAAAGATTGTTCCTTTTAAAAGAGAAAGAAACTCATGCTAGAGCTTAATCCACATAAAGCTTTAGGGCAGAGAGATCAGATAAGGTCATCATGGTGGGGTCTGACACTGACTGCTACTGGCTTCATACAAAGGGAAGCGGTCAGGCTTGGCAGCAGAAGCCTTTAGACCAGACACTTAGAGGCCAGAACATACACACTCAACCTTCCTGTGAGAAATGCCACCACTCAAGCAAGGTGTGGCACACATATGTCATCCCAGTATACAAGAGTCTGAGACAGGGAGATAGAAAGTTCATAGGCATGATAATAATAGAAGGCAGACAAAGAGGTGCATGCCTGTAACCCCAGCACCAGGAAGGCAGAGACAGGAGGACTTCTGGTCTTGCTGACCAGCCAATCTAACCACAATGGTGAGCTCCAGGTTCAGTGAGAGACCCTGTCCCAGTAACTAAAGTGGAGAGTGACAGAGGAAGACACCTGGTGGTGACCTCCGGCCTCCACCAGCAGGAACACAACCGAACACCTGTACACAAAGAAACGTACACACATCCAGCCCGTCAACTTTGGTCTTCCAGAGCCATGAGCCAAAGTAACTATCTTTTTTGTAAAGCCTAGTCTGTCGTATAGTGTTATCAGCAATAGAAAACAGAGAATTCCTTGCAGTTTGTCCTTCTTATGTAATAGTGACATGTTATCTTTCAAGTGACATTCTAATATGAACCACAGTAGGAAATCAAACAAACCTAAGAATCTCGGTGACAAAATACGGTGAAAGCCTTACATGTAACAAAATGCCGGAGTGCAAAGGCAAGTAAGAACTAAAAGACGGGACTGGAAGGTGGCTCCATGGCTAAGAGCACACACTGCCTTGCAGAGCTCAGTGCCCAGTACCCCTGTGGCACAACCACCCAGAACTCTAACTCCAGAGGAATCTGATGCCTCTGGCCTCCACAGGTACCTGCGCACACCTTGTGCCCCACCCCACAAAATTTAACAAAATGAGAGGAAGCTACAATTCTCCTGTCTGTAGTCCACTTCCATTTCGTAGTTCTATATGGTAAAGACGTCAGCCCACAAAAGCCCAGGAAAGCAACAGAAATCAGGCTGGCAGCAGGGAAGAACTGGGAGGATACCCTGGAGCAGATCGGTCAAATGCTTCCTGGCACAGGCCAAGCCAGGGACTCCCAGAGTTTAGTCAGGGCTGAAATACAGATTTTATGTGAATTGCAAATAAAAGTAATTGAAAGCAATCCACCCAGGCATGCTGACTTTGGCCTGGAATCACAGGATGCTGGAGGCTGAGGTGAGCAGGACTGTTAAAGCTGGCCTGAGCTGCACGGTGAGATCTTTTCTCAAAGAACAAATTTTATCTAATTTTTTTAAATTCATTTAAAAATTTTTATATGCATTGGTATTTTGAATGCATATGATTGTGTGAGGGTGTCAGATCCCCTGGAACTGGAGTTAGACACATGTGGGTGCTGGGAATTGAACCCAGGCCTCTAGAAGAGCAACCACTCTTAACCACTGAGCCATCTCTCCCAAGAACAAATTTTAAAATGAATGAAAAGAAGAAGAAGGGAAGGAGGAAGGAAGAGAAAGACCAGGAGGGGATCTGGGGGTGGCTTGGTGGGTGAAGGTGTTTGTTACCCAAGTGTGACGATCTGAGTCTCAATACCAAGAAGATACAGAAAAGCTAGACAGCAGCACAGGCCCATGCAACCCCAGCATTCCACAGCCACATGAACAGGAGACAGAATTCCCAGTGAGCCTGACAGAAAAACAACAAAGAGACTCTGCCTCAAAATAACACAGAAGGTGAGAACCAGTATCTGAGATTGTGCTCTGATCTATACACAGTGGCACTCACATGTTCTCAATAATACGCATGGAGGGAGGGAGGGAGAGAGGGAGTGAGGGAGAAGGGAGGGGAGTGCACAAGAGCACTGTGTATAAGAAGGGTTTCTAGCACTCTGAGCCTGGAGGACTGCTGCCAGTTTGAGGCCAGCACGGACTGACTACACAGCCAGATCCTATTACAAAAGAAGGCACAGTATTATTGGAACAAATTAAATTAAATTAGAGTAAAACCTATTTTTGCCCCAGCTGCCAACTTATCTTCCAGAGCATTCTGCAACAACTCTGCTTGTGGGACAGAGCTCAAGGGCTGCCTTGCTGCTGGGCAGAATGCTCTAACTGGGGCTAACTGGGTCTCCCAGTGTGGAGGTCCCTAGTTATGGAGCTCCAGAGGCAATTCTACTGATTCCATTGGCTGCGAGAGCCAAGGAAGAGCTGGGTATTTGGCGCATGCCTTTTATCCCAGTGCGTGGGAAGCAGAGACAGGAGGATCTCTGTGAGTTCAAATCCAAAACAAAACAAACGAAAAGAACCAAGGGGGAAATTCAGTCACTGGCTGGCAGTATGGGGGAGAATGGCAGCAACTATAGTACTTCTAGTTCCCTATGCAGCTGAGTTAGGACTCAGGCCAGGACTGTGACTTCAGATTCTACACTACGACCTGCAGAAGTAGAGAGAGAGAGAGAGAGAGAGAGAGAAAGAGGATTCTATCTATCTACATATATGCACACACACACACTTCACCTATATATTTGGATATGTAGCTGACACAAATCCATGAAACGATTTTAAGCATACAGAGTCCTCGTCCATGAGTACATGTGTAGAGACCAGAGATCAGAGTTGACTGTATACATTTATCATTCTCTATTTATTTAGTTTTCATACAGTCTCTGTATGGATATGAATGGAGCTTGCCAATTTGGCTAGACTGGGGCTTCCAGGCGTGCACTAGCACGCATCTATGTATGGCTTTTATGTGGATGCTGGATATCCGCAACCAGGTCTGTACAACCCCGCTACTCACTAAGCCATCTCCCCAGCACCCTGTCTTTTATTCTGCTGATGTCTTAGAAGTGATGGTGCTGGGCTGAAGAGCAGGCTCCGCTGCTCAAGCATGAGGACCTGAGTTGAAATCCCCCGGTTGTCCTCTGACCTTTACATGTGTGCTGTGTGTGCTGTGGCATGTATTCATACACACAAGTGCAACATTTGTACACGCACATGAAGTAAATAAATGTTAAAGGAATGTGTACCCAGAAGTCTTAAGTTAGGCAAACCAGAGCACACCCTAGACTGTCTCAGAAATGTGTTCTGTAATACGAATGACAATCATATGGACTGTTTAATTTTTCACCTTTGCTCTCCAGATTAAGCCATCTCCAACTTAAAAATGTTCCTCCTGTTTATTCACTGTTAAGTCTAAACTAAGAATTTTTTCACGTTGTTTCTTTGCATTCAGTTAAGTATGTACATGCAGAGGAGCCATGGCATATTATGGAGATCAGGGGCCAACTTTGTGAAGCCAGTTCTCTATTACTTTCACAGAGACTCCAGTGATTGACAAAGCTCACCAGGCTTGAACGGCAAGCGCTTTACCCACTTAACTACCCTGACGGCCCCTGGTTTTGAATTTATTTAATTTTCAGTTCTAAATGTCCCCCAATACTGTTTTATATAATATAGTTCCTTGAAGCTGCAATTTTGCTGCCTGTGCCTCTCAAGCATAAGGATTACAGGTACTCAGTCTAATGCCCACACAGCAAGCCTGGCCTGGTTTATCTCATTTATTTATTGAGAGAAGGTCTCACTTACATAGTACGGGCTGCCCACAAATTTCTGGCAATCCTCTTGCCTCAGCCTCCCAAGTACTAGGATTAGAAACATGCACCACCATGCCTGGTACCATTTTTTGATAGTTTTTATCTCTCCGCTGAGACTTCCTATTTGCATAAACATGTTTATTT
The DNA here is from genome assembly GCA_026225945.1 of Cricetomys ansorgei. Lineage (NCBI taxonomy): Eukaryota > Metazoa > Chordata > Mammalia > Rodentia > Nesomyidae > Cricetomys > Cricetomys ansorgei. The sequence goes on from JAMJFZ010004114.1 coordinate 12,380,692, forward strand.
ATGCCCATGAGCAAATGTTAGCTATGAAAATTTTCATCTGGGCTGAGGATTTAGCTCAGTGATAGAACACTTGCCTAGCATGCATTAGGCTACAGTCAAGACCCCAGTACCACATACACACACACACACACACACACACACACACACACACACACACACACAAGGTTGGAACTCAGGGCAGTATGCATAAACCTCCAACCCCAAAGACTTTTTTTTGGGGGGGGGTGGTTTCAGACAGGGTTTCTCTGTATCTCTGGCTGTCCCGGAACTCACTCTGTAGACCAGGCTAGCCTCAAATTCACAAAGATCCTGTCTCTGCCTCCCGAGTGCTGGGATTAAAGGCGTGTGCCACCACCCGGCTCTCAAAGATACCTTTAATATCACTCTCAGCACGCTGATTCTGGGTTGTAGGGAAAGCACAAGAGCATAAACTTTATTTTCTTCTTGTTTTGAGACAGGTTTCATTGTTACTCAGAATGGTCTCAAGCCGTTAGGCTCCAGTGATGCTCCTGCCTCAGTCTCCCGATCTGTGGGACTATAGGTGCACCATCACACCCAGATAAGAACCTATATTCTCACCAGTGCTACTACTGATTCTGTTAACCCCCACACTTTAAGAAATAGGTTTTCAGTTCAGTGTGGTGGCTCACACCTGTAGTGCCAGCACCTGGAGGGCTAAAGCAGGAAGACTGTCCTGAGTCTGAGGCCAGCCTGAACTACAGAGGGAGACAAAAAAGAAACACTGTCCCACAACATTTCTAAGTCAGTCAGTCTGCGTTTAAACATGTTCAATTACATTTATTCATTATGAAGAATGACAGAAAGTCTAGCCTGAGTGCAAACCTCAAAATTAGTGTTGAGAAAACATGAGAAGTGCCTAAGCTCAAACTCTGGGCGGTGGTCTGTGAGTGGTCATGGGGCCACAGTGACAAGAAGAGGCGGTGGGCTTGGGCCTTAATGGAGGCCTGCACTGGAAGCCCCCTTCAAATACCCAGTAAGGTGAGCTTGACGAAGGAAACAGCCTAAGGCAGGAGAGGCAGGCAAGGCTGAGAAAAGTCTGGGAATCATGAAATTCTGGCACATCTAACTAGACCTCAAGTTCCTCTCTGGCTGCCCTGTAGGCTGCACAGTGGCTGCCAGAGCAGCTCTCAGTGAGTGGCCTGACTCCATTTTTAAAGAGGAATCACTCCAACACCCTCCCCAGGGACACTTACTGTACTGGAATTTTCTTGCAATTCAGACTCCGTGGACAGAAGGCCAAACTCACTCAGATAAAGTGAGTGATTCGTATCCTGCGGAGGGAAAAATCCTAATTGAGCAACAAAAACAATAAATGAAAATTATAGCAGCACATTACATAATAAAATACCTGATTACCAAGTCCTTAAGGTTCCAAATGTCTGAAAGGTTGGATACATCCAAAGCAGGGGCTAAGTAGGTTGTTTCATTGAAAAGGAAACAAAAACAAACTTACAAAGAAAACCCTTCCATATTCTTACTAGAACATCTCCTCTCTACCTCCAGTTCTTCTGAAGTAGGGTGTCACACAGCCCCAGCATGGCCTCAAATTCTCTATGTGGCCTGAATTTGTGTCCCTGAATTTGTGACCACCCTGCCCCCACCTCCCAAATGCTGGGACTGCAGGTGTGAGGCGCACTGTTCAATTGTTTCTTAAGGTGGTTAGTTGTTATTGTTGTTGTTTTAAGTTTAATTTAATTTTATGCATATGTGTTTTGCCTGCATATATGTCTGTGTACTAAGTGTGTGCTTGGTGTTCAAAGAGGCCATAAGAGAGCTTTGGTTCCCTTGGGACTTGAGCTGCAGACTGCAGTGAGTCTCCATGTGGGTGCTGGGAATCGAACCCAGGTTCTCTGGAAGAGGAGACAGTGCTCTACATCTCTGAGCCATCTCTCCAGCCAACGGCTAATATTTATTAAATTACCATATGACTCAAGTTGCAGGAAAAAAAACCAAAAAAACAAAAGCTGGAATAGCATGAAATTACTAATATTTGTATAATTTCTCTCATCATTTAAAAAGTGATTTCACAAGATTCATTTGTTGTTCATGTAAACTGGAGAAGTATTATTTTATACTCTCCTTTAGAATACAAGAAAAATCAATGCTATGACAAGGGAATGATGTGCTCAATATATAGCTAATTAAGAGAAGACAAATGCAGTGCTTCTGACTGAGAAGTCGATTCTCCATCCATTAGCGTCTCCATATGGGATCTCCAGGTTCCTCCTTAGAGTGGTGCTGAGGGTTAACTATTCAAATTCTGCTGCTCAGGCAGTTCTGAACTCTGGATTCCTGAGCATGAGTCACAATCCGTACCCTCCAGTGGGGCCCTGTCACCTATGTGTACATTCAACACAGAAAAAAGATGCTCACTTAACCACAGTCTGCTTTCAGTTCAAGCTAGTCACGGTCAATGGTGAGTCAAAACTATTCAATCACAGATATCAGCAATCCTTAGTTTCAAACTGCATACCACTGAGACGTACGGTCAAATCCTGGGCCAACCTATCCCATCTTCCTTTCTAAAGGCAAGACAGCCATAGCCCCTACCCACATTAGTCACTCAGCAGCTGTCCTGGGAATTAGATCACTTGTCTTGGCGTTGCTGGCTTATGTCCCTGTAGCCCTACCATTTTGTTTTTGTTTTTATTTTTACGTTTCAGAGTATTTTGTTTATATGTAAAGTGCCAGATCCCTTGGAACTAGTGTTGTGAGCTGCCACATAGGTGCCGGGGACCAAGCCTGGGTCCTCTGCAAGAGCAGCAAATGCTCTCAACCGCTGAGCCACAGTTTCAGCCCTAGCAATCAATACTTACTGTCCTTAACAAGGGCCCCAAAGCACAAGCATGCTGCAGTGACTGAGCATTAGGTAGTGGCCCGGGACAGAAATACAGTAAAGCAAAGCATTCTCTGTACCTAGCAGGCTTCCCTTCTAGTGGAGACAAAGAAAGGACACGGCACAGAAGGTGAGTGCTCTGGGGAGACAACAGCTTTTAGTCCCAGCTTGGGGGCCTTCCACAGCGCAGAGTATGACTTTCAGAAGTTGGTTCTCTTCCACCATGTGGAGCTCTGGGAATTGAACTCAGGTTATCAGGCTTGGCAGGAATCACCTTTACCCACGGAACCATCTCACCAGCCCAGGAGTTTTTTTTAGACGTTTAAGGAAAGCCTTTCATATAAAAGGTGTCTGAGTAGAAACTAAAGTAGGCATGGAGCAGGCATGTCCAGCAGAGCATACAGCAAGTTTAAAGAAACCTGGAGAAAGAGTGGGCTTCTCTTGGTTTACCACAAAGAGAAGGATATGGCGGAGGGAAGAGGACAAGAAGTGGATGGTGTCAGATAAGAGAGCAGAGACAGGGCCCTAAGGACGACTGACAGGCCTGTGACCTTTGCTCTAAATGATACAAGGAGCTGCCAAGCACTTATGAGGACAGACCTTATCTGCATTATGGTTTAGACAGAAAGGTCTGGCTGATACAGGCAGAACAGTCTGTGGATGCCTGGGCTACTAAACAGGTAATATCTGTAACCCAGGCACACACCATAAGATTAACTGAAGATACCAGAAAAATGATCAGGCTCTAGACAGCGTTTTAGTCTGTGTGTTCTGTTGTTTGGTTTTTCTTTTTGAGACAGGATCTCATGGAACTCAGCTTAGCTTTGAACTCTGGATCCTCTGTTTTTACACCTCTTAAATGCTGGGATTACAGGCATACCCAATACCTGGCCAGGTTCTAGACGTATTCTCTTGGCAGATGACAGACTATGTTAGTGGCTTGTGGGATGTAAGATGAAAAGGAAAGGATCACCGAGACTTGGACATCTACCACTAGAGAAACCTAGCTGTCTGTGCTACTCCAGGAAAGCTGCAGGAGGAGCAGGCCTGGACAGGTCAGGTTGCAGAAGTTACATTACCTGGGTGAAGATGTCAATTGAGGCTGGACATGCATGTCTGGAGTGCAGGGACATTAACTAGAATGATCCAAAAATTGGCTGGGCACACTTGGGAGGGAGTTTTTGTTTAACTGGATCATTTGAAGTAGGAAGACCCACCTCTAATCTGGGCCACACTTTCTGCTGGCAGCCTATATAAAGGACACGGAAGATGGATGCTTTCTCCTTTGCCTGCTTGTTCCTGCCCTTGCTAACAAGTTCATCCTTCACTGGCATTAGAGTCTACTTCTTCAGGATTCTGGTGTATACTGAATCCAGCTGAGACATACAGTCTCCTGGCCTGAACAAGCACTGGATTCTTGGACTTGCCGAGGTATATGTATGTGTATATGTAGATGTGTGCGTATATCTATCTATATACAGACAGACAGACAGACAGACAGACAGATGATAGATATGAGGCTGGCTCTGGAGTCATACTGCCTACCTAAGTCAACACTGCCCGCCTAATGACAGGCTATGCAGACCTTGCAAGCTATTTAATTTCTTCTTGCTCCGAGGTTCTTTTTAATGGGGAGACGGTGACAATACTGTCCTCAGAGTTCTTGTAAGTGAGGCAGTACCTAGTACAGATTCTGGCACATATAGCATTCAACAAGTATCAGCTAATATATTACCACTAATGTCTCAAAGTCCTTTTATTTTGTGTGTATGGTTGGGGCACAGAGTTCATGCGGAGAGAACAATCTGCAGGAATTGGTTCTCTCCATTCACCATGGTTCAGGGAATCAAACTCGAGCCATCAGGTTTGGGCCAAGCACCTTCAACCACTGAGCCTTCTAACCAGCACCAAGAATCCTTTTAAAAGGGTCCTTCATTGTTTCGAGAATTAAAAACCACAGACTTCTGAGTGTGCTGTATCTCCAAAAATATAAACTTCATTTCATCCTTTCTGTTCATTATTCAGAAGGGGATCAGTGAATGTGTGAGCCTGGAGCTGGGGAGAGCTCAGGCTGGAGGACTGAGACAGTGCAGATGGCCCCTGAGCCTCAGGCCACAGCAGAGCGCCTCTGGTGGAGAGTGAATAGGGAGGAATCCAGAGCAGATGGGATGGCAGAGGAGTCTGGGGAGGGAGGAGAAAAGGTGCTAACAACCCACTTGGCCACTCACTACAAAGACCCAGGCAAAAAGCCAGGAGTGGACTGAGCAAAGAGAATCAATTCCAGATGCATTCTCCAGGTCAAGGAACAGACAGACTCCTCTACCAGCTGCCATTTCTCTATCCACACAATAGTAAGAGAATGGTATTACTCACTTTCTAGGATTAACAGATATAGGTCAGCGAATATTACCAAAATGGAAGCAAGAGGGCTGGCAAGATGGCTCAGTGGGTAAAGGCTCCTGCTGCCAAGGCTGATGACTGAGTTCAATCCTTCTGACCCACATGGTGGAAGGAGAGAACCAACTTCCATGACGGTGCACTAGAGTACACATAATGAACAAAATGTAAAACAGAAAGAGCAGGCTGGAGAGATGGCTCAGTGGTTAAGAGCACTGGCTGCTCTCCCAGAGGACCTGGGTTCAATTCCCAGCACCCATATGGCAGCTCACAATTGCCTGTAACTCCAGTTCCAGCAGATCCAATACCCTCCTGTACATGCAAGCAAAACACCAATGCACATAAAATGAAAATTACATTTTTTTAAAAAGAGCAAGCAATAAAAAATGTCCCAATATGTTTCTAGAATGGAGCTGAAGGAAAGCAAGATAGAGACTTATAAGTAATAAATGAGAGGGCTCAATGGTTAAGAGCACTTGCTGCTGTTGCATAGGACCCAGGTTCAGGTCCTAGCATCCACACAGCGGCTCTCAATCAGCTGTAACTCCAGTTCCAGAGGATCTAATGCCTTCTTCTGGCTTCCACAGGCACCAGGCACACACAGCTGGTGTACATAAATATGTTGGTTCATACAGGTAAACACTCATCCGCATAAAATAAGATAAATAAAAAATATCTTTAAAAAAATAGAACAACAAGCCAAATTGCCTAAAACTTACAGAGGCCTCCTCTGTAACTCAGTGTCTTGAGGCAGGTGGTCTCAAACCTTTCGCTTTACAGATAGGTAAAGGCAAGGGAATCCTCCAAACTAAGCCTGGCTCTCTGGTGTTGGTGGATGTGCTAGGCAGACTAAGCCTGGCTCTCTGATGTTGGTGGATGTGCTAGGCAGACTAAGCCTGGCTCTCTGGTGTTGGTGGATGTGCTAGACAGACTAAGCCTGGCTCTCTGATGTTGGTGGATGTGCTAGGCAGACTAAGCCTGGCTCTCTGGTGTTGGTAGATGTGCTAGGCAGACCAAGCCTGGCTCTCTGGTGTTGGTGGATGTGCTAGGGAACAGCAGTTTTCATTCAAAATGTAGTCCCGACTTATCACACTCTCTTAAAAGTTCCAAGCCAGGTGTTGAGCCTCATGCCCATAATCCCAACACTTGAAAGACTGAGGCAGGAGAATTACTGTAGGTGAGATTTTTGTCTCAAAACAAAACCAACCCACCAGGGCTGGGGTTATAGCTCATCCAGTAGATTCCAAGCCTCAAAACCTACATTTAAAAAAGTAAAAAAGCTGGGAGTGTGGTGTCTACTTGTAATCTATACATTGGGGAGACAGAGACAGGAGGACCCTGAGGCTCTCTGGAGGGTCACCCCAGCCTACTTATCAAGTTCCATGCCAATGTAAGAGCCTGTCTCAAGAGAACAGAAAGAGGGGCAGACAGTGGTGAGGACCTAAACTCAAGACATCCTCTGAGCTCCAGGTGCGCACAAGGGCATACACTCCCCAATGTGTACCCTTACACATGGGGAAAAGGAGAGACTACCTGGGCCGTGGGAAGCCAGTCAATGGCACCTTCTCCCCCATGCCTGCTGTTAGGGAATACTGCAGGGCTAAGCAGATGAACAGGGAGGCCTGTGACATTTTTGGCTTCCACCATCCCATGGCAAAGACACACAAATCCTGACCCTATATTTTTTTTCTAGTTAACAGAGGACTCAACAGCTGCACACACTGCTGTCCTGCAGTGCCCAGATCAAAACAGGAGACAGGAGCAACACACCTCCGATCCATTGTGTTGTGGAAGTGCACTGTACGCGGCTCCTTTGTTATCGTGACCTTTCATGTGACTTTTGAGACTGTACTGAGTGCTAAATGTCTTCTCACAGCCATTACTGGGGCAGAAGAAGGGTCTTTCACCTGCAGGAATGAAGAAGCCATGTTAGTTTTGCCACCAGGAAAGCTCTTCCCTTCTCTAGGGAAGATCTGAGCAAGAGCTGTTCAAAACTGAACCAACTAGTGCTGACTTTTTCAGTCTTAAAACCCAGGGCAAAGGAAAACAGCAGGGAAGGCCCGAAGGCCTGTGCCTGAGGCTTCAAGAGAAGGCTGCCTCCTCATGGCTCTTTCTAAAAGGTATCGCTGTTTTCACGGCTTAAGGCTGAATTCTTGACGCGGTCCTTGGATCCTTCATGAAAGAAACGCACAACTGCAGGTGAAGGCAACGCTGACTCTCTCTCTGGTTTTACGGGTCTCAAGAGAAACCTGGATAGAGGTCTGCTGAAGGTTTAAAAACAAAAAAACAAAAAAACAAAAATGGAAATGACGCCGGGTATGGCGGCACACACCTTTAGTCCCAGCACTGGGAAGGCAGAGGCAGGTGGACCTCTCCAGTTCTAGGCTAACCTGGTCTATGAAGGTAGTTCTAGGAAAGCCAGGGCTACACAGAGAGACCCTGTCTTGAAACATAAAAATAAATAAGTAGGTAGATAGATAGAGGAAAAAAAAATGAAAATCAGCCTAAACTTACCAGTGTGCGTACGGACGTGAGTTTTAAGGTGGTGGCTTGCTGCAAATGCTTTTCCGCAGCCATCGTGATCACATCTAAGTAAGTTGTTTAAGCAAAGACAAACAAGAGTCATTAGATAAGAGAATTTTATCCTGAATATCTTGTACATGCAAACTAGAGCAAATGTTTGGAACACTAAGATCAGATCACTCATAGTGGTTTTAGAGTTGGGAATGAGAGGATTTGGGAAAAACAAAACAAAATATGGGAGTGGGCTGGCAAGATAAGGTTAGGCCAGGTAGAGGGGCTCGCCACCAAGCCTGCTATCCTGGGTTTAATCCCTGGAACCCACATGATAGAAGAGAAACAACAACTCAGTGAGTTGTCCTCTGACTGCCGCACAGTCTCTCTCTGTGTTTCTGTCTCTCTCTCTCTCCCTCTCTATCTTTCTCACACACACACACACACACACACACACACACACACACACACACACACACAAAATAAATAAATATAACAAAAAGGGAAAGGAAAGGTGGCATATCTGGAATCCGCAGGAGTGAAAATCCAAGATAGGAATCTCTTGGTCTGTAGGAAAGGCAAGTATTGAGAGCAACACTTTTTATGTTTTCTGGTGTTCCATCCCAACAGTAAAAATCTAACTAACTACTGAACAGAACTGTGCTGACTGAGTCTACATGGGAAAAATCCTTGGCCACTGGATTATTATACATATCAAGAGTGGGTAAAGAGAGTTGGGCCTATAGACATATAGGATATATATCCATGATCCTAGCACTCAAAAGGCTGAGGCTGGAGGCGGCTCACAAATTCACAGACAGCCTGGTCTATAAATTGAAACTTGACTCAGAAAAACAAAAAAGTGGTATGCATGGAGCTGGAAGCACAGCACAAGAATACAAAGCAAATGCAAAGCCCTGCTGTGTCTGTAGTCAGGAGCCAGCCATAATCCTCAGCGTTTAGCTGATGCCCTCCCCCTCTCAGACAAGGTCTCACACATCTCAGGCCGGCTTTGAACTCACTCTCTAGCTAGGATTACAGGCATGCACCATGCTGCCTGGCTTCTGCAGAGCTAAAGCTTGAGACCAGGGCACCATGCATGCTTGGTGACCTACACCTCTGACACTTTCTGGATAATCAAAGCCAGGAATAATCTTCAACTCTTTAGGATTACTACTGTATTTATCACATGCTTCCTTTAAAGCAATTCTCATTCCCAATTTTATTTCGTCTTTGTGCATTTGAGGAAAGGGTGCTTGTTTGAGACATGGTCTTACTATGTAGCCCTGACTGGTCTGGAACTCACTGAGATCCTCCCCCCCCCCCGCACCCCCCCTCCCCGCCGTGTCCTCAGTGTTGAGATTAAAGGTGTGCATCACCACGCCAGGTGTGTGTGTGTGTGTGTGTGTGTGTGTGTGTGTGTGTGCTTTAATCTGCCTTCTCAAGGGATGTGTAATTCTTCACATTTGCTTTAGTTTTTACACTGTGAGAACTTAATACTTACATATATGACAAAATAGATTTTTTTATATATCTAAATACTTTATTTGTTTGTTTGTTTGTCTGGTGTTTTTCGAGACAGAATTTCTCTGTTGTAACTCTGGCTGTCCTGGAACTCTGTAGACCAGGCTGGCCTTGAACTCACAGAGATCCACCTGCCTCTGTCTCCTGCGTGCTGGGATTAAAGGCACGCACTACCACTGGCTTACCTTACTTCTTTAAATAAAAGGTTTCTTTAAAGCCTTTTGATTTTTAATCATATACAATCACCACTGTATCTATCTAGGTCCCCTCTAATACTCAAGATAAAACTGCTTTAATCATCACAAAAAATAAATGCATGTATCCATATAGAAATAAGAGTCCCCTAGCAACCTAGTAGGGGTACTGTTTAAGCATCTGCAGGGTAACCAACGAGATTCTAATATCTTCTTAAAGGGGCTGAGACTCCGGAACATCTCCGTAATTAAGAACCTCAATTTCATTTAATTGATGTCTAAGAGCTAGCTGCTCCTGAAGACTTTTCAACGGCCTCAAAGTGTGCTAAGCAGGGTGATTGACTTGAGAATGGAAGGGTGGCACATTTGATGCCATAACTTAAAGCGGTACAGCCTGTCAGAAACCAAGGACATTGTTATGGGAAATCTTCAGCAATACTTGCAACACACTTATGTGGATCCTTACAAACTGACTGCCCTTATAACAATGTCATATAATCATCCGAGGCTGCTTCTAAACACCTGCCGGGTGCCTGGAACGCTGCGTGCGTGTGAGCAGAAAAAAAAGAAGACAGTACAAGCCACCTCGCACGTATAGATTATCTCCCGTGGATGATGGGGCTAGGGAGAAGGCTCGGGAGTTGAGAGCACTTTCTGCTCTCGTAGATGACCTGAGTTTAGCTCCAACTCCAGGAGATCTGATACTCTTTTCTGGCCTCTATGAGTACCAGCATACTTATGACATGTACTCACACAGATATACACTTATAAATAAAAATAAAACAAATATGGTTTGTGACATATCTACAAAAAAGCATGTGGTCCTGTATGTATACAAACACGAGATGCTGAAACAAAGGCGGATAATTAACAGAGTAGAGCATACAGACCACTAAGCTCAGCCTCCTACTCTCCTTCTCTTGGGAGCACACTCAGAAACAATTAAGTCCCCGTTCTTAGGTAGGGCCCCCTCTCGATGCTCAAGGCACTGTGGCTGACAGCAGCAGACACCGTCTACAACTTTGTGGCTCTTTCCCACTCAACTATGGGTGTTTTGTTTTGTTTAGGGGGAAAGGGTGTTGACTCAGGGTGTCTTAATTCTATAGCTCAGCTATCCTCAAGCTCATGGTGTTCCTCCTGCCTCAGTCTGTGAGTGCTGGGATTACAGGTGCGTGCCACCACACCATGCTTTATGCAGTGCTGGGGTCCCAAACCTGCAGCTCTGTGCGTGTAGCTGAACACTGGACCTATTGAAATACATTCTCAGCTCTTGACTACGGATCTCAGTACTTTCCTAGTACAAAGAAAAGTATCTACTACGTAAGTCAGCTTCAGCAAACACCTTTTTAAGAATACAGACCACAAAAAAAAAAAAAAAAACAATCAGGCAGAACAGCCATCACCCAGGGGAAGATGCTCTTGAGCCCACCTGCACCCAAGGCAGCTGGCCATGGCTACCGTGTGGCAAGCTGACAACGCCAGAGAAGGGAACTGGCAAGGGAGTCTTCCCATTTTGAAAACTTCCTAGAATCTATCAAGATACCCAGCTGAGACCTGGTCAGTGACGAATAGAAAACAGCAAGACCTACCGAAATGGCTTTTCTCCTGTATGGGTTCGAATGTGCTTCCGCAGATCACTGAGTGTGGTGAAGTATTTGCTGCAGCCTTGAGATTCACAGTTAAACGTTTTCCCTGTGTGAAGCCTCTGATGTGCTTTCAACCTGCAAAATGTCCCAAAGAAATGTCCCATGCAGGATGGACCACAGAGCCCCCCCAAGGCCAGCCTAACACTGGGATCAAGTGCACCAGGATGCTAAGCCAGAGCACATTAGCATCAGAAACTCACCCACGGAGAAATGCAGAGAGGAAAACAGTATAGTGGTGTGTGCATGCGTGCATCAGTGTTAGCCATTATTATTTCTCCCACCCAAGTATTAACCAGGCCCTACTCTGCTTGGCTTTCAGGAACAAACAAGACCAGGCACTTTCAGAATGGTATGGTCTTAGCTACTCTTATTTTGTTCTTTTATGCCAAATATTGAAGATTTGTCTAAGTCTCCTGACACAAATGTGGAAAAAGTAATAGACGCCAAGTGGCCAGCTCCCCGCCTCTCACTCCCTGAGATGCGAGTCTACACACAGATGTGCCGACACTTCCACCCAGCCCGTGGTACATCTATCTTTTAAGTAGTAAGTTCTGATAATGCATTTTAAGTGGGTGGGCACAGCTACGTTCTTCCAAGTCCCCAAAGCCAGCACGGGTCATCTGCAGAAAGGAAGAGCTCTGTGGTCCCAAGCTCAGTGTCAAGAGGCGGGGGCCGTGGAGAGGCTGACCTGTACAGTGTGTTGAACGCCTTCTCACAGCCCTGCACGTCACACTCGAATGGCTTCTCCTTTGTGTGCACCCGCACATGGATCCTGAGGCTGTAGGAGGTGAGGAAGGCCTTGCCGCAGCCCTCCTGGTTACAGACGAAGGTGTACTCTCCTCGGTGAGTCTTCTGGTGGGTGCGTAGGTTGCCTGCTGTACTGTAGGTGCGGGGGCACCCCTCAAAGGTGCACTGGTACCGCTTTACCTGACAGAGGACACGGGACACCTCATCAGTGGGAGAAATAGCTGCCCAGATCTCAACCCTCCACCCAGGACAGAGTCTCATGCGGCACACGCTGACAACGAATTTATAACCTTAAACTTCCGAACCTTCTGACTCCCCCGTCCAAGGGCTTACATGCATGTATCACCACACCTAGGTTTTTATGCAGTGCTGGGGACTCAACCCTGGGCTTTGTGTATGCTAGGCAAGCAACTGACCAACTGGGCTACCATCTAAGTCCTAAATCCATCTTTTCAAAAGCTGCTGTAGGCATCCTGAGTGATGGCTCAGCAGTTAAGAGCACGTACTGCTTTGCAGTCGGCCCATGCTCCTGCCACACCAGGGGCAACTGCCTATAACTTCAGCTCCAGGGGGATCTGTCATCTGAGGCCTCCATGGGCATCTGTACTTAGCTGCATACACCCACACACAATCCTAAACACACATATATCTAAGAATAATTTTTAAAAATTACAAAAAATAAATAAAAGCTGCTGTAAGAATTAGGAATAATTTGTGTAAGGTATTTTAATACAGCAACTGACACATAAAGTACCCAAATAAAATAGCTCATACCCAAGGACAAAGGGTAGACAGGGAGAGCGAACAGCATCCAACACACTAATAAAAGACTGGGGAGGCCAGGGGGAGAAAGGGCTAGAGCAAAGAAAGTCACAGCCACGAAAAGAGAAAGTGTCCCATGAAAGACAAAATGAGCAACTGACAAATGTCAGAGTAAACAAAGTAAGAACCCAGGAAACAGCAGGATCTCCTGCCAAGGGTCCCCTAATGATTCTGGAAGACAACTTGCAGGACTGGGGCAGGGTGGGGTGGAATGAAAAGGGAGCAGGGAGAACGGAGCCAGGGCGGCACTACTGGGCTGGGCTGAGGGCTTATTTCTAGAGGCTGAGAAAGTCCTAGAAGCACTGTGGTGGTGCATGCCTGTGATCCCAGCTCCTGGGAGGCTGAAGCAGGAGAATTCTGGGAGCTTGAGACTATCCAAGACTGCATTAGAAGACTGTCTTAATGTCTGAGCTATTACGTACCCCCGAACCCCAACACAAAGAAAAACTCCTGGAGGAAATTGAATGAGGGCCTTGAGAGGAACACACGGAGGAAGAGGGCAGTGTTTAAAATACTCTGGAGTTGGGGTGCAGCTTAGTGACAGAGTCCTTGCTAGCACATGGCGGGAACCCTGGGTTTGATCTTGGCATGGACACGATAAACTCAAGCCTGCATGGAAGGACAAACCTCAGGGAGGAGATGGCCCTTGCTTCAGAAAGGAGAGTTGAGCAAAGGATGGGTGTGAGCCAAGGGAGGACAGTTCTCTGTCAAGTGTAAAACAACATATTTTGGAGATTATGGTCTCCATCACTGCTCAGCCCTTGCCTTGTGTTAAAGCAGCCACAGACACTGAAGTCTGAATTTCATATAATTTTTACGCATTATGAAATATCATTTTGATTTGATAAAAATGTAAGAACTGGGATGGGGTACAGGGCAGAGTGCTTTCCCAGCATGCACCACACCCAGGGTTCTATCCCCTATAGGACATAAACTGGGTGTGCCGGTAATCTTAGTGATCTTAGGATCAAAAGTTCAAGGTTAGCCAGGTGTGGTGGCACACACCTTATTCATTCCCGGGCTTGGGAGAATGGGTGTCTGTAAGTTTGATGTCAGTCTGGTTCACATAGACAGTTCCAGGCCACTCAGGGCTATAAAGTGAGATCATGCCTCAAAAATTAAATAATAAGCAGGGCGGTGGTAGCGCATGGCTTTGGTCTCATCTCTTGTGAGTTCGAGGCCAGTTACATCAGAGAAACTCTGTCTCAAAAAAAACAAACAAAAAAAATAATAATAATAATAATAATAATAATAATAATAAAAAACAACTCAAGGTCATTCACTCATTCTTAGCTACACAGAAAATTTGAGGCCAGTCTGGGCTATTTGAGGAGCTTTTCTTAAATTAAAAAAAAAAAAAAGTAAAAACTGAAGCCAGGGAAGTGACTCAGTTACAGTGTTTAGCATGCTTGAGGTTCTGGGTTCAATCCCCACAAAATCTAACAACAAATGAAACCACTGTCAGGGACTGAAAAGATGACTCCATGGTTAAGAGTACATACTGCTCTCACGGAGGACCTGGGATCAGTTTCCACCACTCATGGACTCTGAAGTCTCTGCGCTCCACATACACCCAGACACATAAATTTAAAACCTTCAAAACAAACAAAACAGCACCCTTGGCTCTAGAGCTCTATGAAAACAACTGGGCGGATCCAGCCATAGGCTAGTTTGCTAGATAGGAAAGGGAGGGGCACTGACTTCCCTCTCCCCCTCCCCTCCCCCTCTCCTTCTCTCCTCTAACCCCTAACAGGACCTTGCACAAGTGCTCGCTGGCCTACTCTTGGATTACCCTCCCACAGTCACACAGAGATGTGTGCCTTGGTGCCTAGTTTTGAAGTCACTGCCAGAACAATTCTCAGACAAAGCTCCACGTGGGTAAGATAGTCAAGGGCATTCCCAGGGCCTTTCAACACTTTCTGGTTGCTGGTGGCTCAGGAACCACGCTGGCAGAAGGGTTGGCCTAGGCCTACAGGCACCTGCACGCTCCCCTCAGTGAGTCTCAGCTCCCGCCTCCCTTCCTGTGCTCTCTTCTTCCTTTACTGGAAATGTCTAGTTCCTTTCTTTGCTCTCCTGAGCTTCTCTCTTCCTTTAATCCACGTCTCACTGCCTCCGAAACCCTCCCTAAGCACTCCCTGTCTCCGCGACAGCGCCCTTGCCTAAATGCCAGCGGCATGTAACCTTACTGCTCCCTCGACACTTCACTCACATTGGTAACACCCTCTCACCCGGGCATGCTAACTTCAAAAACGGAAATTACAAACCTATTGCTGAAGGGTAGGAACAGGGACCCTGTCTCCACCATAAGGTCCATCTCAGAGGTGGGAGATGAGGACAGAACTTCATTCTTGAGTTGCCAGCGCAGCGGACAGCCTTAAGTGACTACAGTAGGCAATGAACTGCCCTGTCACTCCCTGCCTGGCTCCCATCTGAGTTCTTGTACACCCGTTCAGTCCTCTATTGGACGTTGCCTCCTCAAGGGCCTCTCCCTAGCTGGTCCTTAGGCCCGGTTCCGAGTGGGACAGGTACGCTTCCTCTAGGCTCTCGCAGCTTCGGGCCACCTGCTCTGTGATTCACTCACAGGACTCATGGATTCAGCCAATTATGGACTGAAAATGTTCAGAATAAAAGAAAAAACGTGCCCGTGCTGAACACGTACAGAACTGCCTGTTATTCCCTAAACAACAATCTCTAGAGCATCTACATTATTAATTGTATTAAATGTGCCACAAGTAAGCTAATTTAAGGTACAGAGAAGGCCAGTGGCGAGATGGCTCAGTGAATAAAGCCGTGTCTCCGGAAATCATTCCGTGGGACACACGTGAAGTTGGAAGAACAAGCTCCACAAAGCTGTCCTCTGACCTCCACATGCGCCTACACACAATAAGTGTTTTAAATATTTGAAGCATATAGGAGAAAGTACACAGGCCACAAGCAAACACTGCAATCCCTTTACATAAGAGCCCGAGTACCCATGTGAGCTTGAGAAAAAGCAGTGCTTCCAGAAATAATCCCCTGGGGAGACGCCACCCTTTCTCTAAAGAACAAGGTAAAATGAAGATTAAACAATCATATGATTAAACAATTTCCATTATTGCTTTTAGTTGCTAGGCAAGCAGCATCTGAAAAACAGGCACTAAGTAAATATTTACGGAATGAAATGAATGAATGAATGGCTGCTTCTCATCTAAACTATAAACTGCAGGACAATGGCTACCTTGTTCACTTGGCAACTTCAGAGTTTAGCCTGTGGAGAAGTGGCATATGAGTGAATGAATGAAACAAACCCAGCAAGACTTACTGCCAGGATAGTGACAAGGCCTCTTGAGTGCGGGGCTGGGGAGATGCATCAGCGGACGAGGCGTTTGCTGTGCAACTGTGAAGACCAGAGTTCAGATTCCAGAACCCACGTAAAAGTCTCGTGGCCACGAGGGCCACCGTAATCTCAGGACTCTGGAGGCAGAAGACGGGACAGCCAAGGGAAGAGGTCTAGCTAGACAAGCTGGAGTCAGTGAGCTCCAGGTTGGGCGAGAGCTGCTGCCTCAGGAAAAGAGAGAGTGGAACAATCAAGAAGACACAGACATCAGCTTTGGGCATCCTCGGACACAGATGCACTTACACTTTATATGCACAGCGTGCCCCCCCCCCCCACATACACATGCAAACAACAGCAAACCCCAAGGCTGCCGTGTGGGAAAGGAAGTTCTGATAGGACGCCAGCTGGGTCAAACGTAGCAAAGACCACTGATTGGAAAGACCTCAGTCCTGGCTGCCCCAGCACCAGCCCTGGAGCGGCGTGGGCAGTGACCAGAAGGCGAACAGGCAGTCAACTATGCTGATGAGAAAGAGAGAAGGGGGTGGGGGGCGGACAGGACAGAAACGTAGGGAAGCACCCGGACCAGGAAAGGTTCTGAAAGGTAGGGCAGAAATCAGTTATGGCGGCGCTCAGGAGGATGACTGGGACAGGAGGACTGACAGAAGTTCAAGATCAGGCTGGGCTGACAGGACCCGAGGTCCTATCTCAAAAAATAAAAAGTAAAATAAAAGCCAGGCAGTGGTTGTCCACACCTCTAATCCCAGAACTTGGGAGGCAGAGGCAGGAGGAGGATCTCTGGGAGTTTGAGGCCAGCCTGGTCTACAAAGCAGGTTCCAGGACATCCAGAGCTACCCAGAGAGACCCTGTCTCAAAAAAACCAAAAGAAAAAAAACAAACAGTAAAATAAAAATGGTGTTGAGTACTAGTTGCCTTTTCTCCCGATAATAAACTGAATACGTGACCAACTTCTCATTCATCTGGAGACAATAAGTGGACATCACCACCGAGTATCTTTCAGAATTATTCTAAATTAGCAACACATTTCACAAAAAAGGGAAATCTAAACCTCCTCAAACGGCATCAGAACAGGAAGTTGGAAAAAAAAATGCAGTGTGTCATGGCCACAAAGCAGCAATGTTACAACATCGGGTACCTCCAAGTGAAACTGAAATTTAACATCTATGGATTTGAAGAACTGTGTTCCAGAATTATACCATGCTTGGTACCAAAAACAACAAAAAAAGTCCTTGCTCTCATAAGCCCAAGACAAAAAGGAGAATTGGGACAGAGAAGAACAGGGTCTGAGAAGCTGCACTGGTAACAGATATTGAGCACACTAGGGCACTATACAGAAACAGGACTTAGGACATGGGCTAGGGCAAGCTTATCTATGGAGGAGAGGTCCAGCTGAATCCAGACTACATCAGTAGTCTGCTCATCAAGATGAATGACAGAGTCTGTGACAGAACATGTCACTGGAGACTCCACCGCCATGAAGGAAACTTGCTTTTCAAAGAACCTTAAGACTTCTAAGCCTGCCTCTAATTTTCCCACATGGCCTCAGACAGCAGCTAAGAGCAGAGACACCCAGGTGCACTCACTAAGCATGGAGAGCCACGCTGTGAATGTCCAGGAGGCACGAGGGCTCGGAGAGCTACAGAGTGCTCTGATTGGTTCTAAAACAAACGTTTGGCAAAGATGATCACAGCACTGGGCGGCAGAAGCAGAGGATGACAGGTGCAGGAGATGAGCAAAAGCAGGAAAGGGAGCGGCGGAACTTCTGAATCTCCAGAGTTAGAAGAAGAAAGAGAGCCCTTCTACTGGAAGAGAAAGGCAGCCTGAGAATTCGAGTCTACAGACTGCAATCTGGAGAAAGAGTTCCTGGGTTCTGAGCCCAGAGCAGACGAACACTCATCAGTAAATGATTGGCTGGCGGCTACAGCTATAGAACTTACTTTCCAGACTGAGTGAACTGGTGGACACTTTAATCCCAGCACTTACAAGGCAGAGGCAGAAACAGGAGGATTGCCCTAACTTTGAAGCCAGACTGGTCTACGTAGCAAGTTCCACACCAGCAATGGCATAACAAGATTCTGTCTCAAAAAAAAGAAAACAAGAAGGAAAAAAAAAAGCCCTGGGGGAGTTTTCTACCTTTTCTTCCCCCGTCACTAGTGATTTCCCGTACCTTCTCCCCACACCAAAACTGCTCCCTACACCAACACTGGTTGCTTCTATTCCAAATGGACGGTCAAAACACTTGAACCACAAATCAAAGTGCTTTGAGCCGATCCTGTTTCTTCAATGCCCACCAGAGCTGAATACTTCCATCACTGTCCAGAGCTGTATCCATACCTCATTCCTCCAACCAATGGGAACTCAGGACATCCAATTGTCCTTTCGTTTCTCAGCCTGTTAGCAGCTGACAGGCCTGTGCCTTGGCAACCACCTTTGGCATGTTATCATAGAAAGCATTGAAGTCCTCAGTTCAAGTCTCAATTTCACCACCTGACAGCTGAATGTTTCTATTTGCAGGTGTGTGTGCCCACTTGTATGTGAGCATGCACAAGACACTAACGTCAGGTATTGTCTTCTGAGTCCACCATATTTATTTACAGACAGGGTCTTACTATGTATCCCAGATTGGTTCCGCCTCCCAAGTGTTGGGATTAAAGGTGTGCACCACCACACCGGGCCTCCAAGTTGTTTTTGTGAGACAGGGTCTCTCACAGATTCTGGAGCTCTCAGACTCTACAGCCAGAGAACCTTTAAGATCTTCCTGTCTCTGCCTTTCAGCACTAGAAGTTTCTATGCCTCGACCTTTTTGTCTGTAAAATGGGGGCTAACAGTATTTATTTTATGATTGTTAAAAAGATGGGATATGCCAGGCCATGGTGGCTCATGCCTTTAATCCCAGCACTCAGGAGGTAGAGGCAGGAGGATCTTTGTGAGTTTGAGGCCAGCCTGGTCTACAGAGTGAGTTCCAGGACAGCCAGAGTTACATCAGAGAAACCCTGTCTTGGAAAACCAAAAAAAAAAAAAAAAAAAAAAAAAAAGGTGGGATATAAGATTATATTAAAGCCAAAGCCTTCGTTTTTAGCTGAAGGATACTGGTGCCCAGATGTCTTCCATGGAAGTAACTTTCTGTGGCCTGGTACCAAGGAAACTACAAGAAGCCAAGGATGAGGACAAAAGATTACCTGTAGCAATGGCAACGACTGGTGTTCCCCAACTTCTGCTTGGGGACCATGAATGCCCTCATTTTATAACACAGTTAAAAACCTGGTCTGATGGCTCAGGCCTATGATCTCAGCTACACAGGAAGATATGGAGAGGGAATTCCAGTAGGACACTCCCTACACTCCCTACACTCCAGAGTGAGTTCAAAGCCAGCATAACAACCTATTTCAAAATAAAAAGTTTTTTTTAAAAAAGAGTTTAAGGCCAGCCTGGTCTATAGAGTAAGTTCTTGAACAACCAAGGCTTATTTTGAAAATATCAAAAGGGGGAAGGAAGGAAGGAAGGAAGGAAGGAAGGAAGGAAGGAAGGAAGGAAGGAAGGAAGGAAGGAAGGAAGGAAGGAAGGAGCTAAAGAGATGGCTAAGTGATTAGTTGGACTGACTGCTCTTCCAGAGGACTAGGTTCAATTCTCAGCACCTACACAGCAGCTTTCAACAGGCTGTAACTCCAGCTGCAGGAATCAGGCGTCTTCTGCCGCCACAGGTCACAGATATGCGTATGTGGGGCACAGACATACACGAAGGCAAAATAGTCACACATAAATAAACTTTAACAAAAAAAGATGGTACAGGTCAGTGGTGGAGCACTGGCCTAGCATCACCTGCCGTGGGCTCATGCCCTGGGCTCAATTCCAAGCTCCACCCACACCCCCCACACACACCCAAAAAAAATCAAAAAACAAAAAACACAAAGAACCCTTCACAGTTACAGTGATGTCAATATGAGTTCAGGTAATTAGGCTGGACTACCGAGACTTCTGTGGGCTCTCCTGGACCCATCACATTTCCCCTCTCTTTATGGAAGGGTTTCAAGCTAGCCTTGAACTATGTAGATCAGACTGGCTTTGAAATTTATAGATCCCATCTGCCTCCCCAGCGCTGGGATTGAAGCCATACACGCACTAACACGCCTGCCTCCAACCACAATTTAGAGTCTCTCGAGGAGAACGTGCTTCCCAAACCAGTTCCTAGCAAAGAAGCCTTGACTTCAACCTTTCTGAAACTGGAGATGACCTCTGAACCTTTGGAAACAAGGGCCTGTGAGAAAGGAAAAGCAAGAGAACATTCGACTGAGCAACTGATGTACCAGACGTGGAAACTGACGTTTGAGGAGTATACCGATGTCTATTTCTTATTGCGTGAATCTCATTTAATCTTCACAGAATACAGTGGGATATTCTTATTTCCACTTTACAAAAGAAGAAAGAGACCAGCTTGCCCAGGGCCGAATACCTGGTATACACTAGAACAAAAAGATGAGACCAAGGTTGAAATCATCTTTCGAAGATGAGTCCATTTTTGGAATAAGCTGGATTTACATTAGGGCAGAGCACTACAATTCAGCGACTTCCTCCCATTCTTACAGGGACAGATGGCAGCAGTACCTTACAGTCCATGTTAAATATCAACTTAAGACCCAGAACTCCTACAGTGCCAACTTAGAAACCAGAGTGTACATAAAACCAACCCTGTTCCTCTGCCAGGCCAGAGGGCCTCAGTGATAGCACAGAGAGACAAGTAGCACGCGTGCCAACATGGAGGAGACCCATGACACAGCCTTACCTGGTGGCACACGGAAAGCTCGTTCTGCTCTGGACACCAACAGAGCCACACAAAGCCTCTGCTCTCTGAGCACTGGAGGGTGCTCAGTGCTGACATGTGATAATAGTTAAGTCAAACCCAGAAGGGACACGAGTGGATCTTAACGCTACCCTCTGAAGCAGTGTCAGGCTCATCTGTCATAGCTCTGAATGGCGACCCCGTGGGAGCTGAGCACGGATCTGTGGAAATAGAAGCATGGCGAGCGGGAGTTGAAGGTGGGCAGCTCCACTCCACACAGCCGTGCACTCTGGTGCGCATGGCGCCACTCCCCGAGGGTTCCCACTGGGGAACAAGGCTGGAACCAGTCTTCCTAAAATAAAGGACTGTAACAAGGCTCTGAACACAGGAGTCAAAACCCCCTTCCTTTGTTTTCTTCAGACAGGGTTTCTCATTGCAATTAGGCTGACCTGGAAAGTACCAGGCAGCCCAGCCCTGCCTCATGGCCAGCTTCTGCTTCAGCTTCCCAAGGTGCTGGGAGCACGGGCACAAGCCATCCCACTTCTAACCTCTTTATTCTTACTTAAAAGTCTGCAGGCTAAATAAATTTAGCCAAGCGTGGTGGCACATGCCTTTAATCCTGACACTTGGGAGACAGAGGCGAGGAGGATCTTTATGATGCTGAGGCCAGCCTGGTCTACATAGGGAACTTCAGGACAGCCAGGACAACACAGAGACCTTATCTTAAAAAAACAAAAAAAAGATCTAAAAAAAAATTTTTTAAAGGAGGAGGAGAAATATGAAGAGAAAAAAATGCTTCCCCTCCTTCTGGAATGCCACTGAGAACAATCCACTAGGAGCAGAAGTCAGAGAACACTGCACCTGCTTCTTTTGAGAAAGACCATTCTTCCCTAATCAATGGAATATTTAGGACACGATGGGGAACGTCTTTGGCTTATGAACACTGGGTTTCTTCATATCTGCCAAATAGCGTAAAAGCAGTAAGGTTGGTAACGGCGGAGGATGCCTGTGTTCACCACCGTGGTGCTGACAGGAGACCCTAGGTAACAGTGCCTGGCAGGTTGTCTGGAAGAACAGAGATGCAAGAAAGTTTGGGGAACCATGGACCACACAATGCCCCCGGAGGAACAGCTGGAGGGGAAAGGCTTTGAGTATATGGGATGGCTTTTGAGCAGAGCCACAAGGTCTTTCAGAAGCTCTCAGAGCTACCAGTCAGCAGGGAGAAAGCAGGAAACAGCAAGGGCGAGAACCTGTGTGGAGCAGAGTTGGGATGACCAGGGCTCTGGTTGGCTTGTTTTTGCGCAAGACAAGCACGATGAAAAAAATATTAATAAATCAATCAGTAAGCCAACTGCAAGCTAAAGAAAACAAAGGAACAATCGGGGTAAACAGGAAAATCAGGCTAGCATCTGACTCAGAAACTAAGCTGCTTATGAAGCCAAGAAGACTGAGTAGTTATCAAACGAGTCCATTGCTCAAGAGCCAATACCTGTGATGCCGAGCAAGAGAAAAAAAAAAAAAAAAAGGCAGGTTCTGGGACAAGGGTGGTTAAAGATAATGCAGCTGTTATCATTTGTAAATGCTGGCCTCCTCGGGCCAGCTAAGTGGATTTGGAAGCCAAAATAAAATCACTGTCAATCAATGACGAGGTTAGAGTGTGCTTCTGGAAGGCAAGCCTCCTGAATGTCTGGCCTTCAAAGACTCTGGCTACACAGCTGCTGCTGCTGCTTGATTCTCATTGCAACCCCAAACCAACTGAGCCTGATACCAGTTTACACACCGGGGCAGCGGCTCCTGTCTCTTAGACCTCAAGAGACTGCTGTGAGTCTGAGGCCAGCCTAGGCCACAGTGTAAGACCCAATTTAAAAAAAAAAAAAGGTCTAGCTTATAGAATCTTCTACATAGATCTTAGATCTTAGGTATAGGATAGAGAAAGTGAAGAGAAAGGGAAGAACCTATAATGAGAAAAACCCATAGTACAGGCGACAAAGAGCTTACACTATCCTTGGCCCAGTCCAGTTCGTGACTGAAAGGCCTGAAGAAATGAATGGGGCAAGCCAGGTTTGCAGACAGAAGCAACTAGCTAGTGAGGAGCAGGAGCAGGAAAGTGACAGCTGCTATCAGACTGTATAATCCCTTCCTCCTTCCCACCTTCTGCCTAGGTCAGCACTTCCCAAAGTGCACTCCACCAATCCCTGGAATATGGTTTATAGCATAAGCTGAAAGCATTTGGAAACGTTTGCATCTTCTTTCTTACATATTAGCAAACCAAAGGTCCTGTAAGTTCTGAAGTAGTATGGTTTTACTTGACATTTCTCAGACATTTGCTCACAGACACTCATACAGTAATCACCGACAGTGGCCTAAAGCTAGGTCCTAAACTATAAACTTTTGAGACTTTAATTGATTAATTAATTAACTGATTTAGAGACATCAGAGTCTCACTATGTAGCCCTCGCTGGCCTGGAACTCCACCTGCCTCTGCCCCCTCAGTGCTGAGATTAAAGGCGTGAGCCACCATGCCCCAGCTCAAACTTTCTAAAATTTAAGAAAAACAGTTCCAAGGCCCCTGAGATTTTTTTCTTCCAAGTGTCAAACTTTTAAAAAAAAACAAAAATTTTTTACACTTCCTGCTTCCTGCTCTTTCATCCCAAATCACTTCCACCTCACTCAAAAGCTCTGCACCCCAGGCTCACCTGGAGGCCAATTCAAAATGTGAGTAGCAGCTGTAGGAGAGGGAGAGAGGGAAGGAGAGAGGGAGAGACAGACAGGGAGAGAACTAGCATCTCCTCTGGCTCCTCAGTCCCTCTCAAGGTCACACAGAAGTTACCTTCCTGACCCAGAGTCCAAAACAGCACATTGCGCCCACCACTCCTGACTACTGCCATCTTCTCTGGCTCCTCTTTCTCCCTCCTGTCCCTATTTCTTCCTGCTGTCCTGATCCGGGTCATTTCCTTGACCCCAGACCTGTATTTCCAGTGGATTTCAACTTGTGCTCCTTACTTCCAAGGACTACACATTCAATACACACCAACCAAACTTACTCGTCTTGTCCTGTCCCAATTCTTGTTAATAGACAGTATTTAGAGGGAAGGTAGGGATGGAAGGCAGAGCTAGCCACTTTGCCTTCAGCATGCAGCCTTAGCATGACTGAATTACCCACCCTGGTAGACTCTCAACCACTGAATTCTTCACCCACTCATCGACCAGCAGCAACTCAACATACTGAGAAAAAGTCTTTAGTTTGTTTGTTTTGAGAAAGGATCTCACTGTGTAGCCCTGGCTGGTCTTGAACTCAGAGAGCCACTTGCCTCTGCCTTCTGAGTGCTGAGATGAAAAGGTATGCACCACCATGCCTAGCTCTGGACAAATCTTTTCAATGAACATGATTAAAAACCTTTGATTCGCATTCAAATTGGGGCTTATTATGCTTATTATGAAAATTCCAACAACATACCAAGTTTCTCCCGTCTTTGATTCTTTATCAGTTAAATGAAACTCAAGTGTCTTCTAGGGTCATTAAGTCCCACTTTCCTTTGCCTCACAGCTAGCTGCTGCTGCCAGAGCATTCCTTCTAAAATGCTTTTTGTTTTGTTGTTTGTTCTTGAGACAGGGTCTCATTATATAGCTCTGGCTGTCCAGGAACCCAATCTGTAGACCAGGCTGGCTTCAAACTCCAGAGATCCACCTGCCTCTGCACCTCTGCTGGGGCTAAAGGCGTGCGCCACTGTGCCCAGCCCTAAAATACTACTCTAATCACATCACTCCTAGTTCCCGAATCCTCAGATCCCCCGCTGCCTCTAACACACAGCACAGAGCCTCAGCAAGCGATCACTGCTTTCTAGATTTGGATCTTTGCTATTTTTCCATCCGTATCTTGATACTCTCTGGATTCTGGTCCAAGGGTCGACAGACTACAGCCAGTAAGTCAACTGTAGCCAGCACACTCATTTACATAGTTTCTTTCTGTTTTACTGTGGTGCCAAGAATAGAACCCGGGGCCTTGAGGCACCAGAGCCCACCTGCACATTGTCTATGGCTGATTTTGTGTTACAATCCAAGTGTTGACTGGTTGCAACAGAGACCACATAGTCTGTAAGGACAAGAACATTTACTATTTAGCCTTTTACAGAAAAAAGTACTGACCACGTGTGGTATATGCCTGTAATCCCAGCACTAGGGAGGCAGGAGGATCATCACTTTGAGAAACAGCAAGACTGTTTCAAAAAAGAAAAAAAAAATGTACTACCTGTTTTAGGGGGATAGCCGGCTACTCCCTAAAAGGGGCCTGGGCTTTCTACCTTCCTTTCTCTGTCCAAATCTCTCAGAAATACTCACGCCCTGCTTTTCTCGTAAACTGAACACATTTTTACGACCACGTTGAAGGCTTGCCTAGCCATACAGGCGAGCTCCTTGTGCTCCCAACTACAGCACTGGTGCCCTCCACATCTACCACTTTACCTACTGTTCACATTACTGCTGTCAGGTATTTTCCCTCTATCCTGTCAATCACAGTCATCTGCAATCACAGCACCTTAGTTGACAACTGTCTGTGGGACCAGCGCATGCCTGCAATGCTAGTGCTGGAAAGGTGGAAAGGCGGGAGATCTGGAGTTTAAGGTCAACCTTAACTACATAACAAGTTGGAGGCCAGCTTGGAACAACAGAAAACAACGAACACAGTCTGTTGGAAGCAGATGAACCCCTACACAAGCTCACATGCTGGGCTGAGACCAACAAGAAAAATTCAGCATGGAGACACTCCTTCATCAGCACAAAATTTGATAGCTGCACCCTGATCGTGCAGGACGGGGTTTCTCCATCACCTGCAGAGACCTGGGGTGATCACTTCTTGTCAGAGGCTGTCCTGTGCATTATGAAATGTCTAACAACATCTTTAGCCTGTACCTGACGATTCCAGTTAGCACCTCCCTGGTGTGTAACCGAACGTCTCCTGGGCGGCAAAACTGCACCTGGTCGAGAACCACTATTCTAGAGGTTTCCGAGAGCAAGCCAACAGTGAGATGTCGACAATGAAACACAGGTGACGCAGCCATTGTAGTGCAGTGTCCAGATGAAGAGATAAGAGCCGCGCGACGGGTGGTGCTGACTCACTCGAGACTATGCTCAATTCTGGATTTTAAAAAGACTTTGGAAAACTGGAATCCCTTCAGTTATAAGCAACCAGACTGGCGAGACTGGGGGAAGATGCCATCAGGAAGATATTGAGTGTAGATTGCCAGCTTGTACCAGAGAACACAACAGGGCCTTTCAATATGTGCAGGCTGCCCCACAGAAGGGGTCTCAGGAAGGCAGAACTGGAGGCTGGAGCAGCACTTCAGGAAGGCAGACGCTAGTTCTACACAAGAACAGCTTTCCAGCAATCAGATCAGGCCAACAACCATACTGGACTGAGCTAGGAAAGCCTGTGCTCTTCCCATTCTGGAAGTGTTCAAGCACAGACCAGAGAGCAGATGTCAAGACGTTTCAAAAATCACTGTGTCCGCTGGGGGATAGGAAGTGATGGTCTCTCTAAGGGACGGACAGGTCTGAGGCCTTTATTCATTCATTTATTCATTTGTGATACCAGAGAGCAAACCCTCATGTAGGCTAGGAAAGCATTCCATGCTTACCTAAAGCTTTAGTGCTCAGATTCTAAGGTTAAAAGGGAAAAGCCAAATGTCATAAGTCATTTGTACAAGCTGTACATAATTTCAAACCTTCATTACATCAAAAAAGGCAAGTATTCCAAGAAATTAAGCCTACCTCTGCTTGGTAGTACCTGACACTGAGTCCCCAGCACTGTAACCGCCAGTAACCTGCTTTTTCAAATTAACTTGCACCAGTTCCTGGAATAATGTTCACCACTCACTAGCTTTAAGCCTTATTACTTACTTCATTCAAATTCACCACTACGATCTGTAAAATGCCTTACAGTTCCCACGATATCCTGAGAGGCATTACTTCACCCACATTATCTGACTATGAATGTGACGACCTTTAGCTAACCTGGTCTCATTTGTGGTCTCTTGCCTGAATTATAAAAACTAGCCTTTCCTACCCATTAAATATTCACTAAATTAATAAAGCACATCCCCACAGGTATCTCCAAAACAAATATTTATAGCCAGTTCTGGTTATTACACACAAATCTGGTCACTCTGCTATCAGAGGAGCCACGCTGTCACTTCACAGTATAAACAGGAGTTCACTTTGGTGACATTTCTACTTTATTTATGATTTGGAGACGAAAATCTGAGATATTACAATGTAGAATTCCTAATTACAATGTGGCCATACAATCCAAAAGTTCTAGAAAGCAGTCACAACAAAAACAGGAAGCTGATGTGTTGTTGACAGGCAAACTCCTGCAGGCTCTAAGCCCAGGAGCTCCTTTAAACCCCAGTTAAGACTGCCAGCGCGTTGTGTAAGGAGCTGCCCCAAAGCCACACTGGGCCCTCATTTGCTGCTTTACTTACTTCTTTCCGTTTTGTTTCTGGACATTCCGACTGCAGAGTAAGGGTTGCACCTTCGATGTTTCTTGGCATGGGCGTGGAACCGGGGTTTATAGTCAAATGAATCTGATCTGGTGAGATAATGTGTTGTACGTAACCCTGGGACATTGCTTCCTGATCTATTAGGAAGCCCTCTTCACCTTCCACTAGAAAAGGCAAGTGTTCTCCGCACTGTCCATCATCGTCTTCATCCTCCAAAGTGCCAGGGTCCTGCTCTATAAGAACAGTGGTCCTATCATAAACAGTTCCAGATGAGGAAGGCACCAGTCCGCTGTCATCCACAAACCTGAGCATCTTGTCTTCCGGGGTTAGGTCATCTTCCTCTCCCTTAAAGAAGATGATGTTGTCGTCTGGACTGTGTTCCCCCATGGTTCAGTTGTGCTCAGCCCAGTTGCGAGAAATGGAAAGATAATGGCCTTTCTGTAACAGACAACACTAGAGTTAGAGCTACAGCACAAGATCCACCTACCTCCTAACTACCTTAGCAATCACTCTCCCTCATTTTAAAAAGCAAACCAAGAGCCAGGCGTGGTGGTGCCTGCCTTTGATCCCAACACTAGGGAGGCAGAGACAGGTGGATCTCTTGTGAGTTTGAGACTAGCCTGGTCTACACAGGAAGCTCCAGGACAGCCGGGGCTAGCTATACAGAGAAACCCTGTGTAGCTCAAAAAACAAAAATAAATAAATAAAAGGCAAACCAAAGCTTTAATCCCAGACCTTGGGAGGTAGAGGCAGGCAGACCTCTGTGAGTTCAAGGCCAGCCAGCCAGTATGGCTTTCATAGCAAGTTCCAGACCAAACAGAATTACATGCTAAGACCCTATCTCAAACAACAACAACAACAACAAAAAGACAACAATCCAGGCTAGGCATTTAATCCCAGCACCTGGGAAGTAAAGGAAGGTGGATCTCTGTGAGTTTCAGGTGAACCAGGGATGCAGTGAAAAGAAAAAAAAAAATCATCTTCCTTGGAAATATTTAAAATTTGACAAAATCAGCCACTGTTAAGGGAAAGCAATATATCTTGCCCCCGCTGCAAAGTTAGTTAGAAGTTCACAAGGCCTTCTAACTGTGACTTACTGTCACACAATCTAAAGATGGGTCTGTGCACCTACTGAGGATAAAAGAGCAGGTGGCTGCTTCAAGGAAGAGTTGCTATCAACCTCATGTGAGGCACTCCCATTCAAACACCCTCCCCCTCAGTCACACTGTGCAGGCAGTACACAGCCTCGTGTAGTTGGTGCTGCACAAACAAGGCTTTGAACATAATCACCTACAAATCCTAGGTTTTGCCCTTTACTGTTTGGGCAACCTGTCTGTGCCTTGTCTTCGCACTGTGTGACTAGTAGTTCCTGTCTCATAAAGAGTGAAAGAGAAACTACATGTAAAGTAAAATTCTGTCAAACAGTAGAAAGAGTATGGATTCCTTCTTTCGTTTCTAGAACACATAGGGTGGAGGGGTTAATCCCTAATAAGGCATGGTTAACGAAAATCACTTTAATTATTTATATCCTAAAACATGATATGGACCAGAGAGTATGCTCGTACAGCGTGACGAGCCTTTCTGCCCCGAAGGGCTGTCCCTAGCATAACATACTGACATGAGGACCGGAGATATCAGCAAATGAATGACAGACATGCAGATAAAGTCTTTTTCCGAAGATACATTCTCTTAGGAAAATATAGTCTCTTGAGGAAATTACCAAATTTGAAGCTTTCATGGTCTGGAATGGTGATTCTTCCTTCACCCGAAAACACACAGGTTCTACAAATGTGGGTTTGGCAGACACAAAAGGAGAATTTAAAATAATCAGCACATCACTTAATTTTCAGCCTGGTTCTACACTTTCTCTTCTACTCGGGGTTAGCAACAGAGCCTTTCCGTGCCGGAGCGACAAGGCGAGGTAGTTAAGAGACACAGGTCAAGGGATCTAATCTGAGAGGAACCAGCCCGAACCTTTGCTTACGCAACCCCAGAAATGCACGTTTCTCTGTATCTGAGAGGAGAGATACGAACACCGAGAGCCCCCAGTGGGCTGCCCCGGCACCTTCGGCGGCAACGCGGAGACCAACTTTCCGTAACAAACAAGACCAGGAGGTGTGAGGGTGACGGAGGAGTGCGAATGGAGCACCCCTGAGAGACTGGCAGAGGAAACCTGACCGGGAAAGCACCCGCAGTCCAGAGCTACATAGAAAAACCAGAGGCAGGCTGGGGGCTCGGAGCTGGGCAAAGAGGGGCAGGGTCCGGGTCTCCATGGAAACAGAGAAGGGGGGCTGGATACCCATCCCCATGGAAACGGAGGAGGGGTGGGGTCCCCTTGGTGAGTAGAATGAAGTCTCTACCGGGAACGGCTTCGGCAGGGAGCCCAAGTCCCGCGCCCCCCGGGGAGTCCCAACCCCAGCCGGGTCCAGCTTCTGCTTTTACCTCCGCGGCTCCCGGCAACGGCGGCAGCGGCAGCTTCTTCCCTCCCCAGCGGCACCATGATTGCCCCCACCTGTCCCTAGCGTCACTTCCGCTTCCGCTTTCCGGAGGAAAGAGAGGCCGGCGGGGCCCTGCGCCCGCTCCTGATTCTGATTGGTTTCTGCTGTCCAGGGGCTGAGACCGCACCTCCAATCGTCGGGCTTGGGCTGGGCGAGAGGCGTCCGGAGCTCCTGTGCGGCGTGGGGAAGCGGGACGGTAGGGAGCGGCTGTCTCGGGTGCGGGAGGACGCGCGACACCGGCCACGGACCCGAGGTGTCCCCGGCACGGGCTGCAGCTGGAAGGGCGCAGTCAGCCGCCGCACTCCAGATGCGTGGGTCACCCGCGGCATCCCTCTTCTCTCTCCGCTGCGCCCTCGTCACGCAGCGCAGTTCATCTGGCTTAAGGACCCGGGACCGGAAAGCCGAGCGGAGTGCTCCAGACGCTTCCCGTTCGCACATGCCCCTCCGGAGCTAGCGGTCCCAACTTTCCTGCCCTAGGGAGGGTTCTCGCGCTCGGGAGGGTCAGCGCCACCTACTGGCCACTCCCCTCTTCAGCTGTTAAAACTCTCATCCATCGACCCTTGAAACCACTACCTGGTAGCAGTATTCCAAAGTCCAAGTAGAGATTTTGCACGTACTTCTGTTATATGCCTGTAAATGTGATTATTAGACCCTCGCATAACCTACTGCTTATTTACCCCGTGAGTGACGTCTTTAGAACGTTTAGATCGGAGCAATGCCCTTATTGGCTAGATCAGGGTTCAGGCCCAAATCTCTGCCCCATTCCCTCTGCTTGATAATGTTGAATAATGATTTTCACACACCAGACTGCCATCCATGTCTCTTTGTCCCCTGACCAGCTGCCTCTGTGCTTAAGCCACTAAGGCCCAGCTGACAAGAACTACCATCTTTTGAGAGAGGGAAGTGGGGGGAGAGAAGACTCAATGGTTAAGACCACTTATTGGTCTTGAAGACCTGAGTTCGATTCCCATAACCCACACTGGGTGGCTCACAACCGCCTGTAATTCCAGCTTCACAGGAATCTGAGCCTCTGGCCTCTCCTGGCATCAGAATTCACACATGCATATACCACCAACACACACACACACACTAAAAAAAAATTTTAAGAGAAAAATGTGCAAGCACCACTGTTAAAAATACATTTATCATTAAAATATATTACACATATGAGAGAGGATGCAGTATATACAGTTGGGAGGACTGGCTAGCCTACAAAATCCCACTTGTTTCACCAGAGCCCCCTTTCAGTGCTTTTTAGGGCCAACTGAGAGGCCTTGGAGCTGAGTAGAAAAGGGACAGAGTGCATATACGTGTGCTCAGATTGGACAGTGGAAACATCTGGGATAGCTAAAACTTGTTTAATTTAATGAGGCACATCTAACCAAATTCCTGCTGTCCAGCTTATTCTCCTCCTTCAAGGACTTCGGTTAGTCCAAATATCTGATCATGAGATACTCAGCCTGAGCTACAGGGAACTCACTCTTATGTCCTGCAGACAGGTTGAGTAAGACTCAGTACAGTTACTTAAAATTTTTTTTAAATAAAAATGAATAGAGATCTATTTGTGTTAAATAACTAAAGTTGAACATCGGATGTCAGTTCTATTATGGATTCCCCATGTCTTCAAAAGTCAGCATGGGTGTGCTGGCCAATGGCATGGGTAAGGGGCAGGTCTAGGCTCAAGAAACAGGTAGCTGCCGTTCTTGCTTCCAGCTGGCCTCAGAGCATTTTTTGGCAGCTCTTGAGTTGAAACAGGTGGGGCTCTGGCTGCCTTGGGTAGAACAGGAGAGGAGTATTGAGGCTCAGAGTGGATTGCAGAGGAACTGGTGAATAAACTCTTGAGCCTTCTTCTTCTCTGCCATGTCAAGCTTGTGGTGATGAACTGGGTTTCGGAGCAGTAAGCTGCCAAATATGCTTGCTGTATGTAACAGAAACAGAAAACACCATTTAGCAACTAGAACACTAGGGTGGCTAGGAGAGAGAATGAACTACCCCAAAGCAATCCCTCTGTCTCTGTCTCTCTCTTTCCAAGGCAGTGTCTCTCTATGCAGCCCTGACTGGCCTCAAACTCAAGAGATCCACCTGCCTCTGCCTCTTAAGTCCCGGGATTAAAGGCATGCACCACTATGTCCAGGCATTTTCTAATTGGGGGGGAAATAGCTGGGTGTGGTGGTACATGCCTGTATTCTTACCAGTTGTCACTTCTAGGCCAGCCCGAGCTACGCAGTGCGACTCTGCCTCAAAATACACATGGGGGCTGGGAAGAGGGCTCAGTGAGTAAAGTGCTTGCTGTGCAAACATAAGATCTGAGTACAGATCCCCAGCACCCACCCACATAAAAGCAGGCATACTGGCATGTATCCAGTGATGTGGAAATGGGAACAGGTGAGTCCCGGGGACTTGCCAGCCTTGCCAGCCAGTCTAGCCAAAACAGGGAGTTCCAGGGCCTTGCACATACTAAGCAAGTGTTCAACCTTTAAGTCTTACTTCCATCTCCAAACAAACTATTTGCATATGAGTTTTGTCCAGAACAGAACATGGTGGCACATACGCAGCACTCAGGAGACCAAGGCAAGAGAATCCTGAGTCCAAGGCCAGAATGAGCTACACAGTGAGTGAGGCCAGCTTTAGCAACATAACTTGACCCTGTCTTTTAAAAAGAAAAAAAAAAAAAGCAAACACTTTCCTTAGAGCTTGGGGGGAAGAGGAGAAGGTGGGTGAGCAGAGAAAGGGAAACACATTTTGGGGGCTGGAGAGATGGCTCAGCAGATAAGAGCACTTGATGCTCTTCCAGAAGACCAGGGTTCAATTCCCAGCACTCACATGGCAGCTCACAGCTGTCCATAACTCCAGTTCCAGGGGACTGACACCCTCACACAAACATATATGTAAGCAAAACACCAATGCACATAAAATAAATCATTTAAGAAATTTTAATTCTGCTTGGACCTTCCTTGGGACCCTCCTCAGTTTCCTGTTTCAGGGATTCTGTAGAGATACTTGCCCTAGACCCTTGGCTACTTACCTAGAATATTCTCATCCAAATGATTTTTTGCTGAATTTTTTAGCAGTTCTTGCAAAAACGCCATCAAGTAGTTGAAGACATTTTTGTGGAATGTGGGGAGAGTAGAAATGACCTAAAACAGGGAGAGGTGGGGTTTGCGGCTTCACTCAGTTACTTGACAAGTTCCCTACTATATTCCAGGAACTGAGAACATGACTTACGAATGTAAGAATGTACACAGAGCTAATCACTCACCGCTTGGCCTAAGTACCAAACAGGGGCAAAGGTCAAATGCTACGTGAATTTAGAGGACAGACTTCTAACTCCATGTTCTCAGACAACTTACGTGAATTAAGACATTTTAGTTGAGTCTTGACTATACGACAAAACTAGACTTATAGTAGAGGAGACAAGGGTGTTGGGGCACAGAAGGCAAGAGAAAGCAAGATGATAAGCAGGGAGAACCCGAGACGTCAGCCTCAGCAAGAATATACTGGCTGCACAGGCACCAAGCCAGGAAGGGTTATCCAGGCTGAAATCCAATGAATAGCCCACATATCTCAGCAGAATCAACAGGGCAGCTGGGAAAAGGTAGGTTCCACAAGATATTCAGATCCAGTGAGTATGAGTAAAGGTTCTGGAAACTGTACTGTTCTACACTATTCTAGCAATCATCGAGTCGGGTGTGCTTTAGCACACCGGTGATCACTTGGGAGGCTGAGGCAGAAGGATAGTGACTTTGAGATCAATCTGGGCTACACTCAGTTCCAGGCCAGACTTAGCCACACACAGATACCCTGACTCAAAAAATAAAAAGAATCATTAACTAACAATGAACAAAGAGGTAAGTATGTTTTTTGTCCAACAGGGCGACATCTTTAAGTTCATGATCTGATTATAGCATGCAAAAGGGAGAATGGAGGGAGAGCACCAACACAGGGCACTGCACCAAAGCCAAGACACAATGGGAAAGAGCAGATAAGTGATAGATCAATGGGACTGGGCGTGTGGGAGGTGAGGAGAGGGAGGAATCAGATGACTCAGGTTTGGGGGTTGAGTCACTGGAATTAAGGGTGATGCTGTTAAAAGCGAAAGGAACATGAAAGGAAGAGCAGGTCTGAGAAAGTAAGATGCTAATCTTCCAAGCTGCTGTAGTATTCTGTTCTGCCAGGTTTCATGTGCTCAGGGCTAGCTACTATGTATGCTGATGCTCAGTGCTTCCCTTACCTGTTTGCTTGCTGTGTAATTGCCAGAACACTCCAAGCAGTTATGGTAGGCGCTGTAACAGATGACAGGCTCTGGCAGGCTCTCTAGGAAAAGCAGCAAGGCTTCGGCTACAGAATGGTTGTTAGCGCCTTTGGCCCACTGTTAAGGAACAGATGATAGTGCTGCCCATGGGTAGAAGGCCAGGGACAAGCGTGAGCCAGAAGTGCTGCCTGCTCAGACAGGCTCTACTCAGAGCTAGGATGCCAGCCATCTTGAAGGCACCATGCTCTTTGTCAGGTGAGCCAGGCTCTCCTGAGTTCCTGCTACACTGACTGCTTACAGTCTTCTCCCAGCAGGTTCTGAGTAAGTAGAACCTGGTAGGCGAGGATACAATACCAGACTCTGGGCTTTGAGATATTCTTTCTCTTTTTAAAAGCTCTCCTAGTCTCACACGCACACACAAATTTCTGAAGGATACACAGGTTATCAATCATTCCAGTATCCAGACAGTCCCTTATGTGCTCAAATTCCGACCTCAGGCCTGGCTGCTGAAACAGATCTTCCTGCAAGAGGGAAGAAAGGCACAAAACAGTTACTTTCTCAGAAAACTGGCAGTGCTTTCCTGATTCACCCTTATCACCTGAGTCAAACTGCAGCTGTGTAGTGAGACTTCTGAATCACCCCAGCAGACATTGTGACTTAGGCTAAGATGACTGATTCATCTTCAGGCCTTCCCAAGCATGGCTTCACCATAGGTCACTAGGCATGCATTATAAAGCTATGGGTGGGTCACACTACACAAGATAAGATCCAGCGTGAGAGAAAACTCACAGAGCTCTGTGTCCTATGGTGTTATGAGAGACATGGCATGATTAAGATGATAAAGCTACTTTGATTCGCAGCCAAAAAAACAACAAAAAGTGAGGTGAGGGGGCTAAAAAGACCCCTCAGACCTTATGCAAATAAAAGTATGTCAGTAAACATCATTTCCATTAGTCTCAAGATACTTTGGATTCACTTGTTTCATAAAGCAATACAACACGATATAATTATTAATAACAATATTATAGGTGTTGCTCACAAGTCACATTTGAAAGATCTGTAGAGAAGCTAGATCTCTTATGAATGTGAATTCTGGGGCTTGGGAATGTAGCTCAGTGGTAGAAAGCTGAGGCCCAGAGTTCCAACAATATCAGAAAAATAATTAATGATAATAAAATATACATGTGCATACAACATATGTATATTTAAAATTCATTGTTTTAAAAAGTAAGAAAGAATTAATTAATCCCCACTCTATTGTGCATTTCTCAGCTTGGGAATAAATCATTCACGTTTCAGGGCACCCATTTCCTCCAAAGGTTGCCGTGAGAGTTGAACGAACAACGGGATAACAACACAACTTGGTATACTGCAATATCTGCGCTCTGGGAAAATGTGGAAAAGCCAGGCATGATGGTGCACACCTACAGTCCCAGCACTTAGGAGGCTGAGGCAGGAGGACCGTAAGTTCAAAGCTAGTCTTGGGCTAGTGAGTTTGCCATTAGCCTGGGCTACACGTTGAACTACTATTTGAAAAAAATAAGTAACAGCTGGGAAATGTAGCTCAGCTGCCAGAGCACTTGCCTAGCATGCATAAAGCTGAGTTCAATCCCCAGCACTGTATAAACCAGTGAGGCTGTATATAGCTATAAGCTCAGCATTTGGGAAGTGGAGGCAGGAGGATCAAAAATTCTGCCAGTCATTCTCACTACATAGCAAGTTCAAAGCCAGACTGTGCTACATTAGACTCTATCTAGAAAAAACAAGACACAGAACAGAACATCCTAACAATATATGTTGCTAGGCTGGCTTAGTAGAGAGCTCTTGCCTAACATGCATGAGGTCTGAGTTCTATCCCCAGCACTAGAGGAGTAGGGAAAGGGGGAATATGAGCACATACGGCTACAGGATTAAAATTTCTAAAAATAGGGTTTTGAGATCAGAGGCAAGAGCCTTTGCCTTTACCAGCCTGCCTGTGTGCCTGTCTCTGTACAGCCTGTGTGGGCCCCTGTGTGATGTCCTATGCTGGTGCCTGTCAGTGTCTGCCTGACTAGGGCCTGGATGCTGCTGAATAAAATATATCTTAATTGTCTATGATTCTCCACATTCTCCTCAACCTGCCAGTCTCCTGTGACCCTCTTCTGTGGTTTTGGAGCCTGGACCTCACAAACCTATAGTCAAGTCAGTCAAACTGACCAACTAATTCCATAAAGTCTCCTTAAATCTCTCTAGAAACCAGTACTCCAGATTCATGGCCTGGGGGGCTCCATCTGTCCTCTGCCTGTCAGCGAGTAAGGCCCTCCCATTCTCAAAAGCAGGTGAGAGTTCCTGCAAAAGACATCAAAATGACCTCCCAGGAGGCATTCAGAAACCCTTCTCCAGGGGACCAAGAGGAGGCCTGGGAAAGGAACAGGTTGCTGGGAAGGCTGCTTTGCTCCCCAGTGGGAAATCAAGGTCAAGTATCAAACATGCATTCACCCCCTAGGAGCAGAACAATTCTCCACAAGTTCCTTGGGACAAAAGCTTTCCACACAAAAGGCTGCCATGCGGGCCTCAGTCATGTCTGACTGGCTTAACCCAAACCTACCTGCTGGATAGCATTTCTGTACAGGTAATCCACCATCATCCAGAGTTCTTTGGGGATTTCCATGGGGTTCTCCAACATGCTCCTGTCATCTGCTGTCTGCACTGAAATCAAAGTCTCCAAAGGGGGAAAAATCATGACAAGTCACGACAGAGTGGAAGTCCTACCAGGCTGGCTTTAGGAAAATGCATGCCACGGGGACAGCAAACAACAGTGCCACTAACCAAACATTCCAGAAGCTAAAGATAAGAATAAAAAAGGAGACCAGGTGGTACAACTGGGTGACAAAAGGTGATTTCAAAGGATGGGGAAAGAGTTATGGCAAGTAGTTTCAATATGCCCTAACTTCATAGAAATAAGACTTCTTCAGACATTCCACTGTTAGACCCAGAGAGGCTGTGTGGGTCCAGTGAGAAAAGGGCACACACTAATGAGTCCAAACTCTGAGCCCAAGCTCCGGGTCTACTGCCACTCACCATGTGACCTGTGACAAATCACTCTCCTCCACTGGGCTTCTGTTTTCATCTACATGAAATAATAGGATAATTCAAGAGTCCCTAATGAAAATAACATTTGAAGAGAAAAGTATGCAAACTACCTCTATCTGTGCCAAACATATTTGCTTGTATTAGAGTGGTCTTCATAGGAGTCTTTTGTATCTTAGCAAACTTACTTTAGGATAACCTGCCAGATCCTCATTATTTATATCTGTTTGGTGTGTGCGTGTGTGTGGTGTGTGTGTGTGTGTGTGTGTGTGTGTGGTGTATGTGTAGTGTGTGTGTGTGTGGTGTGTGTGTGTGTGTGTGTGGTGTGTGTGTATGTGTAGTGTGTGTATGTGTGGTGTGTGCGTATGGATGTCCATATGCATGTGGTGGCCAGAAGTCAATACTGAGTGTCTTTCTCTGTTGATTTCCACTTATTATCTGAGACGGGGGTCTCTCACTGAACCTGCAACCTTCCAATTTGTCTAGAATGCCTAGCCAGTGGGTCTTGTATCTCTATTCCACAGACATGTATCTTTTATGTGGGTTCTGAGAACCCGAACTCCAGTCCTCATGCTTGCATGGCAAGCACTTTATCAACTGAGCTATCTCATAGCCCCCAGATTTTTTAAATGGAAATCGGATCTAGTAGCACATGCCTTTAATCCCAGCACTTGGGAGGCAAAGACAAGCAGATCTCTGAGTTCAAGGCCAGCCTGTTTACAGATTGAGTTCCAGGACAGCCAGAGCTACACAGAGATCCCGTCTCAAAAAAAACAAAACAAACAAAATGAGGGAAACTTTCACTAGGAACTTAGGATCATGGCTAAGTTTCTCTACTGCACTGCTTGCTGGACATGAAATGTTTAAGCCTTATGTTTCCTCCATCCCACACAGATACCATGTTGAATCTGAAGCACTAATGTGATGGTATCTGGAGGTGGGGCCTTTGGGAGGTGGCTTTTCATGAGAGCTGTGTGGTCACAAATGGGATTGGTAAGCAGTAAGAAAACCAAGTCTCCCACTCCTGCCATATGAGGACACTGGCATGGTCATCTATAAACCAAGAAAATGGGTCCTCATCAGAGTCATCGGGGATCTATTTATCATATACCTCCCAAACTGTGACAACTAAACTTCTGTTCTTTATGAAGCACCAGCTGATGTAGTTTTGATGCCATCATTAGCTGCTCTACACATACACATACATAAGTGTGAAATGATGACTGGAAAGTGTGCCCATGTGCCACAGCTGTCCACAGCAGGAGGTGGAGTCTCTCTGTGCCAGAATCTGGGTCTGCTTCACAACTTGCTCCAAACCACACAGCAAGGCAGAAGTGGTATTGTGTGGGCTTTGTCAGCCATGCCATGTAAGGCCTTAGCTTTTCTCTCTTGCTCCTGCCTCTATCTGCAGAAGCTTGAGCTCATTTCCGGAAAGCTGAGGGCCCATATGCAGAGGCCAGAGGGCAGCCAACACTGAGCCAGGCAAGAGAGGCTGCCTTTAACACTGTGGCCAACACAGCTGCTGCTTGATTACATTGTCACAATGAGCGTAGGCTGGACCAGCAGAACAAAGCAAAAGTCAAGAGAGACAGCTCACTGTCATTTTGACTCGGGGATAGCTTGTTGCACTGATACTAAAGCAAACTCTAGGAGGCTACAGAATGCTTATGTCCAAGAAGATAGGCATAGAAATACAGTGTTTGCCCCAAGCTGCCCAGTACTGGATATTTCCTAGGGCCCTATTACTTACCAGCTCGCTAACAGTTTCCAGTGGTAGATCCAAGATTGGCTCTCTCATGTAGCACAATGTATGAATGGGAGACCCGAAACAGCTGGGCAGGTAGTTCCCAGACACGGACAAAAAGTAATCCTTCCCCCGGTCCAAGTGCAAAACCAGGATGTCTTCGAGATTGTCTTTGCCTGAGTTAAGATTTGTGGCAGTAGCCTTATTTACAAAGAGCTCCAATTCGATCTCAACTTGAGAATCTGCAGAAGAAGTTTAAAAGTAATGTTGGCTAGGGGGCAGTCATGAGAAAGGAGATAAGGCAAGAGGCAAGGGAGTAAGGCATAAAGGGTTAAGAAAGGAAATAGAAGGTATCAACACCCAAGGACTTGTGTGCTTGGCACTGGGGAAGCATAAGGCATACACAGTCCAGCTGGGAATGTGAAGATAACACATGCAAACTGAAAAGACAAATGCCAAGGAACTGTAAGTAGCACAGCCTAAAGTAGAAGAATTAATCCAATAAGAAGGCATGAGTCAAAAGACTGTCCCTGGGCCAGGTAAGATGATGCTCCTCCAGAGATCCAGGGAAGTCATCAGCTGGGAACCAGCCAGGAAACACTTTTAATTCTCCTACCTCACAATGGGGATGTTACATTCCAGGGCCTGTTACCATTTCTAGATTACTACCTATTATCTCTCTGTCCTCAAAGGTGGAGAACTGGGCACTGAGTACAGTAAAACAGGCAGTGGAGACAGCCCCTAAAATAGCAGCAGCTGCCACAATCTCACAACTTTCTGTAAGATTATGGAGCAAACAAGGCACTAAAATCTTGAAACTGAACACATGTCCTTTAGCACTTTGTATTTTATATATGGGTGAGTTCAGCTATAGGGATTTGGGCTGGAGGGTTCCAAAGTGAGTAGACGAAGGCAGATATCCGTGAGGCTACCTTGTCTACATATTGATTTTCAGGATAGTCAAGCTACATAATAGAAAGACCCTGTCCCAAAAAACAAAGCAAGTTTCAGGCAGAGGATAAAGCATTCAGAAGCAAAAAGCTTATTTAGAAAAATGAAAAGGACAGGCAGAGCATTCAGAAACCAGAGCCTAGGAAGAGACGGGTTACCTGGCAGGAGGAAGCCTTTGCTGGGTTTGGCAATCAGCCACTGCTTACAGTAAGTCTGTTCATCAGGCTTGTTGATGAATTCAAACTGACAGGGTACTTGGCCATTATGAATCGTGAAGGACTCTGTTTGCAACTGCATGTACTTCACATCCTTAAAACAGAACTGGGAACAAACAAAGGGACCAGTCACTAACAGTATTCTCTTCTTGAGCTGTGCACCCACCCTAACTGGGAAAAATGTTTGTCTTGGGAAGAAAATGTAGGACCAACCATCTCTTTGAAATGTATTTAGCTGAGAGGACACAATTGCCACTGAAGACCAGTGGCTGATGCAAGCCAGAGCCCAAGTTTTTATAAGTAAATTTGCTGAAGTGAACATTTCCACCTTCTACATCCAAAAGCATTTCCAAAGCACCATTTTCAAGCTGGCCCCTTAACGTGAAGACCAAGCTCCACCAAGCTGGAGGTAGCTGGACATCCAGGGCATAGTGTCTTCCTGTGAATCCTGTTTGTTTTTGAGACAATCTCACTGTGTATCCCTGGATGGCCTGAAACTCGTGGCCTCTGCCTCCCAAGTTATGAGAATACAGGTATGTGCCACCACACGCTACACAATTTCCAGCCCCTCCATCCTCAACATGAGTTCTGGGGCTTGAACTCAGGTCCTACCGACTAAGCCAACTCCCCAACCCCTGATGCTAATGTTCTTAACGGGTCTGGGTCTTTTCTACCTCCCGCTTGGAGAGTGACACAGACGGAATGTTGGCATTTTCCATCTTATCCAGGGAGCGGACAATTTCCTCCAGCGTCTTTCGGTGGAGTTCTTCATCCACAACCCTCACCTGGAAGGAAATATTAGAGACTGAGTGTGGAGCCTTCTGTCCATCCTTTTTCCTCAGTGTGGAGGGTGCCTGGGACATCAGGAAACCACTGACAGCATTTTAGGAAGGGAAAGCTAAGCAGATTCATTAATAAAGAGCCCAGTGAGTGTGGGGCTCAGGTCCCACAGCTACAAGGAGACCACCTGCTCCCTGGTTGGCAGGAGGGCACTGGAGTATCCTGGCTGTTCCTCCTGTGGGGTCTCAGGTCTTGGCCAAAAGACCCTGGGTTTCTATCTCTGTTCTGCTTGCTGCCACCCAAAGGCCAGCAGTGGGATCTTTTTTCTCTATGGTTTTTGATAGAAAGATGTATTTCTCAGCTTTTTTAACTCAAACTCATCAGCAAGGAAAAATATGTCAGGCTTTCTCTTCCATATTTTAATTATAAACACTTTTTTTCATTTTTCAATAATATTGAAATATGCAAAAATACTGATTGCAACATTACTTTATCCCTATTCTTTTCAGACAGGGACTAAAGGCTGGAGCAACCACACCCAGCCTTAAGCTCTACTCTAGCTTCCGCCCTGCATCTACCCTACACCTGCAAGAACAGGTGGCATAAAACAACACAGAAGCCACTGGTGACGAAATGCAAATAAATAATGAGAACTGGAATGTCTTCACTAGTAATCAGGGAGCAACATAAAACAATGAGTTTTCTCCTCCTCCTTCTTCCTTCTCCTCCTCCTCCCCCTCTTCTTCTTCCTCTTTTTCTTCTTCTCTCCCCCACCCCTTCTCACTGTAGTGACTAAAATGATTGAAAAAAATTACTGGCAAGGTTATGGAAAAATAAGTTGATATGTAGTTGGTAAAAATATTAACTATTAAGAACAGGGGCTGGGGAGACGTTCAGCAGCTCAGCCCACAGGTTGCTTTTACAGAGAACCTGGTTTTCCTCAACCACATGGTGGCTCACTATGGGACTGCCATGGGATTGTCATGCAGCTGAGTGGGTCCAAGGGCACTTCGAACCCCAAACTCTCATTCTGAAGAGCTGGCAGGAATCTGGCCCCTCCCCTCTGCAGTAGCTGACAGACCACAAGCCACAGCAAAACATGGCCCCTCTCCAAGGGCGTGTGATCTGGCAGAGTTGTGTATCTGGAGTTACAACTAAACCCTTCCATATAAGTCCTATCCCTCTGGTCCCCAGCAAATACCTAAGCATCCCAATATACAGGTGGGGCCACCTGTCCTAACCAATGGGCTTTTCACTGATGTTCTTGGGATATGGGGACCATTTCTCTGGCTATAAATATGTAAGCCCTTCCCCCAATAAACAGTCATGCCCATTGTCCTTGATTCCTGAGAATGGTTCATTTGTTCTTGTCAACTCACAGATCTCTGATCTAAGACCAGATGGGTGCACTACCTCGCCAAATGGGAAGCTGTAGAGAGGACCTTTTTTTTAATAACAGCTCACAAACATCTATAACTTTTGTTCGAAAGGATTCATGCCTTCTCCCGGTCTCTGGGGGCACCAAGCATACAGGCAGTGCATATACACACATGTGGACAAAACACTCATACACATAAAAATAAATCTTGCCTGGCATGGTGGTGCATATTTTAATCCAGATCTGAGTTTGAGGCCAGCCTATCTACATAGTGAGTCCCTGTCACCAAAAAAATAAATCTTTTTAAAAAATAGTAAGAATGGTTGGTTATAATAATAAATAATAAATTAATAAATGAGTAGGCACTAATTGTAGGTCTTAGGTAGTCCATATACCTAGAAATGAGCTTAAACTGGACTACAGAAGGATTTCTGATTAGATAAAAGCATTCTTCAGGAACTTGTAAATCAGGTTCCCATCTACCAAGATGAGTCATTTCCCTCACCTCTGGCAGCCGGACATATGACTACCTGTGGCACCTATCAGCATATCAAAGCCCATGCTGGCCTCCAGGCTCCCTCAGTGTCACAGATACCTGTTACACATTTCAAAGTCCACAATAGTGCACTGGCTTTCCCTGCCACGGCTACTGTTCTTCCTATGCACCCACGATTCTCTACTACTCTCCTCCCCCTCTCTCTACCTCCTGCTGTGCTCTATTCTGCCTTTCCTGTCTCACTATCAACACTATTTTCTCCCATTTCCCTAGCCCAGGCATGCTCACCATGCTCAGTCTTCTTTTTCTCTGCTCTGGACTACTCCAGATGCCTCTGGATATTCTCTCTCTTATTCACAATAAAAACTGTCCCTAATAATGGAGCAGTCATGTAGATAGTTTATTTACTGCACCCCCTCTCATTCACTAATAGTGTGTGTGTATATATATATATATATATTACTATATATAATCTTTTCTTTTTCCTTTTTTTTTTCTGAGACAGGGATTCGCTGTTGTAACTCTGGCTGT
Organism: Cricetomys ansorgei; assembly: GCA_026225945.1. NCBI lineage: Eukaryota > Metazoa > Chordata > Mammalia > Rodentia > Nesomyidae > Cricetomys > Cricetomys ansorgei. Next base: position 12,423,915 of record JAMJFZ010004114.1, read on the forward strand.
CTTGGAACTCACTCTGTATGATGGACTCTCATAGGTCCCTGAACTTCACATGAGCACTGTGGTATACACACACACACTAAATAAGTAAATGTAAAAAACAAAATAACAAGAAACTGCACCATTACTGTTATAAAAAATCCCCTAAAACATATTCTTTTTGGGGGTGGGAGTAAGGGAGGAAGACAGTCTCTAGGGTTCCCTATGTAGCCAAGGATAACCTTGAACTTCTGATCTTCCGACTTCCACCTTCTGAGTGCTGGAATTACAGCTATGTGTTACCATGTCTGGTCTGTATAGTTCTAGGATCTGAATCGAGAACCTCATGCAAATTAGGCAAGCGCTGTATCTACTATACATTTCCCAGCCCTTAAACATATTCAATGGAGAGAAAAGATGTTCTCAGACTGTGTATAATGTGAGTTCTTTTACTAAGGAAAAAGTGGGAAATATCTGTGTGTTGGATGCAGAATATGGACATGCTGAGATACAGATGCATAAAGTCCAAGAGGCGAAAGGGAATTTACATGTATGTGGAAATATTCAGGTGTATACAAAAACAAGTAGTAATTAACTTTATACTTAAAATTTATTATATTTTTTAAACTGTATTTATTTTTGTTTTATGTATAATGGGTGTGTGCTGATTAGTTTTATGTCAATTTGACACAAGCTAAAGTCATCTGAGAGGAGGGAACCTCAATTAAGAAAATGCCTCTATAAGACGGTGCTGTAGGCAAGCCTCTGAGGACATTTTCTTAGTGATTGATGGAGAAGGCCCAACCCATTGAGGATGGTGCCAGCCCTGGGCTGGTGGTCCTGGGTTCTTTAAGAAAGCAGGGTGAGCAAGCCATGGGAGCAAGCCAGCAAACTCCTCGATGGCCTCTGCATCAGCTCCTGCCTCCAGGTTCCTGCCCTGTTTGACTTCCTGCTCTGACTGCCTTCGATGCTAAACTGTGATGGAAGTCAAATAAACCCTTTCCTTTTCAAGTTGCTTTGGTCATGGTGTTTCATCACAGCAGTAGCGACCCTAACTAAGACAGGTGTTTTGCCTGCATGTATGTCTGTGTACCACATGCATGCAATGCCTGCAGAGGCTGGATCCCCTGGAGCTGGAGTTACAGGTGGTTCTGAGCAGCCCATCAAGAATGCTATAAACCAAATTTGGATCCTCTGGAAGAGCTGCAAGGGCTTTTAATATCTGACCCATCTCTCCAGGACCTTAAACAGGTTTTAGAGAGCGCTTCCTCATATTCAAGGCTAAGAGGAGAAGATCAGAAAGACAAGAAACAGTCCTGGTATAAAAACCAGCTGCCCACCTACCCCGATGTCAAACACTGAGCTGACAGGCTTGTGGTCACTGGTCTTCAAGGCCATGTGGCTCTGGTAACTCAGCTGAGTGATGTTCTTTCCTTTCCAGAGGACTCGGTCACACCAGGCAGGAGCACGACACTTCTCACTGAAATACAAAGCCCATGCTGGTATGCTCACAGAAACAGCAGGGCCCACTGCTTTAGTGAGTGCCGTGGCTCAGGCAGGGAGCAACGAGACAGAGCCTTTGTGTTGCAGCCAAGGGATCTAAGATGGCAGATGATTAGGCCTATGGAGGAACAAGGTGTCTCCTGTGGGTATCATCCACAGCAACCATGAAAGCTCCAACAGAAAACAGTTCAGACTGATTCCCTGCCCTGGGTCGTTCTATGAGGAGGATGGAGGCCCAGGGCAGGGAACCAAAGCGAAGAAGCAACAGGACAATAAACACTTTCAAGTCCTTAAAAGGAAGTGGCTGAAGGAACAGGCTGTGAATTTCTGCTGAATGGGTTCAAATTCTGTTTGGGAGGCTCTTAGACTCTCTATACCTCAGTCCCCAGTCTCATAACTTTTCTATTACCTCTGTCCCCAATCTCATAAATAACCACACCTACCTCAAAAGGTTCTTAGCAGGTTAAAATGAGATATACGAATCAAATATATCCAGCAGTGTGTGGCATACGCAAAGCACTACTAGGAAATATTAACTAGTATGTTAAGACCAAGTACGAGCTTAGTTGAAATCATCACATTACCTTAAACACAGCTCAGAACCAATTGGTGGGCTGAAGAGTTGGCTCAGCAGTTAAGAGCATTTGTTCTTCAAGAGGACCTGGGGTTCAGTTCTCAGCACCCACATGGAAGCTTACAATCAGCTGGAGTTGTAACTCCAGTTCCAGGGTATCTGGAAACCTCTTCTGGCTTCTGTGGGCACCAGGCAAGCATGCAGTACACATACACATATGCAGACAAAAAACCCTCATACACATAAAGTAAAAATAAATACATCTTTTAAGAAGAAAAGGAGAAGTCAATCAGTATCAAGACCCATGATTGAACAATGCCTAAGGCAGCCAGAGAGAAATAATGTGGAAAGACGGTGGGCTTAGAGAGTGGATACTGAGGAAATGTTTGGCCACAGTAGAAAACATGGAGAGTTGCAAGGACCTTATGCTCTTCAGGTCCACTAGGGACAGTGCTTCCCAGAATTCCTGGGTTTCCATTTCCTTGACGTCCAGAAGTGACCTCTGACCCACCTGGTATCCCAGTTGTCAGAGCCAGTATCGTACTTGTAAGTAGGCTGGAACGTGAGCTCACCCTCGGTGAAGCCTTCAAAGACAGTCTTGGAAGCCACTTGGATTTTCAGCTATGTAAAAGAACGGGAGGGAGAAGCCCTCAGAATAAAAGGCCAAACATGGGATTCGTGGAGACCCTGAAACCAATCCATATCCCAAGCCCTACCTCAAAGGGAAAGGACCCATGAGAAAACTATTCCTATTCCATGAGTCAATAAAGAAATGATTTCATGAAGACAGACAGCAAAGTTAAGATTCTTCTCCTTCAATTATTCTGCGGTGGGAAAAAGAAGAATTGAAAGGTTTAGACCTAATGGTGCCAAGGTTGTGAAGAAGGGGAGAGGAGCTCGGACTGAAAAGAAAGAGGGCTTCGGCATCCTAAACAGTTCTGAGCATCTAAGGAGTCTCAAGTCTACTGAGGAGAACAGCAAAGAAAGTCAGACACAGGTTTCTCTCGGCCTGTGAAATGGCTGCTGCTCTCAGAAAGACACACTACATCAAATGATGGTGGGAAACAGCAGGCTGCAGAACTGAGTGCCGGAGTGAAGAGAGGAGCTGAGAGAGAGCTTGCTCACACTGGAGAGAACTGGTAAGGAGGAGGAGGTGGGAGCAGGGAACTCATTCTAAGAGAATTATTAAACCACCTAAAATATACCAAGCAGTTTCTTTATTGAAGGAAAATTATATATATATATATATATAAATAATGTAAAGGCCTTTGTTGGGCTCCAACTTCCAATCTCTTCAGTGAATGAGAAAGAGCGCGTTCTTACTCCAAAGGAAACTAGGTGCTTCCGGGACAGAGCCAACAGAGAGGAACACAGAAGAAATGGAGACACGAGTGGACAGCATTGGTTCCCAAGCTGAGGAAGGAGAAGCCAGACTCTGTGCTCTCACAGGAGAGGAGCAGCTGTCTGAGGAGGACACAGTGGCCATCTGTACCTGATCGTATGCATACAGGGTTTCAAAGGCCTTCTCTTCGATGAGCTTTTTCACCTTTTCCACATCCAGCTCTTCTATTCTGTAGTTGAGATCCCCCAGCCACAAGATCACACTGAGGACAGAGCACAGGAGTGACAGGGCTTAGAAGGGGCTTTAACCCTCCCTATCCAGGACACATCAGACAGAAGCCCCAAGGCGGGACGGTGACTTAGCTGTTACAGAACTTTCCTCCACACACACTTACTAACACATTTAACACACTGCTGACTCAACTGCCTCGGCCCTCACTCATCATAAATGGCCTTGAGTGCTTGACTGTTTTATTCAGGTATCGTTGGAAAGAAACGACTCCTAAGATTTAAAAGCAATGTTTGGTGTCATGACACATGCCTGTAATCCCAGCACTTAAGATACTGATACAGGAGTATAGCCAGTAACAAGCTAGCTTGGGCTTCATAGTAGACCCAGACTCAAAAAAAAAAAAGTCTAAGAGCAAGATAGTTGTTTATTGAATAGCAGGAAGTGGTTAAAAAAGATCAAGACATATAAACCCTGTCAGTCACCCAGGGACTCTCTACGTTCTAGCCCACAAATATACTCTGAGCCTATTCTTAGACAGAATCCTCTGAAGCAAGGCTCAGGTTTAATAGTGGGGCCTGGATTTACCCACCACATCACTGGCTGGCTTACTCTGTACTCCTGGGAAGAGCGGTGTCACAGAGTGCATTATACCTGCTGCTGTTCCCTGATGACACCAGACATGCCATGAAGTCTAATGCTGTTCTACCTAAAGCCAACAGCCTCATCACTAAATAATCTGACTAGCAGGGTACACCCTCCCCCAACAAATACATCCTTGGGCTAAATGCAGACAAAGGGCCCTGCCAGCTACAGCCTCACAATGGAGAAGTCATGCTCCCTACAAGGGACCCTGGAGAACAGCCATTCTGTCAACTTCCAGAATACCAACAAACCAGAGACCGCTCCACTGCTTTGGACGGGACCCCAAGGGCTTCCTTCTCTTTATAAAAGAAGATCCATAAACTTCAACTATGATCATAAAGCATGAAATTCCAAAGCTTTGAAATCAGACAAATGGCAAGTTTGGGAGATATATGAAATAAAGAGAATGAACAAAAATCAGCACAATATGCCCTGTGCAGTTGCAACTATGGTTTTGACAAGTAGAATCAAGAAGGAATGAGAAGTGCAGGCAACAAGCACAGGTCCAACTCTCAATTACATGTGCTCTGGAAAAAACAGATGTGAAAACCTGATTTGGCTGCTTTGCTCCCAGTGCTCAGTCAAGGCAGATTTCTAGGCAAATAAATCCCATGCTTCTCCAGGGACAAGGGATGCTTGACAATGGTTCTAGAGGTCTTCCAGATGGTAAGTTAGGAAGCCAAAAATTTCCAAGAGATGAGTAAGAGCTGGCGGATACTCAGTCTCCAGCAATTGCCTCCCTCCCCAACACGATGGAGAACCCAGACCCAGGTCACCACAAGCGGGGAATGAGGAGGGAAGGAGCTGAGACTCACTCGTGCTTGCTAATGGTGAGAGGGGGGAGGCTCGGGTCCACCTGAGAGAACTGCATTCGAGAGCAAATGTCTTTGTAGTCTTGGTTCCTCCTCTCATACTCTTCCGTGTGGGCTGCCAAGTGAGAGTTTACAACGCAGATGCTGGTGTTGTGCAGCTGGAACCTGATCGCCACTCCTCCTTTGTTACCCTATAAAAGGATCCCCCTTTGGTCATTTAAACCTTCAAATTTTCAAGATATTCTCTCTTTGTCTTCATAACGGCCTTATGAGGTTATTATCTATACCTTACAGGTAAGAATGCAAATCCCCAAGAGATTGGGGGGACTAGCCATTTCCGTAGAAAGCTCAGGCCAGAGCCTGCTTCTCTCAACCTTCTGTTCTTTTCTCTGTATGCAGAGGAATCTAAGAGCAGGACTCTAGGAGCCTCAAGAAGAGGAAATTGCAAACCTATAGGACTCTTTTCCTTGGTGGCCAAAACCGTTTCTGCACCATACTATATTGTATGAGCAGATCAACCAGTGGCTAAAGCACTAACTACCAGGATGGATAAATGCACTAGTCAGATTTCTAAGTTGTCTGTTCAGCCCAGCCCTGCTTGTGGGTACAGCTTGAGGATACCTGCAACAGCAGCTTCCTAAGTGGGCTAGTGTGGTTCCTGTATCCCAAGAAGCTGAGTCAAACCATCAGAGGTCAAGCTCTTCACTGTCAGAATATGACCAAAGACTCACCATCCTCCCCATGATTCCCGTTCCCACGGTCTCAGCTTCCACATCTGAGATACATGCTGCATGTTCCTGTTTGACGTAGAGCAGCAACATAATACCGACCAGCCGGATGAGCTTCACCTGAAACACAGAGCCCAATTTTCAAGTGATGACTGCAGAAGACAGAAGTTGAAAACCAGAATATCCTAACAAAAATGTGGTCTGAGAGCTGGCTGAAGCACTAACACACCTCCTCCTCCAGGCAGGATACATACAGGTAGTCTGTCCCACAAGCAGAACATGCTACGTGATACCCTAAACCATGTACAAATGCCAAGACCCTGTGTCTTTTCACTCAGAGAGGCTGCTCAGAAAGAATGTGAGTAGGAATTGCTTTCACTGAAGATTCACAAAAAAAACAACAACAAAACCTTTCCTTGCACAGTACATAAGTAATGAAGTCCCTGGTTCCTCTCTTACCTTTGCATATTTGGCACCTGGGTGAAGGCTCTCTGACACAGCTTTAAACCACTCTTCCTCCTTGGGGGTATCATGAAAGAAGAAAGCTTCCTTACTCAGATCGAGCTCCTGGAACCTATGTGGAGAGGTAACAGGTTAACCAGAGACAGAGGCAACATGCAGGTCAAACATCCCAAAGCCGCTCAGGAGCTCCAGTCCCAGCTTCCTAGCTGAGCTGCAGGACCCTCCAGAGGGGATAAAAACAAACAGAACCAGACAACTGAAGGTCTCCAGAATTACAGGTGCTTCTCTAAACATGAGCTCATTTCTTCTCTAGGACCTGGCCACTGAACTAGTTGGAAGTGCGCGCGCGCGCGCACACACACACACACACACACACACACACACACACACACTCCATTTTACATCTATAATGTTAGGTCAAGGACTGAGTGGCAAATTGGAGTCCGACTCTAAGTCTGTCTTCTATTTTCGTTTTGTTTGGTCTACAGAAACAGCAAGCTCTTTCCCATACACCACTCAAGCTTCTTTAACTGCTCCTCGTACTGACAGCACCGGGACGGTGCTGAGAGGGCAGTGTGGGGAGTTAATGCCGGAGCTGAGTGTGGGCTCAGTGGGAAAGCACTTGCCTCACACACTCTAATGCCCTTGTTCAATCCTCAGCATTGCAAAAGAGAGGCAAAATGAAACCAAGCCAGGTGTGATGGTGCACACCTATAATGCCAGCACTCGTATGCCAGAGGCAGGAGAATTGCTACAAGTTTGAGTCAACTTGGTCCACGTAGCAAGTTCCGAGCCAGCCAGCACTACAGCATTACATAGTAAAACGCCTTCTCAAAAAAAACAAAACAAAACAACAACAACAAAAAAAAAAAAAAAAAAAAACCCAAGGTGCCAGGAAGATGACCCAGTCAGTAAGTGTTTGCCTTATAAGCACAAGGACCAGAGTTTGATCCCTAGAACCCATGTTAAAAACAGCGAAACATAGGTCCAGGCATGGTAGCTCACACCGCTAATATCAACACTCCAATGGCAGAGGCATGCAGATCTCTGAGTTCAAGGCCAACCTGGTCTACATAGCAACTCCCAGGCTAGCCAGGGTACACAATGAGACCCTCTCTCAAAAAGAAAAACAAATAAAACAACAACAACAACAACAACAACCAAAGGCCAAGCATTGTGATCTGTACCCACTGCTGAGAGGCAGAAACAGGGAGCTCCTTTGGGCTTGCTGGTCAGCCAGGCTAGCAGACCCCCAATGAACCCCAGCTTAGAGAGAACCTGTCTGTCTCTCTTACACACACACACACACACACACACACACACACACACACGCGTGCGCGCACACATGCATACATGCACATGCACACATGCACATGCCTGAAAAATGACAGACTGACTTCTGGTTTCCGTGCTCATGCATGCACACACATGCAAACACGCACATGCCTGAAGAATGAGAGAGTTTGACCTCTGGTTTTCATGCTCATGCATGCACATACATGCGTGCACATATATGCATGCACACACATGCACACACGCACATGCCTGAAGAATAAGAGAGTTTGACCTCTGGTTTCCATGCTCATGCATGCACACACATGCACAAAATCAACTAACTGATGAGACATCAGCAAACCTTTCTTTCCTGGCAAAAACATTTTTTTTGCTTTGTGACCAAAAATGTGTTGAATGTCAAATAATGACACACCAATTTCTAACAGAAGGTTATACTAAAAATTAATATTAGCATTTAAATACCAAGCACAGCACGTGGCCAGGTCTCTGTTTATCAGGAAGAACATCAAACACAGAAGCAGCTGTCCCTGAGCTGAGCTCATGTTTCAATGCCTTCACCTGCCATGAAGACTCAGCTCAATTCATGTCCTCATCCCTTCACTCTGGCTCTCTATTCCTAAGAACTGGGAACAACAGAAAAGGAGCACTCACCCTACACAGTACACATCTGGGGCCTGGGCGCTGTGGCTCAGCCAGGGCCGGAGGCATTCTTTGGGGGACTGCCCATTTACATTGTATGTTCCCACAAAAAACCTGTCACCAAAGAGATTCAGTCAGTGATTTGGAAGCAATATGTCCGGGTTTCAGTTTCTGTGGAACGGAGTTTTAAGATATAACAAATGTCCTATTTAACCTAGACCAATGACTACAGCACCAAGAGGTGGTCAGAAGTCTGCCATAACTTCTGCTGTGTGATAACTTCAAACAGTATAAATCTTCTCTGAGCTTGTAATCCCAGCACTTGAGACCGTGAGGCAGGAGGGCTGCTGTGAGTTCAAGGCCAGCTTAGACTGTATACTGTATACTGTATACTGTATGCTGTATACTGTATACTGAGTTTACAACAACCATGGCTACCTGGTGAGATACTGTCATGGGTGGATGGGTGGATGGATGGATGGATGGATGGATGGATAGATGGGATGGGATGGGTGGGTAGATGTATAGGTAGGTAGGTAGGTAGACAGATACATCAAGTGAGCCTGCTCTGAACAATCCTCCTTCCCTTAAATAGCCATTGTGGAGTCATAAATCACAAAACGACTGTTTGCCCTGTGTGTGCTACTGAAAGGAAAAAGATGAAAAGCGCTTAGTAATTCCTTTTCACAAGAAAGTGGCACCAGTGGTCAGAGGTTATTTCTTCACCATATGCCTAGAATCAATGTTGCTTTACCTTCCAGTCCCAGTGCAATGATTTTTAAAGCTCCAGCAGAACTCTGAAAGCTTTATTCATTTAATGTTCAGTGAGTCCAGCTAACAGGATTACTGAACGTCAACAAATTTCATTTTCAATGATTTTCTTTAAAGGCCTGGAATGACCAAGGGAATAGAAAACCTCAGGCAGATACTTGGAGCTCGGTGTCTTGCTTTGTTCTGTACTCATTTATTCCTGTAAGTATTTCTGCAGCCCATCATCCACAGAGCATGCCCAGAGACAAAGAATGTCAGACACCTGTCAGCAAAGATTAACCAGAAGTTGGGCACAGTAGCATGTATCTATAACCCTAGCATTTGGACAGCTGAGGCAGAAGGATGACTTGATCCTTTATGTTCTAGAACAAGCTGGGTAACATAGAGAGACATTATGCCATACTCACCACCCCAAGACTCAAAAAATGAATTCAATATACTTTTTGAAAAGAAGAAACATGAAACAGAATAATTTGCTTCCAAATCCAAGGTATGTGAGACAGATGCTTAAATTCCAAAAAGCAAATAGTCATTTTGCCTTGAAACATCACTGTAGTGATGCACAACTTTAATCCGTGTGCTCCATAAGCTGTGGTAGGCAGATATCTGTGAGTTTGAAGCCAGCCTGATCTACATAGCAAGTTCCAGGCCAGCCAGGACTACACAGTGACACCTGTCTCAAAAGAAATAAAACTGTGGAGTGTTCAGATATATTTGAACTTATTCTCAAATATTAAGCTGTTTATCCAGCAGCCTGAACCACTGCCAGAAGATCACTTTCCTTAACTATTGGAAACAGCTTCTTAGGAGTGGACTCTGGAATGCAGAAAGCAGGCTAGTTTGGAGCAGCAGTCTACTCAATGGCCTCTGATTGGAACAACTGTTCTAATGTCTGCCCACTGAGATATTTGTGTTCAAAGCATCCGATTCTATTAATGTTAATAGAGGGACTTTACAGGACCCTCCCTCAACCCAAGCACCAGGTAGGGAAGACCTTACCCTGGAACTTGACTGGCCAGTAAAATGGCAGCATGTCAGAGAGAGAAGAGATCAGAGAGAATGGGAAGCTGAGGTTGTAAGTCAGCATGTGAGGCGAGACCCTGTGCCTTGGCCGTCCAGGTTTCCCAGCTCAGAAAGTTGTCATGGCCCTTTATTGATACTCGCCAGAGTTATTCATTTTAATACTTGAACAGTGGAGGACCTAGTTGTCTACCTGAAGTTCTGGATGTAGGTATAATCCTCTTCCTTCTGCAGGAGGTGTGATTTCACGATTGTGTCTCGCAGCCCAAACTTCTGCATGGATAAAATGTGAGCCTTGTCTGATACTGTGATCGTTGAGGAGCGAACCATGTCAGTAATTTCAGACTTAGATTTATTCTGTCTGGAAAAATAAAAGCAAGTAAATCGTATTTTGAGTCTGTATTGGAAAAGAAATATAAAGCTAGAGGTTCTCACACATTAGCACCTGGACCACAGAAGAATAAAGGAGACCGAGTTAAACTTATTTGCTAATAACAAATGGGAGATTAAGTAAGCTGATATGTAGATTACACAGTATATTGGTCTAGAGATCTTTCTGATAATATTTTCATAGTCTCAGGTCACAAAAGGGACCTTAAAAGAAAAAAGGAAGACTGGAGACGTAGCTCAGTAGGCAGAGCATGATGGAGTAAGTGTGGCCTTGTTGGAAGAAGTATGTCACTAGAAGTGGACTTTGAGATTTCAAAAGCCCATGCTAGGATCAGGATCTCACGCTAGGACTATGTAGCCTATGGATAAGGACGTAGACCTCAGCTACCAGCCTGCATGCCACCATGCTCTCCGCCATGATAATGGACTAAACCTCTGAAACTGTAAGCAAGGTCCCAATTAAATGTTTTCTTTTTCAAGAGCTGCTGTGATCATGGTATCTGTTCATAGTAACAGAACACTAAGACACCACATGAGTGTTAACAGCACCATTGTTAATTACATAACATGGAGGCACACATTAATGTCAGCACTAGGGAAATCGAGGCAGGCAGACCTCTGAGTTCAAGTCCATCTTCATATAACCATCAAGCTCCAGGGCTATCTATATAGTGTAACCCTGTCTCAAGAAAAATAGGCATGGAGTAACTGGAGAGACAGTTCAGTGGTAAAAAGCACTTATTGCTGTTGTGGAGAAACCAGATTGAGTTCCCAGCATGCAAATGGTAGCTCATAACTATCTGTAACTCTAGTTCATGGTATTTGATGCCCTTTTCTAATCTCTGAGGGCATCAGGCACATACATGATACATACACACAGGCAAAACATTCGTTTACATAAATATGATCTTTAAATTTTTTTAAATATATATAATAGAGATACCAAAATGAAGCAGGAATGGTGGATTCACAAATACATTCAAATTTGGGAATTTCTCGGTGTTCCTTAGGAGTGTAATTAAAATACTGGCCAGCAAGTATTTTTCTTGACCAGATGGTCCTACTTACCATCAGTAGGAGGCTCTAGAGAACAGACTAAACATAATTGTGTGTTGTGGGGAAGGGATAAAGAAAAAAAAAAGTGTTTTCCAAATCAGAAAAGTTTAAAAAGAATATGAGGGGAAATCAAACATTTTCAGTTTCCTACATTTTTGTTTGTCTGTTTTGTTTTGCTATGTGGAGGAATGGCTTGGAACTCACTGTGTAGACCTAGCTGGCCTTGATTCACAGAGATCTACCCACCTCTGCCTCTTCAGTGTTAGGATTAAAGGAGTGAGCCACCTTGCCAGGTTTACATTTTTAAAAATGATGTATCTGTGTGTGTATGCACACATTGGCCAGAAGAGGGCACTGGATCTCTTCCACCATCACTGTCCTTGAGGCAGGCCACTACAGCTTTCTCCCTGAACCTGGGACTCATGTTTGCCTAGCTAGGGGGGAAGCCAGCAAGCCCCAATGATCCTCCTGTCTCCACACCCCATCCTCCTGCCCCGGACCTGGTTACAAGCATGTGTTCACTGAATGGCTGGTTTGTTACTCAGGTGTTGGGATCTGGACTCTGGTTCCCACAGTTGCACAGCAAGGGCTCCAAACTGCCAAAGCTTCTGTCTAGACCATTTTCTAAATCTCTACAGGGAAGTTAGAGTGCTTGCAAGTTCAAGTTCTAGAAGCACTCCTTGCTAGTGCTGGGCATAGGGTATCTTACATTTAAAAGAAAACAAAACAAAACAAAACAGAGGGCTGGAGAGATGGCTCAGTGATTAGGAGCACTGGCTGCTCTTCCAGAGGAACCGGGTTCAATTCCAGCACCCACATGGCAGCTCACAACTGTCTGGAACAGTTCCAGGGGAAGCTGACACCCTCACACAGACATACCAATGTATATAAAATAAAAATAAACATTTTTTTAAAAACTTAAAAAACAACACAAAACAAAAAATTGGGTTTTGGCTCTGGAAATCTGAACCCAGGTTCTCAAGTTTGTGAGGCAATGCTTTATCTACTGAGCCATCTTCTCTACCCAATCTATGAAGTCTCTTTTCTTTCTTTAAGGCTTATTTTATTATTTTTAAATATGTGTGTGTCCACAAGAGTATGTACACATGAGTGCAATTCCCAGAAGAGAATGTCAGATCCCCTGGAGCTGTGTGGTTGCTGGGAATCAAACCTGAGTTCTCAATACAAACACCCAGTGCTTTTAACTGCCAAGGCATCTCTCTGCCCTCTTATGTAATTTCTTATCACCTGGGCCTCCTTAGCTCTAAAACAGTGAAGTAGGAAACCCTGATGTAAACGACAGTCCCAGTAAGAAGAGGCTTCAGCTACTTGGAAGGTCTTACATTATACATGGTGGGGATGATTCTCTAATGAAGACAGTCTCATTCGTAAGAGGTACAAAGGGAGGGTTACATTACCTTGTGTAAGAGAGGGAGTTTTCTGGTTTATCCGGACACCTGGACCCAGAGGCTTGGTCCATAAGCAGGCTTCTCCCATTTGGCCCCGAGCTGTCGAAGTTAGAACCACCTAGAGAGAAGGAATTAAATCATACTAGTGTGCTTGAGTACACAGGCCACAGCTTCTCAGACAGTAGCCGGGGAATCCCTGCAGCCTACATCCTGCTTGGAAACTCTGCAAAGGCCCACACTGGCGTGTAGGTGCAGTCTCACAAGGCAGGTACACAGGCAGAAAGGTAGCTCACCTGGATGGCTTTGCTGCTGAAAACAAAGCTACTCTAGCTACTCCACCTCTTTCCAGGAACACAAATTACAGAAAAAGTAACACATGGAACTCAGAAATCTGTTTTGCCAAGGACTTCTTCTTTTGTTTCTCTAATTTATTTTTACCGTGTGTGTGTGTGTGTATGTGTGAGGAAAACAAACCCACCTTAACTGACACAGGTTTTTACTGGCCTGGAGCCCCACTAGGCTAGGCTGGCTGCCAGGGATCCACCCGTCTCTGCCTCCCAGGTCTGGGATTACAAGAGCACTCTACCTGGCCTGGCTGTTTAGTGGGTTCTGAGTATTGAACTCAAGTCCTCGAGTCTGTACAGCAAGCAATTTACCAGCAGAACTATCTCCCTAACCTTTCTTTTTGTTTGTTTTGTTTTTGAGACATCTTATGTAACTCAGGCTGGCCTCAAACTCACTATGTACCAAGAATGGCTTTGAACTCCTGATCATCCTCCTTCTACCTCCCAAATACTAAGACTATAAGCATGTGCCACTATGCCCAACAATGTTTGCTTATTTGTTTTGAGGCAAGGCATCACAACGAAGCTTAGGCTGCCCTCAAACTCATGGCACACCTTCTGCCTCATACATCTAAACACTGGGATTACAGACAGGAGCCTTTATTATCCGCTGACTTTGACAAGCCATCTAATCTGACCTACCCTGCCTTCCACACAGGTTTACTGTAGAAATCAAATGGGCTGACAAGTGTGCAAACAATTTAATAGCCATGCAACACATTAGAAAGTAGAAGACTGTGAACCTCGCGTGTTCTGCTAGTGAGACTGAAGCTTCAAATAGGAGAAAGGCAAAGGTCAGAGATCTAAGCCTGGAAAAGGCTGAAGTGCTCTGAAATGAAAAGAGCTGGTCAGCATCAACAAACAGCCTCAAAAATCAAAGGGCAAGAAGAACAATTGGGAAGAGACTTGTTAAAGCAAGATAAATGTAAAAGAGAAAATTAGGGGTTAGAGAGATGGCTCAGCAGTTAAAAATCCATACTGCACTGGCATAGGACCCGGCTTGCATTCCCAGCACCCACACAGGCGGTTCACAACCCCCTGTAACTCCAGCTCCGAGGGCAAGGGCACTCACGCACATATCCATACCCATACCTACATAATTAAAAATAATAATGATAAACCTTTAAAAATTAAGAAAATTGGCTGGGCATGGTGTTTGCACCACTGATCCCAACCTTCAGGAGGCAGAGGTAGGTGGATCTGTCTCTATCTAGAGAGTTTCAGGCCAGACGAGGCTACATAGTGAGAATCTGTCTCAAATGAACGAGCAAATAAACAAAAAACAAAGTGGAGGGACTGGGAAGGTGGCTCAGTGGTAACAGCACTTGCTCCACAAGCATGGAGACCTTAGTTCAAACCCTAGAACCCACCTAAAAAGTGAAACATGACTGCACATGCCTGTGATCCCAGCATTGTAAGGTGAAGACAGCAGGATGCTGGGAGCTCACTGGCCGGCCAGCCTAGCTGAAATATTGAGTTTCTTCTGTTTCAATGACAGACCCTGTCTCAAAGGAATGAGCAACAGCGACAGCAAAAGACACTCAACGTCCCACTCTGCCATCCACATTCACCTGGATCAGAAGACGCACCTACATGCTCACAAGCACGAGCAAAACACACACACACACACACACACACACACACACACACACACGAAGACAGGCATGCTGACACATATGGTAATCTTATCACTTGGGAGATAGAGGCAGAAGGATTATCATAGGTTCCAGGCCAGCCAAGGCTACAATGTGCGACCTTGACTCAAACAAACAAAAAGCAAGGAATACGCTATAGATTTTTTTTTTCACTATGGATTATAAAGCTATGAAAAAAGGATGAGGCCGGAAAGATGACTCCGTGGTTAGGAGCACTTGTTCTTGCAGAAGAACAAGACTTGCTTCCAGGCATGTACATGGAAGTTCACGATAGCCTGGAACTCCAGTCCCAGGGGATCCAATACCCTTTACATGTCTCTGCAGACACCAGGCATGCATGTGCTGCACATACATACATGTAGACGAGACACTCATTCATAAAACATTCGATAAATTAATCTCAGGCCACAAAAGACAAGAGTGAACCTCCAATGCGCATTGCTAAGTGAAAGAAATTAGTCTGAAAATGCCGTATCGAGTGTGATTCTAGTTACATAACATCCTAGGTAAGGCACAACGTAGAAACAGTAACCAGACCCATGGATGCCAGGAGTTCTGGGGGGGTGGCTTAAGTACGTGAGGGACGAGTACTTTCAGAGCACTGAAACTGTCCAGGGAGAAGCTGTAATGGTGAATGCATGACACTAGTCTAGGCATCAAAAGCTAACAGGGCAGCAGCTGGGGAGGTAGCTCAGGTGGCACAGTGCTTGCCTGGCATACACAGAGCCCTGGGTTTGATCCCCAGCACTACAAAAACTGGGCTAGTTGGCACGTGCCTGTAATTCCAGCAGTCAAAAAGCAGAGATAAGAAGATCAGAAGTTGAAGGTTATCTCTGGCTATACAGAGACTTTGAGGCCAGTCTGGGACAGTCTGCCACCAAAACGACAACCTAATGGGCCAGCTAGGCACAGTGACGCATGTCCAGGGAGGCTGGTGTAGCAGGACTGCTACATATGAAGATCTTACCTCACTTGAAACAAACAAAATACAGCTCTGGGGCCAGTGAGATGGTTCAGTGGGTAAAGGCACCTGCTGCCGAGACTGGCAACTGAGCTCAATCCCCAGAGTCTACATGATAAAAAGAGAACCCAGCCCACAGATTGTCTTCTGACCTCTGCATACATGCCATGAACACACACACACACACAAACACACACACCTGTATACATTCAAAATATAGGACTTTATAGCACACAAAAAAATGAACCTTAAGGTATATATTTGTTTGTTGTCCAGACTGTTGACCTCTTGGGCTCGAAGAATCTTTCTAACCTTCCTGCCTTATCACCCAAGTAGCTGGGACAGCAGGTGGCACCATTCATCTGGGGCTATTGTATACAAGTTGTTTAAAAATCATCTAGAATGAAGCAAGTACATGGTCCTGGACTTGATCCCTAGTACTGCATTAAAACAAAAGGTTCAGAGCCGGTCACGCGTGTATAATCTGGACACTCAGGAAGCTGATACATGGCAATCGCCAGCTCAAGGCCAACCTAAGATACATTGTGAGATCCAGTCTCAGAAAACAAAATAAACAAAAACTCAAGGGCTAGGGATGTACCTGAGTTGGAGAGTGCTTACCAAGCATGTGCAAGGCCCTGGATTTGATCCCTAGCACCATCAAAAATAAAATCTTTTAAGACCTCAGGGACTCTTGTAATGAAATATAAAAAATGACAAAAGCATCTAACTGTACCACAAACACAGTGAACCACCACACTGATGCGGGGTAAGGGAAAAAATGTTAACCACAAAACTTTAAAAACGAGATCTGTAGGACTAGGGGAAAACAGGGCTGCATGCAAGCACTACGGTCCAGTTCAGACTGTGGTCACCATAGGGTGCTGCAGAAGTTTGTTTTTAGTTATATATAAAATAATTGTTTTATGCACTGTTGGGTGAGGGGCTGTCTAGGGCGTTGCTTGTATTGTTCGCAGGTGTTGGATTTCTGTGGGAGATGTTTAAATACTAATGCTCTGCACATGCTATCAGTAGAATACCTGAGGTGTTCTCAAAGAATAAAAACACCTGAGCTGAGATGCTCAGGGTTCCACAGTGGAATCTGGCGCCGGCCTTTGCTGAGGTCTGGCAAAGTTTCCATCTAAGAATATGTCCCCGTGTCTCTCTTGGTGAGCCCACATAGCACCCTGCACCTACAAACAGTACACCAACGTAGGGCAGGACATCACACCAGATAATCCAACATGGAGACAAAGGAGAAACTCCAGACCTCAAAGAGTCCTGTAAAATACGCTCAAGACAGGTCCTAGAGGACAGAGATTATATATTTGCAAAAATAATGGGTAGAAGACTCCTGAAAGAAGAGGAGAGAGAGAAAGGAAATAAATCTCAATGAAGCGAAAAGGCTGTGAAATAAATAAATAAATAAATAAATAAATAAATAAATAAATAAATAAATAAGGAAAAAGTCTCTGAAGCGAGAGCCACAGAATGGAGGCCCTTGGAGATGAAGAATTCAGCTGGAAGCAAGTAAAAGCAAGGTTCTTACTGCTTTTCCTGATCATGGAGCTGTCCTCCCCTTCCGCTGTTGGTGGTAGCATGCTGTTTCACAAACTGAGTTTTCTGATAGCTGTGTTGTATGTGGATGAAGCTCAAGATGTTGTATTTGAGGGCTATGAAGAAGAGTACATGTTTACCCATAGTGGTGGTGAAAAAGAACACCAAACTGCCAGACTGTTTCAACTGGAGATTCTTCCCACCAGCCCAGGACCTCCTACTGTTGTGGAAGACACAGCTTGGAGTAAAAAAGTAAAATGTTATTTACTTTTTTACTGACCAGTTGTTTTTTTTTTCTTTTTTTCTGCAAACCCAACTAAGAGAAAGACAAGCGGTCCAGGCACTGGAAATGGTGATAAGAACTCCATCTAAGAGGGGACCCTTCCTGCAGACAAAGTGACCAGTTATTTTTTCCAGTAAACCAGATTCTATCTTAAAATCTGGAAAGTGTTTCCTAAGGGTCAGCACACACAACCTATCTTCTAGAATTGGCCAAGGTCGTATCTCATGCTGGCAACCGAACTTGGTACTGTAAGAGTCACCCAGCTGGTACTGGTTTTGAAGGCATGAAGGGGTCTTTGGAGAATAGCTGAGGCTTGGTACTGTAATAGGTCAGGAGAGGCCATTAGTGAAAGTGCAGCCAAAGTAGCAGTTGAAGGCCCAGATTGAAGGGGTCATGTAAAAAAGTTGAGGCTTGGCATCATGAAGAGAGCCCAGGAGAGCCTTGGTGAAAGTACAGTCCAGTTGCAGCAAGGGATCCCAGCAGTTTTTGAGATGCCAGTACCATGAGACCACCACTAACCACAGCAGCAGCAGGGCAGTGGAGTGAAGCTAGCTAGAACCTGGAGGACAAACTGTGTGTGCTTCAGAGGGCAGAGCCAGAGAAGTGATACAAACCCTTTGGAGGAGCCCAGAAGATCATGAGTGAATTCCAGATAACTGGACATTGATGTTTTTCTGTTGTCCAAAGACCCTATAAAAAGCTTGACAGATGTTTGGTTTCATCTGGTCCTGTGCATTACTAAGCCTCATAATTGTTCCTCTTGTAAATTGTTTTGCTGGAATAGTGTTAAATTGTGTTGTAAAGGTAAAGCAATTTTTTTATATAGAAAAGGAGAAATGTTGTAGATGTTTGGACTTATGAATATACCTCCGTGTCTCCTTGCTGAGCCACCCCAGTAAGGATACAGCTACAATGGGGCACAGATCAACAACTGGGTAACTATTGCATGAGCAGAGTAGAGGGATGGTGAATGATGTAAGCCAAGTGACCCACTATTCAAGCATAAGGGTTTGGATGAGCAAACAAAGAGCTAGAATGATCCATGTGGTAAAAGATTAGACTTAGAAATATCAGTATGAATTAATATTTAGCTTAACTAGATATAGAAACAGTATCTGTAACTCCAATTCCAGCTATGTCACTGGCCTCCAAGAGCACCTCCAAACACGTCATAGACTCACACATAAACACACATATACACATGATTAAAATTAAAATTAATTTTTTTAAAAAAGCATATTCACATAGGGCTGGTGATGTAGCTCAATTGGAAGAGTGCTTGCCTAGCATGCATGAAGCCCTGTGTTCAGTCCCCAGCACCATAGAAACCAGGTGTGCTAATTTATAATAATCCTAGCACTAGGGAGGTGAGGGCTGGAAGGTCAGAAGTTCAAAATCACCCTCAACTACACATTGAGTTTGAGTCTAGGATACATAAATACTTTTCTTAAAGAAAAAGAAAAAAGAAAACACCTGCCGCCCCGCCCCCCATATATACATATTCCTTTGCTGTCATCTGAGAAGCAAGAACATATCAATACCAATGAGCACACTTGATTCGGGACCTTAGTTTTTAACACTATTCTCCAATACCGGGCCCATAAGAAGTTTGGTTATTTGGGGACTGAGAAGGGAAACACACAAAATTAGCTTGAAATACGTGACAGTGCTAAAAATGTATGAATAAGTAATAAATAATCACCAGGATGATAAAAACAAACGAGAAGATGTAAATCTTCCAAGGAGAATTCCAAATAACTCACATAGCAGCTTCCCCTTCAGAGAGGAAGCTGACTCCCTACTCCTTAGGGTGGGCTGTGCAGAGTGCCTTCCTTCCGAGTGACAAAGCATGCAAAGGAAGAAAATCAAAGCTTTGTGGGACAGAAACATGATAGGCACTTCCTGAGCCAGGTGGCCAGGTTCACCTGTGATAAGTCAGGTTGATAACCTATACCCTAGAGAGAGAATGTTCCCTCCCTCTACAGAGTCCTGGTCTAAGGAGAGAAGGAAGTGCTCCTAAGAGCTGTCAAGGTCATCAAAGAAAGACAAGACTGAGAAACTGTCAGGGATCAGAGCAAGTAAGGGACTCCTGACAGTTCAGTGTCACGGGGGTGGAGGGATGGGGGGGGGCTGGGGGTGTGTGTGTGTCCTGGATGGGACCACAGGCCGAGAAAGTCATTAGGTAAATTCCAAGGAAACCTGAGTATGGACTTTGGTTGATATCTATCAACACAGGTTTAATACTTGTTAACAATGTGCCATCGCTAGTATAAGATAGTGGTGCAGGAAACTGATGGGAGGTTAGGAAATTCTTCTGTACTATTTTCACAGAAAAATAAAACTGTTCTGACAGATGTGGTGGCACAAACTTTAATCCCAGCATTCAGGAGGCAGAGACAGGCTGATCTCTGAGTTCAAGGCCAGCCTGGTCTACAGAGCAAGTTCTGGAACAGCCAGGGCTACATGGAAAAAACGCTGTTTCGAAAGAAAGAAAAAAGAAAAGGTATAAATGTAAAAGATTTTAGTATTGGGAGCTGATCTCAAAACCCTGTGAAAGGGGCAGGTGGTGACGGCACACTCCTTTAATCCTAGCACTTGGTAGGTAGAGGCAGGTGGAGCTCTGCGAGGCCAGTCTAGTCTACAGAGTGAGTTCTAACATAGCCAGAGTTACAACAGAGAAGCCCTGTCTTGAAAAAAAAAAAAAAAAAAAGGAAGCAAACAAACAAAACAACTTTATGAAAGGCTCATCTCTGTCTAGCTTCTGCTCTGATCAGGTATCTTTTCACCCTTCTGCAGTCCAAGCTCTGGGAGACCCAGCCCTGTTGCTGATCTTCCACTAACTGCTGCTTATGGTAACTGCTAAGCAATCAGCCCAGTATGCAGCTGGGTCCACTTTCACCTCCTTGAAGTACTTGATGGGTGTTACTGCTTCCTTTGGGGAAACTAGTCCTTGGGGGTTCCTACCTTTTCCCATCCCAAGCCCTAGCAAGATCCTTAAGCAAGGCACCTCCCCTAGCTGTTCTCTTCCTTGGCTCCTAACCTCATTTAGCCTCAGGATTTCATTTTTATTTATTTATTTTCAATGTAGGTGCTGAGGATTTGCACACTCTTACCCACTGAGCCATTTCTCCAGCCCTAGTCTCTGGATTTGAAGACTACACACATGGGTCTCTCTTTATCTCTCCCCCCCATCTCTCTCTTTGATTTATTTATTTTATTTTATGTGTGTGAATACATGTATGTATGTGCACCACCTGTGTGCCTGGTGCCCAATGAGATTAGAAGACAGCATAGAATCCCCTAGAACTAGAGTTACAGACAGCTGTGAGTCACCTTATGGGTGCTGGAAACTGAACCTGGGTCCTTTGCAAGAGCAGAAAGTGCTCTTAACCTCTAAGCCTTCTCTCTCTTGCACCTTCACATAAATCTCTTGCTACATAAATGCAAGTGGAAGCACAAGGAACCCAGGCTAGAAGTGAGACTCCTTGGACTGCTTTAAGAAAATGGCAGACAAGTTGAACATGGCAAGACTGACAGCTTTGATAAGACCTCGCTAAGGAAAATGCAGATATGTGCCCAGTGAGAAGACTCAGTAGGTAAAGGCGCTAACACCAAGCCTCACAATCTGAGTTCAATTCCCAGGACCCACACGGTGAAAGAAGAGATCGAATTCCCCCATTTGTACTCTGACCTCCACGTGTGTAAACGTGAAAGGAGAGATCGAATTCCCCTTAATTGTACTCTGACTTCCATGTGTGTAAACGTGAAAGGAGAGATCTAATTCCCCTTAATTGTACTCTGACTTTCACATGTGTACCGAGACAGAGTTTCCCTTGGCTAGCCTTGAACTCATGAGGATCTGTTTGTCTCTGCTTCCCAAGAGCTAGGAATAAAGAACACCTCACTATATCCAACTTCAAAATTTTTTGTTTTAAGAGAGAGGTGGGTGGAAGCTGGCTGGTGGTGGTTCATGCCTTTAATCCCAGCACTTGGGAGACAAACGCGAGCCCATCTCTGAGTTCAAGACCAGCCTGGTCTACACAGAGAAGCCTTGTCCAGAGGGGGGGAAAAAAGAGGTAAGCAGATCTCTGTAAGTTTGAGGCCTGACAGGTCAAAATAGTGAGTTCCAGGACAGCCAGTGCTATGGAAAGAGACCCTGCAACAAAGACAGATACAAAAGAAAAATAAACTAGAGATGCAGGAGAATGTCCTGCTCACCAAAGAGACTTGAGCAGGAAAAGCAGAATGAAGCTTTCTAAACACCTTAAGAGTCTTCATCTACATCATGAGACCCCTGGAGGGAAAGCCACAAATTACAAACAGCTCTGTGAACCCAGGCACTCTGCACAGTGCCATTGGCCTGTGGGTCTTTAGGGAGGCCCCAGTTGGACTGCTCCAGTTTGCCCTGGGATACTATGGAAAATTGTACAGATTAATGAAAACAAAACTTGCCTCATGGCACGCAAATAAACGGACAACTAAACAAAGTCTCAGATTTGCATCTCTGCTCTACACCTTCCACCCGATCTCTAGTTCCTACACCCATGTCCTGGCATCATCTTCTACATCCCAGAAAATGGCACCAGCATCCAACTAGCCAATCAGAGTAACAACCTCACACTCACTGGGCATGGCGACACATGCCTGTAATCACAGCACTCAGGAGGCTGAGCAGAAGAATTGCTTCAAGTTTGAGCCCAGCCTAGACTACAATGTAAAACTGTGTCTTGACAAAACAAGAAAACAAAAGAATTTAGGGCTCCAACTAGCAGGATGGGACAGACCTATAATCTCAGCGCTTGGGAGACCACTGCTGTTCACGGATAGTCTCAGCTACTTAGAGAGAACTGACCTAAAACAAACAGGCAAACACACTAAGGCCTTATCCTGACTCTTCTTCTTCCTCACTCACAGCACATTCAACTGGCTGGCAACTGAAGCAAGCTCTGCCCTGAGAGCCAAGTGCAGGAGTTCATCTTCAGGATTGCAACAACAGCTTCCTACTGTGGACTTGCTTACATAAGGCTTGCTGCTAGTTTTCCATAGAGCAGCCACAGCAAAGTTTAAAGTACACCATATTAGATGAGGTCATTTCTCTGCTTAAAGGTTTCAAATAGCTTCCCAGCATGCTGAAAATAAAGGCCACCCTCAGAATTAAGGCTTGAGAGGCCCTGCCCTGGGCCTCCAATGCCTCTGGGACCTCACACATTCTGGCCCTGCTTGCTTCCTTCTTCACTGTTCCTGGAGCATGTCAAGCTCCTTGCCATGTCAGGGCTTTGGTCCCTCTGACCACTTCCTCCTGACACCCACATTGCTCTCTCCTCCTTCCATCCAAGCCTGGGCTCAGATGTTAGATGCTCACTCTGACACCCTGTAGGAGCACCCCACCCCCTGTATATCCCTTTATCTCTCTACTCCAGAAGCCTCTAAATTTCCTCAGTTCACAGCACCTAACTGTCAAAAATATTTGTTTATTGGGGGCAGGGCAACATGCCACAGTATGCTTGTGGAGGTCAGAGGACAACTTGAAGGAGCTGGTTCTCTCCTCCTACCATGTGGGTTCTGGATCAAACTCAGGTAATCAGACTTGGGGGGAACATCTGCCCAGAAGAGGGCATTGTGCCCAACATGTTCCCATCGTACATGCTAGGAACAAAACTCTGTCCTCTGCAAGAGTAGCAAGCACTGGACCTCTGAGCCACTTCCCCTTTGATTGTCTTTTGAGACAGAATCTGGGTATTTAGCTCAGGCTGACATCAAACTTCCAGCAATTCCCCATCCTCAGCCTCCCAAGTACTGGGATTGCAAGCCTGTACCACCATGGCCAGTTTCAAAATTTTTGAGTGCTAACATGATATTCACAAATTGAAAATTCTATACCATGAAATATTATTTTGTGCATGCACCTGCACTCAACACTTACACACACACATACACACACATACACACACTCACACAAACATATACCTTTGGCTGTATGTACAAGCTGTATATAAATATCATGTTTACACTTGGGTACCATCTCTATGCTATCTCATTATGTATATGCAAATCTTAAAAAAAAAGATTCCCAAACCTTTCAGGTCCCAAGCATTTTGTTTGAATCACAAACCCACCAAACCCACGTGAAGAGTCACAGCACAAGGAATGCAGCACCATCTACTGCTGAAACTGCCACTCCCCTGAGCTAGAAGTTATCTGGTGTTCAACAGATCTGTGTTCTCACTGAAACGCTTACACTCCCACCAAGTCCCTATGTCAATACTTAGTCCCAGGGGGCTTCGGAGTTTGGGAATCACATCTAACTTTTAAAAGATTTTTTTTTTCTTGGGCACTGGGAAAATGGCTCAGTCAGTAAAGTGCAGATGAGCAAACATGCACACCCGAGTTCAGATCCCTGGTACCCAGGCTAAGCTAGCACTGTGGTACACTCACCTGTAAGCTTAGCACTAGCATTGGGAACAGATGGGGACAGAGACAGGCGGGTCCCTAGAGTTAGAGTTCATCACCATTCAGCTTAGCCTAGCTGATGAGCTCCAGTGAGAAATCCTATCTCAAAGAATAGGTAAAGAAGGCCAGAGAGATGATTCAGGGGGTAAAGGCACTTGCTGCCCGACAATGTAAACCTGGGTTCTGTTGCTGCTGCCCAAGGAAAGATAGGAGAGAACCAACTCCACAAAGTTGACCTAACATGCACACACGTGCATGCACACACTAATGATAAACAAAAATTTAAAAATAAGAGAACTGGATGTGACAAGCCTTTAATCTTAGCACTCAGGAGGCAGTGGCAGGGAGATAGATCTCTGTGAGCTCAGGCCCGCCTAGTCTACATAGTGAGTTCCAGAACAACCAGAGCTACATAATGAGATCCCATCTCAAAAGAACTAAATAAATAAGTAAATAAAAAAAAAATAAGATAGCGATTGAGAAAGGCACCCAATCTTGACCTCTGGCTTCCATATGCATATACACACACACACAACCATGCATACCCCCTATACAAACATACATATACCACAGATACACACACTCTAAATAAACCTAAAAATAAAAGGTTTACCACCATCCTGATATCAAGTCATTTACTCATATACTATTTATAATCGAGTCTCAGATGTAGCTCAGTTGAGAGCTTGTACTCTGGGTTCCACCCTAGCACTGCATGAAACTGCATGGTGGTACACACCTGTCATCCAGCACTTGGCAAGTCAAGATCAACCCCAGCTACATAGCAAGTTGAAGGTCAGTCTACGCAATCTGAGATTACGGCAAGATTTGTAATCAGTCATCTATACTAGACACTGGGTGCCACTCCCGCTACAAGATAAGCCTCAGGAGGCAGAGTTGGCTCTCCTGGGCTATTCCCTGGGATGTAGAAGGGTGCTGGTGTGCAATAGGTATGCACCATGGTCCTGGGAAGAAAGCTGAATCGGGAACTGAAGTTGAAGGCCTACTCCACCACTGTCTTCCTGTGTAAATGACAAGCCACTTCCTCCTTTGGGTCTTCCTTTCTTGATCTATAGCATGGGGACGTTAATATCACCTGCTCCTGGGGCTCTGTAACAGGCAGAGCTGTGGGCTCCAAGGCCTCTTAGTGTGCTCTATCCCTGGGGAGTTGGCATCAGCCCACAGGCGAGCAGTGTGCTGAGGAAGCTGCCTTGCACAGCTCCATCTTGCCAGTCCTCTCCCTGTGACAGACCGTCTTCATCCATGACTACAGACGGAAACTTTAAGGAACCATATAGAGGATTTCCAGTCATGAGCAGTTCTTGGAACCCCCACCCCCCCAGGAATCTGGCATGGAAGCTGGTTATCAACAGTTCTCTATCCATCCACTACTCCCTCTCTGGCCACAGCTTCCCTTCCTTTCTCCTCTGCCCCTCTCCAGCCTCGGCCTTTCTATCCACTGTCACCCAATCCAAGAGGTGACAGGATTTTTCTTCCTTCTTATGTTCAGTTACCAGGTCTAGGAATATTATCCTTATGGACTTATTTAGAGACAGGAGTTTACTATGTAATCCTGGCTGGCCTGGAGCTCCATATGTAGAGCAGGCTGCCTAGAACTCACTCTGTAGAACAGGATGGCCTGGAACTCAGAGATCTTCCTGCCTCTGCCTCTAAAGTGCTAGGATTAAAGGTATGTACCACACATCAGGCTCTCTTATATATTTTTATACTTAACCCTCTTCTTCATCCCTACTGCCATCCCTTCCTTACTTTCAGCCTTGATTTCTGCAAAGCTCACGCCTGCATTCACCGCCTCCAACCTACTCAATCAACAGCTACAAGAAAGCATCATTCTCAGCAGGTCATTTGTCTGTAAAGCCCTCGAGATAGATATAATATATATATGTATGTGTGTGTGTGTGTGTGTGTGTGTGTGTGTGTATATATATATATATATATATATATATATATATATATATATATATATATATAATATCTATCTATCTCACCCAAGTCCTCTATAAATTAACCCCAGACTGCCTCACTGGCCGCATTTCCCATCCTCACTCCTACCTCTCCAAGCCCTCGATCCACTCACACCAGAACTCTGTATCTCTCTACTATATCTGTGACCCTGTGTATATCTAAGCCCTCCTGCCAATTCCACCAGCGTCTGGTAAACTACACTTCGGCTTTACAACCCAACTCAGAACCATGGCCTCCAAAAAGCTGCCTCTGGTCCTCTCCTCATAACCTCACTTACTCAGCTTATGTCTCCTCCACACATCCCACCCACAGGTCTTTCTTCCCTGCCTCCCTTTCTATATTATTGGAAAGAAGTCAGAGGACAACTCTGTGGAATTGGTTCTTTTCTCCCACCTTTACGTGGGTTCTGGAGATAAAATTCAGGTTCCTGGGCTTGCACGATAAGTGCTTTATCTGCTTAGCCAGCTCATCGGCCCTCTTTTTAATTAGTTCCTTGTGTGTGTGCGTGTTGTGTGTGTAAGTCAGAGGATAACGTGTGGGAGTTGGTTCTCTCCTTCCCTCCTGTGGATCTCAGGGAATGAACTCAGTTGTCAGGCTTGGCAGCAAGTACCTTTATCTGCTGAGCCATCTCTTCAGCCTAACTTCCAGGTCTTTTTTTCTTTTTTTAAAGATTTATTTTTAGGGCTGGAGCGATGGCTCATGGTTTAAGAGCTGTTCTTCTAGAGGACCCGGGTTCAATTCTCGGAATCCACATGGCAGCTCACAGTTGTTTGTAACTCCAGTTCTAGGGAATCTGATACCTTTACATCAATGCACATAAAATAAAGTGAAATCAATAATTTAAAAAAAAGAAGATTTATTTTTATAGCCAGGCAGTAGTATCGCATGCCTTTAATCCTAGCCCTCAGGAAGCAGAGGAAGGCAGATCTCTGAGTTCCAGTCAGAGATCCAGTTCAGCCTGGTCTACAGACTGAGTTCCAGAACAACCAGGGCTGTTACACAGAAAAAGATTTATTTTTTTATTTATTTATTTATTTGTTTATCTATTATTTATCTATTTATTTTTGAAGCAGGGTCTTTCTATGTACACAGGCAGTACTAGAATGAACAATGTAGACTAGGCTGGCCTTGAACTCATGATCTGCCTGCCTCTATCCCATAAGTGCTAAGATTAAAGATTAAAGTGCTAAAGATTAAATGTGTCACCACACTTAGCCTTAAAGATTTATTTTTTTTAATTTTTAAAAATTATTTTATTTTATTATATGGGTGTTTGTCAGCACCACCTGTGTGCCTGGTGCCTGCAGATGCCAAAAGAGGGTGTCAGATCCCCAAGAATTGGGGAACATATGGCTTTAAGATGTGGGTGCTGGGAAATGAAGCCATGTCCTCTGCAAGAGCAGCCAATACTCTTAACAGCTGAGCCATCTCTCTATCCCCAAGATTTAATTTATTTGTGTGTGTGTGTGTTGTGTGTGTGTGTGTGTGTGTGTGTGTGTGTGTGTCCACGCATGTACGCGAGCATGTTAGAACAGATGCCTGAGGAGTCCAGAAGAGGGCAGCAATCCCCTGGAACCTGAGTTACAGGTGTACAGCTGCCTGTGGATGTTGAGAACTGAACTTTGGCCACCTTTCCAGCCCTGTTCGGCCTTGCTGTACAGCCCAGGCTACCAGCCTCACACTTGCTGAACCCACCGCCGCTGCCTCCCAGTTTCTGGGGTCCCAGCACGCCCAGCATCTGTGCAGGCACTCATCACAGCAGAGCCCTAACTGGCTCAGCTGTCTTAATCTCTTTAGCTAGACCACACGCTTCTTGGGAGAGGAAACAGGATTCTTTTTCCTGTGGCCCCTGGCTTGCCGTAACAAGTGGCACATACTTGGCAGTCAATAATGGATACTGAACAAAACAGTCTCAGTGTTCTCCTCATTGGGGCTGTTTGTCAGGGTGATTTCTAAATGCATTCCTGATGACTACCTGTCACACCTACTCTTGAAGTCATTTCCCACTGAGAGCCTACTCCGTCAGTCCTAACAACTGCAGCTTGATCTGGGTGTGGAGAACAATGGAATTTTGTTTATTTTGTTTTTTAATTCTGACTCTGCATTCACGTCTTTAAAAAAAACAAAGCGGTGTTGGTGGCACATTCCTTTAATCATCCTGGCTCTAGGGAGGCAGAGACAGATAGATCTCCGTGAGTTCAAGGCCAGCCTGGTCTACAAAGTGAGTTCTAGGACAGCAGAGTTCTAGGTACACAGAGAAACCCTGTGCCAAGAAAACAAAAAACAAAAAAAACAAAAACAAATCAACAATCTTTCTCACACAAACCTTGCTTAACAGATAATGTTGCCTTTTAAGGCTTCTTAAGCCTAAACAGCAATACAGCCAAACACAGACCCACAGGACTTGACTTCAAAACCCTGAGCCCAGTGTATATTGGAATTCAGAATTTGGAGCACTTTAGAATGATAAGACATTACCTACATGATTGCAATAACAATCTCAGTAGAAGCCAAGACGCAGTACAACTTATGAACAGCAACACTTGGGATAAATAAAGTCTATAAATAGACTCATATCGGTAAAAGGAAGTTTTGCTGCCAAATCTAGCTTGAGCTAAACAAAAATTCTTTTCAGCCCTCAAAGCTTTTGGGAGTTCAGAACTGCTAATGAAGCACTGAAGACAGAGGTGATGAGTACGGCCAGCTCACCACATACTAGAAAGAGCTGTGACTCTAGGCCCACACATACGGTGCTTCTGAACAACACCCATCTGTATGCAGCACATACATATGGCTGTGGTTTGGATGCAGCTTGCCCACAAAGCTCCTCTAGAAGGTTAGCAATGGCTAGTGGTGATGGAACTTTTAAAAGCTGAGGCCTCTGGAGGTGATCTGGTCAATGCTATTCTCGAAAGGGGTTAAGGACGTTCTTGTGGAAAACCAGTCGGTTCCCTCAATAGCAAGGCATTACAGAAAGAACAACCCTGGCCCTTAAATCCTTCTGCCTTCAGAGTATGACCTCGTCTACACACACTGTGAACAGATGGTGCTGCTGCTCAAACTTTGGACCTCTGGCCTCCAAAACTGTGAGCTAAAGAAACATCTTTTAAAAATTAATTTGAACTAAAAAATGTATCATTTCTTCCTTCCTTATTTCCCTAAGAATCCTTCCATATAACACCCCCCCCTTCAAATTTCAAACTCATAGCCTCTTTTTAAAACTTTTCTGTATACATAATGCAGCATCAGGGTTTGGGGGTATTGTTTTTTGCTATTGTTTTCAGAGACAAAACAAAGTCTCTCTGTGTAGCCTCGGCTGGCCTGGAGCTCAGTAAATAGACCAGGCAGACCTTGAACTCACAGATCTGCCTGCCTCTGCTTCCTGGGTGTTGGGATTAAAGATGTACACCATCACACCCAGCCAGGTATTTTTCTTTTTTAGCAGTATCAGAAGATAAAGATATATAGACATACAAAAAATCTGGAAGGGTACACAGCTAATATTTTAATAATGGTCATTTCTCTGTGGTGATGTTTTTCTTTTTTCTTACTTTGCTTTCTTTATCATTTAGTTTTAGTTTTAGTTTTAGTTTTAGTTTTAGTTTTGAGGTGTGTCTCATGTATTCTAGGCTAGTCATGAACTCGCTGTAGAAAAGAATGACTTTGAACTTCTGGTCATCCTGCCTTCATCTACTGAGAGCTGTGGCTACGAGTGTGCGCCACTATGCCCAGTCAGTTTATACAGGGCTAGAAACCAAACCCCTGGCTTTGTGCACGTGAGGCAAGCACTCTACCCTGAACCGCATCCCCAGCCCTCATTTGTGGGTTTTCATATTCCATAAAGACACAATCTTTGGAGTCAGAAACTTAGGTTCCAGGGCCTGGTCTCCCACTGTGTGTGACGAGAGCAAGCTATCGAACCTAAAGCCTCTGCTTCCTCGGCAAAAGAAAATCAACCAATATCTTCCCCTACAGTTGATGTCTTTTTCCATACTTAGCTGTAAACCATCTTTCACTCAGTAACCAAGGTACTCCACAAGTCAAACGAAGCCTGGAGAAGGTCCAAAACTACGAAATGAAGATATGAGACAAGGCCACAGTTTCAAACTTGAGGCGAAGCCTCACAGGTAGTCTGGGCTTTTACATGAAAGTAAAAATGTAAACTTATACCCAAATCAAAATATCCTGTTTCTGGGCTTTTAAGATGGCTCAGCGGGTAAGACATTTGCCATGCAAGCCTGATGATCTAAGTTCAATCACTAGAACTCATATATACAGATAAAAGGAGAGAACTGATTCCATAGCGTTGCCCACTGACCTTGACAGGTGCACCAAATACACCTACCCATCCCTACCCCCACACACAAATAAATGTAAAAACCTGAAACAAACTGAGCATGCTGGTACATACCTTTAATGCTAACACTTGGGAAGCAGAGGCAGGTAGATCTCTGAGTTTAATGCCAGCCTGGTCTATATAGTGAGTTCCAGGCCAGCCAGGGATACATAAGTGAGATACTATCTCAAAAAAGAAAGAAAGAAAGAGAAGAGAAGAGAAAAGAGAGAGGGAAGGAGGGAAGAAGGAAGGAAAGAAGAAAGAGAAACTTTTGGGGACAGGGTGGTCTATAGATACCCAGTCCAAAGTATGACCATTAACTATATTAAACACCTAAAATGTGACTAAGCAAATAGCACATATAGCTGGTACTATCATAATTATCAGTGCATATCCAGGCCTCCTGTATGAATGGCAAGACACGGTTCACTGAAAGCAGAGTCATCCAGCTCGGCCTTCCTCTGTCTCCTGAGAGTTCCCACGGGATGTTCTGTACTCGGGTGAGTCCCCGGTAAAACTGTGGTCCCTTCTAAGCTCTTTGAGCTCTCGCTGGAGTCAGCAGAGCCCTCCATCACTCTGACCTCAGCTTTGCAATCCTGCCATCCACTCACCCTTCTTCTGGGGCCCCCAGAGGGAGTGAGCCAAGGGTCTCTGCATTCTCACAGCTACTAGTCTCCAGGACACCACCTACTCATTCGCTGCCACAAGAGCCACAAGAGCCTAAGAGATCCGCCTCCTTCTCCTTGCCCAGTGTAGTCTCTGGTCTTGGCCACATGAAACTCTGATTTCATCTTTCTGTTCCAAAAACTTCAGGGTTGGATAATGACTGCAAGTTAAAGCCAAAACTGGTTCAACTGGCATCCAAGGCCCTTTGCATATTGGCTTTATTCTCCCTCATTAATCCACCACCCAGACATCTCAATCTAAAAGGACAGGTTCCCACACAAGCCACCCTCCTACTTCCACATGAAGTCCCTCCTACTTTCTGGCCACTTCACCTCCAGAACCCAGCTCAACTCCTGCCCCCAACCCCGCCCCCTTCAGGAAGTCCTGCTCACCCATACTAGCTAGCCTTCAATCTCTGTGAATTCAGGGGGCCTCATTTGGCACTTTAAGAGATATTAAGAGAACGGGGAAAACCTTAAGTTTTGAAATAAATAAAGCTGGATATTTTCCTGGCTCCATCCATTACATCATATGAAACCTCAAGCAAAACACTTAATTTGCTTCATCATTTGTAAAATGGTACTAGTGCAATCACATTTACAAAGCCAAACAATCAGCAAATGCACAGACATGATGGCTCATACCTGTAATCCCAGAACACAGGAGGCTGAGGCAGGAGGACTGTTCAAAGCCAGTCCTGGAGTTAGTGTGTTCCAGACCAGACCAGGCTACAGAGTAAGACCCTGTCTCAAACTAAAGAGCACAATGTCTGGTACACAGCAGATACTCAGAAATTTTGTTCTGCTCTTGCCCCTCTCCTCCATAACTACTAAACCCCGACACTGGCTCCTTCTAGAACTTTTACAGCACAGTACTAGGGTACACAGATCACAGTAATT
Organism: Cricetomys ansorgei; assembly: GCA_026225945.1. Classification (NCBI taxonomy): domain Eukaryota; kingdom Metazoa; phylum Chordata; class Mammalia; order Rodentia; family Nesomyidae; genus Cricetomys; species Cricetomys ansorgei. Next base: position 12,455,903 of record JAMJFZ010004114.1, read on the forward strand.
GCTTAATTGTAACTGCTAATAATAGTGACACATTCTGAGCCAAATGGTTAAGACTTTGAACTCCACATAAACCTTGGACTTCCTTTTTTTTTTTTTTTCTTCTTTGTCAGAGGATAAGAAGACATTTTTAATTAATTATTTTTTATTATTATAATGGTTGCAGAAGGCCATCTCCATGAAAGTACACAATGCACTTTGAGCACACACCCCCAATGCCCACTCCCCCCCTTCAAGTCTTCTTTGTCTCCCTAGATGGTTTCACTTCTGTTTACACGCCATCTATACACATATGATTTTATATATCCATATGAATCTAGGAAGCACAAATGAGAAAAAAGTATGTAGTACTTTGTGTGTGCATTGTGTTCACGTGTGTGCTTACTGAGATAGGGTCTCTCAGTGACCTGGAGCTTGTGGATTAGGCCAGACTGGCCAGTAAGCCCCAGGGATCCTTCTGCCTCCCCCCTGACCAGCACTGGAACTACAGGGCATGCCACCAACCCAGCTCTACGTGGGTACTAGATATCAAACCTACACTTATGCAGCAAGCACTTTAAGCATGGAGCTATCTCCCAGTCCCCAATATTTGTTTTCCTTAGAATGACATAATTCCACTTAATATGTTATTTCTAGTTCCAGGTTGCCCTTGAACTTCCAATCCTTCTGCCACTGTGCCAGGCTTTAAGTTTTATTCTTACAGCAAAGGAAAACTAAGTGTTTACATAGGACCCAGTATACAAGGCAAGGAGTTCTTGAATGAACTTTATAACATAGGGGCACCTGGTATTAAAAAGAATGGGAGGTTCCTTTGTTACTCTTTGAGCCTGGTCACAAATCCAAACAGTTATGGGTTTTATTTATTTGACTGGGCTTGGTTTTTGTGTTTTTTGAGACAAAAATCTCTTTATGGACCACTGTCTATTCTGGAACTCCAACTGGTTGCCTCTGCCTCCTGATGATAGGTATTCACCACTACACACGGCTTAGTTGTTTTCAGCTTTCCTTAGGTGTGGTAGGTGCCCTGGTCCACACTCAGTGGTTGCGTCGTTTGTTTTTGTCCATCTTGTTAACCTTTACCAGTATCTTATGTCCTTTAAAAAACTGTACCACAAAACCAGGTCCTGGTAGTACATGCCTATAATCTTAGCACTTGGAAGGTGGACACAGGAAAATCAAGATTAAAATGTTTAAGGAGCCAGGGATTGGGTGGGGGTTGGGGGAAAGACAAAGACTCAAGTCTAATAACCATATTTTGTGCACTGAGTCCTAAATTTAAAATCTAGTTTGTACCCTGTACAAATTGAACTAGGTAAACAAGGACTAGAAGCAACTAGCCAAGCTTTCTAGGAGTGAGACTCCATGCATTCACTAAACATGTCAGTAGTGATGGGTTGCTAGAGATGACTTGACTTTTCCTCCAGGCTTTCTCTTAGCAGGCCTTCTGTGAACTGTCTGTGGTCTGCTGATAAAGCTGAAAGGGAAGAACCCACCAGGAAGCGGGTGGGGTGTGTGTGTGTGTGTGTGTGTGTGTGGTGTGTGCACGCGCACGCAAGGCAGGTCACAGAAGCAGGGACATGCTGCTTGTGAAGTCTACAATTTGTACAGTTTCCTCAGCTCAAAGACAGATTTTTTTCCCCTTTGAGAGTGGGCTTCAAGAAGCCCAGCTGAACCTCAAACTCCTGATCCTCCTGCTTCCACTTTCCCAAGTGCTACAATTACAGGCATGAGCCACACCTGGCTGGCTTGGACACTATTTCTGAGCACCTACTGAAGCAAAATGTCAAGAACATTGTGTTCAAGCTTATAAAAATGGAGCCAGGGCTGAAGAGATGGTTCTTGTAGCTGAGCCTGACAATCTGAGTTTAATCCCCAGGACCACATGATGGAAAGAGAGAACCAAGTTGTCCTCTGACCTCCACATTTGCCCCATGTGTGTGTGCGCGTGCGCATGCACACACGCGCACACACACAAATAAAATTTTCAAAAATGCAGCCTAGCTGGTCACGGTAGAACATGCCTTCTAATTGCAGCACTGGGAGGTAGAGGCAGGTGGATCTCTGTAAGTTCAAGGCCAGCCAGGACTACACAGTGAAGACCCTGTCTCAAAAAAATGTCAAGTCAATGAAGAGGTGAAAAAGTACAGGGCCTTATCCAGAAACAATAAAGTTCGCAGGTGAAACTAGAGAGGCCAGCTGTGGCCAAGCTGTAGGTCCGTGTAGGCCCTGAATGTACTAAGGAACCTGAGCTTTATTCTGTAGGCAATGGGGTGTAGGCAATATCCACCCTCAGGTACAAAGAACGGGATGTGATACAAGGCGTGCTCTAAGGAGATCGGAGGGAGAGAGAAATTCAAGTACAGGTAGAAAGGCTGGTGGGCTAGGGGTGTGGCTCAAGGCAGAATAACTGTCTAGCATGAGCAAGGTACTAAACTTGATGCCCAGAACTGAACAAATAAGTAAATAAATAAAAGAGGTGGGGGAAAGACAAGTAAAGGGCCATTGCAACTGTCTAGGTAAGAATGAACTGGAACGCCAAGGTGGTGTTGGCATGCACCTTCTTCAATCCCAGCACTCTGGATGTACAGGCAGGTGGATCTCTAAATTCAAGGTCAGCCTGGTCTATGGATCAAATCCCAGGACACCCAGGGCTAAACACACACACATACACACACACACACCAACCCTTGCCTCAAAAAACCAAAACAAACAAGAAAAGAATGAGCTGGAGGAGCTGGAGAGATGGCTCAGCAGTTAGGCGCACTGTCTGGCTGGTCTTCCAGAGAACCTGAGTTCAATTCACCAACGTGCTCACAGCTGTCTGTAACCTCAGTTCCAGGGACCAACACCCTCACACAGACATATATGTAGGCAGAACACCGATGCACGTAAAATAATTTTTTTAAATAAGAAAATAAAACATAAAAAAAGAATGCACTCAAACTATGGGAATTTTGAAATGTGAGGAGATAGAGGCAATGCTGCATTTAAAAAAAAAGAAAAGAAAAGAAAAAAAGACGGCTGGAGAGATGGCTCAGCTCTTGCAGAGGACCCAGGTTCAATTCCCAGCATCCGCATGACAGTTCACAACAACTGCCTTATAACCCCTGTTCCAACACTATGTTGGAACCCTGTTCCATGCACCAATACATAAAATTAAAAAGTAAATAAAAATTTTCTCTAAAAAAAACAAAAAAAAACCCAAAATTTGCTTACCAGATGTATGAGAGAGAAGAATCAAGGATGACCACAGGGGATGGGACATAGTAGCACATGCCTATAATCCCAGCATGCTGGAGGCTGAGGCAGATCGGCCATGAGTTCAAAGTTCAAAGCCTAGACTACATGGTGTCTTAGGGGGGTCGGCCTGGTCTATGAGGTGAGATTTCTGTCCGGTAAAGAAAAATAATACAGTAAAATGACCCCGGCTTTCAGTGGCTGCACTTAAGTGGAGTAAGGAGAAACAACTGTGACACCAGGCAGAATGACAAGGCCTGTAACCCCAGCACGTGGGAGGTGTAGGCAGGAGGATCAGGAGTTCATGGATATCCTCAGGAGCTCAAGGCTAGCCCGGGCTATGTGAAGCTCTGTTTCCAGGAGGAATGAGTAGAAAGTTTAGTATAGCAACACTCTTCATCACTTGTAATCCCAGGATTTGGAGGGTTAAGGCAGAAAGAACCTGCAGTTCTCACTGGGAAGAAACCATTCCTAGATAAGCTCAGAGGGCTGCCAGGCTCTAAACTCTTGTGGGTAGCCATATACGACATCTGTTTCCCAAGTAAAAGTACCCCTGAGTAAGGAAGTCGGCAGTCCTCCTTCCAGGAAGCAAACTTTTACTCCCATTTTACAGATGTAAGAATGGTAGTAAAGGCACTGGGGAGGAGGTGGCTCGGTAGGTAAGAGCACTTGCTGTACAAACACTAGGACCTGGGGTTAGATCCTCAGACGCACAAAAAAGACAGGCATGGCTGTGTGTGTCTGTAAGTCCAACATTGGCAAGAAAGGGTTAGGGCACAAGAAGATTGCTTGAGACTCAATGGCCACCAGCCTAACAGAAAAACAGTGACGCTCTGGGTTCAGTGAGAGGCCCTGTATCAAGGAATGAGGCAGACGGCGATAGAGGAGGGCACCTTACACTGGCTTCCAGCCTCTGCGCATCTACAAAGGCGTCTGTGTACCCACCCACACACACACACACGTATACACACAGTCACACACACATGCATACACAAAGGAAACAAGAAAGAAAGAAAAAAGGACAATCAAGACAGGTTACTAACATTGCACCAAGAAGCAATGGTTTTCCATTTTTTTAAATATCCAGGCCATTTAGATATACACTTTGTTTAAATCCTGACGGAAATTAGAAGAATGCAAGTGTCTTTTAGATTATATTCCCTAGCTTCAGTTAATACGGGGATTATCAGTAAGGTCTACAAAATTATCAGAGTATTTTTTTCAGTCTTCTTTCTAGCGCTGGGAATTCAGGGCCTTGCACATATTAGCCAGCTAAGATCCATGTAGCCTCTCTAGTGAGGGGCAAGTGCCCTCACAGGCAAGTGCCACCATGTCTAGATACTTTTGTTTTTATTAGAATTTTTTTTCTTTTTTCCTTGGGGTTTTTGTTGATGTTACTATGTATTTTCGGCAACAGCATCAAAACACATACACACACACACAGTTTCTATATTCCAACGCTGTTCTTCCTCTAATAAATATTGATGCTTCCCTCTTCCTGAACTGTCAGGCCCTGAGGATTCTTCTGTGCAAAGCTCCCCTCCTGAGTATCTGTGGGTCACCTCTCTTGTTCCAGACAAGATGCTGCAGAACTCCAAAACCAACTGTTTTCTTAAGACGACAATTATCAAAGAGGTTTGCCTGTTGTAGAAACAAGAGGTTGATAGGACAAGGAAGGAAAATGGAGATGGGAACAACAAAAGGAAGAAAAGTGAATACCGTTTTGTTTTGTTGAAAGAAACAAATGACTCAAAATAAACCAATTTGCTTAGGAGCCTGAAGAACTTCCTACAGAGGTGGAAACATTGGGCAGAATTTCCACCTCAAAGATAAACAAAAGGCAAATTCATTTTTCTTCACAATGAAAGACTGTATTGGTCATGCGGGTTTTACTTATTAATACAGAAAAAGCCAGAAGAAAGAAACACAAAACCAACCCACAGGCTATTTTTCTAACATTCTTTATGGCTCTGACTCTGGTAATCTAGGTTACCCTTTATGTTACCCTGAGATATAAATAGTAGTCATTTCCTTTCACAGGCCAGGCAGAGTTTAATGCTTTGCTTCCCCGGTCCAGGGGAAAATATTCATAGCATACTTCAGTGAAAATCTGGCTACAGGGCTAGAGAGAGTCAGTAAGGTGTTTGCTGCATAAGCATGAGGAGTTGGTTGAGTCCCAACACCCGTGTAAAACGCCAGGAACAATGGCTTTTACCTGTAATCCCAGGACTGGGGAGGCAGAGACAGGATCCCCAGGGCTCTATAACCAGTCAGCCTAGACTAGCCAGAACTCCAGACCAATGAGAGACCTTATCTCAAAACACAACACGGATGGCTCCTGGGTAACAACACCTGAGGTGACCTATATGGCTTCCAAATACACACACACACACACACACACACACACACACACACACACACCTGAGCTATTACAAAGCTGCCTAACTTCAAATCAGATAGAAGAGAAGAAAAAGAACCAGTTTCAAAACACCAAAAGTTTGTTATTACCACTTTATTCCTTTATTTATCATGAATTTGTATGGGTATAGGTGTGTGATGTTGAGTACGCACAGGCATGCCAAGGTGCATGTGAGGCAGTCAGAGGGCACCCTGTGGGAGTCAGTTCTCTCCTAGCATATGTGTTCCATGGGTCAAACTCAGGTATGGCTCGGAATCCTCCAGAATACAAGGCCAGGTCTCTGCCATGAACCCACACTGAAATGCTGGTGAACTTTTTACTAAATGACTTGGATGGTACTGAGCCCTGTGCAGCATCCCCCACGGGGCTATATGAGTTAACAGTTGCCAGAAAACAATAATGAGGCATTCCTCCCAAGCCACACTCTGTTCTTAAGGAAGAAGTGTCCCAAAGTTAAGAGCAATAAAGTACGAAGCAGAACAGCTACTGTCTGAAACCGAGACCAAAGTCAAAACAAGACTTTAACACTCCAAAGACCAAGAGCATCAGCCACTGTGATTCTATATCGAAGCCCAGTGCCTAGACACCTCTGTGACCACGTGACCAGACCCAGAAACAAGCTCCATCGCTTTTCCCTACTACAGCCCTACCAAGTCACCTTGGAATTCTCTTTTTTAAATGAGTCTGCGAGTGTATACGCAATCCTCACCTTCCTCCTAGTTAGAGACAGGGTCTCGTGCTCATCCCTAAATACACCAGGGTGGGTAGCCTTCAAGCTTCCAGAGTGTCTCCACCTCCCATCTCACCACAGGAACCCTGGGATTGCAGATGCCCATGAAATGGTGCCGGACTCCACACGGGATCCAGGGACACGAACGCAGGCCCTTGCAAAGTGAGCACTTTATCACTGAGCCATCTCCCCAGTCTCACCTTGGCAATCATGAACTCAGCTGACACAGATCAAAGAAAGGAGTTTTGGGGAAGGAATCACTAAAGTGAGATCTTCCTCTAACAAGGCAAAGGAATGGGATGAAACTGGATTCACTTTGCCCTCCCAGACTGTTGAGATTCCCCTTGTTTACCCTGCAAGGACCATCATGCTGCTAGATTGACCCTGTGCCCCATCAGCTCTATTTATACACTCCCAGGCCTTTCCCCCATCAGAATGTCAGCTCTCGAAAAATAGCTGTTTGTTTTTTTAAATCTGTTTTGTTTTGGGTTTTTTTGTTATTTTGTTTTGTTTTAGTAAGATGGTATCTCACTTCATGTGGTCCAACTGGCCACTGGCCTTGAGCTCACTGGCGTACTTAAAAATGACACTAAACTCCTGGTCCTTCTGCTTCCACCTTCCAAATCCTGGGATTACAGGCATCTGCTAAAAACAGCATTGGAAAGCAGCATTTTGCCTTGGGTTAGTTCCCCAAGTTTTGAGGAAATGGCTATTTTGATGGTCCACATATGGGAAGAATCAAAATCCACTACTAGTTTCCACTGCGGCTGGACCTACTGGAGCATCCAGAGGTGGCCCAAAGGGTCCCTTCCATCTCTCTCAGAAGAAGCAACTCTCTGTAGAGGCCAGAGCAGCTCTGTAATCAGAGATGACCCAAACAGAAATTGGGGCTTGGCTTGGTACCATTCTTTCCAATTTAGCAGTGACTCGTGTAATCTCACAAACTGTTAGGTATTATGATGGGGATGAAATCTTTTGAATTAAAAGTCAAAACAAAATCTCAACAATAATTCCTTTCCAGCATGTGGCCAGTTTTTCCTTTGTGGAGCGAAATGAATGTTTCTGCCACGGGTGCACATTTCTCACCCTGGGGCAGATAACTCTTCAGAGCTGGCTGGCCTGATTCCTCATGAACTCTCTCTCTCTCTACTAGAAGCCCAGAGAACTCTCAATAGCCCAGCTCTGGCATGTGGGTAGAAGACAGGACCCACCTCTTTGTGTTGCCACTGGGCCTGTTCTCCATTTATAACTGTGTTTCTGGCAGCCTCTCGTAAAGTGCAAAGGAGAGGATGTTAATCTTAAACACTCACCAGTCCCAGTACCACAAACCAGAAGGTCATGGAAACTGAAGCAATAACTGTGCAAGTGAACTTTCAGATAAGCCCAAGAAAGATGCACACTATCTGCACCATCAGGGGCTTCGGTCGCATCTTGTAGTTTCGAGAAAGGAAAGACTGAGGAAGTCCTCTGCTGCCTAGTTTCCTCTCCTTTTACAAACTCTTGCCCAACATGTCATCTCGCCCCACTCCTCATACTTTCCAAGCCTCTTAAGTGCAATCGTGTCCTTACCCATTCTTGACAAGGCTACTTGACAGGCCTTCAACATTAGCAAGAGACAGGGGTGGTAGAAATGAGTACTAGTGATTGCGCCAAAGCCCTCAAGAGCCTGGTGCTTCACGGACAACACCCTGGGAAAAACAAATGCCACGGAGCCCTAAATCACAGGGCTGACCCAAATTTCAGCCCTGAGCCTCTCCCTCTGCAAAGGACAACATCGTGTTCAACAATTAGCCTTTGTGCTGCGCACTGTCCAGCAAGGGACAGGTGGGTTCACTTGTAACCTCATCCCCGAGGGCCTTCAGTCTCACGGTTAGCCAGGGCTCCCCCGCACTCCAGCTACGTGCACAGGCTGCTCTGTCCCAGCGGCAGGGGAGCACAAGGAGCGACGGCACACACCTCGTCCGAAGACAGCTCTGTCACAGTCGCGCACACCCCCACAGACACTGGCCACCCGCCAGGCCGGGACGGAGCAACTACCTCGGCTGGAGAAACCGAAAAGCCGGGAGGGGTAGCAGCCAGAGATCACACACCCGGCCACCAACGGGGCTCCCCCAACCCTTCTGCTTCAGGATTCCCGGGTACCCGCTGGCCACCGGCCTGTAGACCTCACGCCCGGCGGAGAGTAACTTCCCCACAGAACTTGAGCCGGAGCATCCCCGCCTCGCCTATGGCCGAGACCTTGACCTCACCCCACGCGGCCATCCGCCGACCCGCCAGTCCTCCCGAAGGCCCGACCCCGCAGCCCCGCTCCGCAGCGACCTCCGACCTGCACAGTCGCGCTCCCGAGAGCCGCCGCCGGCCGACATTTCCCAGTCTGCTTCCTCAAGCGCTTCATCCCGCCGCCCGCCGCGCGCGCTCCGTCCTCTCACAGGCCCGCCCCCGCGCGCCTCCTCCGCCAATAGAAATTCCGTCTCCTCCTCCAAGCAGATAGCAGCCGGGGCCCCTGAGGCAAGACATCCTCCAATCCTCGCCGTGTATTGCGAGACTGATACCTGCCTCCTCCAATGGGCGTGAACCCGCTCCGGGTACCCGGGTCCGAGTTCCACTCGAGCGGTTCCGGCGACTGGGCATCTAGCTCGGTGCACCTGTGTCTAGACAGCCACAGGAACTCGGGATCCCGCGTCTCAGGGTCGAAACCTGTGGCAGGGACAACGGAGCACAGACTGAGCCGCGGGTTTGAGAAGCTAGCTGCACTTCTGTAAGATTGTGAGTGATGGGTGGAGACTCTCCAAGCCCCCCTTCCCTCTTGCTCAGCGCGGATCTGAAATCCAAGTGCAATTAACAGGAGACGAACGTGCTCTGCCAAAGCAGGGCAGCTTCATTATCCAACAAACTTCATTAAGGAGGGAGCTATTATCATGATTTTATAGAGGAGGCAACTAAGTTCAGAAAGTCTAAAGGCAAGGAAGGTCACGAAGCGAGTGGCAAAGTAGGAGTTTAACCAAATGACAGCACTAAAGAATGGGTTGGGGGATTTAACTACTCCCAGCCCCCACCTGCAACTCCCTGGCCACTCCAGACAAATTAGAAATAAGCTATATTTCATATGTTAAGAAATAAACTATTAAGACAAGCCTTCTGGGGTCTGGGGATAGACCTGGATAGAGTGTTTGCCTAGCATGCACCAAGCTGTGGGTTCAATACCCAGCACCACATAACACTGGTATGTGTGGGAGAACACACCCACAATCCCAGAACTCATGAGGTATAAATTGGAGGATCAGAAGTTCAGCAGCAGCCTGAACTTCACTCATGTAACTTCAGCACTTAGGAAGCTGAGGCAGGAAGAGTGTGAATTCCAGGCCAGCCTGGGCAACTTAGGGAAACCTTGTCTACAAAACAAAAACAAGACAATCCTCTGGTATTTCTAACTCAATTGGCAACCTTCCTTTCTAAAAGTTCCTGAGCAACCTCTGCCTCTGACTCAAACCCAGGTCTGACTCCCAAACTCTGACATTAACCCTTCTTGCTAAACCCTTCTTGATGTCCTGCCTGCTCAGCTTGTAGAACTGCATGAACCAGATACAACTGAGTTGGATTTGCAAGGACATCATACAAAGGGACCTAAGCTCAAAAGTCCTGGGCTGTGACACGGTCAGACACTGCTTTCACATTATTTTCAACGTTACTTACTACTAATCCATATCCAGCCTCATCTGATCCTCACAACACCCTTAGATATTAGGCAAGGCAAGTTCATCTGTTCATTTCCGTAGAACAGAAAGTAAGATCTGAAGAAATAAAGGAAAAATCCACATTCATATACAGGAAGTGGCAGAACTAGGGTCTGAATTAAAATTGTGGCATTCTATGGCCTTTCATGTCAAAACCTATCTTGTTACCTCAACTTATGAGCAGTCTCAGGTTAAGTTTCTTCCATTTTCTCTGTCAGCTTATACAAGACACTTAAAAGCCTTTTAAAATATATTTTTTAAGATTTATTATACTTTGTGTTTTGAGACAGGGTCTCCCTAGATAGCTCTGCTGTCTCATAACTCGATTTGTAAACCAGGCTGGCCTTGAACTCACAGTTGTCCACCTACCTCTACCTCCTGAGTACTGGGATTAAAAGTATGTGTCACCATAACTGGTCATTACTAGTCTCTTTAATTGCAGAATTGAGGTCAGTGGGTAAGACTAGACTATGAGGTTTACCAGAGCTCAGGTTTTTGTTCTAAAACTCAGGGTCTTAAGCTTACTCATTGAATGTAGGTGTGAATGTAGATTGTTATTTCTTATAATCTAATCTTCAAACCTAAACCTAGAACATTTCAGCCTCCAAGACTTAACTGCTGACTGACTCACTCTGACTATCTCCTGAACTCAGAGCTGTACTGAACTCAATTGATTCTTCTGGTTGGCTAATTCAACTCACTCACGTTCTGGCCCAAACTCTTCTCCAAGCTGACTGATTCAAACTGACCAGTGGCAGCTGACTGTTTCTGACTGAACTCTTCTGACTCTGGCTGACTCCCGCAACTTCTCTGACTGAACTCTGTTCAAACTGACTCTCACTGTTAGCTGACTCTTTCTCTCAAACTGTTCCTGTCTGACACTGACTCCTTCTGCTGAACTGCCTCTGTCTCTTATCTGACTGAGTCTCTAAATGACTGCCTGCCTCTCTGAGCTGAGAGCCTGCTTTTATATCATGGGAGTTGGGCGTGTCCTCACTCTGACTCACTCTGCTAACTCTTCCTCTGATTGGTCACTCTACCAAGTCTTCACTCTAATTCACTCTCAGACTTGGGATTAAAGGCATGTACTCACTCTGTACTTCACTCTGCCTCTGACTTTCTGCTTCTCAGCTGACTAGCATGCTCTGACTCAGTCTCCTTCCATTCTCTCAATCTCTATTGCTTCTCTCTTAACTCTGAATTGACTGTGAACTCTAAACTGAGAACTGTGATCTACTTTTGAACTGACTGCTTCCTTGTACATCCTGAGAGCTGGGATTAAAAGCATGTGCCACCACTATCTTCTGAATTTGGTTACTTAAAGGCATGTACTGCATTCCAGTGGGATCATGCAGGCTTTGAATGTGATCCTTTCCCAGACCAGCCATGTTGCTGGATTAAAAGATTAAATATTCCTCTACAATCAACAAAACAGGACATCTACTACTACATCTTACTATTTTTGCTCCAGAGATGAAACAAGATAATCATTGTTTGTTTTGCATTGTCTATACAGCTAAAGCTGTCTTGCATCTAGTAGGTACTCAATTAATGTGTGCTCATTCCTTTCTTTACCCTGGTTCCTTCACCCACAGCCTTATCCTGGACCCTAATCCCTTCATATGTAAAATACAAGTATTGGCTGGTGGGTATCCAAGGATCTATCCCTGTCACCCAGGTTCCTTCCTAAGGAAGCCCTGTCATGATGGTCAGAGAAATAAGAGTTAGTATAGAACTTCCCTTCGGGTTACCCCAGGCAGGGTGTGGATTCCAAGAAAAAAGCAGGTGAGAGGTCTGTTTTCCCTCCCTCTCTCTCTCTCTTTCTCTCTCTCTCTCTCACACACACACACACACACACACACACACACATACACACACACCCCTCTTGTAATAATGCATTTGACTGCCTAATTCCTTCACTTGTATATACCATGCACACACACTCCTCTCCAAATAATGTACCTAGCAACTTCAGAACCATCTCCTACCTGTATGGTTCACATACTCTCATCCCTGAACAATAGTGTTAGTTTCCCCACTTCTGATATCAATTAAATTTAGACAGTTTTCTATTCAACCTTATTCCCAATGGATCTATGTATGAAGAATAGAAGGGCTGACCCAGCCTGACCTGAACTGGTTTGGGTGCATGGGCAGTAAAGCAAAATTCTGTCCTCAGGTAATCTTTTAGAGAAAAGTCTCTATTTACCATCTTATGCCTATGCATGATTGGGGATGCATATGATTAAAATCAGAGGCATTATGGGAAGGGTCATGCACGATAGAAAAAAATCAAAATAGAGAACCACTGAAACTACACCCGGTAGTAACACATCCCTTCTAACACTAGGCTGTAGCCCGGGACCCTTGGGGACCCTCACTCAAGGCAGCTCACTGTCAATCTCGACAGTGTCTCCCTCTATAACTTGCACTACACTTTCGCTCTACTGAAGTTAGCTTGCTTCCTTCGAAAGTATGTGTGAGCCCTCTTTTCAGTTCTTTGGATAAGAGGCCAAGAACCTAAAAATACCCAACCTAGACCCTGACCACAAGTAACAATATCACATTCTGTTCATCCACTCAGCAAATACTTATTTCATGTCTATGAATGTACAGGCATTGTTCTAATCAGTTGGGATAAACTTCTAAATACAACCCAAATCCATGGCCCCCATGGTACCTTTGGTCTCATCTGAATGCTCTCCTTACTATATCTCTATCCCTTCTTCCTATCTGTCCCAACCCCTGGCCACATCCCTGACCAGAGTCTCTTTTATATCTATTATTATTATTATTATTATTATTATTATTATTATTATTATTTTGGTTTTTTGGGACAGGGTTTCTTTTGTGTATCTCTGGCTGTCCTGGAACTCACAGAGATCCGCCTCTACCTCCCAAGTGCTGGGATTAAAGATGTATGCCACCACAGCCCAGCTCCTAAACTTCATTAAAAAAAAAAATTAGTTTATGGGAATGAATGTTTTGCTGTCATCTATTTATGTGTACCACACCACGTATGCTGGTACCCAAAGAGGCCAGAAGAGAGTGTCAGGTCCTCTAGAACTGGAGTTAGAGACAATTGTGAGCTGCCATGTGGATGCTGAGAATTGAACCCAGGGCCTCTGCAAGAGCAGCCAGTGCTCTTAACTGCTGAGCCAACTCTCCAGCCCCTTAAGTCTCATTCTTCATGCCTGAATACTGTTGGCACATACCTTCTTATTGTTCTACTGCTGTCTCTGCTCCTCTGTTCTTGCTGCCTCCCATACCTGTAGAGATTTACCAGAGGAGTTTTTCTAACTTTCAAATCTTACTGGAAACATTTGGAAACTCTTATAAGGTTTCTCCACAAGCTACAGGCCAGATTTCAAGCGCCTCTGGACTTTGTTACTCCTCATGAGCTGCCCTTGGCTAGCTTCGCCTGGCTCAGCTTTCTCCACACCTGTCCCACCAACTGCTCCTTCCCTAACCCCAATGCCCTTTCCCCTCCTTTTGCCTGATTGGGGGAAAATGCTTGCTCTTCCTTATAGTCTGGGCTTCAACATCATCTTCAGGAAGCTTTCTCTGAACTGTATACATGGAAAGAAAGGCAGAGGCCAAGGAAGCCCTAGAGCAGGGCCCCAGGATCCAGAGGACATCTAGCCAAACCTGGTCTCACCTAGGATCCACCCACCTTTGGCTAGCTTGCTAGCCATATAGGCAGGCAAGACACTTGTTCCCATTAAGTCTGAGTTCCTTCATCTATATAATATATATATATAATAGACAAAGAATATCTACCTTGTAAGGCTATGGTAAATATTAACTGTCTTAGAAAAGACTCTAGCCAAGCATAGTGGTACACACCTTTAATCCCAGAACTTGGGAGACAGAGGTAGGCAGATCTCTGTGAGTTTGAGGCCAGTATGGTCTACATACTGAGTCTGGTACAACCAGATCTATATAGCGGGACCCTGTCTCAAAATTTAAAAAAAAAAAAAAAAAGGAAGGAAGGAAAGAGTCTAAAGCATGACAAATCAACAATAAACTTTAGACATGTCCTCTACAAGTATAGGGAGAGAGAGCATTTTCTGGGCTTCTATGTGCTAGCCATTTTCACAGGTGTTATTTCTTCTTATTCTCACAACCCTCATGAGGAAGATGCTGTTTAAATACAGTTGACTACAAAAGCAGGCCTGGGGTAGTAGCACACACTTTTAATCCCATCACCACGGAGTCACAGCCAGGAGGATCTCTGTGACTTTGAGACCAGCCTGGTCTATAGAGAGAGACTCTGTTTAAATCCTCCCCAAAAAGAAGAGGAGGAGGAGGAGGAGGAGGAGAGGAATGGAAGTTCAGAGATGTGAGGTGGCTTACACACAGCTAGGGACTGCTTAGACTCAAGAGGCTATGTAGCTGCAGAGCCCTGCTTTTTGCTTTGACAGGTTTACTTTCTCTTACTCTACTTACTTGAGACCAGAAAGGGTTCAGACTTCAGATGCTAGAATATTTGGGACATGCTGACACTCCTTAGGAAAATTATATGCAAAATTCATGCGTACTTCATGTACACCTTACACATAAAGATTGAGGTGATTATATACAATATTTTAGTAATCCTGAACATAAAACACAATTTCGCGATGTGGTATCTTCCATTTGCAGTATAATGTTGGCACTCTAAAAATTCTGGATTTTGAAGCTGAGTGAGGTGGTACATTCCTACAATTCTAGCACCTGGGAGTTAGAGGCAGGAGGAGTAGGAGTCAAGGCCAGCCTCAGCTATGTAACAAACAGATATGGAGCCAGCTAAGCTACATGAGACTGCCTCACAAAGGCAACAATGAGAGGGATGGGACTGTAGATCAGTACAGTACCAGTCTAGCATGCTCGAGGCCCTGTTCTAATCCCGAGCACTATAAAACCTAGACTGGTGGCTCACACCTATAATCCTAGCACTTGAGAAATGGAGATGGGAGAATTAAGGTTATCCTAGGTTACACACTGAGTTCAAAGCTGGTCTGTGTAAGACCCTGCCTAAAGAAAAGTAAGTGAATAAGTTTGAGCCTGTAATCTTAGCTTTTGAGAGGTAGACGCAGGAGGATCAGGGGTTCAATGCCATCCTCAGCTATACAGGTGAGAGGCAGCTCTGGGCTACATAAGATCCTGCCTAAACCAAAGGAAAAAAAAAACAGTTTGAGCCGGTCATGGTAGCGTACACCTTTAGTCCTAACACTTAGGAGACAGAGGCAGGTGGATTTCTATGAGTTCAAGGTCAGTCTGGTCTACAGAGTATGTTCCAGGACAGCCCGAGTTACAACAGAGAAACTCAAAAAATAAAAAAAAAGTTTGGATTTTGGAGGATTTTCAGTTTGGTATTTCCATGTTAGGAATGCCCAGCCTGAATTATCATCATCATCATCATCATCTCTACCCCTGCCTACACCCACTACTAACAATCATAAATTATCCTTACTATTTTATGATTTAAAGGTAAAGTTTGCCTGCTTATGGAATAACATTTAAAGTCTTTAACTATTCAAGGCTCTATAATTCTTGTCCTGATTTCCTTTTACTCCAAAGCAAGTTTGCCTCCAAAGTCAGTCACCTTCCCAACACACCTAGTGAAATGCATGGAGCTAGAAAGTCAGGCCCAATAGGAATTAGTTACCCTAGGAGACAAATCCTCCTACATCCCTGCAGAGACAAGATGTTATAAAGGAACTCCTCTGTAAAGGCTCTGGGTGAGCACCTGAGTCCTAGCACGAATTTGCATGTTCTGTCACTGGGCCTCTGCTCTGTGGACAAACTCTCCTCTGCTTGCCTGACTAGACCTCTGATCTAAACAAATGCTGTCAAGTGGCCACTAACTCCTCTCTGCTGGGCCAAAGCTAGACTCTTTTTTTTTTTTTTTCAGCTGCAGTGGGTTACAGAGCAGGGTTTTTGAGAGCAGAATGCATTTGACAGGCTTCCCTTGGATACTAGAGAATTTGGACCTCCGGGTGAGCTTGGAAGAAACCCTGTATCCTCAGAGTCACAGCCCAGTTAACATTCATGTCCAGAAACCCAAAACAGAAAAACAAATGCTGGCCAGGTGCGGTGACACACGCCTGTAATCCCAGTACTCAGGAGGGAGTCTGAGGCAGAAGACTGGGAGTTGGCAGCAAGACCCTGTCTCAGAAAGGAAAAGCAAACACAGTAGTTGGCTGGCAGCCCAGGGCACTGCACTGCAACTCCATGCCAGCAGCCTTGAGGTGGTGCGGGAACTGAAGTGTATGACCCGGAGGGTTTGGACAGTCAGCTATGGAGAGGGTAGGCCAGTGCCTCCAGCCAACACAGCCTTCCCAGGAAACCTGGGTCTTACTTACCTGGACAGGCTCTGGCAACTTCCTGGAGGAATGTTCTGGTGTGTGAGCCAAAGGGTAGCTGGAATACAAGCCTGAGCTCAGCTGTGTCCAGTTGTACCGTCACATCAGAGCCTGTAGAGAGGAGGTGAGGCGTGAGGCCACGGAGAGCTAAGTACTGAAATGTGCTTTAAGAGCACAGTGGTGGCACTCGCCTTTAATCCAGCATCCAGGAGGCAGAGGCAGGCAGGTCTCTGTGAGTTCAAGGCCAGCCTGGTCTACAGAGTGAGTTCCAGGACAGCCAGAGTTACAGCAGAGAAACCTTGTCTCAAAAAAAAAAAAAAAAAAAAAAAGGAAGGATGGGATCTAAAAAATGGCAAATCAGGAAGCCAAGACTTCCTTGACCTTAAACTGATGACAGTAAGGGAACCCTATGTGCCTTCTCATCTGAACTAGCATCATCCCCATGTTGTGGAGAGGAGAGTCCAGAACTCTGAAGGTCAATCAGTCTCACCAACATGGTACTAGATGGGACTGGCAGACACTGGTTCCCCAGACTTGTCTTCTCCCTGCCTTGTGAGGTGAAGAGCATGCAGAAGTGGACTGGAGTGGCTGTCTATCAGCTGGCCCATGGTAGTGCCAGGCACTGAGAGTGCCATGGTGAAGAGGAAAGATTATGCATAGGAGAGGGCCAAGCTGAAAGGTGTGAAGCTTATAAGAAGAGGGGACCCCGGGGGCCACTGGGGAGGACTCAGCAGATGAAGGTGTTTGTTGCCAAGCCTGTAATAATTTTCTTTTTAAGAAGAGAGAAGTCAATGGGCGATGGTGGCACACACCTCTCATCCCAGCACTTGGGAAGCAGAAGCAGGTGGATGTCTGTGTTAAAGGCCAGCCTGGTGTGTGTTCCATGACAGCCAGGGCTACACAGGAAAACCCTGTCTAAAAAAAAAAAAAAAAAGGAAGAAGAGGAGGAGCAGGAGGAGAGAACTCTGTTGTGACGCCCTGTGATGTCTAAGGTGATGAAACCACCTGGAGGAGTAACTACAGTGACAAGGGGATGAGTTAACAGCTGGTAGAAGGGGCAGGGTTCAGTCTTCAGGGTCTTATTTACCATAGTATGGAGATCAAGAGAGTTTTATTTTTTATTACATTTAGTGTGTGTGTGTGTGTGCGTGTGTGTGTGTGTGTGTGTAGGCGCATCTGTGCCACAGTTAGAATACAACTCCAGGAGCTGGTTCTCTCATTCTACTATAGGGGTTCTGTGACTCAAACTCGGGTAGTTGGGCTTGGCAGCAAGCACCTTTTTCCACTAAGCCATCCCACCAAACTAATTGTGTGTGTGTGTGTGTGTGTGTGTGTGTGTGTGTGTTCTGAAACAAAGTCTTGGTCTATAGCTCTGGCCGGCCTAGAACTCACTATGTAGTCCAGGCTGTCTTCACACTCAAGGCACTCTTCCTACCTCAGCCTCCCGCATGCTAGGATCACAGGCACCACACCCACCCAGGAATGTTCTCATTCACACCTTTCTCTCTGGCTTCAGATCCTGTCCCACTGTCCCAGCAGGGACCCGGATTGAAAGGAATACTCACCAAGGATGTAGAGTTCACCATCTGGGGACACTGAGGAAGGAAAATGAGAATGTCTTTAACAACTGAACATCCCTGTCTCCCACCATCCTCCATTCCCACCGCCCTCCCTACAGTAAAGGTGGAGGTGACTAGGATTGGGGGCAACCGGAGGAGAGAATTCATACCACCCAGCCCAACTAGCACCTTCTTCCAGCACAAAATCTCTTGAGATTGGCACTATCTGGTCCAGAGATACATCGTCTCCTGCGATGGCCATCCTCCGGTGTGTGTACAGGAAGAGACTGAGGGCAGAAAGCAGAAGTCAGTGGAGGGCACACCGTGGCGTGTGTCATGGTCATCTGGGGTTCCTAGTGCTTGGCTGACAGTGCCCTAGCCATAGGCATGCCTCAAACCCTTTCTTTCAACGGTGCCCAGGGAAGCTGTGATTTATGGATGAGGTCATCAAAGCATAACTTCTCACAGCTGGAAGAAAAACCAATCTGGTGCCATCTAGCACGTGAGTGACAGGCACAGTGTGTCCTTATGTGGCCGCTTCATCTCCTTGGATGAAGTTCCCCCATCTATCAAGTTAGAGTGGCAGATTAGAAAATGTCTAAGGCCCCCTCCCTCCTGGCTTTGAGACCTCGAGGTTCACATATAAGCTATCCTGTAGAATATGCAGTGTTTCCAGGCAACATTTAGTAAGCACTTTCTATATTTTTTTTTCCAAGACAGGATCTCTTTATATAGACCAGGCTGTCCTTGAACTCACTCTGTAGACCAGGCTGTCCTTGAACTCACAGAGCTCCACCTACCTCTGTCTCCTGAGTATTGGGATTAATGTTATATGCCACCATGCCCAGCCATTAATCTCTTTCTTTAACTTTTAAAATGTTGTTGTGTGTGGCATATGTGTTTGTCAGTGTGGATGTGTACATGCATGCACATGTGTGGTCATATATGTGTGAACGTACATGTGGAGGTCACAGGTTAGTCTCGGGTGTCTTTCCCCAATCACTCTACAGTTTTTAAAATTTTAAATTTTGTAATTGTTTCTAGATTGACTTATTTGTTTAATTTTATGTGTATAAATGTTTTGCCTGTGTGTGTGTGTATATACCATCTGTGTGCCTGCCTGCCTGCCTGGTGTTGGCAGAGGTCAGAAGACGGTGTCAGATACCCTGGAACTGGAGTTACAGATGGTTGTAAACCACCATGTAGGCTCTAGGAAAAGAGCCCAGGTCCTCTGCAAGAGCAACAAGGGCTCTTAACCTCTAAGCCATCTCTCTAGTCCCTACACTTTTGTTTTTTGAGTCTCTCAGTGAACCTAAAACTCATTGATTCAGCTAGACTAGCTAGCCAGTGAGCTTCAGGGATCCACCTGTCTCTCGACCTCCCATAGCTTCTTTAAGATTTCTATTTTTAGTTATGTGTATATGTGTGTGCCTCTGTGTGTGTATGCCTTGAGTATGCAAGTGCCCATGGAGGCCAGAAGAGAGCACCTGAACCCCTGGAGCTGGAGTTACAGGTAGCTGTGAGTGGCCCGACGTTGGTGCAGGGAACCGAATTTAGGTCCTCTACAAAAACAAGCATCCTTAACCACTTAGCCATTCCGCCACACCCTAGACCCCCAGCTTTTGACATGGGTTCTGGGGATCCAAACTCAAGTCCTTATGCTTGTGTGGCAGGCACTTCACTAACTGAACCATCTCCAGCTCTCCCTCTCTCTAATATTTTTAACTCTCTCCCTCTTCTCCCCTGCCCCCCCATGTGTGTGTATGCAAGCACATGTGAGCGCAAGTGTCCACAGAGTCCAGAAGAGGGTTCAGATCCCCTGGAATGGAGATCCAGGGGTTGTGAGGTCCTGCTAGAAAACAAATTCAGGTCCGCTGCAACAGCAGTACACATTTTAACCACTGAGCCATCTCTTCAGCCCTGTCCCCTGTCTTTTTGAGATAGGGTCTCACTCTGTTAGCCTAGGCTAGCTTGGAACTCACTATGTAGTCCAGGATGGCCTAGAACTTGTGACAGTCCTGCCTCAGCTTCCGAGTGCTGGGATTACTGGTGTGAACTCCCACTCCCAGTTCAGCCAGCCCTCCAATCTTTTCTCTGAGTTAACTGAGCTATGAAGAACAATTTGCTTAGGATCATAGCGTCTGGATTTGAACACATGCACTCACACAAGCTCAAATCTGGCCGAGTGTGATAAATGCCTCTTTCTCTAGAAGCTTCCATATCACATCTTGCTGACTATAAAGGGCCTAGAACGTGGTGTTCCAAGAAAACTATCAAGACAGGATGAGTGAAGTCAAGTTGGAGGATAGGGAAGAACACAACCCATGGCCAGAGTTTGAGCCCTACTTACGCATGCTCCTGGACGTCATTTTCCAGCCGGTAGCGCACCAGCCCCAGCAGCCGGCTCTGCCTGCTGGCTCCCTTACATAGCACACCTTGTACTGCCTGCAGCTCAGGGTCAAGGGAAACTGAAAGCCAAGAACAAGGTGCCCCATCCAGCCCATTCCACCAAGCTGCCTTTCTCCCTCCCACTCACTGTGTAACCTCAGGCAGATTACTTCGCCTCTCTGAACTTTCTTCAACTGGTTCAACTTTTCCCATATGGCTCAGAGAAAGAGAGTGGACAGAAACCTCCACACCTTTCATCCCACTTCCCAAGGCCAAGGCAGGCATGAGCTGGGAACCTACAGCTGGGAAGGATATGATGATGCAGTATTCTCCCGCAGCCAGTGTCTCCTGGATAGCCACAGACTGGTCCATGCTGAGCAGTCAAACCCTGGGGTAGAGCAGGTGGAAACTTCCCATGCCGTAATAGAGCTGCTACAGGGAGCTTTGGGGATGGAAGGAGGGGCCTTTGTGGAGGGAAAAGGGAATCCCAGTCCTCTCTCCCTTTGTTACAATGGGCCTCTCTACATATCTAAAGAATGGGTTTCCATCCCTTTGCCCCTGGCTGTGTCTCCCTTTGGGAGACCAACCAGATGTTCCTAGTAGGATCCACTATATTTTCTGGTTCCCTTGCTTCTGGGCAGAGCTTGGACTCCCTCTTCAGGGAGCAGTTGTGGTCCATCTGGCACATCTCTGAGAAAGGTATTGGTGTGTCCAAATAGGGATTGGGAAACAGACTTCTCATTATACTTAGCTAGGAGGGCCCTATACTGGAGAAAAACCTAGTCCCAATCTTTTCTTGGAGACTGGAAAAGTGTCCCGTGGCTCCTTACCCCTCACCCCACCCAACAGGCCCCGTTGCATCAGCAGCAGGCCAGGGGTGTCCATTCTGGCACCCACAAGATAGGGGGCCCAGCAGCCAGCTTGCAACCTCCCTCCCACTCTACACCTATTTCAGACCCTTGTCATTGCCGCCTACCTCCCGAGCTGTCACCGCTGGGCCGGAGGGACACCGCTGTCCCGGACCAGGCTAAGGACTACATTTCCCAGCGGCCCTGGAGTCATAGGCTGGTCAGCCAGCCTGCAAGTCCCAGCATGCCTGAGTTGATCCTTGACGAGTAGGTGGTTGTACCCGCCCTGTTAAGGATCTAGAATCTAGAGCTGGCATCTCAGCTTACTCTGGCGTCGCAGTTCTGAAAAAGCTGTCTGAGGACCACCTTTCTCAGCCCACCGAATCAAGAGGCCAGGGCTCCTGTCTAAGGCGGAAGGAAGATGGTCACGTTACCCTAACGGAAAGAATGTTAACTTTTATTTTTCGAGTTAATTCCATCCTCAACTCTTTAAATTCCGTAAGGGACAGCTTTATAGTCTCCTAAAACTCTCCCAAATAACTACCCTACCCTGATTTAATGAAGTAAGACTATGAAAAACCACCTCCCCCACTCTCCAAGTGGAGAAACTAAGGAACAGCTCGCAGCCAAGGGTTGGAGTCTCAGAAGAAAGTCTGGCTCCGATTCCCGAGTCATTTTCCCAGCTAGGAACTGCCAAATGTTCTTCAGGTCCATCTAGCTCTTTCTGTCCACAGAACATGAAGTGTGTACCGTCTTTATCTGTGACACCGTGATGACTACCACCAGGCTGTGTGGACGACTTTAGAGCAAAGGAGAATGTGGCCCTCTTGGTTTTCTTTTCTTTTTTTTTTTTTAGATTTATTCAATTTTTTTAAAATTGTGTGTGTGTGTGCGCGCTCACGCACGTGCACCTGCATGAATTTCTGTGCATTGTGTGTGTGTGTGTGTGTGTGTGTGTGTGTGTGTGTTGGGGGGCTGGCGATGACCAAGGAAGCCAGAGGTCATCCTTAGAGCTGGTTACAAGAGGTGGTGAGCCACCTAAGTCCTCTGGAAGTGAACTCAGTGCTCTTAACTATTGAGTAACCTCTCCCCAAACCCCCAGGCCTTTTAGACAGCCCTGGGTAGGTTTTATTCTCAAACATGCCTTTCCCACATTCTGTCTACCCTGATAGGGACCTTCTCCTCATGGCTTCATTGTTCCCATCTAAGTTAAGGATACAGCTCCAGTTGGAGGACAGAATGAGCTAACTCAGATGAAAGATTCTAGAATAGATCTCTCTCAACTTTTGGCTATTTCAGTAAGCTGGGTGTTCCCTGAGGACCAGGCTGAGTCTTGTCTTCCCTAGTCCTCACCCCTGAGCAGTTTGAGGAATAGGGGCTCTTAGAATTTCATTTATTTATTTTGAGCAGTACTGAGGACAGAATCTATGAAGCTAGGACCTCACACCTGCCAGGCAAGCATTCTACCACTGAGCCACATCTCCAGCCCAGAACATGTTCACTGAATTAATTACTCAATAAATTAGCATAATGAGCATCTCACTTTTCAATTTTGTCCCAAAGGAAAGGAACAGCAACTGGGCTACTGCTGGAGAAGCAATGACATTGTGACTTTTTGTTGCTGTTGTTTTGAGACAGGGTCTCACTATGTATCCCAGGCTGGACTAGAATTTGCCTCAAATTCATAATTCTCCTGTTCTAGGCTTCCAATGCTGGTATCGCAATGGGTCACAATTGTAATTTTTAAAACTAATTTTTCAGATGTCTACATGTATTTATTGTTTGTACACCCACACACACACACCACAGCAGGTGTGGGGAGGTCAGAAGATACTTGTGGGACTTGGTTCCTTCCACCGGGTGTGGTATGGGTACTGAGTGATCAGACTCAGATTATCAGACTTAACAGCAGGTGCTTTTATCTGCTAAACCATCTCACTGACCCCCATTGTAACTTCTAACCTGTCCTCCTGTTTTTTGTTGTTTTTTTTTTTTCTGAACTGTATTCTGATAACCAGTTCAATCTGCAAGTGCAAACCCCCTTCCAGAAGCAGATGTGTCTTCCTGGTTGTCTCTTCCTAGAAACATCCACAGAACAACTGGAGTTCAAGTTTATTGGACTGCAATTTCAAAGTCACTGGGGGTAGGGGGTGAAGAGAAAGGGGATTGGTTAGAGATCAAGAGGGTGGCGGTCACTGAAGGAAAACAGGGAAATTCCTTAATGGATGGCTGGAAAGGAGGGTCTGGAGAAATGGGATGGGGCTAGGTAGTGTCTATAGTTGAAGAAACTATTCCTGCAGGATTTGGGGTCTTCCCACTGTATGTGGGTCAGGCAAATGTATTTTCCCCTGCAGAACAGCTTAAGCCTCTCCTTGGGAGGGGGATAAGGACCTCCCACCTTGGAGGGCCCATGTTCAGGCCCAGGCCCAGGAACAGAGGAGTCTGGCTTGATAAATCCTGCTCACTAAAGATACAGCTACAGGATTTAGATAGGGAGATGTTGAGGCTTGCAGGGTCCACAGAGTCTAGCCTCTGGTTCTGCTAAACACAAATAGTGGACTGGGGACAGGAACAGAGCTATGTAGAGGAGGAACAGCGTAGCTACAGTCAGGATCCAGGGCAGGGGGCTCCTGGTGACTCCTGGAGTGGCCTTGTTTGAAGTGAAAAGTCTCATCCAGCTGGAGGCAGCTGCCCAAGACCAAGACTTGACATTACTCCAGGTAGCAGGGCCTGGCTCCAAATCCGTGACACCTGAGTTTGCCTGCCACACAGGCCTGGCTGTAGCGTACAGTGTAGCCTGAGCTGGACCATTTAGAATACAAGGACAGGACCATTCACATTACCCTTGCCCTTCCCCCAGCTCATGAAGGCTAGAAGCTTCAATGAAACTAGAACTGAGCTGAACTGACTTCCCCATGAGGTCAGACAGTCAGTTCCCAGAAAACCAGTTGTCAGAAGCAAGGGGCCACATCTGAAGACTTGGAAAATTCCACCTGATACCCTGCATTAAGGCATCATGCAAAGCAGAAAGGGTCAAGCTTGCTCAACCCCAGGCAGGCTGGCTCTTCACAAATGTCGCTCCTTCTAGATTTCACTACTGAGCTACTCCATGCCTGAAGCTCTGAGGAAAGACAGTTACCCAATTCTGGGAAGACTGCAGGCCTACCTCACAGAAGTTCATGCCCTTGGGACACATGGCTGGAGTGTCCTGCCCTTTGAAGCAGGAAAAGGCGGTATAGGCTTACTCCTGGAAGAAAATGGAAGGTTTGAAGGGGCAGAAGTGAGGTGGGAGGGTCTAGGGTCTATGGTGCCGGTGCCATGACCCTCCTCTACTTCCCAAAGCAGACAGCTGCGTACAAGATACATTTCTCTGGTGAGTGGACTTGGTGGTGATCAGCAAGGGTGACATGGGGAGCTGCTCGTCCTCTGGGCTCATCAAAGGCCCTGCTTCTGGAAACAGAGCATTCTGCCTGGAGAAGAGCTGGGACACCCTAGGGTGGGAGTGCAACACCTCTGCAAAGCCACAGCCCCACCTAGCCCCTCTAGGATATACAGGCAGCTCTCAACCCAACAGCCCTCTTAGCTTAGCTGCAACCCTGGACAAGCACAGGTTTTTTTTCTCCATGTCCCTTTGAAACTTGCAGGAGAAGGGAGGAGGGCTTGGCCGGGCTAAGGGAAGGAGCATGTTAAGAAAAGGGGCCTGTGAAAGAGTAGGAAACTCAGCTTTGGGGAGCTGATGAAGACCTCAAAGTCAGAGGTCATCGAGATAAGAAATAAGGATCAGGATATTCATAGAGATTAAGGGACTGGTGAAAACTGAGCTGAGATTTGAAAACCTATCAAAGGGTTAGGGTGGATCAGTGGCAATGGAAGTCAGGGTTGGGGGCAGGAGCTGCAGACTGGGACAGCCGGGCTGAGTGTCAAGGGTGGGGTTCTCTCCAGAGACTAAAGACTTAATGAGCACCGCGCAGAGTGACCCTGCACTGTATGTAGCACTGTGGTGTGCGGGGGGCCAGGGCTGGATACCGAGTCCCTGGACAGCAGGCTAAGGCTGGGAGCCATTTCCTCATTCACCCCACAACAGCGCCTGCACCAGGCCTTGTAGTGGGAAGTTCTAAGTTGTATTAGCTGAATAAAGCAGGCACACTAATCTTAGGCCCTCTCTCCGCTTCTCCCAACATCGTAAAAGGGACTCTTCTCCCTCCGGTTTCTGAATCTCTTCCAGCCCTTCCAATGCCCCTGCCCAGTCCCCTTCACCTTAGAGTGGTGTCCCTTCTTGGTCCCATCACGCCCTGCCCACTACCTTGCAGTGCTGATCCCCAGACTGGCAGTCTGCCTGATGGGAGAACCTCACCTGGGAATTCATAGCTCCAAATCAGTGGAAGCTGTGGTGGGTCTGCGGGTGGGTGTATAAGTATTGTGGCCCCATTTCAAGTAGAGGGCATCAGTCAGGAAAGGTCTATCTCTTTTACATGCAGTTTACCTGGACTAGAGCAGGAGTCAGCTGACCTCTTGTCAGATTATGGGCTCCCAGGAAGATCAGCAGTAGAGATCAGCAGTAGAACTAGCAAGAGGAAAAGAAGAGGGGGGGATACAGAAGGAAGTAACCAGATCAAAGGTCATAGGTCAAGGAAAAGCTAAGCAGGGGTTAAATGGAAGAGGTGTGCAGTCAGGAGAAGCAGGAACATCTGGGTCAGCAAGAAGCCTGAGGCTAGGATTGGCCCCGGGGTCCAGGAAAGGCCAGGTTCAGAGCTGAGGACACATACCTTTGAGCAAAGCAGTCCTGTGGCAATCACTGGCCAAAGACATCTTCTGAATGTACACTTTAGATACTGGAGAGAGTGGAGGACCAGCCCTGAGCAGCCCAGGAGAGGCTGCAGAGATTCCTTGATTGTATTATTCAGATCAATGAACTGAGGCAGGGGAGCAGGGAAGGATAATTTATAGGGAATAAGGGGTCCAAGAAAGTCTGTTTCCTCCCTGAAAGTCATACTGTCAGAGGGACAGCGTGAAACAAGCATAAAGGGACCTGTGTTCTAGCAACAGCCCCTCTGAGAATAAATATTGGCATGGCAACAGCATCTCCTCAGGCCTGAGGAGAGACGGCATGGAGCAGTTTCAGGGACAGGAAGTAGCTACCACCGAGTGCCTCTGATCTGGCTTCATTTGCCTCCGACATCCGGAGTTTCAGGGAGGATGGCAGAGTTGGGGAATGGAGTCCAGTCCAGGGAAACTCGATCCCAGAGAGGCTCAGAGGGCTCTATCCTGAGATCCAAGAGTTTTCAGGGTGGAGACTTTCCCCCATCACTAAGATATGCCCCAGTGAGCCAAGGGCAATGGGTATCTCTGATCCTGAGTTGAGGGATTCCAGCTTCTGTGGGATCTGACCTACAAGGGTCTGTTACACCTGGGCTTATGATGTTCCCTGCAGGGTAGAAAACTGCTGGAGATGGGAATGGAAACAGTATTCCCATTATGCCCAAGCCTGCAAAGCTGAGCATAACTAGTCCCCACCAGTCCTAGGACCATCAAGGTTTCTGTTCCCTGTCATAGCTACAGCCTGTGTCAAGCACTCAGACCTGTCTGTTGGGCTTATCTTCAAGGGTGATGGGATACAGCCTGCTCTGAGGACTCTCTGTGTGCTGCATGGATGAGGCCATGCTTGGTATTTAAAACATAAGATGAAGCATGGTAAAGGTAGGGTCCTCTTTTCACCTTTACCCCTCACTACAGACCCTAGGCCTCCCCATTTGTTCCTTTTTCCTGCCACTCAACAAATAGTTCTTAGCTGAGTGTGTTAAGACTCATTTATAATTTCACTTTGGAGAATGGAGTCAGGAGAAATAGGACTTCAAGGCCAGACTTGGTTACATGAGAGCCTGTCTCAAAACAAAACAAGATAGCCAGGCAGTGGTGGTGCAGGCCTTTAATTCCAGTACTCGGGAGGCAGAGGCAGGAGGATCTCTGTGGATTCGAGGCCAGCCTGGTCTACAGAGTGAGTTACAGGACAGCCAGGGCTATGTAGAGAGACCCTTCTTAAAAAAAACCAAAGAAACAAAACAAAACAAGATAGTTATTATGTGGTCAGTATCTCTCCAAGGAGACATCAGACTTCAAAGGTTAATGGGGTCAAGGGCCCAATGTTCTACCCAGGTCTTTTGGCTCCTGGGAAAAGAGCCCAGAAGATAGTTCTGTGTGTAGCTAATAGCTACTGTGTAGCTCAGCAAGAAAGATAAGGAGACATTCATAGATACAAACCTGCCCTACCTCAGCAGAGGGAACCACCTGTCATGGCAAGTGCCATTCTGCTCAGTGGAACTTCGATTGTCTGATCTCAGGGATTTTTATTGATCCAGAAGCTCCTCATATGTTTCCTTGATGCAAAAACCCTGCCCCTTCATCCAAAAACCTATTTACATAATAAAGGAAACCTGTAGCTTAGTCTCATCCCACAATCCTTTAGCATCTGAGCTATGTTACTTTTATGGTGGGGGAGCTCAAGGCCCAAGAGGATCCCACAACCCTTTAACAGTCAGCAGAGCTATGTTACCTTTTTGGTGGGGGAACTCAAGGCCTCCCACGTGCTGGGATTAAATGCGTGTGCCACTTCACCCTGCTCAGGCTTGCTTTTACCTACTGAGCTGTCCTGTTGGCCCCTGAATGTCATTTCTGTCTTTTACAACTGTGCATTTGAAATACATTCTCTTTACTATCTTTTACCAGACATCCAAACTGAGTCTCTATCTTAGCAATAAATATGGATCTGCAAGTAATCTCTGTGGTTTGCTGATTTAGAGTCCTCTGGGTGTACAGGAGTGTACAACCAAGTCATACAATAGTTAATTTCAGTTCAAAGAAACCAAAAAACTGAATATATGAAATATAAGCAAATGAACAAAAGCAGTCTAAACCTGGGCTCCCTGCAAGGCCTTTTTGGCTTAATTCACAACTCCTCAGACTCTGATTCCACCTTCCCTCAATACCATAACAGCATCTCATTAACCTGTAGCCGTTTATTAAATCCAGTGCTATATTAATAAGACATATGAGCCACGCTTACATTCAAGCCTGAAAGACCTCAGCAGAGAGCCCATCAAGCCATCCTCCAATTTCTCTGCCTTCTAGTCCTCTCCAATCCCAGGTGTTTCATTACTATATTAAAAAGTCACTCCTTGCTCTCCTTTAGAAGTCACCTTGCATGATGAGAGATACAATGGTTTTACACTTCCCAGACCTTTGGCTGAAGTGGTGTGTCCAAGTTTATAGTGGATTGACCTCCAATACAAAAAGGGCAAGGCCACACCTGTAGATCCATGTTCACATTAATAGTGTGATAGTTTCAAGACAACAGTAGAAGCCAAGCCACGCCTAATGCTACATCCAGCCTGGCGGAATATCCATTTGACCTCTTTATCAGCAAGTTTGTTTGAGCTAAGGAGGAGCAGCTTTTATTTACATTAGAAAGCAGGCCTTTTCAGCTAAAGAACTCAAATATCCTGCCAGTGCTTTGGGCTGCGGGGACAATGATTATTGGGGGTATACCCATACAGTAATTAGTGAATAAAATATTTAGAAATATGTTCAAAGCTGGGTGGTGGTGGTCCATGCCTTTATCTCAGCAATGGGAAGCAGGGAGGCAGAGGCAGGAAGATCTCTTGTGAGTTTGAGGCCAGCCTGGTCTACAGAGGGAGTTCCTGGACAGCCAGAGCTACAACAGAGAAACCCCGTCTCCAAAGCAAACAAGTTTTCAAATATTTTCTCAACATTAACCTCAGGGAGGCTCCTTACCTGGCCTTTAGAACCAAAGCACAAGGTGTCACACAAGGAATGTGTTGATCAGAGTAATAGAATGTAGTGTGTAGGGGGATGTGTGTGTATGTGAGACCTTTGTTGTCATGGCACAAGGACAACAGGTATATGAAGAAAGATGGCTAGCCAGAGTTGGGATTCTTCAAAGTAACTCCCCAAAACCAAACCAGCTTAGGGGTCACTGTACTGATTCTCTTTAGCGTTTAATGACTGTGCTCATAGCTAGGACAGGACTTTCTAGCTTACCAGATTCAGAATCCAGAGCAGTTCCTTCTTGCAGCCATCCTCTTGCCTGAACTAAGTGGAAGCTTCCAGAACAGGCCTGTGCTACCAGGCCTGGCTCCTGCTAAATTTTTTTTAAGGCAGTGCCTCATCATGTCACCCTGGTTGGCTTTGGACTCAGAAGCCTCTGTCTCCAGGGGCTGGAATTACAGGCTAGTGTCACCAATGTCAACTATAGCTAATTTCTTTATGCAAATAAAGCAGGCAAGCCTTGAGGCCATTTTTAGCCCTCAGGCCTGGCTCACCCTATATTCTCCTATATGTATATTGATGGTTGACTCAACTGAGGGCAGAGTTCATCCTGGCATGATGATCATTTGGGAAGGGACAGGTGATAAGGAGAAAAGATAGGTTTTAATTATTTGGCATATGCCTGGTATGGTGGCACACACCTGTAATCTCAGCACGCAGAAGGCTGAAGCAGGATTGGTAGGAGTTCAAGACCAGCCTGGGCTATAGAGTGGTGCGTACACACACACACACACACACACACACACACACACACACACACACACACACAAAATGACCTCACATAATGTAGGCAGTAATAACTACCTACTAAATCTAAGCTGCTACTGAAGTTGTTGAGCATGAGGCAGCGAGGCATTAAGAACAAAGACTCCATTACTTCATAAACCTGGGTTTCAGAAACAACACATCCAGAACAACGGCTGGTTTTTTTTTTTTTTCCCACAGATCTTTTTAATATAAAACAAAGATAAAACACATTTCAATTCTGCAATCGGCCAGCATGTCTCGTTTCTACAAGATGCACGCTAGACTGAAGACTACATAGCAAAAAGTCTTTTAAGAGCATTTGGTTGGGAAAAATAGAAAAATCAGATCTCAGGGAAGCCTGGGGGGCTGACCACTAGAGCAGTCCTTGTCTTTTCAGATCCTCATATGTCTTCTTGTTCACAACATTTCCGCTGGAGTCTTCATACTCTTCCTGAAAAGGAAGGGCTCTTTGTTAGCTACACAATGAGTTCCACAGCAAACCCTGATGCCTGGAAACCAGCATTCACCTAACAGCATTCTCAACCAGAGTTCCATGAAGGAACCAGGGGTACTTCTAGATATCTAGAGTGGCACCAGTTGTGCCCACCCTCAGCCCTCCATGTTCTTTCAGGTCATCTTCTCCCCACTATTTGAGGCAAGGAAGCCTGATAGAGAAAGGCTGACCAAACACAGCAGTGTGGAATGGTTTCTGTCCACGGGCCACTGCAGGAGCTGACAGGGAGCCCAAACAGGCTCACTGCATTACGGCTAGAGATAGAAAAAAGGAGACTAGCTTTAGTCTCCACAGGACCCGGATGTTGCCACACCTTCAATGCACGGCATCTTTGAGACCCGTCAAGACCAACAAGGACACATCCCCCTCCAAAGAGAGGACTACCTCTGACTAGGTGACAGACTTCCTCCTTTAGAAATCCTCAGGTAGCCTGAGAGACTGTGTGTTCTTGTTCCCATCAGCCTCAGTGGGAAAACACAACAGTGTGAGGAAGATCTGACAGCGGGACACAGGCTCAGATGCTGTCCACTTGAACACTGCCCATTACACTTGCGACCACAATAAACACCCTTGCCGCTCCTCTCTGCACAGTGAGGCACCTGTCACTTGACGCCCACACCCAAAACTCTCCACATTAGCACCCACCTCAGTGTCAGGCTGCCATCGTTCTGAAGCCTTCTGCAGTTTCAGCTTGGCCCACACTGCAGGGTAAGAGACAAGCAGTCATTAGGACTCATAGTAATCCTGGCACTTAGAAGATTGAGGCAGGAGGATTACCACCAGTTCAAAGAGAGTTTCAGGGCAGTCTGGCCTACAAAGTCAGACCCCATCCCCAAAACAAAAACAAGGGCTAGGGAATTGGCTCAGAAGGCAAAGAGCTCACCATGTAAGCATGAAGACCTGAGTTTAGATTTCTAGCGCCCATGTAAAAGCTGAGTGAGGGGGCATAATGTCCACAGTCCTAATGCTGAAGGAGTCGGGGCAGATCTCTGGAGCTCACTGGCCAGCCAGCCTAGTTGAACTGATAGGCTCCAAGTTCGAGAATAAAGCTTATCTCAAAAAATAAGGTAGACGGGAGAATAGAGAGATGGTTCAGTGGTTAAGAGCACTGGCTGTTCTTTCAGAGGACCCAGGTTCAATTCTAGCACCCACATGGCAGCTCACAACTGTCTGTAACTCCAGATCCAGGGATCTGATGCCCTCTTCTGCTCCATAGGATCCTGTACATACACGGGTCACATCAGCTCTCTCTTACACATACACACACACAATTTTTTAATTAAAAAAAAAAAAATACACTAAGGTGGAGAGTGATCAAGGAACCTATGTCCTTCACATACACACGCATGTACCCACATGTACACACATAACTCATGCAGCTAGGCATGGAGAAGCATACCATTACTGAAGCACTCAGGAGGCAGAGGCAGGCAGAAGTCTGTGAGTTTGAGGCCAGCTTGGGCTACATTTTGAGACCCTGTCTAAAACAAAACAAAACAAACTCCAACAATAAAGAAAACCAACTAACTAGCATAAAGTGAAACACAACAGAGAAAAGATGAATGAGAAAGAAAAGGAGTCTGCCAGTAAGGTGTCAGTAGCAGAGACTGCCAGGACAGTTGAGGCGCCTGCCAAGAATTCCACTTGGCTCTTCCTCCAACAAGTACTTTGCTGACGCTATTCTGTTATTTACTGCTGCCTTAGAAATAAACTTACTGAGCCGTATCTGTTCTCTTCTTCTGGGTCAGTGGTTCTCAACACATCAAAATCAACTCACAAGAGTAACCATGTAACCTACACTCAGTGTCTTCCACAGAGGAAAGTTCACAGACTCAGGCTAAAAGCTCTGTTGTAACCTCAGCATGGGAATCTTTTCAAGGGAGACATAATCAGCACTGTTGACTAGCTCACGCCCCTAAAAAAATGCAGTAATTATATGTGTGCCTTAGCTTTCTATAGCCACAACTTCTACCCTTGGGCCTGGAGACAGCCGGGTACTGGGACAGCTGCAGGAGTGGCCACTTGGTCTGGCTAGGGAACAGTCAGCAAGCTTACTTACAGGAGACAGCATCTTCTATCTGTGTCACATTTGCAAAGTGGGCAGTGTTTGGGATGCCCAAACACCTCATGCCATGAGCATGACGCCATTCCTGGAAGAGAAGCAAAGGTACAGTGTGAGGCAGGGACAGCTGAGACAGCGCTCACTTCATTCTACCACAGACCCATCCCCAGCGAAAGGCAGCATTCCCTCTGAGGTCTACGTCTACACACGGCTGGCTGTGACTAACACGAAGCCGGCACTGCCAAGAAGCGCTGCACTATCTCAGGTTTACAAACCACAGATTCTAGTTAGTGGTGTCAGAAAAGTACAACTCGGGGTTGGAGAGATGGCTCAGCAGTTAAGAGCACTGACTTCTCTTCCAGAGGTCCTGAGTTCAATTCCCAGCAACCACATGGTGGCTCACAACCACCTATAATGGGATCAGATGCCCTCTTCTGGCACGCAGGTGTACATGCAGATAGATCACTCATGTAAAAAAATAAAATTAAATTAAAAAAAAAAAAAAGTACAACTCAGACCTGTCACTTTGTGCTTTGGAGAAGATGATACAACCCAGCAACCCCACCACCTGCACAAGGGCTGTGAGGGCAAGCTGGTGTCTCTGGAGGCTCAAGAGCTGAGCAGGTAGCAGAAGGGACGGAGAGAGAGCATGAAGAGCATGATGAAATCACAACTTTGACTCTTAGATAGTAAGCCACCACAGGCTTTATCCTGGACACAAACTCCAATCGTATGAAGTGGTATTAAGAAAAACTCACAGCTCCCCCTCCAGGGAAACAGAGGAAAAGGCCCAGGAGGAGCTGGTAATGTGTCTGAGGGGAATTCAATTCACGTAATTCACCAAGCCTTGTTTATCTAGTGTAAGTCTTTTCATACATACATACATACATATATATATATATATATGTATATATATATCCTCCAAAAACAGAGGGCAGAATGCAACAAGGTGAGCCACTTAATGAGGCAGATCTCAGACACAACTTGTGTCAACAGCAGGTTGGTAAATAAACAGTGCCCTGGTTAATTTTTTTTTCTGCAAAGAGGCAAAGGCCCATTTAAAACCTTAAAAAACAAAACAGAACAACAAAAAACATGCCCAGGTGCCTATAATAGCAAGGAAGAGAAATGACCAAGAAGCCAGAGATGCTGCAAAAGAATAGGAGAGAAAAGTTCAAGAATTAGCATGAGAAAGGCAAAACGAAGTTCTACAGCAGAGTGGGAGCATAGTTCCAGAGACTGGCCCAGGTTTCAGGGCTAGCACTAGTGCCCACGGCCAGAGGCACGGGCCTCCGATTCCTTTTAGCTCTGGACACCAGTGCCCTCACAGGCTGCTGCCAGCCTCTACTCTAAAGGTGTGTTTCTACTCAATTCCCAAAAGAAATGGCTCTGAATTTCTTACAGCGAAGTGCCGCTGGAAGGCCTTGGGCCCTCGGTAGGTGTAGTTTCCACAAATCTCACAGTTGTAGTTGATATTCAAGCCATGAAGTTTATACAACCAGTAGGGGATGGGCTAAAAGAAACCAAGCAACAGCATTAGTTTACCAAGCTCTGTGTGCTTCCACAACGGGAGGGCAGGGAGGGGTCCCCTGGCTTACTTTGCCATCCCAGCCCAGGGGCAGGTTTTTGGGGTTGTAAATGATTTCGTTCTCTTCATCTTCACTTTCGCTCTCACTGATCTGCTCCTCCTCTTCCTCTTCTCGCTCTTCTCCTGTCCTGGCTTGCTTGCGCTGTACATTTTCATGAGTGAGCTGTCGTTGTTCCTAAGGTAGGTAATGAATAAAATGCAAAGTCAGAGCAAATTAGTGCAGGACATGAAGAGACAGTTCCTCTGCTCCACTCTTGCTGACCCTTACTTCCAAGGATAAGGGTCTGGTTGTAGAATAAGGCTAAGCTGGGTTGGCAAGATGGCTCAGCTGGCAAAAAGTACTCGCCGGGCAGCCTGATGGCCTGAGTCCAAGCCTCTGAAGTCAAGTAAAAAGCCACATCTGCAATCTCAGCACTACTCCAGCACCACGGGACGTGGAGACAGGAGAATCGCCTGCACGCTCATGGGCCTACTAGCCTGGAGTATGAAATGCAACACAAACAGGGAGATGGGCCTCAAACCAAGGTGGAAAGTGTTAACAGAGTCCTGAAACTTGTCTTTTGACCTCCACACTTGAGACTGCACTCACACATGTCATACACATACACAGTAAGTTTAAAGAGAAACTAGGTCTTGCCTTCTCAGAACCTCGCTCTCAGGCTAACCCTGGGTCTGCAGGGAAGCCTAAG
Source organism: Cricetomys ansorgei (assembly GCA_026225945.1). Taxonomy (NCBI): domain Eukaryota; kingdom Metazoa; phylum Chordata; class Mammalia; order Rodentia; family Nesomyidae; genus Cricetomys; species Cricetomys ansorgei. The sequence goes on from JAMJFZ010004114.1 coordinate 12,490,604, forward strand.
GTTTTAGCGCACTGACCTAGACCCTCATCTGAGGCGTAGACCATTGCCGGTGCAAAGCTCCCAAGCCACTGTGGTGACCTCCCTGTCCTAGATGAGTACTTTCCACTCACTCCAAGTTCCCCATTTGCTTCAGTTTCCATGCAGCTACTTGTTCCCCTTGATCACAATGTGAGTTATTTAAGGACCATGACATACTCAGTTCATATGAAAAAATTCAGTAGCATGCTTAAAAACCAACAGCCATAAATAAAAGGTGAAGTAATGGCAAGCGTCCTATTGGTACATAGTGAGAGCAACTTTGGGAACTGGTTAGAATTCAAGAAAGATCCCACATCCTGGCTGAGAAAGTAAAACACTTGCAGAGGAGGGAGAAAGCAGCAGGCACACATCATGCCAAGGGCACAAAGGTAATGGTTTTTCAGCCGCCTTCAGAGGACTGGCCACCCATGTTATCACAGCCCAAGTTCACTGTCTCTGATGTCTAATGTCTGGCTAGTGAAGGGAATCATTCATTAGAGAACCAGTGGGGACTAGTTCCCCAGCTGTGTGGGTGGGTGCTAAAAATTAAGCAGTATCATGTCCATGGCAAAGGGCAGATATACAAACAAGTTATCTTGGGCAAATTAAACTTTTTCTACCTCCCACCCACCCTTGGCACTCCCTGAAAGACTATCCAAGGACAATGTTCATCGTCTTCTTGGTGCTAGCCTTCCTCTAGCCTTGCTAGGTTTCAGAATCTTCTCAACATGGGCGGAGGGCCGTGTCACAGTAAGTCACACCTGAAGAGCTGCTGTGAGTTGCCTTTGTCTTGCCTTTTGAGCGCCTGCTTCTCGGGTCACCCCCTGGTCTATGAAGCTCAGCAAAGAGCTGCATTATTCTTGATCCTGCTGAAAGGGGAGTCTGTTGTCTATGCCTGGCCTTATGGGAATTGGGCAGTCTTGGGAATATCACCTAACAACAGAACATGAACCTACTGAAGGGCCAAGGACTTTAAGAGAATCACATTTTGAGGTGAACTAGTTTACTGCCCACCCCACTTCCTTATTTGAACTTGAAAAAAGAAACCCTTGCTGTCAGCTTCTCACACTTAGCAGCACCACAGCTCCCAGAAAAGTCTGTACTCACCCCAAGAATCTCCACATACTCATAGATCTGGGCTTCCAGGAAAGCAATGTCTTTGTTCCTCTCAGTGTCTCTGAGAACAAGAAACAAGCTGCATCAGCTAAGGGTTCTTTTTGTACCTAAAGCGTTATTCCCTGTCAGAATTGCATTAAAAATATCTCAAGCATGTGAGCAACATCACCAAAGCGACTTCTCTGCCCTAAGTCCTGAGGCTAGTGTTTAGAATCTGGGGTGTATCCTCGTGACCTTGCCTGTAAAGCGAATGACCTGTTAAGACCATTTCAGCTCACACCATTATAATTTACAAAGGAACACAGTATACAGGGAGCCCTGTCAGCAAGTAGATGACACAAAGTCCTAACTCTGCTGCTCAGCAACTGCAAGAAAGGTCATTTTGCAACTTTCCCAAGTCCCTGCAAAAAACAGAGCAACAACTCTTTTCATGCTTGTTATGACAAATTAGAAAAAACAAAAATAAACCAAAAACCTCCCAAAACCCCAAACCAAAAATAACATCCCATGTAGGAATGTGGCTTAAGAATACATCCAACTGTCATTAGCAAAGAAAAGCAGAAAAGAAATATTATTTTGAGACAGAACCTGGCTCAGGAGGGTCTTAGAATCTAAACATCCCAGTTCTTATCTAGTCATCATCAGAGAGGCTTCCTTTGGCAGCAGATAGGAGCAGATGCAGGACCCACAGCCACACATTGTTCAGAGAGAGTCTAAATTGGAGGTCTCCATCAAATTCCTCCTCTCTGACTATGGGACTCTT